>JAPQWV010000054.1:1955000-3155000 GCA_027422505.1 Craterostigma plantagineum | reverse complement strand
ACGATGTAATCCTTTATTGATCGTCACCAATATTTACAGAGTAAAGAAAGAGCAACAATTTGCTGAGTAGGGAAAAACAAAGGAGATACAAAAATAGAGAGAGAGGAAAGCCGTGATGTTCCTCGAAAGAAACTTCAGTTTTCTCCCAAGGAACCCTATCTTCCCCATTATATAGCCAGTATAGCCCTTTTTATTAATCTGTGAGCGGCCCAATAATTTGTGGAGCCCAAAGAAGATGGGTTTAGCCCTCTTTTTAACATTTCGGTTCCGGTCTTTTCGGTTCGCTTCTTTACGGTTCGATCGGTTTTTTCGTTTTTTCGGTTAATTTAAACACCCCTAATCAAAGTGGATTGACTAGTTTAATTTCGTATACAGAGCGAAGTAATTAAATTCCTCAACGTCCACTTTTGTATTCCTTTCGTTGGGTCCAAAGCCCAATTCCTAAATCCCCTAACCTAGGTTTGCAATGATCTCTTACATGCGAACCCACTAAGGACAGCCATTTTATTATTCTGTAAATAAAATAACATTTTCATTTAGTTGATCTTATGAAACGATTGTCATGTATAATTGTTTTTATCATGTGTCAGCACCCCATTTTAGTACGGGTATTGATAAAATACAATGTTATATTTCGCTATCCAAACGTGGAGCCAACGCGAACCCACCAATGAGCGTGGGACTTTTTTAATGAATCCCACCCCAAACACGACCTTACTCCTCCTCCTATTCGTCGTCACTATTCTCCTCCCCTTCGTCGCCGCTTGGGGTGAAAGATGAGCCGAGCCGGCTCGGCAAAAGCTCAGCTCGAGCTCGATATAAATGAGCTCGAGCTCATTAAGTTGAGCTCGAGCTCGAGCTCATTTATGTCGAGCTCGAGCTTGAGCCCGGATATAGTGGCTCGAAAGCTCGCGAACTCGCGAGCTTTTCTTTTTTTTTTTAAAATTTTTTTTTATATTAATATATATATACTATTAATTTATATTTTTCTAATTTTCTAATTAGTTCTATTAAAAGCATCGATTTTTTTTTTAATTTTTTTAAATTTTTTTATATTTTTATATTAATTTATATTTTTTTATTTATTTATTAATTTTTTTATTAAAAGCTCGAGCTCGAGCTCGATGAGCTTCATGAGCTCGAGCTCGAGTTCGAGCTCATCTAGGTGTAATGAGCTCGAGCTCGAGACGTGAGCTGAAAAGCTCGACGAGCTCGAGCCCAGAAAATGACCCGAGCTCGGTCAGCTCGTTTACAGGCCTAGTCGCCGCTTCCTCACCATCCGACGGTCACATACTTTCACGTGTCGCAATCTCACGAGCCTATCAACTTCGCCACCCACCACAGTTGGTACACCAGCATTGTCGCATCTTTTCCCGTCGCCAAACTCCTCTACACCTACCGGCGCGCAGCGAGGGGCTTCTCCATCCATCTCTTCGCCGCCGAGACCCGAACCTTCCCCGACGCCAAGCAACAGTTGCACACCACCCACATGTTGAAAATTTTGAATGAATTAAATAAAGAGGTACAATTGAAAAGGGTACAGTCTGAAATGCATGTCTCTCCAAGTTAAGAGACACATCTAGAAAAGGTAACCTTTGGACTTATACCATTTGATAATATACCTACATCCATAAATAGGTCCCCCACAACATAGGAAATAGATCGAAGCATGTCGCATTCATAAGCATGCTAGTTGCATTCTAAGTTCATAGCGCAAGAAAACTCTCGAGTTTCGAGTTGTTCGCCGGATAACTTCGTCGAGTGGTAGTGCTGCGGTTCCGAAGTTTTAGAAGTCGTTGTATCTTGGGGACGACCGCCGTTACCTGAACGAGCACGTTCGGGGCGATGTTGTCTTATCGAAAGCATACGTAGTACGTGCCTCGACTTCACAAAACTCATGCATATATAATGTCAGAACCATCGACCAAACGCCGACCTTACCGAACCAACACCACACGCCTCAGTTCCTCGGTCTGACGGAAGATTCCGGACTGTGGCCCAACTCCGACTACGCCGGTGGTGAGGTAAGAGGACAGGAACGTCGGGAGTGTTGCTCACGTGGCGTATAGGGTTAGGGTTAAGGCTCCTTTGGGTCTTGTGAGGTTAGTTTTGTTGCTAGCGGTGGTAACCGTAGTGGTGGTGGCGAGGTGGTGAGGTGGGGTTGGATTTGGGCGGCGATCGTACGAGTCTTCGTTCGGTTCGATCAAGTGGACCGATGAGCTCGGCCATGTGGTTAGGAGTCCGATTGCTGTGGTGTGGTCATGTGAGGTTGGTCATTTGTTGTTTTCTATGTTGATAATTAATTGTTGTGAATCTGATTAATTTGATGATATTGTCTAGAGGTTTGTTTCTTACATGTAATTCTTGGTAATAAAGAGATATGGGAAAAAAAGGTTAATTTTGGAGTCGTTGAATGCGTAATTTGTTATTAGCTTTGACGTAAACATGGTTGCTAGATCTAACTAGCCGTGGTTAGGGCTTCGTCTATTGGTTGAGGTGGTGTGAGCCAAGCCAACGATTGTATTTAAATTGTTTCACTGTTGAAGATATAGTTGCAAATTTGAAAATTGTCAATCGAGACATACCATTACCGAGACAATACGATTCATCAATTTATTTGGGCCAATTGCATAGTGATTCATTTTAGAGATGCAACTTAAAGTTAGTATATGACTCTGCATATTATTTAATTATTGCCGAGGCACGAAATGCCATATATAAACCGACAAAGAGAGGATAAATAACAAATTATTATTGTCAGTATGCCTATGTTGAAGGAATATTGCGTGCAACGCAATTTTCTCGTTTATGTTTCTTGGGCCATTTATAATTTTTGTAATGGTGACATGATAAGATTCGCATGTATAAATACACATGTCCGTAACAATTGCCGTGTCCTATGGAATATTTCGCAAGTATCCACATTCAGTGCAAATAATGATTTTTTAACTAATATTAATTATGCGTTTCAATACCTTTCTACAATAATTGTATGAACAATTATTTTATTGCTTTGGTTTATAATATTATCCTTTTCTTTTATTTTGTGGAAATCCTCCAATCTCATGCACATCGCGGACAGCAGATTCGATTAGAATTTAGATATGCATTGTATATTTATACTGCATTTTAACCTATCTTCTCATTTTGTTTGTTGCGCCTAACGATACCCCCCTTCATTATTAGACAGATGTTTAGATAATTGTTTTTTTTATATATATATTTCTTCAATTATTTGGAACTCGCAGTTATTGATTGAATCTATTAGTGTGCCCCAATTTTCTATTTTACTGAATTTATAGAAAGAATAGCTCACGCGTAAAATTTCTTTCTTGCTCGAATTGCCATTAAATGTTGAATAATACCAACACATACAATACAACGAGCCTTTCTCTACTTCATATTTATTCATTATCATTAACTCTTCTTCATTTCCCCTTTATATGTCACCCAACATCCAAGTATATTAGTCAACTCTCTCTCTCTCTCTCTCTCTCTCTCTCTCTCTCTCTCTCTCTCTCTCTCTCTAGCGATAATATAATGTCGTCGTCAGAAGAAACCCATCTCTTCAACAAACAATACCCAATCTACCGCCCAACCTCCACCTCCCGGTGGAACCTCCGCCGCACGAGGCGTCGGCTCCCCGTCGTCCGCCTCGGCGGAGACAAGAAAGCAAGCCGAGGGTTGTTCCTCAAAAGGCTATGCAAGAGAGTGAAGCTGAGGTGGCTGAAGATTAAGTACCTTTGCATGGTAAAGAAGCTCAAGAAATACTACGAATCGCTCGTCAAAGACATCATCGATGGTTCGGAGACGATCGAAGCTTATCAGCAAAGGTTGCTCATGGAGACTTCTTTCGCAATCCCTGTACTGGGACTCTCCTTAAATAGCTATCCTTCGAGCAAATAATAATGCATCAGCTTATCATCACGCCAGGCCTGCTCTTTTCTTTTGATCTACTACTTTTATTGATTGTTCAATCTTTCATTTGGATGAGAAACGTAAAAAGTACAGATCTTGGTTCAAGTATATATTATACATATATATACTAAATCTGTGATTATATATATACATATATATATTAAAGGCTATGTATGAGCTTATTATAGTCAACAGAAAATTAAAGATGAATTTTACTTCACAGCCCAGAAATCAATAAAAGGTCTGTCTAATGGTTTGAATAGGGCACTGTGATTGGATTCTTTTTTTTTTGCATTCTCAAACTTACGTGCTATACATTACTCCCTCCGTCTTTATATGGTTATACTTATATGGACATTTGGGTCCTGATAGAGATGGTTTTTAAGAAACTCAATATTTTAATAATATAGTACAGTTAAGATGTAAAAAGATGTATATTATGACATATCTTTAATAATATTTAATATTATTATATTGATTGTTTGTGATAGTTTTTGCTAAAATAGGAAATGTACAAAAGATAGCGGGATGCCCGATATATTAAAAATGTACAAAAATTTTTGGGACGGAGAGAGTATATATTAATCATAAAATTATAATTTACTAAAAATAGAAGCATAAAATTGAATAATAATGTTATATAGTTGTGGTTTTTTCTATATTTGACGGTGGGCAGTGACCAAATTACGGTTTAAACTAGTGTTGACTAGGGGTGAGCGCGGTGCGGTTTGGGCGGTTTTTTTCGAAAATTTAACCCGACCCAACGTATTGCGATTTTTTTAAATATACCCCAAACCCGATCATAAAACTCTTAACCCGATAGATTGCGCTTTGCTTATGTGCGGTTGGTTATTTGCGGTTTTAATATTTATTTTTATCATAACGAAAATTAAGGTAATATTCTAAAGTATATGTATAGATAGAGCAAAAAGGTATATCATTAACCTATTTACAAATATAAAAATTTATATACAAAATATTACTATCATAGTAATAAATACTCCTCCGTGCCAACAACTTTATCAAATAAACGCAAAATTAAGGTGGCATTATTATAATAATATAGTACAATGAAAAGGTAAAAAATGCATATTTTAACACGTTTTTTAAGAATATTTAATATTATTATATTGATTGTTTGTGATAGTTTTTTGCTAAACAAGAAAATGTGATAAAACTATTGGGACGCTCGAAATGGAAAAGTGTGATAAAATTAGCGGGATGGAGGGAGTAATAGTAACAGTTAATAAAAGTCTGATAAGAAGCTTGATTAGAAGCTCATATTCCTTGTTCACAGTCGGTTTTTCATTAAGCAACTAAAGCAGTGCCTCATTTTGATTTAAAATTACAAGAAATTAATTTTTTATTCTAAAATTTTTAACTTGCCTTCTATGAACATCAAATGTTATAGTTCATGATCTCAAGTCCGAATAAAGAAGGAGGGTCGCTTTGGAAAGACATGTAATTTTTTACTACATAATGTTTGATTTCTTTTAAAAAAATCATCATTTAGAACTTCGCTTTACGCAATGTATTATGATAAGGCCATGTTCTTGTATCCAATTCCCCTTTCGAAGAAGAAAATTATTTATTTCAAAATTTTAACTCGCCTTCTATAAACTTCAAGTGTATAATTGTTGATTCCAAGTCCGAATAAAGGAGGAGAGTTGCATTGGATAAACATATAAAAAAAATTCACTATATAATATCTATTTTTTATGAAAAACTCATTTTAAGCTTAACTTTACGCAACGTGTTATGATGAGTCATGTGCTTGTATTAATACTAATTAATATTTTTTGGCATTGCTACTATTATGAGTTATATGTATTATTTTATGAAATATTGAATAACATATAGTAAAATTTTAGTATATTTTTTAAATGCGGTTGGTTGCGGTTTTATGCGGTTTTAAAAATACAAAACCAAGCCCAATTGCAAAATATGCGGTTTTACTTTTTCAAAACCAAACCAACCCATCAAACCGTTAACCCGACACTTACGGTGTGGGTTGGGTTGGGTCGATTGGGTGGGGCGGTCCGACGGGTTAAATGCTCACCCCTACTGTTGACTTTGAGCCTTAATAAAAGTACAAATATTAGGAAACATATGAGTGGGTGTGTAAGGAGGTGAGGTGGCAAAGCAAATTGGATTTTGTTTTCTTTTTCGTTTTTTTTTTTTTTTTGGTTTTATGAGCAAAATAACTCGCGAGAAAGATGAGGACTGAATTGAAAAGCTTCGTTCAATCAGCAGGTTCAAGTTTTCTTTTTATTATTTTTATTCATCAAAAAATGAAAAGCCCAACCAAACCACCACCCCAATTTGCATAGTATAATAATAAGAAATGAATGAGAAAAATTATTTATTAGAATTTATCTCTTTATAGTAACGTTTTATTTAGCCTACAACTTACAGCCAACCATTAATTTTTTGCAGTATATTTTCTTTCTTTCTTCGTCTACTGTTTGTTTCAACGCTAAACAGTCAATTTCGGTTAATAAACTTTTCTATTCTGCAGGATATTTTCGATTAGAAATTTATATCGAAACAGTTAATCACGGTTAACTAAATCGTCGACGTATTTTTCTAATCTAACCACAACATGAAATAACATGAATAGCACCTATTACTATGCCTTTTATGAATCCAGCCCACACTCAATGGGCTTCTCACATAGGCCCATTCATTATTCATAATGATATCTAGCTCAAAGTATTCAACTATATATATATATGTGCTATAGTTCTCACCTACCGTGAGCAACCACAGTGAGCACCATAAGCAAATCTTTTTTTGCATTTTTTTCGATTCCCAACGTCGCCAACACCTCAGTAGACCCTCTCATATTTATTGCTAACCTAAATCACTCTCTCCACACGTTAATTTTTAAGAAAATTCATTATTTATTATTCACACGTGAACAAAGAACCAATATGATGATTTTCTTGAAACTTAACGTGTTGGAGAGGGCGATTTAGGTTAAATATAGATATGAAAGGCTCTACGGGGGTGTTGGCGACGTTGGGTATCGAAAAAGGCAAAAAAAAATGAGAGATTTGCTTATGGTGCTCGAGGTTGTTGCTCACGGTAGGTGGGCACCTAGCAAATATATATATATATATATATATTTTATTAAAGGGAGATGGGCTTATAGTAACTGCTCTCAAATTGATTTGGTGTCTTTCTATTTTATTAAGGGAGAGTGCTTATAGTAACTGTTACCAAATTGATTTGGTGTGGCAGCCACAAATTATCATTCTACACTAATTTCAAATTTATAATTATTACATTCCTAACATCATCTTTTAATACTTAAAATAATATAAAATTAATTCTAACATTATAAATTCACCTATTAAAAGTTATAATACTAATATTATAGATTTATATAGTCAAGCACACGGTTTGACAAAATATTAGTATATATAAAGCATCACATTTTCTGATAGAAATACCAACAAAAATACTCCTTATTTTATGTTAGATTAGACCCTTAACTTCCACGTATCGTCAACAATAATACGTAACGTAGTCTTCTACACGCATCAACACCAACACGCACGTGTCTCTGTGTGTGTGTCCGTGCGTGTGAAGCTACCCATGACATATCTATATTTAAGAAATAAAATTTTTTTTTCTATCTTAATATGACTAGTGTGTATATAAATATATCATTCATCCACGCCAAAACACCTAAACTATTATCTTTCATTTATATAAAATGTTCCACGTCATTAGATATCGGCTTGAGCTCTTTTTTTTTTTTGTCCTTGGTGCAATCCAATCACCACTTGCCTAATAATCTCACGATCACGAAGCAAACCTTTTATTCCATCTCCGAGAAAATTGAGGAAAAACGAATTAAATTATTTTTATTTTTCAAAAGAAGTTCTACAAATAAGCCACGCTAGCATTCTCACCGTTAAATGCAAAAACAACGTATTAGAAAAAAGATAAATATTATATACATATAGACAAAAAGCCTTGTTGTCGATTGTTGTAGCAAAATTCCGTGAACTTGGGCTCAAATATTACATCGTGGTCTATGAAGAAGATTCTTTTATTGACGACTTGGCTTCTTGAAGATACTTCTTCCTTATTTCATTTAATTACGAAAAATATAAACCAAAAATAAAGAATGAGGAAAACAAGACAATTTTTTTTTTTCAAAGTAAAAAGACAATTGAGTAGCCAAGAAACAAGTGTGCGCGGCTGCTGCTGACCATGTGTCGCCCACGTGGTTGCTTCCAATGCCTATTTTCAAATTTGTCTTCTATTTTTTCTTTTTCCAATTATATTTTAGAAAAACATTGCTTCTAACAAAAAAATTATAATAATAATTTACGAATCTTACAAGAATTTATCAAATACTATTCCAATAAGGAAAAAAATTTTAGTTCAACGAACAACTACGCAACTGGCAGTTGTAGATTTTTCATGCATTGTAAATGCAGGTTACATAAATACCCTTCCCTTACAAGACTAACCTAACCGTATGAGAATAAGATATCTAAAACGAGTAACAGCAAAGCAAGACGCATCTTAACGACAGTCGACAATATAATTAGCTTGATAATAACACTAGAAAAAGATTTAAAAAAATCTTCATTCAACTTTCTAGATGAAAGGAAACTTGTTGCGATGATAAAATAAGGCCTATGTAGTGACACAATTACAGCCAGGTTCATCCATGCGAGACAATAAGTTCTAATTAAAATATTAATAATGTATTCCATTCTTATCCAAAGACACTTTTTTTATTCGCATTAATATATCCGAAACCAATCTCATAGAGTCGTACACCTAATATATAATAATCAATAATAATGTCATAGTTCTGAGGGTAGAAAGGTCTTTTCTCCACCATCTCCGTGGTCTTCATTACAAATCCCCACCTTTCTCACAGCCAAGAAAAATTGTCATAAATATCAGAGAACAGAAGAACAAATCAACGCAGCAACGCTAAGAATATTATATCAAAAGTCGAAGGAAGAAGAAAGGGAGAACTTTTCCCCATCGCGTTCGATCTTTTTCTGTGAATTATACTTTCCAATTCTCGGTCTGTACATACAAATCGTAGCTGCACAGTTGTTGCGCTGTTTTGAAATTAATCGATTGGGGAAATTAGGGTTTGGGTTGGGATTTCTCTCCGATTATCATGGCAGTGTCGACGATAGCCCTCTACGCGAGTCCGCCGAGCGGCGTCTGCTCGGCGTCGCACCAGATCGCGTCCTACGATTTTGATGTCAACAGTCGGTCGTCGGCAGCTGGGCCTTGTTCCTCCTCGTCCTCGTCCGTGAAGTCCGCGAACGGCGGTTTGACTTGCCTCTTCTCTTCGTCACCCTCAACGATCAAATCGTCGAACTTCTCGGACGAATTCGCTACCCATGAGTGCTCGCTGGGCTCATCATTTCGGTACTCGTCTTCATTGAAACGAGACAATTTGGTCAATCAGAGCAGTCCTCTATCGGTATTGCAAGGGTTTGGTGGTAGCTCTATGGGTTCGTCTTGTTCAAGGGTTAGCGGGGATTTTAACTTGACGAGGTCTGCGTTTGTGATCCGCGCGCTGGGAGCAGGGACCACGTATGTAGGGTATGACAAGGATTCTTCATCTTGCGTGGGTGTTCTTGGAGGCTTTGAGGATGAATTGACGTTTGATATGGAGGGGAATGGCGTGGGCGATGTGAATTTGCCGCCCTATGCGAACGATATGTTGTTAGAAGCACAGTCAAGGCATGGGGTTTTTACCGATGAAATGGTGGTGAAGGCATTTTACGCCGCAGAGAAGGCTCATAGAGGGCAGGTAGTTATTTGTCAAATCTTTTGTTCGATTTTTGATATCCTTTGATTATTGGGTTCCATAAGCAATTACCATGTCTTGTAATCTACTGCTGGTTGAATATTCGACTGTTGAAGGAAGATTCATATGCTATGCTATTTCTTCTTGTCGACGGGGTTATGATCTTAGATTGATCTGTGTGTATTTGATGCAGAATCGGGCGAGTGGACACCCATATCTGCAACACTGTGTGGAGACAGCAGCTTTGCTGGCAGATATCGGTGCAAACCCTATGGTTGTCGCCGCTGGTTTATTGCACGATACACTTGACGATTGCTCTATCTCTTACGGCGATATTCGTGGCATGTTTGGTGCTGGCGTTGCAGACTTGGTCGAAGGGGTAAGAGATTCCAACGGTTAAAAATCCTCTGTTTGCACTGTGCCTGTCTATCCATACAAGTGTATTTACTGCTTATATTTTCGTTGAAATCTCAGGTATCTAAGCTGAGCCACCTAAGCAAGCTTGCCCGAGAGAACAACACGGCTAGCAAGACTGATGAGGCCGATCGCCTGCATACCATGTTCCTCGCAATGGCCGATGCCAGGGCGGTACTCATTAAGCTCGCTGATAGGCTGCACAACATGCTGACTTTAGATGCACTTCCTTCGATCAAGCAGCAGAGAATCGCCAAGGAAACGTTGGAGGTATTCGTCCCTTTGGCCAATAGGTTAGGAATCTTTACGTGGAAAGAGCAGCTAGAAAATCTCTGTTTCAAGTATCTCTACCCAGACCATCATCAAGTACTCTCCAAGCTTGTGAACTCCTACGACGACACTCTGATAACTTCTTCCTTAGAGAAGCTCGAGGCAGCCTTGAAGGATGAAGGAGTTCATTACAGCTGTCTCTCGGGCAGACATAAAAGCCCTTACAGCATTTACACCAAAATGTTGAAGAAGAAGCTGAGCATGGATGAAATCCACGACATTCATGGGCTGAGGCTGATCGTCGAAAACGAAGAAGACTGCTACAAAGCACTAGCCGTCGTGCGAAAGCTATGGGGTGAAATTCCCGGGAGGTTCAAGGACTACATTATCCATCCCAAGGTTAACGGGTATGCATGCGATAACCTCAAATTGGAATGAACTTCGACCTTTTATGACTCGATTTCGAAAAAATACTTACACGTTGCATTGCAGATATCAATCTCTACACACGGTAGTCGCCGGCGAGGGGATGGCTCCCCTCGAAGTTCAGATCCGAACGAAAGAAATGCACCTCCAAGCTGAGTATGGGTTTGCCGCTCACTGGCGCTACAAAGAAGGAGAGTGCAAACACTCTTCCTTCGTCCTCCAAATGGTCGAGTGGGCTCGGTGGGTAATATCTTGGCAGTGCGAGGCAATGAGCAGAGACAAGGCACTGGACTCGGTGGGCCCACAGTGCACTTTCCCGACTCACTCCAAAGACTGCACCTTCTCTTGCAAGCCCAACTGTGGCTCAGACGAGCCCGTTTTTGTCATAATGATCGACAACGATAAGGTACATCTTTTCGACCAAATCCCATGACGGCCGGCGATTAAAAACTGGGTTGTAATTTTTTCTCTTTTCTTTTTCTTTTCAGATGTCAGTGCAAGAATTTGCGGCGAATTCGACGGTGATGGATTTGCTGGAGACGGCGGGTCGGGGGTGTTCGAGGTGGTTTTCGTATGGTATTCCGAGGAAGGAAGGGCTGAGGCCGAGGTTGAATCAGTGTTATCAATGGCGTATGGCGGGACATGGCGGAAAGCCAAAATCCCGCCATATATCCATGGCGTGGCGGGAATATGGCGGGTTATGGCGGATTATGGCGGGTTATGGCGGATTATGGCGGATAGCGGACAGCCAAAAAACCGCCACGCCATACCGCCATGGCGCCGCCATGGCGGGAATTTAACAACACTGGGTTGAATTATGAGCCTTTGAGTGATCCTACGTTGAAGCTTAAGATGGGAGATGTGGTTGAGCTGACGCCGGCCATACCTGACAAGAGTTTGACTTCTTACCGTGAGGAGATACAAAGGATGTACGATAGGGGTTTGACGAGTTCGAGGTTGGAGAAGAAGGGTGGCGTTCCTTTGTGTGATGAAAACGTGGCTGCTGCTGGCGGTTTCAGGAGCTGACCTTTGATTGAGTACCATCAGTGAATGTTGTTGTATTCATTCTTTGGTAGGGTACAACTGAAAATATTTGTGTTGAAAAGTATATGTAAAAGAAAAAAAAACAAGTGGTGGTGATTGTACATATTTTTATGAATGACTACTCGAATAGTGTATTTTATCATCTTATATATGGAGTGTACTTGTAACTTGTAAGTAAACCTTCCGACAATCATGAAGTTTGGGATTCAAGAGCTTTTCTCAGCAAAGATCAGATGCTCTTATTATACTACGTTGGACTTGGAAGTGAAAGACTGGAACATAAGTACTAAAATTGCGCAATGAAATGAAACTGAACTAAAACACAACGCCACGGTTAACACTAACCAAACAGCGCTCACTCAATCAATATATTACTTATCTGTCTTCCAAAGCGAACAAAACGATACGGGCTGTCCCTTCCACCACAGCTCGACGGCGCCGCCGCCTCCGTCCCTCTCCTCCACCTTAATCTCCCAATTGCCGTCGTACTTCCTCAGCAGAGCCCTAGCGCCGTCGACGGTGTCCTCCCCAAACGCCTCCCCTCTGAATCCGACGGCCCTCATCCTCTCGCACCACTTCTCCTTCCTCTCGTTCATCTCGCCGGCGTCCACCAGCACCCTCGCCGCCTCCGACTCCATCATCTTCCTCTCGTCGCTCTCCCTCCCCTTGTACGCCGCGCTCGTCGAGTCCAGGAACCTCCACAGCTGCTCCACCCTCCTCGAAAACCCCACCGCGAAGTCGCCGCTGCAGCCGCCGCAGCTGCAGTCGACGTTGTTCTCGCTCAGAACCACCTCCTTGGGCTGAAGCCCCCTCAGCACCTTCAAGAACTCCGCTCGGTCGTCGTGGCTCACGCTATGGAGCCTGAACTGAGCGCAGACCACCAGCGTCTCCTCCGTCGACGCGCCGATGGCGCGTGGGCTAAGGTCCATAAGTCGGAACCTCTCCAGCCTTTGGATCTGAAGGTTAATGTTCATATCCTTGGCGAAGGAGAGCAGCTTCGATGCAAAGTCGTAGGCGGGCGGGCCGCTTGCAAACGGCCCATCGCCGGAGCTCGGGCCCACCACCGTCAGACGGACCAAAGGAGGCGGCCCGCCGGGCCTCCTCGTCAGTTCTTCCAAGAGGGTCGGCCATTGAACGCCGTGCGAAACCCCTATGTCGACGATGTGTAGATTGCCGCCGCCGCCGCCCCTCTGATTATTATTCTGCTGCTGAGATAGAATCTGAAGAATCGACGTATTAGCGACGTTGTTGGGGATTCTAAACCACGGGCTTATATCGTTGAACTTTATCAGCGAATCCCTGAAGAACCTCGGCCACTCGCAGCAAACCCATCCCCTACGGCCAAGGCGAAGGCCGAACCACCGCCGGCTCCGGCGCCGGCGATAGGAGGAGAAAGGTGGTGCTTCAACGCCTCGAGCCCAAGAAAAGCCAGGCGATGGTTGGCATCTCCGTTCAGCGAGCCGAGATCTCGAAGGACGTAGAAGAAGTGATGAACCCTAGAGCTGTTGCGAGCAGCTATGGCCGCCGCGCAAGGGTTGAGAAGCTGCTCGGCCCACCTTCCTTCCTTGCTTCCGCCGCCGCCGTTATTGCTATTACCAGCCGAGGATTTCCCACCTTTCTTGTTAGAAGAAGAAGCCTTCCTGGTACTGTTGTTCTTGGTCGTCGTCGTCGTAAGGCTCGATGATTCCTCGGATGACTTCCTCTTCCTGGGCAGATCTTGGAGCTGGGATTGGCTCGAGTGGGTCGGGGTTGGGTGGTCGATGGCTCGATGACTAGCCGCGGGGAACGAGCCCGGGCCGTGATGGGCTAGCTCGGGCTCGAGGTGGTTCGCCGGGCCTTGGTCGTCGGCCCATATGGTTTCGCCGGTGAAGTCTTCCGTGGTGTCATAGGGATCGTCGAAGAACGTTGGGAAGTACGATATGGTATCACCAAACCATCCTAGGGTCGGGTCGGCGGGCGGGTTCGGGTCGGGTTCTTCGATCATCTTGGCATTCGAGGAATCGTATTATGATTTTTTCTTTCTTTCTAAGTTTGTGAGAGCGAGAGAGAGATCGGACTGATGAGGTTTTATTCGAGTGAGGGGAGACTCTGCATATTTTTTTTCTTAATTTGGGATGTAAAGAAGGGGTCAATTGAGAGGGGAAAGAGACAATATGTGGCATCATATTGAAAGGCCTAAGGTGTGCTGTTATTTTGGAAGTTATGGTGATTTTCTTTCTTTTATTTTTTCAAATTCGAATTTAACCCGGTAATTCCGTTATGAGCTTGACTCAATAAAAAATAAAATAAATAAATAAATCAGTAGGAACCCTGACTTCTGGGACCAAGTAAATTCCGAAAACTAACGCAAATAAGCTTCAATTTATTGCAGAAGAGATTAAGATATACATTACTGTGGCCTTGCCTTGCCAATAGCTTTGAGGCATCAGCACGTCATTGTAGGCATTGCTGATTTTAAAACTCATAATGCTCATCAAAAACATTTTTCTAAACCTACTAAAATATTTTTCTCGAGTTTGAATTTCAAAGAGACGGCAAGCACTCTCATCTTTACGACGCTTAAAGTGCGTTGATTCGCGTAGGATGTAATGTAAAAAAATTGACTCGTAAACAACTTCACTTGTCAGCAGCACTAAACACATTCAATCATTCAGTTTATTTTATGCACCGATGTCCCTTTCCATGTCCGTCCTTCGTTATTAAGATTGCGACTTCCATGTTTAAATCTCCCATCACCACACTCACCGGGTCGGGTCAAAACACAGTAAAAAACGGGTCGAACTACTCACCACCAAAATCACCCACCAGCTTATTTAAAAAAAAACGGCACATTCAACGGTTTGAACAAAGAATCGTTACACACCACTTACGCAAACAACAGAAAAGAAAAAAAAAAGGATTCAAATCAACAGCAAACGCAAAGAACGAAGAACACCGAGACAATCGAAGCCCTCTATCTAGTCTAGCCCGTCCCTCCAAGAACGGCCTTGAGCGCCTTGATCACCTTCGGGTCGAGGAAGGTCGTCTTGGCCACCAAATCCGTCGGCAAATCGTTCGCAAAGAGCGCAAAGTCGAGGATCTGCAGCCCGGGATTCGCGCTGCTGAAGCTCGCGTACGCCACCGCCGTCCTCCCGCCGCCGTTTATCTGAAAGTGAAGCAGTCCCTGAGGATACACCATGACGTCCCCCTTCGCCAGCTTCTTCACGTAGACCTCGTTCGCCGAGCTCACGAATCCCGTGACCACCGTTCCCTGAACCACGAGCAGCAGCTCGGTGGCTCCGGGGTGGGTGTGCATGGGGACCACCCCGGCCGGAGCCAGGTCGAGCCGGGCTATGGACACGCCAAGCCCGTTCACCGCCGGGAACTGAGCCGCGAAGGCCGGGGTCACTGCAGCCTTGATGAGGTTGGTGGTGTTTCCCGCCTTTCGAAAGCCCGTGAATACGAAGTCGTCGGAGGTCAGGTTGGCCGGGCTCTTGCAGGAAAAGCCCGAGGGCGTCTCGGGGCCCGCCAGGTCGGCCACGCAGAAGTCCTGGACCGAGGCGTGGCATACGAGGGCGAGGAGGGCGAACGCAAGGAGAAGTGTTTTGATCATCGTTCGTCGATTTTTCTTTTTTTTTTTTTTCGGTATGTTAGGAGTTGGGAAGTGAGGTCGACTATATAGAGGTTTCGAGTGGCTGTGGTTTTCTATCGCTCGGTGAAACTGTGGCCACGTAAAGTTCGACGAGGAAGGAGAGCCACAAGCTTGAGCTCGTAAGAGCGAGTTCACACAATCGATTTTAGGAGATGTAAAGCATAAGAGGACAAAGCTGCTCTTTTTTGAGCTCATAAGCCAACGACATGTTTTTAATCGATCTTCAAGGGCGGGTCGACGCTGCACATTAAGAGGCAAAAAGTTAAAACGCACGATTAAGCTGATTCGAACAAAACTGAATTGCTTAGTTAGTACTAAGCTAATAACGAATGCTCTTTCGAGCTGCTGCAGCGCAAAGAATCGTTGTTGAAGGAAAGCATGCATGAGTATTAGTGTAGTGATTAACCATTGATTTTTAGTAATGACTAGCTGAAAATAGAAAGGTAATTTAGGTGGTCCAAGGCTGCACATGGAAGAAGGAAGTAAAGGTCACGGCATAAGAAGACAATTGTGACAGCTCTGAGAATCAATCCAATTAGCTGGCAAACATATAAGAAATCAGTTGAAGAGGTTTCTGTGGAGTTGAGGAGTTGCCTTTTGGCTGAGGTTGTCTCTAAGGTGGTTGTGGTGGGCAATCATTGATCACAGAAAAAGGAGAATGTTTCACTTGTCTTAGTTTCAACTTCGAAGGAATGCCTCTTTTTTCTTTACTGAAAAAGAGATCATTCTAAAGAAGCTCACGAAGAAGGTGGTCTTAATAAACTATCTATATAGATTGGTGAATCTATCTATGCTATGCTATGCTATGTCTATGCCCATTAATGAATGCATAACACGATAAAAGACACCAAGCAACTGTAATAATGAAAACCTCAGTTACGTTCATCATAAATTCAGAAAATGGCCCAGAATGGGAAGATTATAAAAAAAGAAACAATTTTGACTGAGATTTTACCGATAAATAAAGCGCTTTGCCCCACTTCGACGAGCGGAAATACACCATAGCTTCTCCACCTCAACCTTCTTTCAATGGGAGAGCACGACAAAAAAAAAAAAAAGAAAAAGCAAAAGGCCAATTGCAACGATTGATGGCACTGAATCCATACAACAGCTCAGTTCAATCAACAGGGCTTAGAGTTCAAAATTCCAGCTGCCAAGTCAAAATGTATGAAGATCAACAAACATTTCATTCTGATATTAAATGGCATCTTTCTATCTAATATGGTTCGTGAACATATTCATAACATCGGGGCTCAGTTAAATTCAATTCAGCTTCCAGCTACCCAGAAAGCAAAACACAAACAAAAAAAAAAAAGGGAGGATTGGTCAAATCTTTAGCCGGAAAACAAAATTAGCAGGTAAAAGGGCTCATTCCAAAAACGTTAATTTTTCGTCCAATTGGAGTGTGTTAGATGTTAAATATAGAGAAGGGGAAATTAGGGTTAGCGCACGGACATTGGTTTCTCAACAAATCTAAGTCGTTGTCGACGTTAGAACATCTCCAGCATCAAAATACTGTTAGTTCGGTTCAATATTAGCTGCTACAGTGCTTATCTATAAACTCTATTTCTACGCTAATTTTCGCTCCAACCCATTAATTCTATTTTCTACTCTAAAAAAAATTCTTATATTAAACTATATTATAATAATTAAAAGTCAATAAATTATACAATATTAAAATTAACTATAATATAAATAATATTTTTACGTTTATTATTATAAAAATATCAAATATTTAAAAATAACTAAAATATTTTAATTAAATAAATAGAAAGTACAACACAATTTTTGTGTTGAAATTTGTGTACTCAACATCTAGAGTTTCTGCTAATCAACACAATATTAGTGCTAGATATAGAGTTCTATTGGAGTAAAGACGTACTTTATTTTGGTGTTTTACACAAAAATGAAGTACCCGGTGTCTTGACGATGCAATTTTTTGGGGAACTGCATCTCTATTTAATTTTCTTTTCCTAATCGCTTGCTTATAATACTAATCATCCATTTAATGATATTCCATGTTGTGTGTAGGCCCAAGAAGGTTTTTTTGGGTCTTCGAATTGGGCCGATAATGTGAACTCAGCTGTTCCTTTCGTTTTCATGACAAAAAATTAAAAGAACCCTAAATTTTAAGGTGATGCGAACATGAGCCAACAAAATTAAATCAAATCATGTAAAAGTCAATTTTTATTACCAAAATAAAAAAGAAAGGGAAAAGGAAGAAGAGCATGTTGGAATTGCAGAGACAAGCAGCGGTGAAGGGACGGAATGGGCAATTTCTTCTTCTTTTTCTTTTTCTGAAACAATGAATCATTGCTGATAATTTTTTGCTTTCTTGTGTGATTCAGAGACACCATTGTTCATTGGAATTGAAAGACATATTCAATGTTATCGTTATTCGTTAGTATAATAGTATTCATGATATAATGTCATTTATCGGTGTTTTAACACTAATCCGGACAATGCTCAGTGATGTTTTTGAAAAAGGGCACAAGATGTGGCACAAAAAAGTGGGACAGATGATCTGATCCCAAATTATTATCGGACATCTACATATAGATATCTAATTAAATAAAATTTTTACACATAGGTGTCAGAAAATTTTAGATAGGTACCCGATTTAACTTTTACCAGTTTGTTCATTCATGCCGCACCATCCTGTTTGTGTATGGCGTACCATAACATGTTGATATAGGGTACCTCAAGGTGTTCGTACGGCGTATCTATGTTTTAAATAGGCGTACCTAAATGTGCTAATACGGCAAATAGGTCGTACTCGTACCTAAATGTGGTAATATGGCGTATTATTTTATTATATAGGGTACCCAAATGTCTTGATATAGGGTACCCCGAATGTGTTGTATGGTGTACCTGCGACGGATCGAGTTTCTATGTGGAAAAAAATTTATTCTGTTAGGTACCTACATATGAAAAAATTCTGACAGGGTACTAAATTGTAAATTTTATCAATGTAGGTATTTATGTGTAAAGACCCTTAATATTATTCAGGTTATCCGAAATTAAAAATAATAATTTATATGTTATGCATGTGTCATAGTAAAATACAGTCCAGTCCAAAGATGTTTAAAATTAAAGGGCTCTTCACGTATGTATAATAGTTTTTATGGGCTTGGGGATGTATGAATTGGGCTATGTATACAAACTTCTAAGTAGCAGTGAAGCTTTGCGCACTGCTCTTCCATTGATTGCTAGCTAGAAATCCACAGAGGTGGACAAAGCTTTTATTTTTATTTATTTTTAATTTTTTTCCCTATAAATGCTTTACAAAAGAATCATAGTGTAAGAAACATGTTGGACCTCGGATCACTCCCACCTTATTTTGATTCTGTTTTTCGAGAATTTGACTCTTTCTTTAGTAGCTTTTATTGCTCTCTCTTTACTTGTGTTTCTTCTGTGATTGACAATAAAAAGAAAAATACCATTGGCGAAATGTGAACAATCGGACAATTGGCTTTGCCTTTTGTCAGAGAAGTAAAGCAAAAAAATAAAGACGTTCATCCTTTCATTTTCGTCTGGGACTTGGAAAAATTTTTAGCTTGATCATTCTTTCATTATAGCACGTACGCTTTTGTTTCATTCTTCTTGCAATTTTCTTTTCTTTTTTCCTTGGGATTGCCGAAGCACAAGATATGCATTCCCAACGTTATCTCATGTCCCTTTTTTTCCTTTAGCCTCGACAACTCTTGTCCAAGTTGTTGGATGGAGATATTTTCAAGTTTAAACGATTGAAAATTAATTTCATTGTTGTAGCGTGAAGCTAAATGATATTAATTTGGGAGTAAAAAGAAATTGGGAGGAGACAATAACTGGGAATCACGTGGGAAGCTGTTTCTTGATTTTAGTACGTATTATAATGTACAACCTTATCTATTTGATTTTTTTTCTTGCAACACTTGCTCAATTACTTCGATTAAATGAACATTGGTGTTTCTTGGTCCACTCTTGCATTCGTACGAGACTTCTGTTAGTTGCCATTTGCCAAGACATAATAATAATACTATTGTATGTTTTTTTTTTCAATTTATTTAATGTATGTTTACACACACACACACATGCCAAGAGTAAATAGGTCTTCCATCTTTTGCTGTCATTCTATTGATTTGAATGGAATCTGAAGTATGGTGCCTCATGAGACGGTATGATATTGAAAGAAACAATACTGAATACACTCGCCTTCTCCAAATATTCTATGTAATGATAATAATAAACATAGTAATGATAATAGTCTATGTAAAATATAGAAGTATGGGTTTCAAATTTCAATAGATACCAAGGAGACTTTGATATGGGGCTATCCCAATCAAAAGAATTTATATGTGTGGGTCGGGAAAATTTATATAGCCGGTAAGTCTAATATCTCATAGTTTTGGGGCGTGCGTAAGGTACTTATTGGTGAGGGAGCTAAAAGGGATATGTCTGGGACGTTGGGGCTTGTTTAGGATGTATTTAGGACGTTAGGGGACGTTAGGGACGTTGGGGACGTGTTTGAGAACGTATCGGGACATTTTAGGACGTTAAGGGACGTGTTTGAGATTTGTTTGGGACGTGTAGGGACGTAACAGAAAGGACACAAAATGTACGTGGTTCGGATCTTTGCGGATCCTACGTCCACGGCGCTCCAAAACCTTCTTTTCACTATATATTTTAAGATTACACACTCAAATAACTCACCTTCGCTCAAATATATTAAGGACTGAAGAGAAAACGCTTAGCACAGTGAAAAGAGAGAATTCTAAGTATTTTTCCTGTGTTGATGATGAATTGGGTGCGAAAATGATGAAGTCCTCCTTTTATAGGAGCTTCTGGTTATTGCCCGGAGGTACGTCCCCGGATTCCTAGTGACGCGACCCCCTGGGACAATGTGATGCACAGTGTGACAGGCCGTCTGTCAGAGACAGCCTTTCATGCAGCTTTTTGCAGTCCTGTCAGAAACAGCTTTTACCTGTCTTTTCACCTGGAAGCTTATTGAGGAAGCTTTTTCCTTCTTGGGGGTCGTCAACTACTTATCGAGGGTCCCTAAAGGTCCCTATCTCTATTATTTATCATTATTTAAATATTAAATATTCTCTCATGGGCCTAACAGGCCTTTTCTTATCATTTTCTTTTTTGGCCCATCTAATTTAGTCCATATCAACCACTCCCCTACTCTAATTTGTCTTTTGGGACAAAAGTGAATTGGAGTAAAATAGTAGGATGGGCCTTACCTCCCTATTAGGGACCTACTGTAATTACCTCTTGTAGAGACACGTTTGGCTGATGTGGAGGAAGGAAAGCAGTTCCCAAGTTCCTCAACGTACCCCCTGTAGCTCCTTTGCTCCGTCAGGTCCTGGTGGCGAGGAGATTCCTCCTTCTGAAGGGACGGAGGATGATCTCGCGGTTCCTTTCTCTGTTAGGGAGCTTAAGAAGTTCCTACTACGGCCCATGTCCCTGGTGTTAGAAGGAAAATAACTTCATTCAAAGGGTCAGAAGGAAAAGCAAAAAAGAAGTTATGTCCTTCTTCCCCAGAGGCGTAGGTGCTGAGGCTCTTATGGGACCTATAGGGACCTCAGTGGATGAGCTCCCTGTTTCTGTGGGCCATCTGAACAGCGATGAGAAGGTGAGCCTGCTGAGTTGTTGAGTGCTCCCAGATGATTCGAGGGCCAGTTCCCCGAGGGCTTTTGGTGATTCTTTTTGTAAGTTTTACTTCTTCGCAAGTGTGGGCCATGTAGCTTCCGGACCATCCGCCAAGTCGTCGATCCAGTAGCTGGAGATAGCTAACCAGACAGAGTTAATAGAGCAGCACGAGGGCGAAAATAATGCGCTTGTGAAACAGCGCGAGGGGGAGCTCCGGAGCTCCTTCGCTAATGAGAAGGAGTAGTGGGATGCCGATTTCAGGAGCATGACGGAGGTGCATGTGGCTGCCTAGTCGATGGATGTGAAGGCTGAAGGTATTCGCCTTTGCAGCACCATATTCTATTTGAAGGAATTTCTCTCTTTGAGTGACTTGAACCTCTGATGCAACACTATTTCTTGGGTGGTTTCAGCGCTGGGTTCTCGGGAACTGAGGCCTTGTATGCTCTTCGGGACCTCCCTTTTCCTGGATACTTCTAGGGAGATCTGCAGGCCTCCAAGGACCCTTATTTTTGGCTCCCTGCTGCAGAGAAGCATGCAGAGTCCTGGCCCGCTGCTGATATTGTTGTTCTTCCGAACGTCGTCTCCAGCTCCTGCAATGTTTTAGGGAGCTTAACTCCCCTATGTTGGAGCCTATTTTTCCTTAGGCTTTGTTGTCGACGTTGCATATGCCTGGCGGGGACCTGATGGCAGAGCTCCTCTTTGAGGCTTACACTTTGAAGGACATCCCCATGTCCTGCTGCACGTTCCTCCTAGCTCCTTGGACATCCTCTCCTTTTTTCATCATGGTGATAGCCTGTAAAATACATTGTTATGTTTTTCATTTCGAGACACAATGGTGTAGGAAGCTTAACTCCCCATGTTTGCATGTTTCCTTGGAGTTCCCGTTCTCCTGTATTTCATGTTTGTGTGTTTCGCATTCTTTCGGGACCTGATGGATGTTCCTGGGAACATCATTATCGTGGCATGGTTATAGCGCCACCTCGCTTAGATGCATGGTTATAGCGCCAGCTCGCTTAGTAATTCGTAAGCCAAGTACGAATTCACGCCTGGGTTGCAATGACCGTCGTCATTGTCCACAGGTGTCATTTGCGCTAGGCTCTCTATGTCCTTAGCGATTTCAGTATTTGTGTAGACACTTAGGTCTATAAAATATGGGGATCCCCTCATTGATTTACCCTGGTTATAGCGCCAGCTTCGCTTTGGTACCATTCACGTCGCAGGCTTACTGAGAGCCTTTGATGTCCTGTACACCGCAGCCCGTCAGCGGCGGCATCTTGTACACCCTTATGGGCATCATTCACATCGCAGATGGATTATCTTTGACGTCCTGTACACCGCAGGTCCGTCGACCTTTGGCATCAAATCACACCGCAGATATATTATCTTTGGCGTCCTGTACACCGCAGGTCCGTCGACCTTTGGCATCGATTATATTATACGGTGCACCGTTTATATAATAATATATTTATATTCCGACAAGGCAGTGTTTTCTTAGGGACGTCATTAGTTTACCCTGGTTATAGCGCCAGCTTCGCTTAAATGCGTGGGTATAACGCCCGCTCGCTTACATGCGTGGATATAGCGCCCGCTCGCTTAAATACGTGGATATAGCGCCCGCTCGCTTAAATAGCGTGGATATAGCGCCCGCTCGCTTAAATACGTGGATATAGCGCCCGCTCGCTTAAATAGCGTGGATATAGCGCCAGCTCGCTTAAATTGCATGGTCATAGCGCCCGCTCGCTTAAATGCGTGGATATAGCGCCAGCTCGCTTAAATTGCGTGGTTATAGCGCCCGCTCGCTTAAATGCGTGGATATAGCGCCAGCTCGCTTAAGTGCATGGTTATAGCGCCAGCTCGCTTGTAGTATCTGAGCTCCTTGTTGGAGGTCTTTGAAAGTTATGGCAAAGTGGAGCGCTTTCTTCTCGGTCAATGATGAGGTCCCTGACTCCATATCTCCGGAGGTTCGGACCTTCGACTGCTCATGTGTGCAATTTCAGGCTCTCTTGAAAATTGGAATTGCCCTTGCTTGGAGCTCCTATTATGATAGGGATGTGAGCTTTAAATGGAGCTGGCCCTTAGAGGAGGCGGGGGTTGCCTTTAGCGGGCACAGATCCCCCGAGCTCCTTCTCGGCTATCTTCAGATTTCGGTCTGGGCCATGTTCAACGTACTTTCTCAGTAGGTGGGCCCTTCGGTTTCATCCTTCGAATGATAGTAATTGTTAGTACGATGCATCAATATGGTATCAATAATATAAATAAGAGTGAGATTTAGAGGGCCCTGGAGTTTCGGCTAAGAGCCTTTTCGTCGCGGGGTGTCTCTCGACTAGCTAGGATCTCCTCCATTTGGTTATATTACGGTATGAGGTTCTGCAGGACCCTAAGAAGAGGTCCCGACGGCTCCTCAGACCAGAGCGGAGCTGGATTTGTAGGTTCCGAATATGGAGATTTGGGTCTGCGCGCCAGTGCGGAGCTGGGCTTCTATCTCCCTCGAATCTTCGTATGCCAGCGCGGAGCTGTCTCTTAGGTCCCCTGGACCTTCGCGAGTCAGTGCAGGGTTGGGCTTGATCTCCTGTGGATCTTCGTATACCAGCACGGAGCTGGGCTTTGAGGTCCCGTGGATCTCCGTACACCAGAACGAAGCTGGGCTTTAAGTCCTTCAAGCGACATAGATCCCCGAGTCTCCTTATCGATCACCTTTAAATCAAGTTAGCTGCCGCGGCTAACACCTTTTTCAGGTGTCCCGTCTGGGATAACCTCTCGATCACATCCTTCAATTAATAACAGTTGTTAGCATGGTGCTCATATTTATTATGATATCAATAATATGTAATAGAGAATGAGATTAGTAGGGCCCTGGAATTCTGGCTAGAAGCCTTCTTATCGCTGAATGTCTCCTGGCCAATGTCAGAATTCCCTCCATGTTGTTGCGTAACGATGCGGAGCTGGGCACTTAATCCTCGAAATCCTCGTACGCCAGCACGGAGCTAGGCATTGACCTCCCGCAGAGCTTCAGGCGTCCGCGCGGAACTGGCTTCTAGGTTCCACGAACCTTCGCGTGCTAGAGCGGAGCTGGACTTGGATCTTCCGTGGATCTTCGTACACCAGCGCAGAGGTGGCCTTATTGATCTTCTACGGATCTCACCAGCGCGGAGCTGGGTTTTTGAGGTCCTCCAGATCTTTGCACGCCAACGTGGAGCCGGGCTTTCATCTCCCACGAATCTTTAGGTGTCATCGTGGAACTGTCTTTTGACCTCACGTGGATACTTGTAGGCATATGCAGTGTTGGCTTTCTACTTTGCGCGAACTTCGATCGGTTTGGCATGTGTCTTCCTAGCCCGATTGGAATATTCTCCACTAGGGCCTCCCACTATAATGAGGATAAGGGCCCTAGGCGGTGGTGGAGATGGTATGTCTTTATTCGGGGCAGATCCTATAGATTTTGCTCCGGGGCCTAGAATGGGACCTTGGCGGGCAGACTCCTTTGAGACATGCCTGGATGAGCCTCCCTATTCCGTCCTTCAAATGATAGGAATTGTTAGCATGATGCATGCACTTATTAAGGTATTGATAATATAAATGAGAATGTGAGTTAGAGGGCCCTGGAGTCCCGGCGAAGAGCCTTATCAACGCGGGATGCCTTCCGCAGATTTTCATGTGCCAGCGTGGAGCTGGGCTTTTATCCCCTCGCATCTTTAACCGTCGGCGCGGAGCTGACTTCTAGGTCCACGGACCTTCATGTGCTGGCAAGGAGCTTGACTTGTATCTCCCGCGGGTCTTCGGACGTTAACGTGGAGATTCCTTCTAGGTTCCACGGAGCTTCGCGTGCGCGAGGAGCTTGGTTTGTATCTTTCGCAAATCTTCGGATGTCAGCATGGATATTCCTTCTAAGTTCCACGGAGCTTAGGGTGCTAGCGAGGAGCTTGGAAGGTCCCGAATGCAGAGCTCCGGGTCTGTTTACCAGTGCGGAGCTGGACCTTTTAAGCCTTCTGCCAGCGCTGAGCTGGACTTTGAGGTACTTCTGACTTTTGTACACCATTGCGGGGCTGGGCCTCTAAGTCTGGAATTCTAGCTAAGGTCCTCCTCATCACGGGAGGTCCCTTGAGCTGACGTCAATCTCTTTTGGATTTGCAGGTGCGAATCTTCTTGGGATTCTTTGCGGAGATCCCCAGCGTTCCCTGTGGTGAGGCCGTGGCGTTGGCTTCCTTCGTCCATGGTTTTTTACATCTCTCTCCTTCTTTGCATGACTACTCGTAGTTTGAGGTCCGTAAGTTGGTCTCGAAGTTCCATCTTCTTTTCGGCCGTAGTGTCTTTCCTTTTTCCCTAGCATGGCTCAGTTCTTTCTGGAGCTCCTAGCTCCCTTCGAAACTCGTGGAGGTCCGCCTGGATGTGCTGAGATCCCTTTATGCCTTATCTGTATCATCTTGCTTATCCTCATCATCTCGGACTTGTGTTTTAGGTCCTGGCCTCCACAGTTTGGCAGTTTTGGAGGTCCTCCTCCGTGGTTTACTTCTGACTTTGACTGTTTTTGGGTGTTTCCGGTGCTAACATCATAGAGGTGGGCACTGGGATGGTGGTCTGTTGTGGTTACCTTTAGCAGCTTCCGCTAATCTGCAGGTCTAAATTCTTCTTCGCAGGTGTGCTTTCCTCCTTTGATATTCTCCGGGTGTTTTGTTCCGTCCCAGCAAAAATAAAGAAAAGAAAAAAGAGAGGTAAACGTTAAGCCAACATCGGCAAAATTACTCACGCCTTCAACTCCGACTCTTCCCACAGACGGCGCCATTTGATATGGGGCTATCCCAATCAAAAGAATTTATATGTGTGGGTCGGGAAAATTTATATAGCCGGTAAGTCTAATATCTCATAGTTTTGGGGCGTGCGTAAGGTACTTATTGGTGAGGGAGCTAAAAGGGATATGTCTGGGACGTTGGGGCTTGTTTAGGATGTATTTAGGACGTTAGGGGACGTTAGGGACGTTGGGGACGTGTTTGAGAACGTATCGGGACATTTTAGGACGTTAAGGGACGTGTTTGAGATTTGTTTGGGACGTGTAGGGACGTAACAGAAAGGACACAAAATGTACGTGGTTCGGATCTTTGCGGATCCTACGTCCACGGCGCTCCAAAACCTTCTTTTCACTATATATTTTAAGATTACACACTCAAATAACTCACCTTCGCTCAAATATATTAAGGACTGAAGAGAAAACGCTTAGCACAGTGAAAAGAGAGAATTCTAAGTATTTTTCCTGTGTTGATGATGAATTGGGTGCGAAAATGATGAAGTCCTCTTTTTATAGGAGCTTCTGGTTATTGCCCGGAGGTACGTCCCCGGATTCCTAGTGACGCGACCCCCTGGGACAATGTGATGCACAGTGTGACAGGCCGTCTGTCAGAGACAGCCTTTCATGCAGCTTTTTGCAGTCCTGTCAGAAACAGCTTTTACCTGTCTTTTCACCTGGAAGCTTATTGAGGAAGCTTTTTCCTTCTTGGGGGTCGTCAACTACTTATCGAGGGTCCCTAAAGGTCCCTATCTCTATTATTTATCATTATTTAAATATTAAATATTCTCTCATGGGCCTAACAGGCCTTTTCTTATCATTTTCTTTTTTGGCCCATCTAATTTAGTCCATATCAGACTTGATTTTTATTCTTTTTCTTCATCCTCATCGTGTAAAATCTTTGATTATATTCTTTTCGTGGAATGTCATCAACCATCGCACATCAAATCCCACTACTCAGAAATGAAATATAAATAAGATGAAAATTAAAGATGAGAGAGCCCACGAGTGCAATCATACTATGAATAATTTCTCGCAGTAAATTCGGTTTTTCCTTGTCCCACATTTATATTCTTATATTTTTCTCTTTTTTTTGGTTGTCCACTTTGAAGCAACTTAGTCAGCGAGGGGATCCAAGTTAAAACATAAACACACTTGAGCTATAAAAAAAATATACCTGCATGCATGTATAGTGTATAGAAGTGTGTATATATATATATATATATATATATAAGTAAGCAAGAATCGATTCGTGTGAATTCTTTTGATATAGGCTAAATCCGAAAGAGATATATACATGATCAAGATAAGCACAATATCTAATAAAGATTAGATGGGGATTACATTACAAAAGGGGCCATGATTTTATTAAGCATGTCTACTTTTTTGGATTTCCCTTTTAATTACATATTGTTGTTAGAAAGTGATGCTCTTATGGCTTTCTAACTTTCTTCCACTTGCATTGCACGTGCAGTGGCCTTCCCACGTATCACACAGAATTTTTATATACCACCATTAATTATTTATGATTGTTATTATTACAATTATTAATTAGTAAAAATACTTACTCCCCATGCGAGAGATCCCCTACCATAAGTGCCAGCTATATATCAAATGTAATTAAAAATAAATTTGATTTATTTATTTCCTACGACAACTCCACAGTATAAAGCATAGCACCGTGTAGAGTTTCAAACAAGAACATAATCTCTCTCTCTCTCTCTCTCTCTCCCCCCAAGACTTCTATTGTATGTATATATCTTCTCTCTTTCGATATCGTTTTCATAACAATTCTATCTGAGAAAAAAATGGCGGATATGTATATTAGCAGTAGCAGAAGTGCTACTTACTCTTCTAATTACTACCCTTCGTTCTCCTCCTCACTCCTCGACTCAATCTACCGATCCATCGAGGTAGAAACGCCTACTGATCATAACAGTTTCTTCAACGGCCCTCCGCCGAGGACGACGACTCCGGCGATCGACTTTGCGGCGAGCCATCAACGGCGAGCTCCTCGCACGATCGACGCGGCGGCGGCGCGTATGTTTCAGAGGAACAAAAAGAAGGCGGGCGAAGAAGACGAAGAAAACAACCACCACCCATCTGTTCTCAAAGTCAAAACTGCATGCTGGGAAGCTCCGCGACCCGACCCGGCTCGGATCGGGCACCCGAATAAGCAAGAGGGTGGGCTGTTGAAGACGAAGTCTAGGGCGCTGAAGATGTACGGAGATTTGAAGAAGGCTAAGCAGCCTATTTCTCCAGGCAAAAAGCTTGCTGGGTTTCTGAACTCTCTCTTCAACAATGGCGGCAACGCCTTAAAGAAGGGGAGCACTAAAGTCGCTCCTCCCAAAGACGACTACACGCCATCGACGAAGTCGAGCGCTACGACGTCGTCTTCTGCGTGTTCTTCGGCGTCGTCGTTTTCGAGGTCGTGCCTCAGCAAAACTTCGTCTTCCACCAGAAAATCCGCCGCCTCCGCCAGCGTCGGCGGCAAAAAGAGGTCGGTGAAGTTCTCTTCCGTCAGCGTGATCATCGAGGACGATTCTCGCCGGAGAACACCGTCGGCTGCAGGAAAAGCCCGAGGGCGTCTCGGGGCCCGCCAGGTCTGCCACGCAGAAGTCCTGGACCGAGGCGTGGCAGACGAGGGCGAGGAGGGCGAATGCGAGGAGGAGAAGTGTTTTGATCATCGTTTTCGTCGATTTTTCTTTTTTTTTTCTTTCGGTATGTTAGGAGTTGGGAAGTGAGGTCTGACTATATAGAGGTTTCGAGTGGTTGTGGTTTTCTATCGCTCGGTGAAACTGTGGCCACGTAAAGTTCGACGAGGAAGGAGAGCCACAAGCTTGAGCTCGTAAGAGCGAGTTCACACGATCGATTTTAGGAGATGTAAAGCATAAGAGGACAAAGCTGCTCTTTTGAGCTCATAAGCCAACGACATGTTTTTAATCGATCTTCAAGGGCGGGTCGACGCTGCACATTAAGAGGCAAAAAGTTAAATAAGCTGATTCGAAAAAACTGAATTGCTTAGTTAGTACTAAGCTAATAATGAATGCTCAATCGAGCTGCTGCAGCGCAAAGAACCGTTGTTGAAGGAAAGCATGCGTGAGTATTAGTGTAGTGATTAACCATTGATTTTTAGTAATGACTAGCTGAAAATAGAAAGGTAATTTAGGTGGTCCAAGGCTGCACATGGAAGAAGGAAGTAAAGGTCACGGCATAAGAAGACAATTGTGACAGCTCTGAGAATCAATCCAATTAGCTGGCAAACATATAAGAAATCAGTTGAAGAGGTTTCTGTGGAGTTGAGGAGTTGCCTTTTGGCTGAGGTTGTCTCTAAGGTGGTTGTGGTGGGCAATCATTGATCACAGGAAAAGGAGAATGTTTCACTTGTCTTAGTTTCAACTTCGAAGGAATGCCTCTTTTTTTTTATACTAAAAAAGAAATCATTCTAAAGAAGCTCAAGAAGAAGGTGGTCTTAATAATCTATGTATGTAGATTGGTGAATCTATCTATGCTATGCTGTGCTATGCTATGCTATGTGTGTGCCCATTAATGAATGCACCACACGATTAAGACAAGCAACTGTAATAGTGAAAACCTCAGTTATGTTCATCATAAATTCAGAAAATGGCCCAGAATGGGAAGATTATAAAAAAGGGAAACAATTTTTATTGAGATTTACCGATAGATAAAGCGCTTTGCCCCACTTCGACGAGCGGAACTACACCATAGCTTCTCCACCTCAACCTTCTTTCAATGGGAGAGCACGACAAAAAAAAAAAAAAAAAGCAAAAGGCCAATTGCTACGATTGATGGCACTGAATCCATACAACAGCTCAGTTCAATCAACAGGGCGTAGTTCAAAATTCCAGCTGCCAAGTCAAAATGTATGAAGATCAACAAACATTTCATTCTGAGATTAAATGGCATCTTTCTATCTAATATGGTTCGTGAACATATTCATAACATCGGGGCTCACTTAAATTCATTTCAGCTTCCAGCTACCCAAAAAGCAAAACACAAAAAAATAAAAAAAAAAAACGGGAGGATTGGTCAAATCTTTAGCCGGAAAACAAAATTAGGAGATAAAAAGAGGCTCATTCAGAAAACGTTAATTTTTCGTCCAATTGGAGTGTGTTAGATGTTAAATATAGAGAAGGGGAAATTAGGGTTAGCAAACGGACATTGGTTTCTCAACAAATCTAAGTCGTTGTCGACGTTAGAACATCTCCAGCATCAAAATACAGTTAGTTCGGTTCAATATTAGCTACTACACTGCTTAACCATACACTCTATTTCTACGCTAATTTTCGCTCCAACCATTAACCCTATTTTCTACCTAAAAATCAAAATTCTTATATTAAACTATATTATAATAATTAAAAAGTCAATAAATTGTACAATATTAAAATTAACTATAATATAAATAATATTTTTACGTTTATTATTATAAAAATATCAAATATTTAAAAATAATAATTAAATAATAGAAAGTACAACACAATTGTTATGTTGAAATTTGTGTACTAGAGTTTCTGCTAATCAACACAATATTAGTGTTAGATATAGAGTCCTATTGGAGTAGACATACTTTATTTCGGTGTTTTACACAAAAATGAAATAGAGTCTTAACGATGCAATTTTTGGGGAACTGCATCTCTATTTGATTTTCTTTCCTAATCGCTTGCTTATAATACTAATCATCCATTTAATGATATTCCATGTTGTGAGTAGGCCCAAGAAGGTTTTTTTGGGTCTTCGAATTGGGCCGATAATGTGAACTCAGCTGTTCCTTTCGTTTCCCTGACAAAAAATTAAAAGAACCCTAATATTTAAGGTGATGCAAACATGACCCAACAAAATTAAATCAAATCATGTAAAAGTCAATTTTTATTACCAAAATGAAAAAGAAAGGGAAATGGAAGAAGAGCATGTTGGAATTGCAGAGATAAGCAGCGGTGAAGGGACGGAATGGGCAATTTCTTCTTCTTTTTCTTTTTCTGAAACAATGAATCATTGCTGATAGTTTTTTGCTTTCTTGTGTGATTCAGAGACACCATTGTTCATTGGAATTGAAAGACATATTCAATGTTATCGTTATTCGTTAGTATAATAGTATTCATGATATAATGTCATTTACCGGTATTTTAACACTAATCCGAACAATGCTCAGTGATGTTTTTGAAAAAGGGCACAAGATGTGGCACAAAAAAGTGGGACAGATGATCTGATCCCAAAAATGAATAATATTATCGGACATCTAGATATAGATACCTAATTAAATAAAATTTTTACACATAGTGTCAGAAAATTTTTCAGATAGGTACCCGATTTAATTTTTACCAGTTTGTTCATTCATGCCGCACCTTCCTGTGTGTGTATGGCGTACCATCACATGTTGATATAGGGTACCTAAAGGTGTTCGTACGGCGTATCTATGTTTTAAATAGGGCGTACCTAAATGTGCTAATACGGTAAATAGGCCGTACCTAAATGTGGTAATATGGGGTATCATTTTATTATATAGGGTACCCAAATGTCTTGATATAGGGTACCCAAATGTGTTGTATAGTGTACCTGCGGCGGATCGGGTTTCTATATGCAAAAAAATTATTCTGTTAGGTACCTACATATAAAAAAATTCTGACAGGGTACTAAATTGTAAATTTTATCAATGTAGGTATTTATGTGTAAAGACCCTTAATATTATTCAGGTTATCCGAAATTAAAAATAATAATTTATATGTTATGCATGTGACATAGAAAAATGCAGTCCAGTCCAAAGATGTTTAAAATTAAAGGGCTCTTCACGTATGTATAATAGTTTATGGGCTCGGGGATGTATGAGTTGGGCTATATATACAAACTTCTAAGTAGCAGTGAAGCTTTGCGCACTGCTCTTCCATTGATTGCTAGCTAGAAATCCACAGAGGTGGACAAAGCTTTTATTTTTATTTATTTTTAATTTTTTTCCCTATAAATGCTTTACAAAAGAATCATAGTGTAAGAAACATGTTGGACCTCGGATCACTCCCACCTTATTTTGATTCTGTTTTTCGAGAATTGGACTCTTTCTTTAGTAGCTTTCGTTGCTCTCTCTTTACTTTTGTTTCTTCTGTGATTGACAATAAAAAGAAAAATACCATCGGCGAAATGTGAACAATCGGACAATTGGCTTTGCCTTTTGTCAGAGAAGTAAAGCAAAAAAATAAAGACGTTCATCCTTTCATTTTCGTCTGGGACTTGGAAAAAATTTTTAGCTTGATCATTCTTTCATTATAACACGCACGCTTTTGTTTCATTCTTCTTGCAATTTTCTTTTCTTTTTTCATTGGGATTGCCGAAGCACAAGATATGCATTCCCAACGTTATCTCATGTCCCTTTTTTTCCTTTAGCCTCGAAAACTCTTTGTCCAAGTTGTTGGATGGAGATATTTTCAAGTTTAAACGATCGAAAATTAATTTCATTGTTGTAGCGTGAAGCTAAATGATATTAATTTGGGAGTGAAAAAAGTTGGGAGGAGACAATAACTGGGAATCACGTGGGAAGCTGTTTCTTGATTTTAGTACGTATTATAATGTACAACCTTATCTATTTGATTAATTTTCTTGCAACACTTGCTCAATTACTTCTATTAAATGAACATTGGTGTTTCTTGGTCCACTCTTGCATTCGTACGAGACTTCTGTTAGTTGCCATTTGCCAATACATAATAATAATACTATTGTATGTTTTTTTTTCCATTTATTTAATGTATGTTTACACACATGCCAAGAGTAAATATTTCTTCCATCTTTTGCTGTCATTCTATTGATTTGAATGGAATCTGAAGTATGGTGCCTCATAGGGGTGGGCGTTCGGGTTCGGGTATTCGGGTTTTACCCGAATCCGATCGGGTTCGGGTAGTTCGGGTCGGGTAATTCGGGTTATTTGTCCCGATACCCGAATTTATTAATCGGGTCAGATATCGGGTAGTAATTTATTATCCGAATAACCCGATCGGGTACCCGACAAATTATATTTTAAAAAATATATTAGTTTTTATACATAAACATTGAAAAAATATAATAACATGTCTAGATATCAATATCTAACGTGAGTGGTGTTAAAGTTTTAAATAATCTTTTGATTAATTTCTTATTTTCATCGCATAATTAACAAGTGATATTTATTATCAATGCATAAATCATTATAATAATTTAAAATATATTTTCAAAATTTATAAATAAACATATAAAAATATGTATATATATTATATTTATTCAATATAAAACATTGAAATATTATAAGTGATACATGATATATAACATGAATATTTATATGCAGATTGCATTATAAAATTTTAACCATATTTTTGCAATTCAAAATCGGGTACCCGACGTCGGGTACCCGAACCCGATATATACCCGACAATCGGGTACCCGCCGTAGATCGGGTCGGGTTCGGGTAGTGAAAATATTAACCCGAACCCGAACTATCCGATACCCGACAACCCGACCCGATGCCCACCCCTAGTGCCTCATGAGACGGTATGATATTGAAAGAATCAATACTGAATACACTCGCCTTCTCCAAATATTGTATGTAATGATAATAATAAACATAGTAATGATAATAGTCTATGTAAAATATAGACGTATGGGTTTCAAATTTCAATAGATACCAAGGAGACTTGATTTTTATTCTTTTTCTTCATCCTCATCATGTAAAATCTTTGATTATATTCTTTTCGTGGAATGTCATCAACCATCGCACATCAAATCCCACTACTCAGAAATGAAATATATATAAGATGAAAATTAAAGATGAGAGAGCCCACGAGTGCAATCATACTATGAATAATTTCTCGCAGTAAATTCGGTTTTTCCTTGTCCCACATTTATATTCTTACATTTTTCTCTTTTGTTTGGTTGTCCACTTTGAAGCAACTTAGTCAGCGAGGGGATCCAAGTTAAAACATAAACACACTTGAGCTATAAAAAAAATAATATATATATATATATATAAGTAACCAAGAATCGATTCGTGTGAATTCTTTTGATATAGGCTAAATCCGAAAGAGATATATACATGATCAAGATAAGCACAATATCTAATAAAGATTAGATGGGGATTACATTACAAAAGGTGCCATGATTTTATTAAGCATGTCTACGTTTTTGGATTTCCCTTTTAATTACATGTTGTTAGAAAGTGATGCTCTTATGGCTTTCTAACTTTCTTCCACTTGCATTGCACGTGCAGTGGCCTTCCCACGTATCACACAGAATTTTTATTACCACCATTAATTATTTATGATTGTTATTATTACAATTATTAATTAGTAAAAATACTTACTCCCCATGCGAGAGATCCCCTACCATAAGTGCCAGCTATATATCAAATGTAATTAAAAATAAATTTGATTTATTTATTTCCTACGACAACTCCACAGTATAAAGCATAGCACCGTGTAGAGTTTCAAACAAGAACTCTCTCTCTCTCTCTCTCTCTCTCTCTCTCTCTCTCTCTCTCTCTCCCAAGACTTCTATTGTATGTATATATCTTCTCCTCTCTTTCGAATATATCTTCTCCTCTCTTTCGATATCGTTTTCATAACAATTCTATCTGAGAAAAAAATGGCTGATATGTATATTAGCAGTAGCAGAAGTGGTGCTTACTCTTCTAATTACTACCCTTCGTTCTCCTCCTCACTCCTCGACTCAATCTACCGATCCATCGAGGTAGAAACGCCTACTGATCATAACAGTTTCTTCAACGGCCCTCCGCCGAGGACGACGACTCCGGCGATCGACTTTGCGGCGAGCCATCAACGGCGAGCTCCTCGCACGATCGACGCGGCGGCGGCGCGTATGTTTCGGAGGAACAAAAAGGAGGCGGGCGAAGAAGACGAAGCAAACAACCCGTCTGTTCTCAAAGTCAAAACTGCATGCTGGGAAGCTCCGCGACCCGACCCGGCTCGGATCGGTCAGCACCCGAATAAGCAAGAGGGTGGGTTGTTGAAGACGAAGTCTCGGGCGCTGAAGATGTACGGAGATTTGAAGAAGGCTAAGCAGCCTATTTCTCCAGGCAAAAAGCTTGCTGGGTTTCTGAACTCTCTCTTCAACAATGGCGGCAGCGCCTTAAAGAAGGGGAGCACTAAAGTCGCTCCTCCCAAAGACGACTACACGCCTTCGACGAAATCGACCGCTACGACGTCGTCATCTTCTGCGTGTTCTTCGGCGTCGTCGTTTTCGAGGTCGTGCCTCAGCAAAACTTCGTCTTCCACCAGAAAATCCGCCGCCTCCGCCGGCGTCGGCGGCGCAAAGAGGTCGGTGAAGTTCTCTTCCGTCAGCGTAATCATCGAGGACGATTCTCGCCGGAGAACACCGTCGGCTGCAGAAGCGAACGAGGCCAGCAGCAGAATCAACGAGGAAATCATGGTTCGCGTGATGGAGAAGAACCGTCGCGCCGAGGAAGACGCCGCCGTGGACTTTCTGAGAAGTTACCAGAAATCTCAGAATTACGACGATGACTGCGCGAGCTACGCAAGCTCGGATCTGTTCGAATTGGATAATCTATCTTCGATTGGATTAATGGAGAGGGGCTACGATGATGATGATGATGAATTGCCAGTCTATGAATCGACCCATCTGCAGAAGAACAATCGAGGAGGGACGGCGGCGACGGCGACGGCGATGGTCGTTTGAGCGGTTGATCATCACAAGGTATTAAATTAAAATCTTAATATTGTATTTTGATGATTAATTGGTTAGTTGTGGGATAATTAACGGTTTAATTGGGATTTATCTTACTAGTGTGCATTATTTGTGCTGATTAATTTGTTTCTTTCATCGATTAATATTAATTAACCTATATATTTCATAAAAAGAGAACTTAGGTGAAATTAGAGAGCGATGATTAGAAGTAAAGGTGAAAAGTGATCCACAATGATGGAAAGGTAAAAAGCAAAAGGCAAAATCTTGTCCGTAACCAAATGAAATCAAATTCACTTTAACTTTTCTCTTGAATTGTGGGGTTCTCTGTCAATTTTAATTTTTTTTTTTATCAAATAGCTGGTGTTCATCGTGTGTATTTTGATCGTAATTCTATATACATCGAAAGGAAATTAAGAAGAAAAAAAATCATGGCTGGCGTTATACTTCGATGTATTTTTATTGGATTTATGGAGGTTGATCAATATTATATATTTACATAAAATAAAGGTCAATTGCAGACGTTGCTGTTTATCTTTGAGAGGTTGTTGATAATTAGGACTAGGCAAAAGGCTAAAAAATGTTCTATGATCATTAAAATTAGAAGTCGAGGATGCTAGAGTGAAGAAAGCTAGGATAAATGGTCTCCTAGTAAATTAAATAAAGAAAGCCTAATCTAATATGTAGGCTTACTGCAAATGGTCTAAATATGCTCGTTCAAGTTGTGTTGGAGACATGGAGTACGATGTCGATGCTAGATTCAATGCAAACTGCATTATTTAATATATTAATTCTAAGATTATACTTATTATGTTTTTAGTTAGCTAATGCTTAAACTTTGCGCGTGCGACGTACAAATCTTTAACATCAAATAATGAATCGCCATTGCTTTTGCCAACACTCCTCTTTGCATTCACATTGCGATTCTTCAAAGTTCTATACTAGTTTTACTTTTTGTTTGCATAGTTAACATATTAGTTTATAACTTTATATTATTTCGACCAGCATCGATTATAGCGTGGTTATACCTTTCTTAAAATTTAAATAGTAATATTACTATCATATGACTAATTGGCCAATAGTAAAAAGTAGCTAAACGAAATAATGATTTTTTCGCCTTTTATATTTGAATAGTGTGTGACAATTCAAAACTGATTATAATAGGGCGAAATGGAAGTGATATAAACGTTAGCCTTAGTGGAGAGAAATTAATCGCAATCCTATTTAGTGTTGACTTATGCATATCACGTAATCATGAGGATAACTTTTCCCACACAAAATAACTATTTTATTAGTTATATAAATTTATCACCTTAACTCTTAATGGATCTCCGAGTCATGTGAAGCTGTAAAATGATTGCAATTTGCAGTGCATTCTTTTATTTGATAGTTATGAATACGGCAATGATAATTTTTTTGCGGTGATTTTTGACCGAATTGTGTGTTTAATTTAATCTTTTTCATCAAATATGTATTTGAAGTTGGACCAACATTGAATCATTTAAAAGCATTTCCAACAACCTTTGCATGGAGAGTAAATTTAAATATATATGATGTCATCCCCTTCTTACAACTAATTTCTCATCGGCAACAACTATAAGCCATTTATTAAAATAATAACCGAGTTGTATCAATCACTTGCGAATTCGATGTGAGTCCATAGCTGGTATTGTTACATACCAACCGTACAAAAATTAAATCGGGGTTTCCAATTATTTGGCCAAGTTTCAATTATTTTATATATTTTTCACGTAATTATTAGAATAGTAGGTGAACTTATCCTCGAGATTGTCCAAGTAAGAAGGGTGCAAACGGGGTCGAACAACACATAGTACAGAGTATCATATAAATAATAACCATACATATATAGTTCTTTATTTCTTTCTGATTAATTGTGTGCCAATAATTCCGTACATGGTTCAGTAATATTTAATGCAGGTATAGCTTTCAATTCTTTTTTTCAAAATAGTCAGATTTAATAGCAAAGGAAATTAATATCGGGCCCACACGAGATCTGGCAACCTCAATGCATAAGCCCGTTTTTGTTCGGGCCACGTGATGAGTTGGCCCATACTGTCGCGCGTGTGTGCATGCAGCCATGCACGTGCATGCGTTTAATGCAAATTGGGTCCACACGTGCTAACTTTATTTGTTTATTCGATATGCTTGAAGAGGATGTAATGTTATGTTATTTTTGTTTTTATATACAAGTCGTTTCATATTTTTCAAGATAAAACATATTTGAATATTTCAGGTTTAATCACTTACCTTCAATAGAAATTGCTAAATTAAATAAGATAATACATGTAATTAATGGTATAATTGAGGTTTTACTTTAATTCTTAATACGTGTGGATTTGTTAAACGACATGTATTTAGGAACAGAGGGAGTAGTATTTCGTAAACGAAAAACCCAGTTCACGTGGATTTTTTTTCCAAAAAAATAGAATAAAATAATAATCATTCGATACTCATTGCTGTTTAATTTGCTTATATAAATATGAGAAATTATGCTTATTAAGTATGTTTTGGTGACATCCGACGCAATTTGAAAAAGGACAAAAGAAAAAAGATGGATAATATTAGATGGTGGAATGTAAGAGACAAAGCAGCTTTAGGAAAAGCATCCAAGTAAACAAAGTCGAGAATAATATTCTTGGTGATCCCGATAATAAATAATAATCTAAATCTTTTTTTTTCCTAAATAAACAAGTAGTTAATGAGTTCTTTCATTTTCAACTTTATAATTTTAGCATCTTCTATTATTTTATAAACGGCTCGCAATAACCCAAATGTTATTCTTCTTCTTCTTTTTTTTTTTTTTCTTTTTTCAAATTAGGATGGAGACATCGAAAAACTCATTCATTAAGTACAACAACAACAATATAAGCATACAATTATCGTGAATATGATGGATCTGACATTAGGGGAAAATTTTTGAAAACGGCCCTCACCTTATTTTTCTATTGTCACACTAAGGAGTCATTTTCACGAATTAATTATCAATGCAGAAGACTGCGCGGAATTTAATACAAGAAATATGTAAAAGAAATAAAGAAGAAATTAAATCGAGCATTATTCTTAAATTTTATTACATTTAAAAAAATAGATGTAAAAATCACAATTCATCATCAGGTCCATTAGTAATTCAGTCATGTTGGGCCTCGATATGAAGTAATCAAGCGGCCCTTTTATGGGCCTTTAAGAAACGGCCCAAAACCCAATCTAAACAATAGCTCATATTAATTGATGTTCAGAAAAATCTCTACTCTTTGTGGATTTCTGCAGTTTTAAACCATAGCTCATATTGGACCCTATTTGTTTTCTAAACAGATGCACAAATGATTATTTATTACATAGCACTGTTGTAAAACTCGGGCTAGGCGGCCGCCTAGGCGGCCCTGTCCGAGGCGCTTTTCGGCTAGGCGGCTGATTAATCGGTTCGGCCTAGGCAGCCGACAAGGCGGCTAGGCGGCCGAGCAGGCGGACTCAATTTTTTTTTTGTATTTTTTCTGAAAAAAAATTAAAACTCTTTTTGCGAAATTTTATTATAAATACAAAAAAAAATTATTAGCAGTGACATTATTTATTTAAAAAGAAAAGTTTGATATAGCTTTAGTTGGTATATTAGCATATAAATAAAATTTATAAAAAATTGGTATACCGACTAATTTCCGCCTAGAAGCCGACTAGGGCCCAACTAACCCGCCTAGGCGCTAGGCCCCCCTCGGGCGCCCGACTAGCGCCTAGCAAGTTTTACAATGATATACAGATGTGCTCGTTTGATATCTGTGTTTAGGGATTACATGGGTATAAGTTATTTGTGTATAGCTATACAAAGATTTTGTTGATATAGTGTTTTAACATGTTTGATATGTGTGTATTAGTTATTTGTGTAATGATATAAATTGTGTTTGATAGGTGTGTATGGATTGGTGATAGACACCCCATAACCACCTTAGAGGTGAGTATGGATATACAAGTCCCATAACCAAAAACCTTGTAATAGACATATATAGATATACAATGCATGTATGGCACTATACACAGATATCAAGCACAATACAACTTATTCATACACATCTAATACACAGTCACACACAGGTATCAGACGAGCCATAAAAAGCATCCGAAGGGTTTTACTTCGCTCGTCGCCCAAAAACAAATCTTCTCACTAAAACATCGTAGTATTTCAAGATTCAAATTTTCGATTTTTTTTCCTTTTATTTTCACAAGTTCGTGTTCTTTTTTACCCGCTCGCTTATCTCCTCCCTTAATCTCAACGTCTTTCGCTTTCATCCCGAGCATTTGTTTCAGATTCTCGAACGTACCTGTTGGTAAAGGCTTCGTGAAAATATCTGCAACTTGATCCGAACTCGCGACGTGTACCATCTTCACTTCTCCATTTTTTACGTGCTCTCTAATAAAATGGAACCGCACATCAATATGCTTGCTTCTGTCGTGATGAACTGGATTTTTCGCCAACTCAATCGCTGACTTATTGTCGACTCGAATTTCGGTTGGCTCATCTTGTCGTAGATTCAATTCGAGCAGTAAGTTCCTCAACCAGATTGCATGACAGACACACCAAGATGTTGCCACATATTCTGCTTCGCAGGTTGATAGAGTCACGATCGGTTGTTTTTTCGATAACCAAGTGAATGCCGTATTCCCTAGATAAAATACGTAGCCGCCAGTGCTTCTTCGATCATCGATATCTCCGCACCAATCGCTGTCAGAATATCCGACTAATTTGCTGTCACTCGCCCTTGGATAAAATAGTCCGAGCGATTGTGTTCCTCGGATGTATCGTAATATCCTCTTGATCGCCTTTAGATGTGACTGCCTCAGATCTTCCATATAACGGCTAACGACACCAACGCTGTAAGCGATATCGGGTCTCGTGCAGGTTAAATATCGCAGACTGCCCACGAGACTTCGATAATCGGTCGCATTCACTCCTTGTCCTCCCTCAAACTTGGACAGTTTTGTTCCAAGTTCCATCGGTGTCGCTACCGGGTTGCTCTCCTCCATTTTATTTTTCTTCAGTATAGCCTTCGCATACGCTTCTTGCGACACAAAAATTCCCGTACTTCTTTGCTCGACTTCGAGACCGAGAAAATATTTCATCAGTCCCAAGTCCGTCATTTCGAATTCCTTCGTCATCGCCTTCTTGAAGTCGTTGACTATTTTTTCACTGCTTCCCATGAAAATAAGGTCATCGACGTAGAGTGCGACGATGATCATTTCCTTTCCTTCTCGTTTGACGTAGAGAGCGTACTCGAATGGACATTGCTCGAACTTGTTCTTTTTGAAATATCCGTCGATTCGGGTGTTCCATGCTCGAGGCGCTTGCTTTAGCCCGTAAAGTGCCTTTTTTAATTTCAGCACTTTGCCTTCTTCTCCCGATTTTGAGTATCCTGAGGGCTGCTCCACGTAGACTTCTTCCTCGAGTTCACCATTCAGAAAAGCAGACTTCACGTCCATTTGGTAGATTGGCCAGCTGAGTTGTGCAGCTTGAGCTAGGAGCAAACGAATTGTCTCCATTCTTGCAACGGGAGCAAAAACTTCATCATAATCTATTCCCGCTTGTTGTCGATAGCCCTTCGCCACCAATCTCGCCTTGTAACGCTCAATTTTTCCTTGAGCATTCATCTTCTTTTTATAAACCCATTTGACTCCAATGGGTTTATGCCCGTTTGGCAACTCCACAAGTTTCCATGTGTCGTTCTTTTCGATTGCCTTTATTTCCTCGTCCATTGCCATTTTCCATCTCTTGTCTCTTATGGCTTCTTCGAAACTAATCTGTTCCGAGTCGGCCAGTAAGCAGACTAGGTGTACTTGTTCGGTCGATCGGTACAGGTCCTGCATGCTTCGCATCTTCGGCTGTCTTGGTTCGTCCTCCTCGTCATTTTCTTGAGAAGAAATCGGAACAGGTATTGGTGCAACGATCAGTGGTTCTTCAGGCGTTGTGTTTTCTTCAACGTTCCAGCCCCACGAACTTTCTTCGTCTATCCGAACATCGCGACTTGCTATCACCTTTTTATTTTCAGGGTCATAGAGTCGGTACGCCTTCGTCTCTCGTCATACCCAATAAACACGAGCTTTTTGCTTTTGTCATCGAGCTTGGTTCTTCTCTGGTCGGGCACATGTGCATACGCCACACTTCCAAATATTTTGAAGTGCGCCACTGTCGGTTTTCGGCCAGTCCATGCTTCCTGCGGTGTTTGATTCTTGAGGCTGTGATGTGGACACCGGTTCTGAATATATACCGCGCATTTTACCGCCTCGGCCCAGAACTCCTTTGGCATTCCCTTGCTTTTCAGCATTGACCGAACCATGTCAAGTATGGTTCGGTTTTTTCTTTCGGCCACACCATTTTGTTGTGGAGAGTAAGGCGCGGTGAGGAACCTCCTGACGCCTTGCTCTTCGCAAAAAGTTACAAAAGCGCCTGAAATATATTCTCCACCTCTGTCTGAGCGGAGCGCCTTGATGTTTGAACCCGTCGCCTTCTCGACTATAATTTTGAATTTTTTAAATGTCTCGAGCGCTTCTGATTTTTCCTTTAGAAAATACACCCACGTCTTTCTTGAGTGGTCATCGATGAAAGTGATGAAATATCTCCTTCCGCCGAATGATTCTGGTGTGATCGGCCCGCATATGTCTGTATGTATGAGCTCGAGTGGTTTGCGCGCTCGATATTCTGCCTGCTTCTGGAACGTCATCCTCGTATGTTTTCCAATTACGCAGCTTCCGCAAAGCTTCTTTTCGCCTTCTATCACCGGCATTCCACGGACCATGCTTCTTTTGGAGAGCTCCTTTAGGCCACCGTAGTGCAAATGACCAAACCGCATATGCCACAAATGGTCTTTGTCCTCCACGTCAACTCGCAAACATTTTTCTTGAATCGCCTTCAGGTTGAGTCTGAACATTCGGTTCCTTTCCATCTCGACCCGCGCGATCATTCTTCCGTCTTTGTTTCTTAGTTTTAATGAGCGGCCTTTCATGAACACCGAACATCCTTTTTCAAGCAACTGCCCCATGCTTAAGATGTTCGTCTTCAAGTAGGGTACGAAATATACGTCCTCGACCGATCCCTGTTTGCCATCATTTTGAGAGAAACAGATTTGCCCTCGGCCTTTGACTTCTATCTTCGACGCGTCTCCAAAAGACACGTGGCCATCATCGATCTTCTTCAGATCCGTGAAGAGATGTTTATGCCCTCTCATATGATTGCTGGCACCAGTGTCAAGATACCACACCATATCATTGCCTGGACTCGTATCCTCGAGCGCCATCAAGAGAACGCCTTCGTCTTTTGGCTCTTCTTGTGTGATTAGATTCGCATTTTCGTCCACCTTCTTTTCGGACCAACAGTCTTTTGCGAAATGTCCGAACTTCCCGCAGTTGTAGCACTCAACGCTCGGTCGATTCGAGCGACCACCTCGCCATTGAGCTCGACCTCGTCCTCTCCAATTTTGATTGCTCGTTTGTCGTTGTTCCGGATTGTATCCTCGTCCTCGGCCTGAATTTTGACCGAAACCTCGTCCTCGTTGACTTCGTCCTCGACCTCGGCCGTGATGCGTATATAGCGCCTTGTTATCTTTCAACGATAACTTCGTCTGTAGAGCCTCGTCCAGCGATTCCTGCTTCTTCTTTTTCTTCCGTTGCTCGTGAGCTTCGAGCGAGCCGGAGAGTTCATCGACCGTCATTTCTTCGAGATTTTTGGATTCTTCGATTGCGCATACTACGTTCTCGTACTCGTCCGTCAGGGAGCGGAGAATTTTCTCGACGACCCGGGCTTCCGTTAGAGCCTCGCCGTTTCTCTTCAACTGATTCGAGATGGTTTGTACTCTCGTTATATAATCGGATACGCCTTCGCCGTTCTTCATTCTTGTCATTTCGAATTCGCCACGAAGCGTTTGCAGCCGTACTTGTTTTACTCGGTCGGTGCCTTTGTATGTCTCCAGTTTTTCCCATGCTTCCTTAGAATTTTTCGCGCCTGCTATCTTTTCGAGGTCAGGATCGTCTAACGCTTGGTGGATGAGGTTGAGCGCTGTATCGTCGAGTCTGTGAGATTCTTCCGACGCCTTATTTTCAGCCTCGTCGTCCGTTTTTTCCGGTTCGGTGTACCCTTTTTCTACGGTATTCCATACGCCTCGCGATCCGAGCAGTACCTTCATTCGGATAACCCAACTATCATAGTTGAATTTTGTAAGGCGCGGGACGGGCATGACTTCGAATGACATGGCTCTAATACCAATTTGTTATTTGTGGATTGAATTACGAGAGGATGACAAGGTCTTTATATGTGAGCGTGTATATTAAGTAGCAGAACGAATGAAGAGAAATCACTTTTATTTAACAGAGGAACAAAGGTTTTTTTTATTGAGGGTACATGCATCAACGAGGCTTCTCTTTTTTTTCTCCACTGACACATGAGCGCATACATGCTTTTTATAGTACTAACCAATCACTACAAGACAATAATTAAAAGTCCACTGCTTTAATCAATTTCTTTGATCGGATCTTGATTTTGCACTGTATTTCTTCATTGGTGTGCAAGATATTCGGCGCAGTAGACTTTCTTCCCCTTTTATTTGTTTCTATGTAATTATTGAAGATTACGTTGAGATTATTCAACATTATCAGTCACTATTCGTTCAAATCGCAGCAATATCAATGGCACAGCGAAGCTCTCATCAGTCCCAAGGAGGAGGATCAGAGCGACTCTTCGCCTCTTGCCAAGTGGTTTTCGATAGCATCGACTCCATCGATCGTCTTCTTCAACACAACAACAACCTCCCTTTAGGCTTCTTCGAAAGGCCAGCCCCTATTCGGCAAAGGGGCGACGTCTTCCCCTCAATCCGAGTACTCGACGTCGCCGCCCAACAACCTCAATCGTCGGCGGCCAAGACCGCCGCCCTCTGCCTGGGCGTATTGCAGAAGCTTGACTACGGTTTAACCCAATGCCAAGCCCTAATATTGGCTCCAACCCATTACGTAGCTACTCACCTCCGTAACTCCATGGTGTTCCTCAGAGCCTTCGCCGGCCTCAAAGTCCACGCCTGCGTCGGCGGGACCGACATCGGCGAGGACCGGCGTATCCTCGCCGGCGGGGTCCACGTCGTCGTGGGCACGCCCGGCCGTGTCCTTGACATGCTGCTCAGACAGTATCTCCGTTCTGACCGCATCAAAGTGCTCGTCTTGGAAAGGGCGGAAGGGTTGTTGGTCCGGAGCTTCAAGGAACAGGTTTTCAATTCAATTCATTGCTGTGCTGCAAATCCTTTCTGCTACTGTTTGTACTGTATGTTAGTTTCCTTTAGATGGGCCATAAAAATGATTCGATTTTTCCCCCAGATTCTGAACATCTTTCGCCTGGTTCCGACAGTAGAAGCTCGGTTTTTCTGCACAACGCTGACCGCCGAAGCCTTAGAAATCGTCGACAAGTTCTTAAGCGAGCCCGTCAGAATCACGGCGACGGAGGACGAGCTCTTCCTCGTGGGAATGAAGCAGTTCTACGTCAGCGTTGGGAAGGAAGAGTCGAAGCTCGAAGTCCTATTCGATCTCTACGAAACCCTAGACGCAACAACAGCACGGAGATCTGTCGTCTTTGCCAACACGAAAAGAGAGGTCGAGTGGCTCGCCGACAAGATGACGAGCCGTGGCTTCGCCGTCTCGGCCGTTCACGAGGACGCGGGTCAGAATTCCCGGGCCGGGTCGTCGCGGGTCGTTATCACGACGTACGATTTGGCCCATCGTGTTGATGTTTCGCAGGCGTCGTCCCTCGTCGTGAACTACGACGTCCCCGACAACCCTGCGAGCTATTTGTATCATATCGGGAGGTTTTGCAAGAAATGTACGGCGATTAGTTTCTTGACGGCGGAGGAGGATGAGAGCAAGTTTAAGGACGTTCAGAAGTTTTATGAGGGTGTGTTTAAGAGGTTTCCGATTGATCTTTCTGATTTTTTTTGAGGTTTTTAGGAGCTGAAGTTAGTTTTTATCTTGTTTTCTTTCGGCTTTCCTTTTCGTTTTTTTGCTTGCGCGGTTGTTCATACGTGAGTCTTTGTTCTCTTTCGGATCATGTGAAATGCAATCTATCGTTTCGAAAAAAAGAAAAATTGAAAGTTGCCTTCTTTTTACCCTATTGAGTATTGGATTGTTACCAAGAAGGAATCTTTTGGCAAAGTTTTAGTTCGTTGTAATTTTCTTTTGTGGAATGAATAGCAAGATATTATCGCTAGAGAGATGGATTTAATGAAATATTGTAAGAACTGAGCTCGAGACGTACTTATATGACTCTGTAATTAAACTTGAAACCCCAAACGAAATGGTTTTTGCTTGCAACCCAATTCAAAAAATGACATAATTAATTGATGGATGGGAATTAAAGGAGGCATACGATACACACTCCATAGTAGTACTGTCATAACATTACATCTTCTTCAAGCCTCTAACCAAAACTAGAGATAAAACATCTGTAACTTAGTTTGCCCACCTTCTTCTTATTGGAGATTCAAGTCTAAACAACAAACAGAACATCAAAACAAATATACCTTTTTTTTTATTATTTGGAAGATTCAGACAAAGTGTTGTTGTTATGATCTTGCTGCTTTGGTCCCGAGACAGCTGCAGTTGCAGCTGCAGTCACGGCGGCGGCTGCAGCACCGAGCTTTACGCCGCCGGCAGCTTTCATTGCACCGCCGATCTTAGCAAAGGCTGCAATTCCACCCACGAGCATGGCCCTTAATGCAACAGTGGGCTTTATCGACATGATGATGACTTTGAGTGCCTGAGAAAATGATCACCCCACATTGAGAAGAATGTCTCATTCAGTACAGAAATCAAAGAGAGCAAGCACACAAATTTGAGAAAGGGTTCTAGTCTAGGATGGAAACCTCTAACTTTAATCGTAGTTACACATTAAGAGTTTCGATATAAGATGGGGTCATCAGCTTGAATATCAAAGGTCATGCATGGTGTTGAGAAAAAAATTACCATGAAACTTACTATTATTCCCAGGGAAGAGATGATTCATATCATATGAAAATGCAACTTTATGTCGGATTTATGCACCGAACATTATCACATGGTTGAAATATATCAAGGCTAATGAGCAACATTTAACCATCCGTAGAGCAGTCTATTAACATAGTTTAAAGGGCCAAGTGATGCACGGGCATTCGGCAAATAGAAAACCTCAACCAAAGACCCCTGTGGATGTTCTCTTAACATTATAATCCGCATAACAAATTCAGACAACGCTGCGCAAATCAGACTGGGTGAGCAAATAACTATGCCCAACCTCATAATGATATTAATCCTAAAATAACTATCCCCAACCTCCATTTTTTCGGCACGTAAAACTGATTCATGAGCAAATGGCAACACAGACAGGAGTTATAGATTAGGCTATACAATGATTCATGTAAGTTATTACGAAAAAGAAGACTTAAATATCGACGAATGTACAGAAAGCATAATTCCTCATTCATTTCCCAACAACACTCCGATCCCTCGTCAAGCAAATTCCAACAGAAGAAGAAGGAAAAAAGGAAAGATAAACAAAGCTAGCTGCTGAAGCACGTAAAGAATCAAACAGCACTCTGAAACTATTCAAGGAACAGCTATCGCTATGCAATTGGCATATATCCATCAATTCAATTCAATTCAATCTAACAAGAAAACAAAAGCGGAACCTGCGACAAACTTGGGAAATCCGCAATTGAGCTGAACGAACTGTTGAATTGTGTGTTTCCTATTCTTCTACCAAGGAACAACGCACGCTTGCTTTGCTTGGCTTTTCTTTTTTAGTAAGAGAGAGTCGCTGCGCTGCCAAGATCAGCGTGCGCAAATGGGCCGACCACATGGCCCAATATCATAATGCGATGTTATGGTGTTAAAAAAATATTCCACGTCACATTTATAGCCCAAAGACACACTAATATTGTTTAGGGCAATTTGACGTCGGGCCGACATAAGTATCATTTAGGTTTCAGGCTCTCTGTCAGAAAATTTTTAGTTTTAAGGACTCAATTTCTGCAGTACCACTTCCTTGTTCTGCAATAACACTTTATTTTTCTGCAAATGGAGTGGTAGTGCAGAAAAATGAAGTGGTACTGCAGAACAATGAAGTGGTACTGCAGAAATCGGGTCCTTAAGACTAAAAATTTTCTGATAGGGCCTGAATCCGATTTTAAATCATAATTAACACTATTGCTTAAGGTACTGAAAAATCAATTGGCATCGAGACTCTCATTACTATATTGATATATGGTGTCCGTGAACTTTCTAAATGATTGAGATAAAATGATATTCTCAACTCTAAATGAAAACAACAATGTTACAGTTGCTGAAGAGGCGAAAATAAATCACAGTCAAGAATCAAACTATTACAATGTGTGCATAAATCTACTTAGTAGAGTAGAGAAGGTCATTGCATCATATCTGGGACGAGACTCTTTGATGGATTATGCTCTCCTTGAGCATCAAAAACTGTTGCCTCAGTAGTAGTCAGCAGCAGTGACACACTGAAAGTACAGAAGTTCTTTAAGTTAAGCGAAGAGAAGAAGAAGAAACCAAATGAAAAACCGAGCAGATGTAATATAAATCATCATCATCTTCACCTTGCTGCATCTAACAAAGCTGTGCGTATAACTTTGACGGGGTCTATAATTCCAGCCTTCACCATGTTAACATACTGACCTGTGTTGGTTGTTACACAGATACTGAGTGATCAGATATGCCTTTCAAGAAGGCAAAACGCAGACAAATTCGCAACACGAAAGAGTTTTAACAAGAAATTATATATGGTTTGAACGTGAGGGAGTATGTCTACCTTTAGCAGCATCATAGCCCAAATTTAAGTCGTCTTGCTCCAATAGCTTGCCGACTACTATCGCCCCATCAACGCCTGCATTGGAGGCTATTGTGAAAGTAGGTGCCTGTTTTTCCCCACCAAAAATAAAGATGAAAGAAAAAAGAAAATTTAGTGCCCAAGTTGTGAGGCAAAAATACATCTGAAGCACGCATATGGGTAGTGGAGTAACATACTTTAAGGGCGTTCTCAATTATCTGAACTCCTCTTTTTTGGTCCTCGTTTGCTGTTTTAACTTCTTTAAGACTTCTCGAGGCATACAAAAGAGCCACACCTCCACCTGCAAAAGATGCCACGCCTTGTTTATTGCAATATATACCATGTATTGATGAATCTACTTTCTTCCTTGAAGATCTGTTAGTCCTACATGCAGGGTTTTTCAGATACAATCCTCCATGTATTGATGACTCTACTACACCTCTAGAGAAAAAGTCGATTTTATTCAAAGCTACACACTTTCCTCCTATTCAAATATCTACATATAGGCTATAGCCATGGTTTTACCATCGGAAGAGAATCAGGATTTTACCTGGAACAATGCCCTCTTCCACGGCAGCTCTAGTTGCATTTAAAGCATCTGTAACTCTATCTTTCCTTTCTCCAACTTCAGCTTCACTAGCACCTCCCACCTTTTTCAAGGAAAAAACACAAACTCAATATGACCAAAGGCGAGAAGGCCGTGATGTGCATCTTCAATTTATGACGATTAACGGTATACCTTAAAAACAGCCACGCCGCCAGATAATTTAGATAACCGTTCTTGCGCTTTCTCCTTATCGAACAATGCATCGCTCGTCTTAATGGCAGTTCTTAGCTGTAGAGTCATAGAAATGGATCAAATAACATAACATCTGGATTATAGGGACAGAAAAATTGATATGATGTTACAATTCATTATTCAATCACCTCTTCACATCTTTCCTCAATCGCCTTTTTATCTCCAGCCCCGTGTAGAATTACAGTATCATCAACAGATATTGTAACCTGGATAAAATAAAACAGAGATTAGTTAGAACAGAACTAGGCCTACACAGATCGCACATATAGTCTAAACTATATAAACCTTTTTCGCAGATCCAAGCATGTCAATCTCAACTTTATCTAGACTTGTCCCATGTTCTCCACTAATCACCTCCCCTCCAGTGAGAATAGCAAGATCTTCGAGATTAGCTCTTCTGTTATCCCCAAAACCAGGAGCTTTCACAGCACAAACCTATACATGGAAATATTACAGTTCAATCTTCAGGGTCTAAAGGCCGACACTGTTATTTGAGTTTCAAATTAGCCAATTTCCAGAAACAAAGTATTACCTTTAATCCTGCACGATGCTTGTTGACTATAAGCATCGTGAGCAACTCACTTTCCACATCTTCTGAAACTATTAGCAAAGGACGATTTCTCTTTGAGAAGAAATGCCAAAGAAGAAAGCTATCAGTCATAAATTCCAGAACAATAACACCTTCCACACAAGTCAACTTCAAATGAGAATCAGTTACCTTCACTGAAATCTCCAAAACCCTCACTAGGGAATTCGTGTCTGAAATCTTTTTCTCGTGAATAAGTATCAAAGGATGATCAAGTTCCTAATTACATCGATATAGCCATTTAAGTATCTAGATACTTGAAAATCAATGTATTTACTACACTGAGAAAACTCTAATAGATCATAGATGCTTTTCATAAAAAAATAGGGAGTTAGATAAAATACGTACACACTTCTGAGTCTTCGCATCTGTAACAAAATAAGGAGAAATGTAACCACGGTTCAGCTTCATCCCCTCCACCACTTCCAACTCATTATCCAAGGTATTTCCATCCTGCATAATAATCGATTAATACATATTATTAATAACTCCACATGAAGATTTACTCACAGCCACAGTAATGACTCCTTCTTTGCCAACTTTCTCCATGGCTCGTGCTAGAAGTTCGCCGATCTCACGTTCACCATTTGCAGAGACAGTAGCCACCTATAATTAAGATACATCAGTTAGAGAAATAGACAAGGGAATAACCTTTTGCAATGAGCTTCCTGATGTACATTTGCAAACATATGAAAAAGTTCATAATTCAATGAAAAACTTCGTGCTATCTCAGAATTCATTTCATAGAACAAAATGATTTGGCTACACTGTAAGAAGACATATGTTGAACACCACGGATATTCTTCAGATATTAATACGTGCGGCTATCATTCAGTACATGAGCTTGAAAGGAGGGAAGATTTCATTATTTCAACGCTAATCTGTAAAAGGTGTCACAGTTTTACCTGCATAATCTCTTCAGGTGTACTAATCAAGAGTGCCTTACTCTTTAAATCGGCAATAACAGCGTCAACGGCCATATTTATACCATGCCGTAAGTCCATCACATTAACTCCCGCAGCAACTGACTTGCAACCTTCTTTGAATATTGCCTGAGTAAGAACCGTAGCACACGTTGTACCTACATCAGCAACATATTCAGGTGAGATATCACACTTGAGACTCAAAGGCAAGATAGTGGAGATAGATATAGAACCAACAGAATTACCATCACCAGCAACATCGTTTGTTGCTTTTGCTACTTGCTTTATAAGATTTGCTCCGATATCCTTTCCCTTATCCGAAAAACTGATGCTTTTGGCTACAGTGACACCATCCTTTGTCACCTTCGGAGACTTCCCGACTTTCTCAATAATTACTGTACGACCCTAAACAAATTCCAAGATTGTCCAATTTATGAAGCGCATCATGTAAGACTCTTAGACGAATAGGAATGAATATAGAACTCACGAGATAAATCAAATTCATGATCTTTATTCGTAGATCGTTAAAATTCAATTTCACTTTCTCCAGCAATTCACAAGTTGTGGAAATATTAAAATTAAGTATACAAGCACCAAAAGATAGATAAAATGCCAAACCTTTGGTCCCATTGTCACTTTTACAGCCTCAGCAAGCTCATCAACTCCAGCAAGCATTGCAGCACGAGCACCAACCCCAAAATTTACATCCTTAGCAACATAATTTCTGGTAGAAATAATTCTGCTACCAACCTTCACGCCAAGGCAGATAAACTCAAACTTAAAAAACAGCGTTATAAATACCTACAAAACAAGATAACTAAAAAAGGACGGAGAATTACCGCATTTCTGGAAGCAGAATGCCTGCAGAGACAGCATCACGCAAAAAAAAAAAAAAAAAACCATTTCACACTCATTCCCATATAAGCACTGGAGTATAGCTTAATCGAATACGATCAATTATGTTAAGGACTTACCTAATTGATGAAGCAATGTAAGCTGCGGCTAGTCTGTACATGGTGGATTCACCGATCGAAACGAGAAGTGATTGAATAAAGGCGGAGAATTTGGTGAGGGCTGTGAATGCCGTAAACTGAACTGTATTGAATGATAACTTCCAAGAGTGAAGTGAGCTTCAGGGTTTTTCTAGGGTTCAAGCATTTGCAGTGGGGGCAGTATATATACAGTTGAACTTGAGATCAAAGGGGCTAAATGTAATATCATATATTTGAAGGGTTTAAATAATAAATATCAGTTTTGGTAAATATCAGTAGTTTCAGTTACGCATTTACCCATTTACGCGGTAAATATCAGCGCGTCAAAAGGAAAGAAAAAGATAGGAAATTACTCATTCAACCTAGCAATAATTTCTAGGTTATTTTTTATTTTTATTTTTTAACGAAAAAGCATGGGTTTCCTTTTTAACTTCCGATAGAAGTGTCTCCGAAAGCCCTTGTTCAGCTATCGTACGGCGAAAACCGACCGATTTGAGGTGTAGTTCTTCAATTTTGTCGATTCATCCATGTATCTGAGCTTCCATTGTTTCTGTGCTGTTGATTTTCCAGTTACATTTTTAATTGCGTGCTAATCTAGCTGGGAAGACGTATGGCCCTCACTTGCTGGAAATTTCTCTGGTTCTTCAGATTTATATGTTTAGATAGTGTTGCTGGGTGAAATTCTCAATCAGTTTTGGGCGAAAGCTTTGTTTCTTGCATCCTCATTTGGTAGAGTACGAACAGGAAATGGAGCTCAGCACTACAGCAAATTCAAGCATAGAACCAAGGAATGCTATGGAATTCGATACTCACGAAGCAGCTTATGAGTATTACAAAGAGTATGCGAAATCAGCTGGTTTTGGTACTGCCAAGTTAAGCAGCCGGCGCTCTAGATCGTCAAAAGAATTCATAGACGCGAAATTCTCCTGCATTAGATATGGAAACAAGCAACAATCAGATCATGCTGTTAATCCCAGGCCTTCTCCGAAGATAGGTTGCAAAGCTAGTATGCACGTGAAACGAAGCCCTAATGGGAAATGGTATATCCACAGTTTCGTAAAAGAGCATAATCACGAGCTTTTACCTGATCAAGTCCATTTCTTTAGAAGCCATAGGAATTTGGAGTCTGTTAGTGGTGAGACTAAGGTTAGGAAGAAGAAATCATCGGTTCCCATGTTGAAACAGTATGATGCATATCAGTTTTCGTATCCATATTTGGACGATGTGATGCGAAGTCAAAATGATCGAGGGAGATTTTTGAGTTTAGAAGAAGGTGGTGCACAAGCTGTGCTTGAATTCTGTGTTAATATGCACGAGGAGAATCCCAAGTTTTTCTATGCCTTGGACTTCAACGAAATGCATAAACTGAGGAATGTCTTTTGGGTCGATGCTAAAGGAGTTGAAGACTATGCCTACTTTGGCGACGTTGTTTCTTTTGATACAACATATTTTTCGAACAAGTATAAAATCCCTTTGGTTCTTTTTATTGGCGTTACAAACCATGTCCAGCCTACTTTGTTTGGCTGTGGATTAATTGCTGATGAAACGATATACACATTAGGTTGGGTAATGCAATCTTGGTTATTGGCGATGGGGGGTAAGAGTCCCAAAGTGATACTTACCGATCACAATGAGGCTATTAAAACTGCTGCAAATTTGGTTTTTTCGGGCACTTCACATTTTTTTCACCTCTGGAATGTTCTGGAAAGTGTACCTAGAAGACTCGATTATCTCAGGATATGGCATGATGCTCTCATGGAAAAACTGAATAAATGTATTTCCAGGTCTTTGAACGAAGAACAGTTCGAGAAAAGATGGTGGAAATTAGTCAATCAGTTTAGCCTCAGGGAAGATCAATGGATTCAATCTTTGTACGGAGAAAGAAAGTCTTGGGTCCCTATATTTCTGAAGGACATTTCCTTTGCTGGCTTATTTTCGGCTTCAAGATCTGAAAGCTTCAACTCTTTCTTCGACAGATACATACACGCCGAGACTTCCTTGAAAGAATTCTTAGGAAAATACACATCGATACTCGAAGAACAATACGAAGAGGAAGCTAAAGCAAATTTCGACACGTGGCATGAAACGCCAGAGCTGAAGTCTCCATCGCCTTTTGAGAAGCAAATGCTGCTTGTTTACACACACGAAATCTTCAAAAAGTTCCAAACGGAAACTCTTGGAGCATCGGCTTGTCACTTGAGAAAAGATAACGGAGACAACTCCTCTACTCAGTGTTACCTTGTGAAGGATTTAGGTACTAATCAAGAATTTAGGGTGGAGTGGGATGAAGACAAATCAGATATACGCTGTTCTTGCCGTATGTTCGAATACAAGGGCTATCTCTGCAGGCATGCCATTGTGGTTTTACAAATGTCAGGAGTTTACAGCATGCCATACAAATACGTACTCCAAAGATGGACTAATGCTGCTAAGAGCAAGATACCTCTCAGCCCAAACTTCGAAGAAGTGCAAGCAAAGATACGACGCTGCAACGATCTCTGTCGAAGAGCCATAATACTGGGTGAAGAGGGCTCATTGTCTCAGCAGAGTTATAACACTGCTCTGGATTCCATAAACGATGCTCTGAAACAGCTCACAGAAGCTAATAAACCCAGCGAATGTGAGACGAGGCTCAGTACTGCCATCGATGAGACGCAAACTCCTACTATTAATGTCTCGAAAAGAGGAAACTGTGAGAAAAACACAGCAAGCAGTTCAACCAAAAAGGCTAAGGTCTTTTTTTTTTTCCGTCTCTGTTTCTCCATTTTAACCATTAAAGATAACTGAGTGACTGATTATGTGTGATATGTGTATGAGTACAGCAGCTTCAGGCGGAGCCTGAAATTGCGGGGATTGGGATTCAAGCAGTATATAACGCGGTACTCCATATGGTTCATTTTCTTGCTCGTAACATCATAATGCCGTTACTTAATAAGTAGTAGCATCTATCAGTCTCTCTCTCTCTGTGTGTTAGGATATGTCTGGCGAGGTGCTCGATTACAACCCTTCATTGTTCCCGAGATCGCTGACGACTCTGCTGAAAAGCGGTGACATGCCGAGGAGAAGCATCGAGCTTCTCGGCCAGATGTTAGAGGAATAAAGTCAGCATCTCTCCAAGAACAAAAAATGTACTCTGCCTATTTACGTATGTTGTAAAATGATCATATTGTTTAGGGTGGGTGGCTAACAGTAAGTGCTTGTTTCTGAAGAAGTGTAAGCTTTAAATTTTCCACGGTATCTCCCTACTCTGAAATAACAATATTGAGGTAAAATAATTAATCATGTATACTCTTTTAGTGTCAAGTGCTGGTATAAATTGTAACTTTGCTGTGTCAATTAAAATGCTATAAAAATAATAATATTAAATTCAAAGAAAATTATTTACTATATTGCATTTTTTATATTGTCGAATTTTTAATAATTATTATTTGATAATTAATAAATGCATTTATTTTATATTATATAGCCAATTTGCTTTTCTTCATAAAAATGTATATACACAAGTTGGGCCCCACACAGACACGCCCAGCACTACTCACACCAATACACGCAAGGTACATACATACATACAACAGCCCATGCCGATCTTTAATCAAATTAATCACTGGGTTTAGGATAAAAACTATATACAAAAGGAAGTCATCAATCAAATATTTACTAGTCATGGAAACATAAACTACTATTATTACATAATCCACTAATGTTAATTAAGCGTCAGTTAGACCGTCCCTGTCCTGTCCTATCTATTTATATTAGGAAATATATCTGATATATTTATATAATACCGCGCAAATCTAATAATTATTTTGCACGAGAAACGCAGGAAGGCAGAGACGCTGGTTACCAAAGAGAAATAAAGAAGAAAAACTAACCGTACGAACGAACGATGAACGTCGAAAAAGTTCACCCATCGGCGAAGCCACCAGCGGCCAACGGCGCCGCAGCGAACGGAGGATCGGCCGTGTTTCCAGCTACCAAAGCACGCCCGGCGTACCGTACTCAGCCTGCGCCTCGGCGAAAGCCGCACAAGCGCGGCTGCTGCTGTGCCTGCTGTCTCTGGACTGTTCTCCTCCTAATAATAATCGCCTTCGTCGCCGCCATCGCCGGAGCAGCGCTCTACGTCCTATACCGACCTCACCGTCCGTCGTTCGCCGTCACCTCCCTCCACCTCTCGCATTTCAACCTCACCGACACGGTTCTGAATTCGGCGTTCAACGTCACGGTCGCGGCGCGCAACCCTAACTCTAAGATCCCCATCTTCTACGACGAAGTCTCGGTGCAGATCCTCTCCGACGGCGTCGTAATCGGCGACGGCGCGTTCCCGGCGTTCTCCCAGCCGCCGAAGAAAACCACGGTGCTGAAGAGCGCGATTTCGAAGTCAAGCAATCCGACGAACGAAGGAATCGACGTTACGGCGCTGAAATCGAGCGCGAAGCGCAGGAGTTTGCCGATCGAGATTCAGCTAGACACTAAAGCGAAGGTGAAAATCGGGAGAATGAAGACGAAGAAGCTCGGAATCAGAGTTGTGTGCGAAGGAATGAGGATTACAGTGCCAGGCGGCAAAACGTCGACCTCGGCGACGACTTCTTCATACGTAAAGTGTAAGGCTAATCCAAGGATTAAGATCGTAAGATGGAACGTTAATCTCTGAAGTAACAAAACAGCTTTCAAGTCAAGTCTCACAAGTGTGCTGCTGATGATTCTTGTTATTATTTATTTATTTAAAAAACATTTTTCAGTAACTAAAAACTGCGTGTTGGATATGGAAATTCTTTGGGTGTAAGTTATGATTCTTTTCCTTCGTTGTTTTCATATCGAATGCAAATGAATTGTGATCATTTGAGGGGTGAAATTATTGCGGAATTGGAATGCCGTGAAAGGAAGGCCAGCGTCGGTGGCGAAAATGCAAGAAAAGGAATTTATCAACTATTTTATATTTTGTATAAAGGGAAACAAAAAAAAAAATTGTTTTTTAATTGAGACGAACCAGCGTTGTGTTGCTATTTGTTTTTATATTAAATTGAAAAATGGAGTGGCTAATACTATCGTGATTCTTGTCGATTAATTGGACATCGTTTTTTCACTATCATGGTACTTTTGTAATTCAAACTCATTTATTTAATTATTTGTTTTTTCTTTCTCGAATTTGATCAAACTATAATCCAATTTTGCGTATAGCATGTGAAGATGTAAGAAGAAGTGATGCATGATTGGAAGCCCAGGTGATATTAGCTGTCTTCTTGACTTGATTGACAAAATTGGTGGTTGGTGTCCCAAACTTAGTCGGGGACCTCAACTTTGTATGCTTAACTAGTAATTTTGAAGCAAAAGAAAATTTAACATGCTTGCAGTTCAGTATTAATGAACATCTCTATTTCTGGTCCTGTCATGATTTGCAATTCACATTGCAATTTGGTTAATCTAAGATTTGACATATAAAAGGAGAATTAGCCATAATGAAGCACAAGTTAGTACATGCATGATGACTAAGTAAGTATGATTTGGCCGTTTGTTTCATTTCTTGGAGCAAATTATTGAGAAAAAGGACATATTGAGGCTGAATGGAAGATCACCTTACTTAAACAATAAAAAACACGACCAGCCACCCATAGTTTAAAATATTATCACCTCCAAAAAAAAAAAGAAGATCTCTGACCAAACATGATGATCGCTAATGTACTAGTGGGAAACTCGGAAAGGTTGGCTAACGTAGAGGAAACAATTGTGTATATCAAATGGATACTATACTACTAAGTTGTTTCCAGGCGAAAAACAAATATGATGGTTTTACGGAGGAAGGAAATTAAAAAAAAAAGGAATGTTTAAAAAACCGAAATAATCTCTATTAAACGCAAACCGATGCCCGTCGTGTGAACGGCGAGGGGAAGTGTTTTTTTCTGAGCGTTGTTCATTGTTGGTGATTATGGCCACCACCAGCTTCTGCTAGTTTTCGAAGGAGGTTTGTCACCGTAGGGAGAAATTTAGTAGATAGTGATAAGATTCCAGGTAGCTGCATTCGAGGAATTCAATCAATATATCAGATTATATTTCAAAAGTAGCGTAGTGTTATCGTTGGCTTAACGTAGCTTACCATCCCATTGCGAAATTCGCCGGCTACGTTCAGTTGCACCCAGAGAGCTCTTATGAGCAGAAACACGACGAAAAAGAAGCCAATGTACAGTGGATTCCTATCAAGAAAAAAAGAAAGAAAAAACTCGGGGATCAATGATCGTAGGACGAACGCTATAAGCTAATTACAAGAGAAAATATTAGATTAGGTAACCTCAAAAGGGTCATGAATTCGTTAAAGCCAAGAACGAGCAGTGCGACGATCGCCCAAGGAGGTGGCAACCAGCTATTCCCTCTCCTGCTAGCCTCCTGCAAATTTAAGGAAAGTTAAAAATCGTGAAGAAATCAGTTGCACATATCATTGTACCTTACGATATTACGCACACTTGTGTGTGTGTGTGTGTGTGTGTGTGTGTGTGTGTGTGTATATAGATAGATATTATGACCTGAGCAAGAATGGCTTGAGAGACAGTACACTCAGTCTCAGCTCTAAATTGTCTCCACAAACTTTTGCATTGCACCGGCGTTAACAAAGTCTTCGTAGGGGAGACCTACGTATATGCAGCAGAATTTATGCACATAATTTTAAGTAACTAAGATATGCTAAGTAAACTATGTGTTGGCTGATCAGATATTGTGTCGCACAATGGGATCACCATGGAGCATATAGTCCTCCACTTGATAACAGAATAGATTTAATGAGTAACTAAAGCGAACTAACGCAACAAAACCAGAAAATAATGCAGTATAGTTTGTAAACCAAGGGCTGTAGAAAAAATTTCACTCGAATATGAAGGCTCTTTGTTTCCGCACTTTTTGAAGGGAAAAGAAAGACGGAGAATTACCCCATCCCAGCTGCTTGAAGCAAGAGGATCCACTGAGATACTCCGACCAGTAGAGCCTCCAGACGCTTTCTGATCCAAAAGAGCAAAAGACAGAGTCTTCTCAATATTATCTGCAGCGTCATCTAAACGGATAGCAGCCATTATAGCCAGTAGCTTCAGAGACTGCAAGCGAAAAAGAAAACATAATTATCCACAGTTATAAAATATGTATTCACATGAGTAATTTAAGCAGGCAAAACATACAGCAGCACGAGCATTCCTAGTTATTGTCCGAATGTCTTCTTTCCCTGTCCAGATCCGGGGCATCGAGTCAGCGTCCTGGTTGAACAAAATTGCAAACCTGCATTTGGGATGTAGATTTGAAGTCAAGTGCCTGACAGACATAATGAAATCCATTCAAAGGATTTCGAGTTTCTGATATTAAAGCACATTAGACACCTGTCTTTCATATGTATTATGACCCTTCCAGCTTCTTCTTTCGCCTTTGCTTCGACGATGCCTCTCCCATAGTCCTTTATGTTGGACAGCATCTTCGAGTTGGTAGAATCGTCCAGTTCAAAACCAGCAAGCGCACTTGAGAACCCAGCAATGGCTGCTTGGGTCTCACGAGACAGAAGACTTTTTACTGCTTGCCAGGTATTATCATTAGCTGCGCTTAACAGAGCCTCGACAGGTTCGGATAGAGCCTCGTTCAACTTTTTCTGCTCAATGAAATTATCGGCTTAGTATTGTGTTGTATGGACTAATTTCAAAAAGTGGAACACTGCTGCTGATGCTTAGCATATCCATGTTTAAACTCCTTATGCTAATGAGATTGAGACTAGTTATCAGTCAATAATTAACAGTGACAGCATATAAGCTTGACTTCTTAAGAACAGACATATAAAGTCAGGCTAACCAAATGAAGACATGACTCGAGACTGTTTCATACCTCGTACATGGTAGTTAATTCAGATAGCTTGGCAGAACGCTTTCCATCAACATGTGCATCTATATCTTGCCGTAGTTTATCTCTGACTTTTGATGAATCCCAATTCGCTTGATCGATGTCCGTTCCTAATATCCATACAATGTTTCGAAGATAAAGATTTATAATAGGTAATAACCATTTAATACAGCTACCAGTTACAGAACATCCATAATAGCTAGACCTAATTGCAGGCTTGGCAAGTCCATGTTTAGTAATTGTACCTTCCGAAGCTTCATCAAATTGAGACAGATAAAACTCAGCACAATCACGTGCAGCCATAGAAAATGCTTTCCCCTCATTCAAGGCAGCATCGAATGCTTCTTTGAATTTTTCTAATGTTCCAGTCCGAATGTGTCCCAACATGAACTGAAATGCTGGTTGCACAAGCTAATGGAACCAAATAAACATAGATATCTATAAGTAAATTAAACAGTAAAGACATTCCATGAATCTTAAGTCTAGATTTCTTACTTGCAGAAGTTTTTCTTCCAAGTGCTTCCGCTTTGATGACCTGACCCCTTCATCAAAGTATGTTACCTCTGCATCATACCTACATGAAAGGAGAACGAGATAAATACATGATCTGATTAAGCGAGGTTCAGTTATTGCAGAATGGAGGATATTGCAGACAACAATAACTGTGGGAAAACATTGGTCAACTTTATGGTACCATCGTTTTGGAAAAATACAGATCTATGGCAATACTTGCTTTACATATTAAGCCAGAACAACTTTAAAGTGGTCTAATACAAAAGTTATTGACAAATAATCACTTACTCAGATAAGCAACGATCAAGAATAGAAGAGAGCTTTTTCCCAAATCCAGCCACTGGTTGAGACTGTACCTGTTCTTCTAATTGTCGCCACTCCTAATACAAGAGGAATATACAATCACAAATTGATACTGTAACAGTAATATGCTTATGCATTTTCAACTGTAAATCAATATATGAACCTCGTTTTCAATAAAGGAAGAGAACTTCTCGTTAGAAATCTCCTCACAACGAACAGTGGCAACCATGACCTATAAACGAAAAAACAATATGCATCGTCCTCTGCACCATTATATATTAAATATGTCTAGGTCAGCTCAAAACCTTGTGAGCAGGAAGGTCAAGATCCTTATTCTCTTTGGTAATCTTCCACATCTGTTCTGCACTAAATGCAAAGGCCGAAGCAGGAACTACACCTCTCCTATCCCCAGCAAGCCCACCAGGTGCAATAGAGTGGTAAAACTTCTGTCTCAAACTTGTCACCTTCAATTAATGTGGAATATGAATCACATATAAGTTTCATATTGCACCTCCGGTGTAAAATAAAACCACCCCAAAAGTGTTTTATGTGAAGCAAATGGAAACGGAATAAGGTTCTCATAGAACTCATTAGATAAATGTGTTAGAAAATGCCATGCAATGTAATGAACCTGCTCTTTGAATTGTTCTTCCTTCTCCTCAAAACTTGAAAGAGCAACGACTTCAACCTGCCATTCAGCATAGGAAAACTCTCAGAAAGTGTTGATTAATCAGACAAGGTAAAATAGAACCTCGAATAAGCATGAAATCGTACATTAAAGAATTCGCTCAATGGAGTTTCCTTGTGAGCTTCGGGTTTAGGAACACTGTCCCATATCTTAAAATTCGGGGGAAAAAAAGAGGAGGGTAGTTAAAAATAACAACCAAAAAATGCTCATATATGCATCGAATAGCAGCATTTAGCACACCTTCTGAATATCCTCTCTTAAAACAGGTTCCAAGTTTTCCAGAGGTGTCTGCAATAAACTCATAGTCCAATGGGGCAGGAAGCATAAGCTTACAAATTTAATTCAGTCTCCTAGAACAACAATCGAAAAAATGAGAAGTGCATACCCTAGTTTTATCACGAATCACAAACATCAGAGTCGTCTTCCGTGGGCTAAACAATCTCATCATAACCTGCATATTATATATAATTGAAAGGCACTCAGGAAACTCATATTGGCAGAAAAATGATATTACCTGAAATACAGTTTTCAGTAGAGGTTTATTTGCAGCCTGTTCACGGCCAATATCATGGCACCACCTGATGTTGAAAGTTCCCAAAGACTAACTTAAACAAAGAGACACTACAAAAGATGACCAATAGTAACTTCAGAAAACAAGTATAGAGTAAATATAATCATCTTACATGTTTATCATAACTACATCGGATACAGCAAGGGCAAAGAGAGCACTCTGCTTCTCAAATGCAGTGTCGTCCTGGAAAGCACCAAATCATAGCAAAATATTTAAAGCAATCTTTAAATCCATCAGTTTTCATGATATGAATAAGGGATTATCGGACTGTGGTCCATAAGCAAGACTTAGGAAAAATAACGGTAACAGTAACTCAATACAGTGGAAAATTTACTCAACCTCTCCTCGTTCTCGTCCATCAGTACCCTCTAAGTCCATCACAAGAGTGCAAGGTACTATGCCTACAGCATGAGCCAACCATATTCCTTTTGTTGTCTGGGATCTGATGAATAAGATGCTATCAGCGCCTTTTAAAAAAAAAATCCCAACAAAAATACTAAAAGAGTGAGGTCGCAAGGTGCATGCCTTCCTCTCAAAGCATCCATCTCCCTAAAGTTGGTTTTAAACAGATTATTCAACAATGTACTCTTTCCTGTTATAACAAAGGAAGCCAATTAAGACAAACTTCACAAGCAGTGGTGCAGATCAACCAATAAACACTGTCTCAGAAAAAAAAAATCAATATAAGAGGAAATGAATCAACAGGGCAATCTACACGATTGCTCGATCAAACAACAATTGATGATAGAAAAACTTTCAAAAATAACTTGATCTTTGACATAGATTATATACCACTACTCTGAGGGCCCATAATGGCCACAACTGCGTAGGAAAGCCCGCATTCTGCAAGTTTAACGTCCTTGATAAACTTATCAAGTCCTGAAGCGTTAAAAGTTCCATCCCCCTCAATGAGGTGAGTTGAATAACAATCGTCGCTAATTGCTGGAGAAATAGAAGGAAAATTGCATTAGCACTGACAAACGTGCAAACCCGCCAAAATATATCTACCGCCAAAAAAATCAACGATTGCCTCTACAGACTGAATCGCAGGACAACAGCGATTAACGATGTTATCGTTCTCCATACAGCAAATCCAAAGATGAAATCAACGAAGAAACATCTAAGAATATCGTAATCTCGTATGATACGAAACATCTCGTACAAAGCAAAACGAAGCTTCGAAATACGTCAACGTACACAAGTTTTACGATAGAACACGAGTGTACGGAAATATATCAGGTAATACCATATAATAATCCCAGCGACATAAGACCATAATACAGTCATCGAAAGTAGCTCCATTAAAGCTCTCAAAAGAAAAATGTCTGAAACGAATCGAAACCATACCCATGCGCGGAGTTCAATCGACGTCTTTGAAAATCGAAAAATCATAAAAGTACAAGAGAGCGCGAGAGGATCTCAGGTGGAGCTCACGAACACGGAGATGCGCAAAACTAATGCATTTGCCTTCGACGACGATTATGCCTTGGAAAAGGTTGATGGCGAACACAGCTAGAGAGATGCGACAAATAGGAAGCTTTCACCTATTTTTCCTTAACAGTCATCTTAATCGAGTTCTATTATTAGTGACCCATGATTAATTCGGAAAGATTGTGATTCTATAATTCAAGTACTTGCATCAATCGAAAAAAAAAATAACATGATTGTTCGAGCGTGTGACCATTTAATATTTATCATTGATTACAAGTTTCGTCAATTGTGTCAGGGCTCAATTTCATTCCAAACTGTCCATATATAAATTTGTGGGGTTAAACATATCTGCAAGATTATCCTTAGTATTAATCTTCTTGATAAGTACCTATGCCGTGATATCACCGATAAAATGATATTTAACATCAATATCATATTTTGCTTAGTGCTTTTATAGGCGAAGAGCAGACAAACTAGCAAACCGTTACATGGATCGAAAACTCATGTAAATCAAAGTATGTTGGTTACGTTACATGGGATATGTTCACTGTTTATTAGATTATAAGGCTTAAAATTAATAATTTCTCTTTCTCGGGATTATACTCGAGTCTCACTAAAAACTAGATTTTTCACATGATAATACCACCATGATCATATTTGTCACAAAATTAACCACTCTTCTTCTTCTATCCATGCATCATCCGAAAAAAAAAACCAAAAAAAACCTGAAATTTAACATGTAATCCTGGCGAATTTAGAGGTCCCTTCATCAATGATAGCCATCTGCTTTCTCTTTTTGGAAAACTTAACCAAGCCATCATCAAACTTGGCAGCTGTTCGAGCTCGTAATTCCTCTAAACTCTCACCTTCTTTCGCCTGCTCCAAAACCTACAACAAGCGAGTCCGTGTTCATCTCGAATCGATCATGAAAATTCGTAACGCTTTAACGCTCATTAAAAACATACCAAGTGGCGGCCGTAGAGATGCGTATTTGAAAGGGCTTGTATCGCGTTTTTGGCCTCTTGCTTTGTGATGTACTCAACAAAAGCAAAACCTCTATGGTTCTTCAATCCCCTTGGTAATCGCAGGCTCTTTATCTGTTAGGTCACAAAGCCCCAGCGCCACTCAGTTTTGAAATGAAGAAGATTCTTTAGGGATTTGAATTGAAATGATAGGACAAAGCTACTCTGATTGAAGAATATATGGCAAGTGTTTCCTCTAATACCTGGCCAAATGGACTAAATAGCTGTCGAAGATCTTTCTTCGTGGCTTCAAAAGCTACGTTCCTCACTATCATTTTTGTTGAACTCTTATCATCTTCTACTTTTTTATGTAAATTTTCATCCGTTTTAGCGTGACAAAGCTGTAATATCAGAGCGTGCCTGTCCAAAACAGTTCCCTGAACAGCCAATGAGGAAACGGAGGCAGTTGAAAAGTAAAATCACAAGTTAGACTAAAAAAACTTTTTCCGTGTAAGGATTGTAAAGTGAGAATACAAACCTGCAGTGTCTTGCAGACTTGGACTGCAGTATCAACAGTATCGAACTCAATGAACCCATACCCAGTTGAAACATTCTTCCCATTCTTCAAGTGCTTCATCACCTAAAGATCATGCATAAAAAATCGAAGCACGAATTTAAACAAGCTGATATAAGCTACAGGATAAATGATTCAAGAAAGTTTGTCATACCCTGACACTTAGTATCTTTCCCTCTTTGATGTGCTCAATAAAATGCTTTTTCACCGCCTCATCTGTTGTTTTGAAGTTCAGGTTCTTGACATACAACGAGCGCGACTGCAGAAAATCAAAAGAAGGTGAAGCAAATCAAAAGATAAAAGACATAACAATAGCTTCAGAGCCAAAGATGAAATGCAGCTTTGTCGAAGGTGCATATTTGCAGCTGGGACTTATTATTATGTTTCTCAAAGAGAAGATTTAGTCAGTAATAACCTCGACTCTATCAGGATCAACATCAGCCTCTGGTATCTCTTCAACGTGCTGCTCTAACAAAGCTCTTTTCTCATCATGTTCACGCACAACACTATAATCTCCATTTGCTTCAGTTTGATTGAGTATATTATCAGGTGCCATTTCTAGATACAGCGGCGAATCTCTACAGTAGCAGATGACCATCACAATCAATAAGCATTCATTACCACTAGAAGATTTAACCAGAACTCTAGCTTTGAGAACTATCATTAGTTAAATTCCACAAGGAAGAAACTTTTTTTAGAATTAAAACAACATACCTGTAGCGTTTGTATGCTAAGCCCTTGAAAGCAGCACGAGCATCGGCAGGTTCTAAAAAGACAACCTGGGTAAAATGTACAAAATTCATCAAGTGCGTCTTACCATCATATATTTCCAACTACGGAACAATTTATGATATGTAATGATGTTGCACCATACCAATGCCAGAGTTTTCGTCGGAGGCAATATTATCTTGTCCAAACTGCCGAATTTCCCAAACATATCTGACAGATCACTTTCAGACGAATTGTATGGTAAATTCTTCACTAATATCACATGATTACTTCTCTTTGAACCATCAGTTTTTCCAGCAGCAAACTCCTCTAATGAGGTTATATTGATGCCAGCACTTGAGAGTGCTCTTTTTGTCTCAGCAACAACTTGAGTCTCTCCAAGTGCAATTCTCACAGCAAGATCATTAGATTCTCTGTCAAGCAGGTCACTCTTACTGACACCAAGTTTTCGCGCAACGTTTTCAACAACCTGGAAGTTGAAGAATAGAAAGAATCTAGTAAGAAACATTTCACCGATTCAAGCAGATTATCGGATGGTTAACGTAATTTATAACAAAAGGACCAAGAAACCCTTTTCTGTAACGGTATTAGGGATGTATGGAATTGGAAACTCATTAGAAGAATATACACAAAGATTCCATTCCATAAAATCTTCTTTGTTGGAAGTAATCTCTAGCTTGGGGACTATCCAGGACTATTAAAGTAATTTTTTCTTATGCTAGCGTTCTTATATTAGCTTACGTATCAAGCTCAAAGATGATTTTTTTAGCCAAATAAAAGTAGTTCAGCTTACAGTATCAGGGCGCATGAATAAACTATTCCACGATCTTGTATTTCCACTAGCTTCTGAGGCCTTCTTTTCCTGAAGTTTCCGCTGCTTTAATGTCTGTGAAGAATGTTCTCCAGTACTGTTTTTACTGTCGAACAGCAATACACAACACATGAAACGTCAAAAGCGTAAAATCCGCCACAAAAATCAAATGTCTTCATTGAGAAGGAATGACAAAATCATACCCTTGTTGATCAGGGAGAATTTTTTGTTTGGCTGGCAAGACATGTAACAACCTTCCCTGAAAAATTGCACTGTCTGCATCTTCCAATGCACTGCATGAAAACAGATTATGACAATGTCGACAGCGTCTTAACAACAAAGCATTACATAACATTTTTGCTCTGCTCTCGTGAAGTCATGATTTTATTTTTGACATGTATGTTTTTGGAATAAGTTAAAGTAGGAATATGATATTTTATATCATACCTAGCAGCAGATTCCGGAACAGCAAAGAGAACATAAGCAATTCCTTTGGAACGTTTTGTATCTCTATCGACAACAATATGCACCTGAGAGATTGCACCATATCTGCTAAAGTAATTTTCTAGTTCCTCCTCTCTGCACACAATACAAGGTGAACGGCAAAAAAATTACACAACAAAATAGAAGATATATGGTTACATGAGAATCGTGAAATCATCAAACAGACACAAATTATAAACTGCAAGAGAAACCCAAGCATAGAGGACAAAAAAAGCAGCCACTAAATAACATGGTACAAGCCACAAGGTCTAAAGGCTCATACGTGGCAGTGTAGGGAAGATTGCGGACAAATAGGCGGCCAGTCTCCAAAATCCCACTCTCCGTTTCCACTGCTGATGATGGATTCATTGAATGCATATCTCCAAGAGGCAAATCCACAGCTGTAGTATCAGTATGGTCAGGCTCAGGTTTATCCTCTACTGCGCCAGGGATGGCATCTTTTTCAGACACATCGCTGACATCATCATCGGAATCTGACCAATCTTTTCTAATTTTGCTCTTAAAGTAATCAGTATCCGATACCATTGCACCATCACTTACACCATTTCCATCATCTTTTTCTTCTTCTTCTGATGTGATTTCTCCTTGTTGCTGAATCTTCTCACCATCACTGTCATAATTCAATTTAATTTCCCCAGCCTTTCGTAATTTACCAAGTGAGGGAGGTGCAACAGCATCATTAGCCCACAACTTTGACCTTCCACGGTGTTCCATTACCTGAAGAAACTCTTGAAGCTGTGGATCCTCAGTAGCATCTTCATCCTTGTTATTAGAACCTTTCTCTTCTTTTGAATTATTTCCTTCCTTACCAGTAAATTTCTTATCTTCTTCTGCGATGACATCATTGTTCTTCGATGAGTATCGACTCCAAGGACGGGGAATATTCGGATCTCCAACTTTTTTAGCAATCTGATGATTCAAGTCAAAACATTTCATCGTTGATTAGGATAAAAGCAAAAGAAACCAGTCCTAAATGATTAGGATAAAAACCATCATTCATCAGCTTCTTGGTATCTCAACAATATGAAGCTGTAATAGTTAAAAGAAACCAGACCTCACATATAATCCTGGAAGTATCCATGAAAGATTTGTTGAAGTACTTTAAGGCTTCATTAGCTTCACTCTCAGTCCTAAATCCCACAAACCCAAACTGCCTGCTTTTCCCATCCCTGAATATATAAAAAAAAAAAAAAATCAACCTTCAATCCATCAACGACAAAGTGAATGTCTCAAAACATATTATATAAAGGAAAAAAAAATAAAAGACAAGGGCTTACTTTGTGCGCATAACCTTGGCATCAGTAACTTCTCCCTTCTGTGAGAAGAATTCTCTGAGGCGATCTTCCGTCGCACGTTTCGGGAGATTTTTAACACATATTCGAGACCTTCATTTGGATAAAAATCTTACTAGCATTAGCAAAACGGCAAAAAGTTTTCGTGCAGGAACTGAAGCTATGAATTTGAGCTTGGATGACAACAGCTGACTTACATGGATAATGGGAGACCCTTATTAACCTTCAATCAAGTGCTTTCTGATTGAAGATTGTGTCGACACCAGAATTGCACGAAAATAGGCGTACGAATGAGCAACAACGAAAAGTGCAGACCTCGACCGGCGAGGGCGACTCTCTTAAAATTGATAAGGCAACTCTTTGGTTAACTGGGCCCAACTAAACAACACGGCCCAATCTCGGAAAGTAGATTTCTATAGGTGTAATTACGTGTCGGACCTAAAAACATGTTTAAAATAAGTTTCGGACCCCTGTCAGAAAATTCATAGTTTTAATGGCCCAATTTTTATAAATTTAGAGATAAAGACCTAGATCTCCACAGGTGTTATAAAGTGTATATATGAACTGGTATCGGATGATCGTTTTGTGTTATTTCAGAACAATGAAGTGGTACTAGAAAACAGTAAAGTGGTACTACTCAACAACTGCAGAATAATAAAGTGGTATTGCAGAACAATGAAGTGATACTGCAGAACAATGAAGTGGTGCTGCAAAAATCGGGTCCTTAAAACTATGAATTTTCTGACAGGGGCCTGAAACCTAAATGAAACTTATGACTGTGCCTGAATTCTAAAAGCCCCATTTCTATATCCTATGCCCCTTTAAATTGTAGGATACAAAAGGAGGAATGCTACCAGATATGAGGAAAGAAAAGAAGAGGACGAAGAAGAGGAAGAGGAAGAAGAAGAAGATGAGGAGGAGTCCAACGATTCTCGATTAGTCCATGCGGGTTTTGAAACACGCAAGAAGAAGACAAGCATAATATAGAAGAAGAAAAAGAAGAAATTGAAATCTAAGAAGAAAATAGAAATATGGAACGAATATTCATGGGTTTTACGGTAATCATAGTCAGGTTTGTTCAATTCAAGTACTCGATCTTGGGTTGCCGGAAATAAAAGCGACTAGAAATTTGGGTTTTGCCTGAAATTGTAGCCCAAATCGAAATGCATGTTCACTTGAAATCTACGTTTTTCCTTTCATTCAGTCCTTTTTTATGGTTTTAGTGATGCTCTATTTGGTTTTACATATTTGTTATGTCGTACTAATTTATGTATGCGGTGCACCAACTTACTTGTTGTTCTGGTACCTTTTCGCTTTTTATGACGTACCAATATATGGTCTGTATTTAATTATACGTTGTAGCATTTATGAGAAAAACAATTATGGTTTCCTCAACATGCCAGCTTATTGAGGATTGCCAGAGTAATGGTGTACAAAGACTATGGTTTGCTTCGGGACCACACGCTTCGGCTCATCCCGACATCATACAACTTATAATCTTCATTCAACTTAGATGCATTTGGTATGCAATAGTATTTTGTGTTGGCGTAATTTGGTGGATATATTGACACAATGTTATGGCACAACTGATGTTTGTCATGGCTAAATTTTTGTACTGTAACAATGTTAAAAAGTATGACAATCGTGGGTATAAGGTACGACAACCGTGTATACGAGGTACACCAAACATTTTAGATGATACGCTAATGGTACATCTTAACAGTAGTAAAAAAAGAAACATACAAAAAAAGTCATCTCTTGTCAGGAATAAACCTGACTTGTCAGAACTACCTTGATATCTGACAGAAACGTGAAAAATAACTATGGAATGTCAGTTAAATATTGTCGGCTAATGTCCTTTATAATTTTTGTACGGGGTTGGTCTCTTAAAATTAAGGGCTAATTTTCGTTCAGGCCCAGTAAGGGCCTGAATTTAGAATTTCAGACCCTATCAGGGAAAAAGTTAGTTTTAAGAATCCGATTTGTTCAGTAACACTTCATTGTTCTGCAGTAACACTACATTATTCTGGAGTAACACTTCATTGTTCTGAAATAACACCAACGATCATCCGATAAGAGTTCATATACTCTTTATAACACTTGTATAATTTAGGTCCTTATGTCTAAAAACCGAGTCCTTTATACTAAAATTTTTTATGACAAGAGCCTGAACCCTATTCTAAAATATATTTGGGGCCTGATTTGTAATATACCCTAAGATTAATTGGTATAGAATGAATTGACACACCATATTATCAATTTCTCTGATTTCTTCGATTTGAGACTTGAGTTTGACATTCAAGAATACGTTTCATGTCTTTCTTACATACTACGAGTGAAGAGGTTTCACACTCACTTCTCTACCCCTTAGACGACGTAGGACATCAATAATAGTAACGATACTACTTTCTTTGTACACATCACATACTACTTTTCCTCCCTCACCCAAAAAGAAAAAAAGACGAATCGAGGCGGCGCGTTGCACTGATATTTACAACTTTCGCCGCCCCGAAAAACCGAAGCCGACCAAAAAAAATCGATAAAAAAAAAAGAACGAGATATCAAACTCGATTCTTCCCCGCCAACTTCCCCAGAAGCTCAACTGCATATCGCTTCGACGGATACTTTCTTCATAACGTTTGGACACGGATCTCCTCCGAAAATCTCTGGCGTAACGGGGACGGCACAAGACCGCTGCCCTACGCAGTACTGCAAAAAAAAAACAACAAGAAGTTCAGACATAAAGTCGATATCTACAACATAGATCTCAACGAACGAATTAGTTCATCATACCCTTTCGAAGACGTCGTAAGAGTGAAAAGCGTGGCAGCTTCCTTGCACGAAATTACCGCAACGCCCCTCGGGAGTGCCGAAGCTCGCGAATTTTATGGAAGAGATTTTCTGGCCGTCGGCGCACGAGAGGTGGGCCTTGGGCCTCAGAGGCTTGTCGACGACTTTGCCTGAGGTTTTCAGTTGGTAGTTTACTAAGGTGGGCTGCCATTCGAATATATCGGCGCAAACGCTCGAAACTTCCCTCTTCACTAGTGTGACGCCGTATGGATTCCCGCCCCACTCCTCGAAGACGACGAGGAGGTTTCCCGTGGGGTACAGCCAAGAACGAGGGACGTGGTACCTATGGCAATAAAAATATATGATTTTTTTTTGTGTGAAAAAATATGATATAGTCCCTTAAAGCTTAAACTTTTAGGCAAAGTAGCCATTTATCATGGTATCAGAAAAAGCTAGGTAAGAAAGATTCGACTTCTAAATCAGCCTAGAGTCGAGGGGCGTGCTGGAACTATATATATATATATATCAATATATAGAATTTAAAAATGATGCACTCCCTTCAAAAGCTTAATCTTTTAGGTATGGTATCAGAGACTAGGCATAAAGGCATTGGATAACGAATCACCACGACTACCCATTAAGTGAAAATTCCACGTCTAATGTTAGATAAAAATCAGTCTAGATGTGATGGGGGCGTATTGGAAATGAAAATATATAAAATTATAAAATAATGATGCACTGCCTTCTCTCTTCAAGATTAAGCTTTTAGGTTAAGTGGTCATTCAGCAGCATATAATATGATCTTAAAACCGACTGAGGTTGATATACGAGTTTCGAGTTTTTATTACATACCATCTCTGAGAAGCTTCCCCGCAGTTGCTAAGGCACTTCTTCTCGTCGAAGGAACCGGCGTAATTACACGGAGCGCATCCGCCAGACGCCTTGTACTGATTCCAATAACGTCCTATGTTTTGACCGTTGATCCACACCTGCCCTTTGCTCATCGTGTTCATGTCTAGCGCTAAAGGTTCGTCCCCGCCCGGGGCATTAAAGGTTGTCTGAAAACAAAAATATAAAAAAAAAAAGACGAACACGGTAAGAATCTCAACATCCAAAAAAAATCGAAAAAAAAAACATTTTTTTACCTTGTACCACGTCAAAGGTTGCCTCTCAGTGACGTAAGAGCCTTCGACCCATTCCACGGAGGACGAGCCGCTGAGCGAGTGAAGGCTCAGCGATTCTCCTTTGAGGCCGACTTTGTACGACCATTTTTGCCACGTCAGATCTCTCTTACCTTCATTGAGGCCCGAGAGAGAAACTGGGCCGAGAATGCCGGTGTTCCAAGTTTCGAAATGTGGGCCCACATTCTTCGAACAATAGTGTAATAACAGATGACTCAGCATCACAAAACTAGGGAAAATTGATTTTATATATATATATATATATATATATATATATTGTACGTACGGGTAAGCCAACAGCTATGCTGAGCAGAGAGATTTGGTTAATCCCAGCTCTAAGATTCACCGAGTCGCTAAACGTCAGCCTGGGATTTTCGAGACTTCCATAAGATGTTCCTACAATTATTAGATCAAAATGAATAAATAAACTTTCTTTCAATCACGTAAAACGTTTTGAAGTTTCGAAAAATAGAAATGAAACCTGAAAGTTGGCCGTTAATGAAAACATGCAGCGCATGGCCAGCCGACATTACGGTGAGCACTGGCCATTTCCCGCCTCGAAGAAACCCTTCGCTCGAATCCATCTTCACCCTGAACATCGTACAAAGCGGTTAAACAAAAACAGAGTCGAAATTATTACATAAAGGGCTTATCTTTAAAAGTGATTTTCTTACTCTGTTGTATACCAAAGGTAGTCGGAGTTGTCCCTAGTCGTATTTATCTGCTCGACTAAACCAACTGTCGAGAAAGAGTCCTCTTCGTTAGAAGCCGCCTCTTCGTTGTAAGATTGCCAGGTAAATCCATCGCGGACGGGCGTCATCTTCATCTGCGCACTTTGAGCGCCGATCTGTTAAAGAATAGGGTTTTTTTTCAACTACGAATTTCCAAAAAGAAAAAAAAACGTGTTTTCTTGATTGGCTTGAGGTGTTCGTTCTTACACGTGCGGTGTTATAAACTGTGTTTTTGCAGTCGGGGAGGATACTGATAGACCATGGAGGCAAGTTGTAGTGCATATTCCCAAAGGAGACCTTTGAAAACGAATGCTGATCGTAGTTTGCGAGGAAAGCTGAGCAAGCGCCAGATTTCGATTTGAACACATGGGCCTGTTTGGGAAAACATTGTAACAAAAAAGGGGAAAAGTTTCGTTCTTTAATCTCATATGAGGAAAATAGAATAATTCGTAAACTAAAAAAAAAAGAAGGGGCAAACCTCTTGGTAGTGTCCAAGCGTTATAACAGATGGATCGGAGGATACTAAAGCTGGCTCGCAAAGTTTGATTGCTCTGTGTAAATCTTTGAGATGACCCCATTTAGGTTGCCTCAGTAATCCTACATGGGAATGTAAGAAAACCAAGGATCATGGATAGATTCAAGAACGAGTTTCTGATATGCAATTATATAATAAGAGACTCTTCGAAAAAACTCAGCATCATATATATATTCACAAGAGCATCCTAATCCTACATATACAGATTTGCCACCACCTTTGCTTTTAAAGATTTTTTTCTCTTGCATGGAATTGCATATCGTGGTTTTTATGGTAAACAAGAAAATGATGCGCAATATTATTCGGGATTTCAAGAAATCGATGAATACCATATTCATCAAGAGGAGCATCGTAGTCGTAGCTAGTCGCGATGAATGGTCCGCCAGCAGTTCGACCGAAGTTCGTTCCTCCGTGATACTGAAAAAAAATAAATAATCAAAGCTTGTATAAGACCAATCAAACACTAAATTCTTGCAAAAACAGCTTAAATTACCATGTAATAGTTGATGAAAGAGCCACCCTTTTGAATAAACTTAGCCACTGAAAATGCCAAATCTTCGGCGGGTCGGTAAGGAACAGGACCGCCAAACTCAGTAAACCTGTAAAAATTTCAAATGTTTTGCGGGATACCTTTGCTCAAAACATATGTCATTTTTTCGAATTCTTTTCGCAGTATACTGAAAAGGATAAGCAGAAATACTTACCAGCCAGTCCATGCTTCTGTCCACATCTTAGGCTTATAAGCTTTGTTTGGAGAGAAATAATCACAGTAGAAGCCATTGCAAGTGTTAATCTGTGCATCAATACAACATAAGTAACTAAAAGGTTTCATGCAGGAAAATACCAAAAAAAAATACGAACTCACAATTGGATCAGGGGCGTCGTCTTGCTTGCACATTATCCATGGAACGCCAGTGCCAAGATCAACGGCCATTTTAGCCGCCCATTCAGTGTAGGCTCGGCCGGGCTCACCGAGCTCATATTCCATAGGCCCATATTCGTTTTCAATCTGATATTCACGCAGAGATAAGACAGCCTCGTATTTCTTGAACGCACTACAGAGAAGATGACGATGCTGAGAAGAATTTTGCTCTTTACCTGAGAAAGTATGATAGGACCACCTTGAGTTTCATACAGTCTTTCGGCCTTCATCATGTTCACAATCTTGGTAGTGAATCTTTGCATTGCATCCTTCGTACAGTGAATTCAGAGACTTAAGTTTAATGTAAGTTAACACGCTTTGGAGAAGGGGAAACAAAGGGACCATGTAGGCTAACCTTAAAAGGACCATTGTCTGTCCTGAAACTAATGCCTGGAACATACTTGAGCCAAACTGGAAAACCCCTGGAAAAAGATGTAAGATTTCTTCAGCAATCTGAGAACTAAATCTCAGTAAAACATACTCAAACAGAGCTTATTACACTTCGTTATTATTACCCAAAATTCCATTCAGCACAAGCATATGGACCTATGCGAAGATTAACATATAAGCCTGCTTGTTGCACCAGCTTCACAAACTTCACCAAATCATACCTATCTTCAAAATAATACTGCAGAAAGATAATGAAACCTCAGATAATAGGGAACAAGAAAGCAAATCCCATGAGAGAAACTTGAAATAAAATGTATACAAAATGCTACTACCTTCCCAGGTTCAGGTTCATGGCCATTCCAAAAAACATAAGTCTGAATCACATCTAAGCCACCTTCTTTTGCCTTCTGAATAAGATCTGGCCACATCTACAATGCGAAAAAAAAACGCATCAGAGAGATGATAAACGGCGCCGTTTAACTGCCGGGGGAAGAAACGCTCGTGAGTACAATTATTACCTCAGGCGTGCTCCTGGGATAGTGAATGGATCCAGAAATAAGAATCCTTCTCTGCCCATTTACAATTATGGCCTTAGAATCGTACGAAACAGAAGCTTCACCGCCCAAAATCCACGAGCTGAAGAAGCAAATCAACAGCAGAAACGCATTGCACGTTGCAGTTCTTTCGAGCCCCATAATGCAGCTTCCTAGATCGAGAATGCAGCTCTGCAAGGCAACAAAACGAACCCTATTTTTTTGTTTTCTTTTTCGGGTTATCGTTTCGTATGTATACTTTGATTCTTACTTTACCTAAGCTGCCACTTTATGCTATGCTTCTTTTGGGTGGGCTTATCTTACAGAGAGAGAAAAGAAGTGCAGAAACAAGATTCAAACTTGAGTGTCAAAAGAGTCAAAGCGAAGTGACGAAAACAGCTGTGTTTTGCTTTGCTTAGTCTTGGGTTTTGATCGATCAATGTTTTCTTTCTTTCTCTCTTTATATTTTTATCAACAAAAAATGGGTGCACGTAGTTGAGAGTGTTTATGGTGTGGTCTGCAGCCGCTTTTTAAAGACCAAAAAACGTGGGCATCTTCAAAGTGTTGGGTCCCACTTTTATGGTTTATTTACTCCAATTTTTTTCCCTTATGGTTATTTTTTGTAGAAAAAAATTAAGGGCCTCGGGCATAAGTTTCATTTAGATTTTAGAATCCTGTCAGAAAATTCATAATTTTAAGGACCCGATTTCTGTAGAAACACTTAAGGGTTCTGCTGCATCACTTTTCTGTTCAACAATACAATGGGTCTACAGTACCACTTCAATATTCACCAGTACTACTTCATTGTTCACCAGTACCACTTCATGGTTCTACAGTACAACTTCATGTACATTGTATAATACTTGCGAAAATTTAGGTCCTTATCTCTAAATTTCCTAAAATCGGGTCCTTAAAACTATAAATTTTCTGCCATGGGTCTGAAGCCTAATTTATAATATCTTTTGGAGCCTGACTCATAATTTGCACAAAAATTAAGGTTTGGATTTTGCTTGTAAGTTGTAAGAAAACACTGGTTGAAAATTAGCATAGATTCTAAAAACTCAATCCCAATGTCGTGGCTTGATTATTCGGCAATCGAGGCTAAGCGCGTGAGTACACTTTTTGATACTCCCTCTTTTCCATAATACATGTCGTTTTAGAATTTATTTTTGTTTTTAAATACATGTTGTTTTACACTTGTCAAGATAAACAATATTGATCATTTCTAGTTTTACTCATTATCTTTACTAGAAATTGTTAAATTAAATTAGATAAACATAATTAATTAAGGGTAATGGAGATTTTACCTTATTTCTTGATATGCGTTTAATATCCTTAAACGACATGTATTAAGGAACATAGGGAGTATGTCAAACTGGCTGTATAGACACGTGACACTGAGAGCGCGCGTGTGGTGTTAAGTTTTAGGGTTGATTTCAATTCATGTCCCGTCTAAAGTTTAATTTAAATCCATATCAGAAAAACTTTAGTCTAAAGGACCCAATTCTGTAAATTTTAGAGATAAGGACCTAACTAAAAAAAGTGGTATAAAAATTATATGAACTGGTAGAGGATGATCATTTTGTGTTAAAAACTTTCAACGTATTGTTATTTTAGAACAAAGAAGTGGTATTGCATAAATGAACTTGTATCGAATGATCCTTAACTGATACCGGAAGATCATTTTTGTGTTATAAAATTTAAACATATTGTTATTTCATAGCAGTGAAGTGGTGAAATTGAGTCCTTAAAACTAAATTCTCCCTAACAGAAACTGAATCCTAAATGAAAATTCTGACAAGCGCCTGAAAATTGCCCCGTTTTTTATGGGCCTTTAAACGAGAATATTATTGAAAACTGTTTAGTAGTAATCTTTGTATGAACATAACGCTATTAAAAATTAAATCAATACGCTCCTTAAGTTTACATTTGTTTCTTACCTTTTGTTTCTTTGCACGAACGAACATAACTGTTTGTAGAATTAATGAGCCATCGTGTCTATGTCACGGGTCTTGCCTTTGAGTAATTTATTACTTTTGGTTATTTTTTAAAAGGTAAATATTTCGGTGACTGAAGATTAAAAGGTTTTTCTCGTGGTTCAAAATCTTGATTTCAGGACTATATTAATATGCGCAGGACTTAAATAGTTGCAATAGTTTCTTGGAATTATGAGATACGTGTGTGTAAGAAGTTAGAATCTTAAAATTACAGTTAATCCCTATTGATTTAACTCAAAGAAGATGCAATCTTTTAAGTAATACATTTTTTTGTCAATTTCATTTATATTAAAGGAGATACGTAGACGTAAATCAAACTAGCACTAATGATGATTAATTAGGACTGCATTATCTCAATGTCTTTATGTGAGCAATGACGTAATAATGAGGGATTCCTTTCACTTCATTCTAAGGTTTAGTAGGCCAATTGATAAAGGAAAACTGTAGATTATTCATAGATAATTATTAATAGGTAAGATAATCGTCGGTGGTCTAAAACTGGTAGGTAGGGAAAAAAAATAGTGATGGTAAAAGAGTGAAAGGTTTATATTTTATATTTGTTTTCATTTTTTTTTAGAAAATAATCATGTTATGGTACTTTTAAATATTTTAACATAAGTCATGAATAAGATTAAGTTCATCATCATTGCTTGGTTGAAGCTGTGAACTTTTTGAACCCATGAGTGATTAAGTGCATCTACTTGTAGCAGTCCCAAATAAAAATATTTAGCTAAATTAATTATTATAAACCGAAACCGTGATTCGTTTGAAGATTCCTATGAAACATAATAAACAATATCTTATTTATATCTCCATGCTTAATGCTTTACACGGCACGAGCACGTAAAGTAAAATAGAAAATAAGGTGAAAAAAATATATTACAATTTTGCTATCAAATCAATGCATGTGTTAGTTATTGTGAGAGAGTCAACATCAAATTAGCTGTAACCGTACTAACAAGTTTAGTTGCCAATAATTATTGAAGACAACGATCCAATTTATTGTAATAATTTAGATGTTAGAACATATTATTTGCGATAACGAAAGTTGGTTACGTGACGAAAGGTAAAAGGAGAATTTTTCATGACATACCGAATTAATCAAGAAGCTTTTATTTTGAGAGTTTCATCGGTAGATACACGTATGCTTTGCAAAAGTTAAGATTGCTTTGTTATGTTCAATATATCATTTAAAGGAATGTACAGTTTTGGTTCTTCGATGTTAACTTCTGAAGCATGAATCAGGGGATGTAGCAAGTAGTAACGAAGATTTAATATTAATTTATATATATAATATGTTTGATTTGGCTTTAATGGACACTTAACTGAAATAAAAGTGTACTTATAGATTGATCAATCATAATTAATATGCACTAATTTACATCACCAAACCGAGGATTAATAATCGGGAAACTTTAAAAAGGACGACGTCACTTGTTTTTCTTGAATAATTAAATACACTAAATACACTTCCATGCGATGTCAGTATCAACTTGAAGTAAACGTCAAAGCACAAATAGGGACAAGAAACAAATCCCTTTTTTCTTGTAATTCATATTAAACTTCATCACTCTAAATAGAATCAATTTTATATTTCAAGCACGACCCACTCAAGAGCTTTAGCCGCCACGATACATCTTTTCTCTTTTCGTTCTTTCTTCATTTTATTTTAAAATTTGGACGTTTAACGAAAATATATTCTTTTTTCCCCTTATTTGTTGGTTCAAGATAACGAGAATTGAATGTTTTTTCAAGATTAGGATTACGAGTCAGCAAAAGAACATTAGGTCCCATTTCCACAGTTTTATTGTTAGCTGCCAATAAATAAAAAAAATAATAATTCGTCATCCACATAATCAATGAATACTCATCCATCACAAAGATGAGAGGCTGAGGATTATTCTCTCATTTTTCTAAAATAATAAACTCAATCATATGGGTATAGCTAGGGCACAATACTGACCCTTACGACATTCACGACATTAAATACCTTGACTCCCACCTGTCCGCAATTTTTACCTATGAAAACTTAATAAATATAACATAAATTATACATAAAATAAAATGGCTGTTAATATTGTTACGGAACTTCCTTGCAGAGAAGGTAAAAGCCCATCACATATGTATAGGTTGGTGTTTGTTGGTGCTAAGGAAAAAAGAAGAGAATTTCGTGCAGCAATAGTTACCACGTAAGTACGATCTTTTATCTCAACTGAAACTTGCAACCATTGCTTGTGATTCACTTTCAGTTCAACTGATGAGATACCAATTCGTTAGTTGTTACTTTTTAACTACCGAGACCGACACTACAGTACTACACATTCAATCAATTATGTTCGATTTTCATATTTGTTGTTGTTGGTTGAAGAGAGAAAAAGAAAAAAGAGGAAAATTCAATCAACGTAGAAAGGAAGCTTTGCTCCCACAGCATTGTTGTTTGATTGGGGCATACCTAACTAGTTGGACTTTTCTGCTTAAAGAATCCGAGAAAAACTCAAAAGCTCAAAATCATTCTCAATTTCAAAGTGAAGTGATTGTTATTCAACAATCAAATCTAGTTCTCAAACTCAAAAGAACATTCTTTATTGTTCTCTTCTATCGGCCTTTTACTTACTCACAGGCCATATATTGGCTAGTGACTGCGAGACCCAAATTCTTGATGGTTTATAGTACAATTTAACAATTAAACCACAAGATTATTCTAAATTCAATTGAAAAAATAAGTTCATAAATATTTTATTAATAACACGAGCCCTTTTATATATTTTTATTTTATTTATTTTATGTGTGTATCTAATAATTAAAATAAGTATTGAAATTTTCAAAACATTAAACTCATTTTCTAGGATATCTCATTCTAATAGCATATTTAGACATAAAAGAGAAAATGAGAAGACGCATTTTGGATCTGTGTTTGGAGTACGATTAGAGAACTTCTAGTTTAAGTTTGGGCATCTTTCACAAATACTCGAAACAGCTCTAATTGTTGGCAAAATAAAAATAAAACCAGACTACGAATAATGGGATTTACATATAATAGGAATTTAAGTATGCATCCTATTCAGAGCATCTGCAACCCGCAGCGTGAAAATATAGTTAAATCGACACAATATTGCAGCTGCTACAGTGCATTCTACTCCAACCCATAAACTCTATTTTCTACACTAATTTTCACTCCAACCCATTAACTCTATTTTCTACTCTAAAATTCAAATTCCTATATTAAACTTACAATAATTAAAAAGTCAATAAAATTATAATTTTATAAACTTAGCATATTATTTATTATAATTTTATTCAATTAAAACCAAAATATAAATAAATAAAAGTACATTAACATTATTTTTACTTTTATTATTATAAGATATCAAAAATTTAAATATAATTACAATATTTTTATTAAATAATTAAATAAATAGAAAGCACAACACAATATTTGTGTTGGATATTGTGTGTACTCTACATATAGAGTATCTCTACTAATCAACACAATATTAGTGTTAGATATAAAGTAAGTTCCATTGGAGTAAAGACATACTTTATTTTTGTGTTTTACACAAAAATAAAGTACCCGTTGGAGATGCTCTCAGATCACATAAGTAGGTTTTTACTGTCGCAGATTAATTTTGTTTTCACGAAAATCAATAGATTTTAAGCATACGAATCAACAATAATCAATTTCAAAGATACAAAGAATAAAATTATGTGACGAAGACCGGTGATCTTATCATCCGACTCATTCTAGGTAGGACTGTTAAAATCGATCCGACCCGCCAACCCGACACGAACCGCACCCGAAAATAGCAGGTTCGGGTTAGCATTTTTGACATTTTTACGTAAATGGATAAACCCGAACCCAACCCAATTATTAAGTGGGTCAGGTTAGGGTTCTGATTTTCAATCCGAAATCAACCTGAAATCAACCCGATATTACCCAAAATCAACGTGTTTATCAACCCATTTAACCCAAACAATATATATTATTAAAATATTATTAATAATGAATAAAATAAAAGGATCTATCCTAATACTCTATCCACTCTCACGCACACACATGCTCTCAAGCCACCTGAGTTCTTCATCGTCGACTATAGGTAGAAATCACTCCTTGATTGATCGATACCGTCGTTGTTTTAGATAATAATCTGCTCGGTAGCTCAGGCTTCGTTGATTGCGTTATGGTTCTCTTCGTGCGAAGATGTCATAAGGGTGGGAGATCGAACGGAAGAGAACATTCTTGAGAGTTCGAGTCAAATATGGTTTTGGTTAATAGTTGAAGATCATGAAATAATTTGCTTGGTATTTAACTATTGAGATTTTTGTTACTTGGAACTTTAATTGTTTCTTAATTATGATTTATGATGATGTTTTCTAAAAAATTGCATTGGTTCTCCCTTTTTTGTTTAATTTGACTTTATAATTATGTCAATTTTGTTATTTTCTTTTTTCTTTTTTAATTTTAAACGGGTTGGTGGGTTGGCAGGTTGGGTTAGGGTCAAAGCAGGTTGGATTTGGGTTTGATTTTTCAACCTGTTTAAGTAAACAGGTCAGGTCAGGGTTGAACCCGAAGGTGACCCAACCCGACCTGTTTACCACCCTAATTCTAGGATTAGGACTCGTATTCAATACATAAAAAAAAAACCCAAAAGAACCATTTTCCTCATTATATGAAAAAAAAAAAAGCACTCGTAAATGCATTATGATATCATAACTACCAAATGATACTAAATCGCAAAAAAACGAAGAAACAAAGACAAACAAAAGATATTGTATGATCTCATCCTTGTTGAACTTATTCAACCGATGTAATTGATGGTATATAGCCACAACATAAATCACAGAGTTAGACAAAAGCAATATCCTTTTCTCGATTTTATCCAATAAAACAATGCAATTTACTTCAAACTACAATTTTCGAGGGGTTCTCATGAAGAAAAGCAAGAGTTTTGCAGGCTAAGCAACTATGAGCTCCACTCCACAGAATCCATTAAGGATGGCTACGAATATTAATAGAAAGAACATTTCATTCTCTTTTATATTTCGTCCGTCTCCATCAAGCACAAGCTCGAGATAATGAAGAGAAAATGCCCACATAACATAACAACAAACCGTTTCTTTACGATGCATATTGAGAATCAAAGACTGAGGTATTCAAGAGAGAGACTATGATGCTGATAAAACGTAATAGATACTTTATGTGATATGAATTTTGTTTACTTATCTTACGAGTTTCTTAGTATGCAACAAAGCATGTTGATGAGGAACTCCACTCATATTTGTTGATCTGACGAGCCAATCAATGCAAACTGCATGGAACAATTTGAATGGGCTGTTTCAGAACTTAGCATAGACCATAATTTGAATGGGCTGTTTCAGAACTCAGCATAGACCATCTCAGAAAATTTGGTTGCCTATTTTTTTCGTAAGAATAATAGTAGTCTGATACCTCAGTAAGTTCCTCTTCTCGGTGATAATCCAAAGTATAACTGGCCATGTTATACTGTTTCTTCCACTGAGGTAGAAGCAGATGTCTCCGTTGAGAAGCCTATTTTTTCCATGATCTCGTCTAACCGTTGCACGTTAGTGAGATATAGATAACCAATCTGTAATAACAAAACAACAGAATCCTTTTTTTATCACCATTATTGGAAAGTAGAGTAGAAAGTAACATAAGGCCTCAGGGAACAATAAACTAACCAGAGTCTCCAATGAAGATGCCCTGTTGTAAACTGCAGAGCCTGCCCGCTTTTTTGTTCTAGTTTTTGAAGAACCAATGTTTTTTCCCCAGCGAAGTACATCCCTGCTCATAAACATTATTTACCAAAATATGTCGCCATTTATCCTCTCAAGAGAAACTAAAGATAACTACATAAAATGATATATATCTAAGATTTTGGAAGCGATAAAACCTATTAAATCTTCAGTTTCAGATTTTAATTAACAAATTGAGCTAGAAACTGCCTCAAAATGTTTATATAAATTTAGTGGTAATTTTCCTTGGAGAGCAATAAGTTGTCCCCGAAGCTATACACATAAATAAGCATCTCATTAAGATCTTATTATCGGAGGTAGAAAATGATGTGAAAGAATATGTGCAGATAAGTGACAGATAAGTGAAACGTAGTGACACAGGCCTCATACCTCTCCTCTTGTGATAAGCAATTGTCACCTATGAGTCTCAGCAGCATGGCGTCCTGAAACATCAAAATTAAATTTGAAGTTCACTAGTACAGTATAGCTTTTGTTTTGGTTAAATGATTCACATATAAACAAACGAAATTTAACAATATACCACAATCCTCAAGTAGAAGACATGGAAATTTTAAGTTCAGAATAAGATTCAGACCGTTAATTAAATGAAAAATATGTAAGCATTTTATTTAACAATTTGATGTTCTTATATCGATGACTCAACCAAACCAAGAAAATCAATCAAATACCATATAATCACACTTTTTAACAACTAAAAATGAAAGAAAGGGATTACCTGGGCTTCACAACGAACCACTGCCATCACGCGATCATTATAATCTTCAATACTCAGAGGAGGAAACAAGAAGTGCCTGCGAGCATACATCTGTGCCCGGATGTACAGATCCAAAAGCAATAGCATTAAATATGTAAAAGCAAATGAAAAGGCTTTTCATTCCAAATTGACAAAATTCTGTACGATATGATAATACACCCTAACAGCAAAAAAAGACCTATATTATCAAGCACTTTACTATCTGCATTTCGGACTATAATGAATATCTCAGATCCTCAACTACAGAAGTGAGTGCCTACCTCGTAAATGCAGTCGCCAAGATAAGCCAGTGATGCAGGATTGAATACAGACCTCGGTTTCTCCACTTTGGGTGGCCTTGGCATCCATGTCTCATATCCCAAATACAAACCACTATGTTCCTCTGTGCACAAAAACATTTTCTCAATACGGTGGAAACTTTGTTTTATTTCTTAAAGTACCAAGCCAATGAAAAATGACATACACATCTCTTCCAGTCCCTGATATTAGATAAAATAGTAACTGATACCATGCAATTTTTAAAGTTGTAAACTGCAAGAAAGAATATCACTGCTTTATGGATAGTTTTTGGACTGGCTAGGGGCACGCATCAGGGCTACTAATTCTCGCCAAAAGTTGAAGGTTTCAAGTCAAGTAAATGTTCACCTTCATCGAGCATAACATATCAACTCACAACGCCAGCTTAATCAAAATCTTCAACTCTACCACTTTTTAATTCAACATCATGATAAGAATATCTAAGGAGGAACAATTGCATTGTGAACGTTGCACTAGATGATATATTCGCATTAGTGATTACTTTTTACACTTTCTATCTTTTTCGGAAACCAACAGACAACAGCGCATTAGTGTTACACTTCAGAGTTTCAATCCTAAAACCAAATCAATAACAACAAATAGCAACCACTATTAAATTCATAAGAACAACGCAGCAGGTCAAACCAGTCCATTGCATGACGACAAAACTCAGTCTATGAAACAAGCGCATATCCACGGTGTAAAGACGCAAACATCAAAGAGCGGCAAGAGCTTAAACAGAGGTTGGCATACCTTTAGACGACGTTGCTCTGTAGACGTCGCGCTTGAGTAGCTCTGAAATGGATATTTTGGGGACGCTTTTCTCCGTTGTTTTTGTTGCGGCGATAGAATCGGAATCTGCCAGTTGTTTCTTTGGGTAAGTACGGTGTGGATTGTACGAAAGACGCTGGCCGGTGTCCACCGACGACGCTCTCGCGGCGGAGTAGCTCATCGACAGAATGGGAAATGCTATCGCCATGGTTTCTCTTTTTCTTCCAGCTGAAGATATTTTCTGCTGATAAATACTTTTTTCCTATTTTGTAGAATAACTACATATTTCGGAATAATATTAATTTTATTTATAAAAGAAATGCACACTACACACAATCACAGTCTTATTCCAAGGAAAACCCTAAATCAGCCCCAAATTGCCAAAACTACACATCCCAGCAGAAGTTCACTCGTCGCCGCCCGCAATGAGCCGCTACGACAACCGCTCCGCCGACCCAGTTTCATATCGAGATCGTCGCACGTAAGAACCCTAACTGTAGTTTCATTTCCAATTTGATTGTTTGACAATTTTTTGGTTAGAGGAAAAGCTGAAGACAGCTTACGCTGAAATAATTGAAGAATTTTAGGAATATGGTGTTGTTTTGTTGCTGAGCTACAGGATTGTTGTAGCTTATTGGATGAGTTATGAACGAATTGAAACATTTATCTTTGCCACTTGGTTAATTGATTATCTTGTTGTTATGCGTTACCTTATGGTTTGAGTTCGATCATGATGTATGACTAATTAACTAAGTCATGGTGAAACATTAGCACAAATGGTTAATAATTTTTGCGGTTTACTAGATCTTACTTTAGGGCTGTTCTTCTAAGAGTATTGTGTACTTCTCATGTTGTTGTTTCTTTAATTGATATCTAGGGATTCGGGGTTGGGACGCAAAAGAGAATATGAAGGTAGCAGCTATCAATCCTCATCTTCAGCTGCATCTCCGCAACGAAAACTGGAATTGGATGGATTGACACCTTTCGAGAAGAATTTTTACGTGGAGTCACCAGCCGTAGCTGCTATGTCAGAGAGTGAGGTAGAAGAGTACAGGCGGAGACGTGAGATTACTGTCGAGGGAAAAGGAGTGCCAAAGCCTGTTAAAAGTTTTCAAGATGTTGGGTTTCCAGGTGATCATTTTTTCTAAAATTCTCTGTTAGTTTCAGTTGCCGTGTTAATTCTCATGGTAGTGTAGTGGTGAAGTTTGTACTAAGGTAGACAGCAAGTAAAGTATGCCTTCAAAACATTTATAAGAAAGTGGGTTGAGGCATTCACTTATGGTGTTATTGTGATGTTACTGAACGCTTTTGTCTCTATTGTTTTTTAAAATGTAGAATACGTGTTGCAAGAAATTGAGAAGGCGGGTTTTACTGAACCTACCCCGATTCAAGCTCAAGGGTGGCCCATGGCTTTGAAGGGACGGGATCTTATTGGACTTGCCGAAACAGGATCTGGGAAGACTCTTGCATATCTTTTACCTGCTATTGTTCATGTTAATGCTCAGCCATTTCTAGGTACTGCAGGGTCATATACACAGTTTATAAGCCTTTTTTGATGCTATTTCATGCCTATATTCTTAATATGTTATTAAGCTCTTTAAACCTTTTGTAGTAGCTCATGAGTAAACGTGAATTATTTACTATTGCTCTTCGTTTCGTAATTAGCTCCTGGAGATGGGCCCATAGTTCTGGTCCTAGCTCCAACTCGTGAACTTGCCGTTCAGATACAGCAAGAAGCCACTAAATTTGGTGCATCATCCAAGATTAAGAATACTTGCATATATGGTGGGGTTCCTAAGGGACCCCAAGTTCGTGATCTCCAGAAAGGTAGGTGGCCATTTGCTCCACGTGACTTTTCTACTGTATGCTGATTTGGATCGGGTATTCCCTTCTGCTACTTCTCCTTTCAACTCTTGTTTAGTCCCTTATCACCCCTGGAATTTCGTTGAGCATCATCAGTAAATTCTAAACTTGATTAGGTGTTGAGATTGTCATAGCTACGCCTGGAAGGCTGATTGATATGTTGGAGTCTAATCATACAAACCTGAGAAGAGTTACTTATCTGGTATTAGACGAGGCAGATCGTATGCTTGACATGGGTTTTGAGCCTCAGATTCGGAAAATAGTTGATCAGGTACGGTACTGATCTAACAATTAGATAATTTATTCTTGAACTGTAATAAATTTGACATACTAAGGAGGTAAGGTTTTGGTCATACATATCATATTTGTTGTTTGCAGATTCGCCCTGATCGTCAAACTCTTTACTGGAGCGCCACATGGCCAAAGGAAGTTGAACAGCTTGCTAGACGTTCTTTATATAATCCATATAAAGTGAGTACACAGCTAAACCCATCACATAGAGGTTACAATTTGTGACAGTTGGTCCATTCCGTTGTGTGGCTGTAGGGTCATAGAATAGCACATTTCATGGTGAACAAAGCTGTGATTATATATAAGGTCTTTAAGCTCTCGTAGGTGCACACTCTGTATACATCAATCAGCAAATTCCACTTGCATATGTATTCATTACTTCTTAAATCTTTTGAAGATCATAGGAAACTTATTTGGGCTTATCTTTAGATAAAAGTGTACTCATTTTTTATCTTGATAAATTATTTCATACACCATCTGCGTAATTTAACAACTTCCAATTTATTCTTGCTTTTCTGCTAAGGTGACTATTGGTTCCTCAGTCCTCAAAGCAAACCACGCAATTCATCAGCATGTTGAGATTGTCTCTGAGAGCCAGAAATATAACAAGTATGATTGGATTCTGTTTCTCATTGTTCCCTCAAAAGAATTAACTACTGAATCGGAATATTAATGTATATTATATAATGCAGATTGGTGAAGCTGCTTGAGGACATTATGGATGGCAGCCGAATATTGATATTTATGGACACTAAAAAAGGATGCGATCAAATAACTAGGCAGCTTCGAACTGATGGATGGCCCGCGCTGTCGATTCACGGGGACAAGAGTCAGGCAGAAAGAGATTGGGTTCTGTCTGAGTTCAAAGCTGGCAAGAGCCCCATAATGACAGCTACTGACGTCGCTGCTCGCGGTTTAGGTATGTTCTAGAAATGTAGTCTGTTGTTTCTTTTGCTCCTTGTTTCTTTAAAGCAAAAATGTCATCATCAAGCATGATAACACGCTTAGTTATGTCAGATTTAAGGGTTCCATCAATATCATTGAACCAATCGAAATCATGTAGTGGCATGAAAGAAGAAAAATATTTCTGATGGAAGGTTTCTAACACTAAGTTCAACATGTGACAGACGTAAAGGACGTGAAATACGTCATAAACTGCGACTTCCCAGGATCTCTCGAGGACTACGTCCATCGCATAGGTCGAACAGGTAGGGCTGGTGCTAAAGGAACTGCGTACACATTCTTCACTGCTGCAAACGCCAGATTTGCTAAAGACCTCATCAACATACTCGAGGAGGCCCGACAAAAGGTCAGCTCTGAGCTACGAGCAATGGGCCGTGGTGCACCTCCTCCACCAGGTGAGTACTTAGACACCCTCGATTTTTTATTTTTATTTTTTGGGACTATATCACTATCCACATGCATAGTTTTTAGGGTCTTCATTGCCTTGTGCTTGTCTTTATGTTTAGCCTATGGGAGTCGTGGGAGGGGCTACGGTGGTGGTCGTTCTTGGAACTGAGATATCAGCGAGGAGTTGGAAGCTTAGCAGGGAAGGGCTGCTTTTGGTCATTGATGTAAAATCATCTTTTTATTATGTGTATGCTTCTCAAGAGTTGTGGAGCTTAGCTTATCTAAATTCAAGACATAGTGGATTTAGCCTTCTTCCATTTCTATGTTATCCATGATGATTGTTCTTGTTTTTTGTTTACATTTTTCTTTTTTATTTCTCCTTTGGAATCGCCTTGTTATTGGCATTCGGTTTCAAGTAAAGCTTCTCTGTCAACACCCATAGTTGTTTTTGCCTCTTTGAAACATGCGACGGCTGAATAGTTCATAGATAGATTCCATTTTCTTGGAAGCTTTTCGTATTTTTTTCGTTGTGGGTTACGGAATATGATGACGCATTAGGACTAATTTCATGTTTTTATTAGTGATGGGATTCGAATGTTGTTCATTGTACGGTTTAAGACAAGTTAATGTGCCTTTTTTCTCTAATCTTTGCGCCATTTGATAAAATCTTCTTTGAGCCACGAAGAAGATACTCTATGGCCCCTCATATCGTCACATATTGAATTGAATAAGTATAAAATAAATTCCGTGTAAGATAAAATTTATAATCAAAGTTGTCATATACTCAAAATACTTGTTCGAAGATTCTTGGAAGGGCAATCGAGAAAGTTAGTTTGGTGCCTAATAAATTATCAGATCTAATGGTATGTGCTAAACTACCAGATTTAAATGACATAAAGTATTATATATGAAGTGTATTCTAAATAAAAGTTTAAGCATGGAGCTTATTATATAAAATTTGCCCAAAAAGGATTTTAGTACAAAGAAGTATGGAATGATTGATCATGCAATCGAGTTCATAGGATTTTAATCATTGACGAACTATATCTATGCAGTCAAAGGCATACTTTTTTATATTAAAAAAATGTGATATATTTTAAAATGCAACAAATATTCAACTTTATCGATGAGAATTGATGAATGCCATCGTTGATGACTATATAATAAATATTGAAATGAGAAATCGCCGTTCATGACTTGAGAGCATTCATAAAATAATAAAAAGAAAAACTCTTTTGGCCGATCTCTTGGGTACATTTTTCTTCAAGATGATTCTATTCGATGCTCCCAAATTTTTAAGTTGAATTAATGATGGTCATATTATCAACAATAATAAGGCGCTTGCAATCATATTTAAAATATTACCATTATTCGAAGGTATGGGAACTTTAGGTAAGAATCTTGAATTTGTTATGGGGTTCGAAATATGCTATGAAGAAAGACTCTTAAGTATATATACATATGTGTGTGTATGTGTGTATATATATATATATATCTTATCACTGTAACTAGCACTCAATAATGAATCATCTCCGTAGGCGGGGTCTTCGTGCTAATATAAAAAGAACAACCACACTTTCATCATTATATTCAATAAAATTGTTATGTTTATTCCGTAATATTTATATATAATGCGTGTATGTGCGTGCGTGTATATATATATATATATATATATATATAAATTGAGTGCTCTCTTTCTATAATGTGGATGTCGCGTGGACTATATAAATATAGAGGCACTCTTGAATATTACAAGAATCTGATTCTTGTAATAGAGAAGTGAAATATAAGCCTATCTTTTTCAAGTATCTAAACCATCATTAATGCAAATGAAACTCTGCCCAACTTCTTTTATAACGTAAGGCTTTTCTTTATAATTTATACACATGTAACTTTTGTGAAGCCGACCCATATCACTTTGGACATATATTAAAAAACACACGGTCACACACACGAAGTACTCTTGTGTACTACGCACATATACTCTTTCTTCTTATTCGTCTTTCACATATTACACACGTGTGCAGCACAATTTCTCTAACTAGAAGTCCAAAATATAATATAAGAGATAACACCCCATTAATATATCCCACCAAATATTTCATTTTTCTCCCTTTTTCCATTCGAGAGAAATCAGGAAAAAAGAAATGGATGGTTTCTTGTTAATGATAGCATCGATATTCCTCGTGTTTGCTGTGTATTATTTGCAGAGGAAATTGATGAAACGACGTAGTTTCAACATCACCACAACCAAACTATCATCTTCGACGAATAAACCATTAGCAGTTCCAAAGGGCAGATTTGGAATTTGGCCTTTTCTTGGGGAGTCCATTGACTTCATTTCGTGTGCTTATTCTCACACGCCAGAGAGCTTCGTGGAGAAACGACGTCGCTTGTAAGTCATCATCTTCATTACCTGATACCTCGTACTATCTGAAAATCCTTTTAGGGTTTTCACCATTTTCTTGAATATTTTCTTTCGTTATTGCAATTGGCAGGCATGGGAATGTTTTCAAAACTCATCTATTTGGGAGCCCAACGATAATATCAACAGATGCTGAGATTAATAAGATCATTCTTCAAAGCGATGCAAGAACGTTCGTTCCATCTTATCCGAAATCTCTCATGGAGTTAATGGGAAAATCTTCCATACTGTCCATCAATGGAAGCTTGCATCGAAGAATCCATGGATTAATTGCAGGCTTCTTCAAGTCTCGTGCCTTAAAAGCACAGATAACTAACGACATGCAGAGCTATGTTCTTACATCTATGGCAAAATGGAGTGAAGATTGTGTGGTGTACATCCAAGACGAAGCCAAAGATGTAAGTTCATCCATGTTGTCTTTACCCCTTATATTTACACGTAATTTTCATTATTACCAATAATTATCATTTTTTCTTCGGGATATATAATTATTGTGCCACTTCTCCCTTTTCCATATTGAGGAAATTAATATTATATGATGCGTAACTTATGTGAAAACTCCCTCCATTTTAGCGTTAAAGAGAGTTGAGACGACACGACAAAATAGTTGAATATGTTTCGTGTTATATGTAATGTATGCACATTTTTTTTCTGATTAATTGATATAATCATTACTTCCAATTAGTGCACACGATTGTTATTCTAATTGTCGAAATCACACTAAACAATTTGAAACGTAATCAATTATGTCTTTAGATTTTTTCTCTATGATGTCCCAAAAGATCACAACCTATACCAATCATTATGTCTGGCAATTTTATTATACTTTATACATATTTTGACAAATGAATTATACCACTAAAGATGATTATTATTGCAATTAATTTCAGATAGCATTTCAAGTCCTAGTCAAAGCATTGATAGGCCTTGAGCCGAGTAATGGTAATAAAGAGATGAAGATGTTAAAGAAACACTTTCAAGAATTCATCGCTGGTCTAATGTCATTACCGTTAAACCTTCCTGGCATGCAACTTCACAGATCTCTGAAGGCAAGATGAGAACTATTACTAATAATTCTATCATCATTTTCTAGGTTGTCTTTATTTAAAATTGCAAAAAAAAAAAAATTTAATTCCCAGGCGAAGAAGAAGATGTTGAAGCTCATTCATGGAATTATAAAACTAAAAAGGGATCGTGGGAAATCTTTATTACCAAGAGATGTTGCCGATGTACTAATTCAAAGCGATAATGCAAGTGAAGAACTGAATGATGATTTAATAGCAGAAAATATGATTGATTTAATGATTCCTGGCGAAGACTCAGTCCCACTTCTTATGACTCTTGCAGTCAAATACCTCTCAGATTCTCCTCTTGCCCTCAAACAATTAACGGTAACAAATTTTTATGATAAAAATTTGTACTTTACACCATATATATAATATACATATATATATATATATATATATTGTTGAAATATAGGAGGAGAACCTTAATCTGAAGATTCTTAAGGAGAAGCTCAACGAGCCCTATTCTTGGACTGATTATACGTCGTTGTTACCCTTTACACAAGCCGTAAGAGTTCTTTAATATTACAAATTTCAAGATTAAGTTTTGATGTAATTAATATTTCTAGTAAATGCAGGTTATTACAGAGACATTAAGGATGGGAAACATCATAGTAGGTGTGATGAGAAAAGCCATTAGAGACGTTGAAATAAAGGGTCATTTGATCCCAAGAGATTGGTGCGTATTTGCGTATTTCAGAGCTGTGCATTTGGATGATGATTTACATAAATACCCTTACCACTTCAATCCATGGAGATGGCTTGTAAGATGAAGATCACTTGCCCCTATTGTTTCTTTTATTTTTTTTCCCTTAATTTATTTTATGTTCTATTAACTTAATTATTTGAAGGATGAGGAAAGTATTAGCAATTGCAAGAATTTTAGCCCTTTTGGAGGAGGTCAACGGCTATGCCCAGGCGTTGACCTTGCGAGGCTTGAGGCTTCCATTTTCCTTCATCATTTTGTAACTCAATTCAAGTGAGCAAATACTATTAATGATGCTACATATTATTTTTTTGCTACTTGGATTTGAAATATCTTGTGACTGATTTTTTTATGTTTATTTTTTTTGAATAGATGGGAAGCTGAGAGGGATTCAATTATTAATTTTCCTACAGTGAGAATGCAGAGAAGAATGCCGATCTGGGTCAAAAAGATCACTTTTGTAACATCATGATTTTAGGAGAAATAAAGTAGGGTTAATTCCTTATCAATACCTCTCAAAGTTCAAACTTCCTCTTAAATACCATTCGAATTATTTCTTCCTTATAAGTACCTATCTGAAAATTTATTCCTCTGCAGTACCTAAAAATGTCATTTCAGCGTTAAAAAGACGAAAATACCCCTGTCTCACATATTCCATTGAAGTTGAATAAATTATTTCACATGAATTATACCAACAAAACCTGTTATTATACCAATAAAATTAAAATTATACCAAAATTTGTAGAAATTATACCAAATGTTCGAACATTATACTACGTTATTATAATTCGAATTTTATAAAATGAAATTGGACATTATACCAATTGATTATGCTATTATACTAGAAATTATGGAAATTGTACCATTTGTTTTCGTAACTATACCAATAAATAAAGGTATTATAATTTATACAAAAAAAAATTAGGCACTATACCAACTGATTTTGCTATTATACCAGAAATTGAGGAGATTATACCATCTATTTTCGTTATTATACCAATAAATGTTGTTATTTTAATTTTATACAGCGAAATTGAATTATATACCAACTAATTTTTGCAATTATACTAGAAATTGTGGAAATTATACCACACATTATCGTTATTATACCATTTATCTCAGTTATTATACCAATAAATAAAGGTATTATAATTTATACGAAAAAATTAGGCATTATACCAACTGATTTTGCTATTATACCAGAACTTGAGGAGATTATACCATCTATTTTCGTTATTATACCAATAAATATTGTTATTTTAATTTTATATAGCCAAATTGAATTATATACCAACTAATTTTTGCAATTATACCAGAAATTGTGGAAATTATACCACACATTATCGTTATTATACATTTATCTCAGTTATTATACAAATAAATAAAGTTATTTTAATTTTATACAGTAAAATTGGAGATTATACCAACTAATTTTGCCATTATACCAGAAACTGAGTAAATTATACCATCTGTTTATTAGGTTCAATTTTGCTGGTATAATAACGATAGCAGTTGGTATAATTCTCAATTTAACATTATTTTGTTGGTATAATGAGAATAACAGTTGGTATAATAATCAGAACAGTTGGTATGACGCGCAATTTAATATCAAGAAAGGGTATTTCCGTCCGTTCACTGTTTAGGGGTATTAAACACACAACTTTTTGCAGTGGGTACTGAACAGGAAGATTTTTTCGTAGGGGTACTGAACAAGAAGTTAAGTTTCTGACAGGGACTGATAAGGAATTTGCCCAATAAAGAAATAGGAGTAAATTTTACGTAGGCTTAAAAGTTAATATAGATTCTTCATTGCAGTACACACGTGTGGGGTTGCTGACAACTTTGTCCTAATGCTATATAGTCTGTTTTCTTTTACTATTAAGTTACTCTAAGGTCGAAAATATCGGCATTCCTTGTGAAAATATACGGAAGATAAGTATTTTTCATCCGTGGGGTTGGTATACAAATTCAAATCATGAGTGTGTGACATTTGATGGATTCATTTAAAAACACATAGTATTTATAGGGTAAGAACATAATTGCATCTACCAAGCATATGAAAAAAGGCTTGTTTTCTCTTGTCTCCTTTTTGGTTAATGTTTGGGTGGAATTGAATCGTATTTACTGCAAATTTGCACGAATGATAAGAGACAAGCAACGTATAAAGTCAAAAGATAGGAGGCTAATTTTATTTTAATTGTTCCCAACTTAAATTTTGACAATATACGAGTTTCAATCCCCGATCCAAGTACTAGTTACATTGGCTACGTGTCCCATTTTTATTTTTACAAAAAATTAAGATAATTAAGGAGTCTTGCCATTTGGATATGTCATACCATTTGACTTATCATTTGGATACACCGTGAGTTTTTTTCTCAAAAATAACTAAGCATATCATAAGAACGTATTTCACGAAATTTTATTTCTTTATATAATTATTTTTTCAAAAAATTTTTATTATGGTTATTGAAATAATAATGAAAAGGACCAAAATGGGCATTTAATGGCATTTAAGTAAGCTCGATAAAGCCCATTCAAAGGCCCATTAAAAAGCCCACTCCTTCCACGCGTTCCCACAGCGCGTGCGCAACAAACCTTGCTACTTCAACGCCAAGGAACTGTACATATGCCAAGGAAACAAACTGAATACTGTACATTAACGAATCTGCTATACAAACGATTCGATCAATGGAAGGAAGAAAAGGAGACAAAAGAAAGAAAAAAAGAATGATATCTTTGTACAAATCCGTGGATAATATATTCATTCATCCACCCATCTGTGAATGGTTTGAGCTCACTTGTTTCGCATATGAAACGACTGCCTTGGCCCATTTCTTGATCCCATCTTTGAGCTTCTTCGAATCCATTCGCTTCAGAGATTTCACTTCATCGGAATCGACGCCTATGATCTCCATTAAAGAGAAGGAGAAGCAACGGTCCAAACCCTTACTGCTTTTTCTCGTCGATTCGACGAACTTCTCTCCGATGGACTCTTCCTCCATGTAATAAATAAAACAACACAGCTCTGTTTTCTTCATGCCCTGCTATGTCGTGTAAGCTTTTAAAGGGTTTATTACAGAGGGCAAAAAGAATGTTTCTTCCTTCCTTGTGATGCGTGCTGTGTACGTGAATGAATGGATTTTGACTTCTGTGACATTTTCAAAACGTGATAATCAAATCTAATATATATTCGACTGCAGGCAAGTTGGGGTTTTTATTGCTTGTTTGGCAAGAACAACGCAAACTTTGACCCTTACTTTCCTTTATATCTACCTCTTCGGCAGATAAAGGCAATGAGGTCAATCGAATATGTTGTAGCAGAAAAATTGCAGAGAACAAATGGTAGAAAGCAGCCAATAAGAGCAACGAAAGAAATCATACTGTTTGACAAACATGATAGGTCTGGGAAGCAAACGAGGAAGCTTGCTCTGTTTCTTGGTTGAAAATCAGGACACTCTCGGTTTGTTGGATATACGTTGTTGAACTCAAGCCATGTATGTAACCAAGATTGCCAAGTCTTCCCCATTTGAAGAGTATGTAAGTTCAAAATGAGTATCAGAGAGAGTTCAAGAAAGCAAGAAGATACGGCAAAAGGGTCACTACGAAATAGACCACCGTACCTTTTTTTTTCTGTATGTCAAAGCATCAGAGGCGATAGAGATCAAATAAGTTTTTTTTAAGGCACGCCATGAATCTGATGCTGCTCAAAACAGGGGACATTAGCGAAGCAGAACAAGAGAAAAATGCCTTGAAAACAACAAAATGAGTAACCTACAATTTTGGAGAGTTCATCAGAATGAATGAATGGATTGAATTTCTCTTTTCTGGTACCAAGAATCGATAACAGCCGACGGAGCAATTTGGGTTTTAGCGAAGCTGATAAATTTCATCGACAGAGCAGAAAAGACGAGATCTTGACGAACGAGAAGTAATTCCTCAGATCAAGAACTGCCCCAAAACCGAAATTGGCTTTTATCGTAGACAAGCAAAAGATCAAAAACCCAAAAGCATGTAAAAGATGATGACGAGCATTGCAGATCATTGTTTGTCCGCTGAATATCCTCTTCGAGTAACTAAAACGAAATTGCAGAGAGATAGATAAGGATCCATCCATTCCATCCATCCCTTCGGCTCTATTTTTAGAACAGAGCAGAACAGAACAGAACAAAAAAGCTAAGCTAGGAGGCAGTGATGAGTCACCGACTGACTCACCTTTCTAATCCTCTGTTGCTCAGTCCCACCATAGTCGGGACACGAGCACCGTAATCGCCGCACATCTTAAGCTCCAAGAAAGATCACAGCCGTCGATTCAGTTTTAACCTAGAAAGCAGCGTACTTATTGGTAATTTTACTGCACTAGGGAGACTTGCTAAGCTAACAAGTGCGCATGTGAGACAAGTGTACGAGGGACTCATGTACCACTGTGGTGCCTCATCTCAGCTCTCTTTTTTAAGTTTCGTTACCCTTTTTTCCTTCTCTTCTACAGAATCTCTCTCTGACTTAGGTCTCTGCCGTTTCTTTCTTTGAGGGCTTCTCAAAAGGTTGCTAGAAAGGCTTTCCTTCGATCCTCTGTTCTCTGAACAAGCGTGGTTTTATGCACGTCTCTTCTTCACTCCACGAAGCAGAGCAGAGCAGAGCAGCGCAGCTTAGGCACGCATAGACTCCTATCGCTTTCATTGCCCCTGCACCTAAAGCTGACTTTTAGGTAGTAGTAAAAACTCCCCAGCCGCTCCAAGTGATTTCAGAAGAAAAGAAAGCCCTTTTTGGTAATCTTAGAATGGGCTGGAAACTTGTCGAATGACGCAGAAAAGAAGGGGATTTTGCCGACCCAAACGGAAGCCGTCTTTTGCTTGAATCTCGCCAGATCCATCCGCCGTGTTCGCTCTCTCGATTCGTCTTTGTATTCAGGTATGTTTCGGTTCATGGGTCTTTTGCTTCTCCTTAGGTTTGCTCTTTTCGTGGGTCGTTTCGGCTCGTATCGGCTATTTCGTGCCTGAAGCTTTCCCTGATTGAAATTCCCTTCTTTCTCGTCTGTGCAGGCGGCGAATGGTGAATGAAGGAGGTTCTTAGGGTTTTAATTTTGTTTCTTGCTTGGTGAGTTCGTTCAACGTTGGGGTTTGCGAATGGGGGCTAGCTCTGTATTGGACCCAAGCAAGGTAATCGACCCGTCGATTGGTTCGTTGGTGTGGGTTCGTAGAAGGAATGGGTGGTGGTGGCCTGGTCAAATCATCAGCGAAGATGATCTTCCCGAGGGCTGCATTCAAATGCCTAGATCAGGGACGCCTGTTAAGCTTCTGGGTAAAGAGGAAGCAATTGTGTGAGTTTTGTTTTGCAGTTTCTCTGTTATTTTGATTCATTTCCCTGAGATTAGTGTCTGAAATTGCTTGGAGATGATAGTTTTCTGGGCTCAATTGGCTTGTTTCCCCATTCGGGTCATAGTTCTTCGGTGTCAATGGAGCCAAGAATTTCTCTGTTGGTTGAATTCTGAATATGGTCTGTGAACCAAGAATTTCTCTGTTTGTTGAACTCAATAACCTCTTTCGTGTCAAAATCTTGGAAAGCGTTGCTCGTGGGTTCAATTCAACCGTTGAGCATGTATACTAATAGTTTGGCGTAAAATTGGCCATGAGTGAGTGAGCTTCTTATGGAAGTCCAATCTGTTTATTCTCAATCTTGATGTGCAGTCGTCACTAGTTTACGATTTCTTGTCCAAATTCTTTCAGGGACTGGTACAATCTTGAGAAATCTAAGAGAGTAAAACCTTTTCGTTGCGGCGAGTACACTGAATGCATCGAAAAGGCCATGGCCGCCGCTTCAAACGTCTCCAAAAAGAGAGTGAAATACGCACGAAGAGAAGATGCCATTCTTGAAGCCTTAGACCTCGAACGTGCCTCTCTCAGTAAAACGCAATCGCCCGTCGTTCTTGATCAAGAAAAGGAGGAGAAGGAAGAACTGTGCACCGTAGAAGGATCACGATCTTCGCTTCGATCTGATAAAGCAATGGAAAACGTTATTGTCAAATCAGAAGTTGACTCCACCTCGGGCCAAGAGCTATCTCAGTCGGGCGTTTCATTCGAAGAACCCTCAAATCAAATTCAAACAGCAAGCAGAAACCCAAGCAAGTGCAACGATTCTGAAGATGATGGAAACGAAGGAGCAAAGAAGCGTATGAAAGGGCTAGGAGATCTCGGCATGTGTGTAGCAGCATCAGCATCATCATCTTCGCCTTCAAAGAGGAAGAGCTCCCAAATTTCTCATGCCCACGAATTGCTGAAGAGGAAGAGCAAACGCCGAGCGTTGACCAAGGTTTTGGAGTCAACCACGATGGTCCCTAGCCGGGTCGACCCTGACGATTTGTCTGGTTCGAATGGATCTACTTCTGATGAAAAGCCCATCGTTTGTCAAGAATCTAATGGGTCGAAGACGAATAGCTCCCTTCTTACCAATGGATTCTCTTGCGATGAAACTGCTGCAGTCCTGCCTGGAAATTCAGACCAAGAGCCCTCTCAGAGCTTATTCGACGTGCCGTTAGTTGCTGAAGAAAAGTGTGCTCATGGTACGATCTTACTCACTTTTGCGATATTATTTTGTCTGATGATGAGTGTAATGCTGAAAATTTGCCCGAATATCTCAGATTCTTACAAACCGAACCACTCGACCGAGAAAAGCACCTCAGAGTGGCAGCTAAAGGGGAAGAGGAATTCAAGATCAAGAAAGAGCGACGAGGCAGAAACGAATAACGTCAATCCCTCCAAAGGAAACGAACCCTCGACGGGCCCGATTGAAAACTCGGGCCCCACGTCCAGGCCCGTTACGGAAATCCAAGGCGAGCCCATTTCTCAGAGGCTTCTACCTTGTCGATCGACTCGCTTCACTCCCCACCCAAAGTACGACTCCTCTGATTTTTCTGTGAGCCATCGCCGAACTACTACTGGCTCGGGCCTGTACGAAGTCGACTTGCGCTTAGAAGCTACTTCCCCGACCCATGATGCGCCTCTTATTTCTCTTACGAGCAAGATTTTCGAACAGCCGATCAGAGGCTATCCAATCGACGTGGAAATTCTAGAAGATGGACACTGCGACGATCTTATTACAGTATCAGGAAGCTACAGTAATACTTCCCAGTTGAACTACAACATGCCTTTACGGCGATCTAAGGCGACCCACAAAGGGAGGAAAAAGGCGAAGAAGTACAACAAATCGAAGAAGAAGAAGAAGAGTGGGGAGAAGATTAGAAAGCTGTCTTCTTTATCGAGTAGTAAGGTTCCCCTTGTGGAGAAGGTGAATGCTCCTCTGTTGGCCTGCGTTCCTTTGAAAGTAGTCTTTAGTAGGATTAATGCAGATTTGAATAGTTCGGTAATAATAAGGTGAATGGATTATGTTTAGTGTATTGTCTGATTGTTTTATGACTTGAAACCTTTTTCTTTTTCCTGGGAATTTTTGGTTGGATTTATGATGTGCAAGTTTATAGTTTATACCAATACTGTTGAATGTTGATCCGAGGTTACTGATCGAACAAGTATGAACAAATATGTATTTTTTAAATTTTAAAATTATTTGCAAGACTGGCATCTTGAATAATGATATTATGGAGTTTGAGAAAATTTGAGTAAATAAAAATCTTCGGCATTGTGTAGTAAGCAATATGACGACTGATCTGAAGCCCATTGCAGATTAACGTCGGCTAGCTTGACCGCTCTTTGATTCGTTAATGTGTAATAACTTTTAGGCCCAATTCTACTTTGACGTTACTATTGATTGGTTTTGGTAAATAATTATTTTGATTTTTACCTTGACCTATATTCTATTACATTACATTAACGGTGAGTGTCAGTATAAACTGATATTTGATACGTAAAAATAGTTAGCTTTTGCAATTTTATCCTTAACATTTTGATTTATTACAATTTAATTCTTTGATTTAAAATTTATTTTTTAAATAAATTAACTATTAATATAACAATATAAAATGACATATATTTGCACATGCATAGGATGTGCTAAATATACTAGTTTTATTTAAGAGGGTAACATTTGGCTTTTACTTGTAGACCTCTCGCTTTGTTAGAGGCTACGACACTTAATAAATTTATTATGATCATTGTTTCTTTCCATAATGATTATTATATTATTGATGTATAGTATATGTTATTATTTTTTTGTAACTTAGACCACCGAATCTATATGTTCCCCAAGGGAATATAGTGCTGCTTAATAGTTTTCGCTTTCAACCCTCCATCTCACGGATTTTACTACTTTGCCTTACTTTACTACTCTTACTATGTGTGTGCTTTATGGCTTAAAAAAAATATGACCATGCATGTAATAGTAATAGTAATTCCTTTAGAGAAACTATTTCATATTGTTCTCATCATGGAGTTCTCTTCGTTTATTCGTCTTAGTTAGCCTACAATTTCCTAGGCAAATATTTTGGGGTGTTTGTGGTCAAGTTGGCTATATTTAAGGGTCAAAATGGTTACAAGATAATGAATATATATACACATCCAACACAATATATATAAGTGAGGGAAACAAAGCGTTGAGTTTGACACCTAAATATTTGAGATATTAGAATTTAATTTGAATAATAATGATATGGGAGGGCATTATATCATTGAGCTGTAACGCTAACGATGGGGTGCATGTGGGGTTAGCTATAATAAGTCTCAAATGTCTGCGTGCATTTGTTGTCTTTCTTTGGTCTATCTTTGCGTGCGTTCGTGTGAAATAAATCAGAATGATATTTAATGTAATTATCACTATGTAAAAGTTAAATAAATACTTCATAGCATGCCAGTTGTATTATTTTATTTAATCAGTACGTATGATTATATTCTTATTTAACGCCCGACACTCTTCACTCTTATACTCGATTTTTAACAGTAAATAAAAAGTAGCAAAGTGCTAATGATTAAACTATGATTAGTGATGGGAAGAAATCTGAATCTTCACAGCGCCCATGACAAAGCATGAACGGCGGACTAGCCATAAAAGAGGTCAGAACTTTTACATGTACCAAATTATTTTTTTTGTCCCCGAGTTATCCCCACACGAGCCTGGCTATAGGCTAGCCCCTGCCAGTTATGAGCTCTTTTTAATGCCCACAGACCTGGACAAGGGCTATTTGCGCCACGCACTCAGTGATGTGACTAATCCTCGGGGCCAGATGGACACGTCCCAAGCCCATCTCAGCATCGATAGTCATGAGGTATAACTCCGTGGGGCCTTTTCCAAAGTCATGTGACCTCCTAGTCACATGAACTTTGAGTGCCTCAGCTTGACCACTAGATCAAGTCTCATTGGCAGACAAAAAGTTAATTGTTTAAAAAAATGTGTATTTGAAATTAAGGCCTTTAAAGTTTTAAAATAGGTTTCAGACCATGTCAGAAAAACTGTTTATTGGATACAATTTCTGTAAAATTTAGGATAAAGACCTAAACTTTAACAAGTGTTATAAAATGTATATGAACTGGTACCGGGTGATTGTTTTTGTGTTATTTCAGAACAATGAAGTGATATGCAGAACAATGAAGTTGTACTGCAGAAATCGGGTCCTTTAAACTAATTTTTTCGTGACAAGGCCTGAATCTTAAGTAAACTTTTCGACGCGGAAGTTCCCAAAAAAATAACATTATTTAGTACTTTATATGCATATATATAACACATAATTAGTTGATCTTGATAGAATAGAGTCGTCGCCTCCGCTTATATTTATAAATAATAGAAAAGAGAATAATAAAAAATAGTTAAACTTCTTACAGAGGTACACAGCCCCACTAAACTGACAAAGAACGACATTTTTTTCCCCAGCAAATGCATCTCTCAACGATCTGTCACTTCAGAAAGCAGAAATCAAATAAACTAACAAAATAAATATACATTTTCCGGCAATGTTTCAGCCTCATCAAGGCAGTATATAAGATGTCTCTTGCATTGCAAACTTTTGAAAGCCTTCTTTCTTCTTCCTTTTGCTTAGTTAGGGATAAGAGTCGTTTTTTGTTTTTGTTTTGTAGCTTAAGCGTATTTACTGTCTTGGCCTTTTTCCATCCTCGAGCAAGCTATCGATCAGTTACATTAATTTCTGTTTCAATCCTCGATCTTCCAACTAAATGCGACAAGAATTCTTACAGCAGCTAAAGATTCTTACGTTAGCAATAATGGCCGTTTTTCTTTGAATGGTATTATCAATTTCAGTTATATATATATTATTGTTTTATTTTTTATATATTTGGTCCTTGCTTGGAGAACGATTTTCAAAAGCCCTTCCATCGCCGTCTTTCTTTTTCTCTCAAGACACTTTTTTTTTTTGTGTATATCTTTCTCATGATCCATATCTCCATCTTCCCATTTTCTGGGCTTTGAGATTTTCTTTTTTAAATCAAATGGAAAGTTTCGATTGGAGCAATTATTATCATAATCTTGAAGACAACATAAGCTTCATCTCAGATGACGTCGTCGGCAACGTTCTCAGTGGAATAAATAACGACGACGTTAATAAACCCAACGATGATCAAATCGTTCGCCGGAGAAAAACTTCTGCTATTTCACTCGACCATCATCACCGTCGCCATTACAGATCATCAACCTCGTACTCTCAAGAACATGTAGCAGAATCTTACACTCACGTCCTTGACGACGATCCCATCAATGGAAGAAAGAGACCATCATCGTCAGAAAATTACGAATATCATCGAAGCCGCAAGAAAATAGCGAAAGCCCAGGCCACCATTCAACCTCCGTCGGCGAACATAAGCTTTCAGCAGCCGCCGCCGAGCTCGTCTGCGATAAATTCCTCCGAGCCCGACGCAGAGGCGATTGCTCAGATGAAGGAGATGATATATCGGGCCGCAGCCTTCAGGCCCGTGGACTTTGGGCCCGAAGAATCCATGGAAAAGCCCAGGAGAAAGAACGTGAGGATATCCAGCGATCCTCAGACCGCCGCCGCCAGGCAAAGGAGGGAGAAGATCAGCGAAAAAATTAGGGTTTTGCAGAGGTTGGTCCCCGGCGGTGGAAAGATGGACACTGCTTCCATGCTTGAAGAAGCTGCGAATTACATGAGATTTCTGAGTTCGTGGGTCAAATCGCTCGAATCATCTTTAGGAGGAGGAGGAGGAGTTCGTCGGAGGATTGACGACGGTCGCCGTCTCTCATCGCCGGCGATCGATCGTAGTTTGTTGTTATTACCTCCTTCTTCGTCGACTTTCGGCGAAGATTATTTGGACAGTGATCTCGGATTTAAGCTGCCACAGATCTCAATCTTGAATGACAGCTCAGTTCATTATCCTTCTTCTTCTATGAGCTGAGAGCATTCGTGTGTTTTTTTCTAGATATTTTATTTTTAATCATAAGATGTTAATTGTAGTCGTAATCATCATATCCAAATCTTTGTAATAATCATTCTTGTCATGATTACACATACCATGATTGTTGATGCTTTTATTATGAATGCATTTTAGTCCACTATATTATGAAGCCATTATTGGCTTTTTTTGTTCTTTGGGCTTAATCAATTTGTTATATAAATTTATTCATTGATATTTGGTATTTGAGCATTTTTCTTGAATGATCTTCGTGACGGAGAGAGAATCATGATGCTCTGATCAGTGACGGAAAACATTTCTCAAATGCATTATTATTTAGTCGGTATTTTCTGTTGTCTTGTATATTGCTTTGCTTCATTCAATAATCCAAAGCGTGGCCTTGAAATTCACATCGCTTCAGATTTAAATTAAAAAAGTTCAATCTATTCTTCCTTTTCTGGGAATAAGGGCACGAGCATATATATGCCAATGTCGATTCTTGGAAACTCACATCAGTTATAGGAAAATAATAATTTGGATGGTAGCATATACTCGGATATAGATAGGCAAACAAGAAGCAATATTTAGAGGGAACTTTTTGTGAGTTGATGTTTAAGAATGATGACAAAAAATGGGGGGGGGGGGGGGGGGGGGGAAATTGATTGTGTTAGGAAGTTGTTTCTCCGAGGTTGCTACCCTTGATAATGGTGGAACGTAAAATAGACTTGTTTTTATCGAGATGAGTAAGAGTTTCTAAGTTGACATAAGTAGCAATTCGCTACTCAATTCGTTGTTCAGTTTTATGACATAAGATAGATAGGCGAATGAACAGAATCTCAAACAAATTGCAAAAACGAGACAAAACATATTTATGCTTCTCAGTTAGAAAATTTAAAAAAAGAAAAAAAATCAAAGTAAGCCGTTAGAAAATTGTGCACTTTCGATTTATTTAATTTTTTTTTCTTAAATGGTGAGTTTTGACAAGTTGCCGTTTTGTTTTGACAATATCTTCTAAAATCCAAACCGTATGATATATACACTACAACAAGATTGCAATAAAATATCATTCATACGAATGTTGGATTCTCTTTATGCAATTTCCTGTGTAAACACCGAAATCTGACCTTTGAGCCCAGTAAACTTCAGAGAACAACTTACTAGAAATGCAAATTACGTCAAGATAATTGTGAAACGAATGAAATTTTGAACTCTGACCATTTTATTCATTTTCCCCTTTATAACGTCAAAGATTACTAATGCAGATGGGATTTTCCTACAAAAACAATTCAAAAGACAGAAAACATATTATATCGCGCATTGGAACAGTTCAACCAAAGTTCACTTTTCTCTATAAACATGTTATAGAACTTTACACAGCTCAAAATGCCCCTATCTCAACTCAACACACACTGTGTAATAACAGTATACCACGCAAGCAACAACACAATAATAACAACAATCTTTCCCCTCCACCCCACAAACAAAACAAAACAACTACAAGAAAAACTCTAAGAAAAACCATCCCCAATCAATCCATCCATTCACTCAACCTTCCAAGCATAGAGAAAAAGACAGAACTGCGAAGCCTTAGCGTAGCTATGAACCGAATAATACCTGCTTGGCCCGCTGCAGTCGCTCCCTTCCCCTTTGCTCGAGCCATCGTCTTCCTCTTGGTCGCTCTCAGCCTCCCCCGACCCAGGCTTGAATATGAAAAGCCCGTGGCCCGTCCCAGGCGAGCAAAACAGCCAAGAATGAACGTCCCAGAAAACCTGCAATGGCTGCTTATTGACCAGCACTGTCTGATTCCCCCGAAACTTCCACTGAAGGTTCCTAACGTGCACCAAAACGATCCCATCCACGCTGATCCACATCTCGGGATCCCTGGGCCCCACCGTCGAGCTTTCGACCACAATGTCGTGCTCCCTTTTCCTCGGGTCGAACTTTGCCCTCGTGGAGAAGGACTTCTTGCCGAAGACGTGCTCTTTCTTGTAGAACATGGCTGCGTCGACTAGGGCCGGCCTGGCCTTGGTCCTCTTGTACGCCTTCTTCTTCAAATCACCGATTAATAGGACGACTTCTTCCTCCGAGACTAGGGCGACGTAGAAGTCCGAGCATGGCTCCGGGCTGGTGCCTGAGAACTTGGCTGACCTCATGTCCCAGTAGATGTCTAGCTGATTGCCATCGACTTCGAAGGTTTTGTAGCTCTTCTTGGCCCAGAAATGCCATGGCTTGAGGTCGATTTTGCAGGTGGAGAGGTTGTCGCTGCCCAGGCTTTCGACGGAGACGGTTAGAGAGTGGTTCATGAGGTTCTTGCTCCATAGAACGGTGACGTTTCGCCAGAAGCCTGCTATGTGGCTTTGGAATAGGCAGGTGACCGTGCTTTGGGCCGTCTTTTGCGTGATGGCTGCTTCTTCGGTTAGTTTCTGGGCTAAGGGCGGTTCGCCCGTGGTTAGAGAATGGGATCGTGAGGAGACACGATAGGCCATTCGTCGGGCGGTCCTTCGTCGTCTTTGCTTTGGTCTTTTCCTTTTAATGAATGAAGAGAAAGATCGATTGATCAAAGGGGGTGATGCTACTCTCTGTTGAGGCAATTCGACAAAAACGTACGGGGCGATTGGGCGGTGGCATGGATGTGCAGAAGCCCTCCGACGAAAAGTATATGCTTGACGAGATTTTCAATGAGAAGAGGGAAAACTAGATGAAACAAATACGGGAAAAGATCTAAAATAGGCCATCACGAAAGGGTAACCTTCATTGAGAGCTTCTCACAAACAGTTTGCAAACAGAATATATCGAGACGGATTTACAGAAACGATCAAGCTATAAAATCCTGGAGGAAAAACTTTTTCCCTTGTATGAGAAAACCTTGAACACCTAATACGATTCGATGCACATCCAGAAAACAGATCAAATCTATCGCCAGATTTTTCTTTAGTTTCTGGAATTTCAAGGATTAAACGGTGTAAAGGGAAAAATGTCGAGAGAAATCCCAACGTTAGAAGCTGTGGAGGAAACACAATTGTCTCCTTAAAGGAAGGGTCCAAAATTAGAAAGAACTTCATCAACTTTGGACCTCGAATTATTCCCTTTCTCTCTCTGTTTTTTTTTTTCTCCTCTTACCCTATTAAAAATCGACGCTTTACCCCATTACATGGAACAAGATACAAGAATCCAAGCCATCCACCTTTGACTGGAATTTTACATATGTACAAAGAAGACATTTTTTATTTTTCAAAATCCCAAAGACCAAATATCTCTGAATGCTTTCTAGATATTTTTTCTGAGTTTGCATGAAACTAAGAATGGCAAATTATTTCTTACATTACTACCAAAACGAGGGCATGGAAATTGAATGTCTAGCTGAACTTCAGAAAAAGAAAAAAAAAAAGAACGTTTCTCTTGAGAAGATAATCGTCAACTGTAAGTAACTACGTATGTTCGAATCTAATAATTGGCTGAATCATTCACTCACCAGTCAATTGTAAGCCTTGGACGTACGGCGAATTCACACAAAAAGAAGAGACAAAATAGATTATGTACAGTACAATTTCTTGCTATAATTGTACATGGGAAACCTTTGCACAGCGCCGTTGACAACACGTCCTTACTTCTGTAAACTATGTCTGAAGAAAAGGAAGAAAAACCGAACTGAATTTACCAGTCAGAAAGAGCTAAACGACGCCGATCTCCTCCTACTAAACGACGGCTTTTTAACCGTAGAACTCTTAAGCGCTTCGGCGTATTTCATCAGCTCAGCCTTCGCAGCATTCTGAGCATCTCCATCCGGCGAAATCACAGCCGTAGGATCGTTGCCACCACATTCGCCGATCGAATCGATCGTTCTAAACACATTCAGAGAAACGTCGTCGCAGCTCGTCTGCCTCGAACAGTTACTGCTCTCCCCAGCATTACTCTTTTGGCCCCTCGAAAACGATCTGTGAAGATCGAACGAGTGCCTCGAAGAATTCACCGACGGAGTCCTTAAGGTTGTCTGAACAGAATGAGAAGCGCTCGAAAATCGACTCCCAATGTCGTCCATGGACACAGCTCTTCCCAAGGGCGGCGTCGAAGATGAAGATGACGTCTGAATTCGATGATGGCCATCGTTCTCTTGCTTCCCACCACGCAGTAGCTTTATCAGCTTTGCAAAGACTCTGACTTTATTGGGATTTTGGTGGTGGGCTTTTCCTTCGGGCGGTGGGCAATCTTCGTTTTCGCCAGAATCGGTGATGTAAGAGGCTTGAGAGGTTGACCATCGATCGGAGTCAAAATCGCTTGCGTTTATGATTTCTCTGTCTCCCAAGCCTTCTTTGGTTGCGTAATCAAGGATGAGCTGTTTGGCCTTCTGTTCTGACGTGGGGTCCAGCGTTTTGCTTAGGTCTCGGGCTATGGTTTTTCCCGGGAGTGGTTGGTGGTTTCTCATCTCATAGCGAAGGCAAGCGTTGATCCACCTTAGGTAGACGAGCTCTTCGATGTCTGCGCAGCGGTCGGCTTGTAGCTGTTCGATTTCCTTCTTTAGATCTTCGTTTTGCTGACTTATGAGCTCGGACTGTTTCTTCAGCTCTTGTATCTGACAATTCCATCATTACATAAAAATTTTCAGTTTGATAGTTGTAGCAAACCAGATAGTAAAGGAGAGTTTATACCACCTCTTCGTTGTCTATGGCAGAAGTAGCAAGCATTTGGACGTACTCTAATTTCTGGGCCAGCTCTGCGTTTTCGGTCTTTAAGCTTTCGTTTTGCTTCTTGATCTCCTCTAACTCGTTCTCCATTTCCTTTGTCTTCTCCGTATTTATTTGCAGGGTGTGATCTATCTCAGATGGCTTGTTGTCAGAATCTTGCAGCTTCATTACTCTTTCTTGAAGTGATAAGATCTGCTCTCTATTCTTTTCAGCTTCAGACTTGAGCTTCTTCCTCAACAGCCTAATCTTAGCTTTTGAAGCTTCGAGCTCTGCAACCACCTTTTCGTAATCAGACAACTGAGACACTAATCTTTGGTTATCTGATTGTAATGAGTCAATTTTAAGGTTGTAGAGCTTCGCCTCCATATTGTTCAGCCTCAATCGGTTCTGAAGCTCCATCACGGCAGTTTCTTGCTCTTTAAGGCCATAGTACTCGAGCAGCTGAATCTCCAAGATTCTTTCCCTTTCTTCGAGGATTTTGACCTTTTCCCTTAGGTTTCTGATTTCTCGGCTGTGTTCCTCGTGGTCTGAACATTTGTATTCTCGAGGCGATCCTATGTCGGGGACCATAGATTGGTCGATTATTCTTGGGGAAATATCATCCGATGTAAGGTTGCATTCTCTTATGAGCTGATTAAATTCGGGTAAGAGAAAACCATCCCTTTCTCCACTGTATCTCCCGCTGGACGAGCGGTCGCTGATCGAATTTCGAGAAGAAACTTTCGTGGTCTGCAAAAATAATGGATTTATCTTTAAATCTATTGCCATGGAAGTAACCAAATGATTAAACCATGAAGTTCTGCTTCAGAATGAGCATTCGATCGCCTATAGAATCGAGCACAAAAGATCTATCCAGGATATTTAGCTTCATAATCAAAAGAAGTCCATAAAAGCTTAGCATATGCAGGTCTCGTCATCTGACCACAATGTACGTCTCAATGAATCAAATCATCGAGTACCTCTTGTGCAATATATAACGTTGCACAAAGGTCGTCACTAAGCTCGCCATCTTCCTGCCTTAAATCAGCTTCGACACGATGACCAACTGCACAAATAGGCATCCACTAATCAAGCAAGAATTGAAACTCTTACAACCAAACTTGAGGTTAAAATCTGTAAGAACAATAACCTGAAGCAAGCTGTGAATGGTTTGATTTAGGCGGCTTATTGCTTTTGCTCCTCAAAATGGTAATGACAATCCCACCTAGAGAAAAAGCTAAAGCAGCCCCAAATTTGAAAATATCAGGTTTTATGACAAATTCCTTCTTCTCCTTCCCGCCCATTGAACCTCAATAATCGAATTTCGGAACCATTTTACAGACAACAATTCCGCAAACATGAGAGATCATCCTGTTAAACATGATCCATTCCCATCCTCGTCATCATCGTCCATCTGAAGCAAACGAAACGTGTACGAATAGTATAACAGATCGATCGAAAGCGTCAAATGGAATAAAAATGGATCCCTTCGGAAAGAAAGAACCAAAATCGGAATCAATAAGCTTTACCCTTTCAGGTCAAACACAGATATTAACAGAATATAGAAAAACAGCTGAAAGAGAATAAATTCAAGCAACATACCGATGGAAAGAGACATGCGTTTCTGCATTGAATACGGCAATGATTTAAGGAAAGAACAGAATCAAGTTTTGCGTAAATCAAAGTTTTCAAAGCTGAGAGATTTGAAAACTTCGAACTGCTGTTGCGTATGAGCAACCTTTTAAAAGTGAATTATTATTCTTGCTATTAGTGGGCTGCTTTACATTGTTTAAAAAATTGTGGGACCAAAAAGGAAAACTCCATTGAAATGTTTGTCTTTTGTCGAAGAATTAAATATTATTTAGGTAATTGACTAAGTTTGCAAATTTCTTTTCTAATTGGGTTAATACACTTTTAAATACCATTCGAATTATTTCTTCCTCATAAGTACACATTTGAAAATTTATTCCTGTTCAGTACCTAAAAAGCTCTTTTCAGCATTAAATGGACGAAAATACCCCTGTCTCACATATCAAAAAAGCTGAATAATTATTTTCATTATACCAAAAAAATCATTATTGTATCAACAAAATTGGACATTATACCACGAAATGTGGAAATTATACCATACATTTTCGTTATTATACCAGAAAATAATGATATTCAAATTTTATACAACGAAATTGGACATTATACTAACTGATTATGTTATTATACCAGAAATTATAGAAATAATAAAAAAAATGTTGAAATTATACCATCTGTTTTTGTTATTATACCTGTAAATAATGAGATTCGACTTTTACACAACGAAACTGGACATTATACCAACTGATTATGCTATTATACCGGAAATTATAGACATTATACCAGAAAATGTTGAAATTATATATGTTTTCGTTATTATATCAGTAAATAATGAGATTCGAATTTTATATAATGAAATTTGATATTGTACCAACTCATTCTGCTATTATACCGGAAATTATAGAAATTATACCAACTGAATTTGCTATTATACCAGAAATTATAAAAGAAATTATACCATCTCTTTTGGTTATTGTACTAGTAAATAACGTTATTATAATTTACATCGAAATTGGACGTAATTATACCAACTGCTTCTGCAATTATACCACAAATTATAGAAATTATACCATCTATTGTAGTAATTATACCAACAGAATTATACGCTATATCATTTGATAAATAATGATACTAGTTGCTATAGTTAGAATAACAGTTGGTATAATAATCAAAACAGTGTATGATGTCCAATTTAAATATCGTTATTATAATTTACAACGAAATTGGATGTTACCAACTCATTTTGCTATTATACCAAAAATTGTAGAAATTACACCATTTATTTTCGTTATTATACCACTAAATATCGTTATTCGAATTTTATACAGTGACATTGGACTTATACCAACTGATTTTGCTATAATACCACAAAATATAGAAATGATAACATCTGTTATCGTAATTATACCAACAGAATTCTACACTATACCAGTTGGTACAATAATGATAACAGTTGGTATAATTAGAATAGCAGTTGGTAAAATAATCAAAACAGTTGGTATGATGTCCAATTTAATTTTAGGAAAGGGTATTTTCATCTGTTCATTGTTTGGGCTATTAATCACACAGTTTTTTCGTAGATGGGTACTTAAAAGGAAGATTTTTTGCTAGGGGTACTGATAAGGAAGGTCAAACCTTAAAAGTTACTGATAAGGAATTCACCCTTTCTAATTCCGTTAACTTAATACGCTATAGATGACCTATGATGGAAGACTGGAAGAGAAGTCATAGGTAACTGCTGCGAAGATAATCCATAATAGAGAAAAGTAGGATCCAGACTGTCATGAGCTGACATGTCAGCGACACAATTACCAGTTTGCCCTCCTAACAAATTGCGTTTACCAATTTGTCCTTCTATCATTATCTTCCAATGCTGTTCGGATTCACTTTTTTATATACATACGTTGAATTAGCATTGAGTGAAAACGTTTGTATTAAATATTTGTTGTAATTAATGTATTGATTAATGAAATTATGTGATCTAACGAAGAGTCCACTCTGAAAAATGTATCTCAGGATTCAAAGAATATATGCACTCATTAACTAAATATATTCTCCTACTAACGAGTTTTATCTCTCCCATCAGGGCGAGAGATCACACAAGTGCATCCAATCTACTTCGGTCCTATGATTGGCTATCAAAACGGCTCTCTACTTCTGGGATAAACGGTCGCCCGAGATGACAACCTTGGTTTTGTTTACCTTTTCGAAAAGGAACGACCAAAGTGCTATCCAACATCCCAAAAAGAATTATGTCAGCCTATGAGTACGCCTCTTATTACGTGGAATGGCGTGAGCGGACGACGATGGCTCAAACCCTTGTGATGATGAAGGGTTTTCTTTTTTGCTGGCGTCGCCCATGGGGCTTAAACTGTAAAATCATATTAAAGTGATGTAATGTGCTAGAATGGAATAAGAAAATGGGCTAAGATGCAAGCAACGATTTTTTCATGTATTTTTTTTTTCATGGCTTGGGTCATTACCGATAATGCTTAAGAGATGGGAACATAGTAAGCCCAGCACGGAACAACACAATCAACGTCAGTGGCTGATGACCCACTGTAAGAACCATGGAAGAACAATTAAAGCATATGAAATTCTATCTTAGTTTGATTTCCCAGCAAATACCCAGGAAAACCGACACGAAAGGAGCCGGAAAAAATTCATTAATTTCTCTGTACATTGTCTTTTGGCTTAGAATTCTGAGTCCCGTTCTGCAAGGAGAACAACATCGAACTCGTGCTCCAAAATTTAATTATGTTGATTGAGAACATCCAACATGGATGATTTTAATCAATGGATGATTAAAATCTTGGAAGGCTGAGATTACTGATTTTACCATAAATTTTGTAAAAAGTCTATAATTAAGAGCATAGTATCGTATATGCTATGATTGATAATAAAATTTTAAGATTGCTGGCCCGTTTGACTATTCTATATACAGTAGTATGGTTGTTAATAATGCTAATGTCGAACTAACGTGCAATCGATTGCACAAATTAATTTATGCGCTTAGTTGAGCATTTACAAGATTTATTGTGAAAGCAGTAATCTAAATCAATAATCCATTGATCGAAGATCTTACTATATAGCGTTACGATTGTCAATAATGTTCATTTGTATGATTGACAAGAGTTAGGTGCTAACTGCTAAGCCTGAAAAGAGTTGATGTATACCATGACTTGAGTTACATCGCCTAAATGAATCGAGATTTTTTGACCATCAAAGAAGAAAAAGTAGAGGAAGAAGAGATCGTCAACATAGTATACAATAAAGTTTTCACAGTACCATTGGCAGAATATCTGACAGTAGTTTTCGCCGACTGTGGTACATGACTATGTTGGATGAATATCGATCTACTTAAAATGCCAAATGTTTAAACACGACCAGGCAATAACGGGCCATAGGCCGTTGTGTTAAAGATTTGGACCAAAAGTTAGACTTTGTTCAAAAGCTAAATTCAAGACTCAAAGAAGTGACTAAGTGCTTGAAATGGGTCAAGGGATAAAGTTGGAATTTTGACCTTGGAATTTTCGAAATCTACTATTTTCGAAAATTATATTGATTTATATTTGAATATGAAATCATATATTCCTAATGGAAAGTGGATCTCTTTTGGGGCGCTCGGGTTGTTCAGTTCAATTATCTTTTATTTGAGGTTCATCCATGCTCCAAATACAAATAACTTCTCTAACGTACAATGTTATATATGCGATGCATCACCATCAATGACCTCATAGACTTCAACCTTATTATCAATATCACAACACACTTTTAAAACTCCAGATATTATCTCATATGAAATAAATGAACGGGAGAAAAATAACCCATGCATCGCACGGGGCAACAATAGTAATAATATTATATTAGTATTGTTTTTCGCATTAATATGTGTCTGTAATGTAGGTATAGATGAGTAAATATCTCATGATACAGTAAATCTTTGGTAAAACGGATCAAGGATTTCCACGTAAAACCGTTGGTTTTCTTACGTATTTACATTCTGACCAATCCATTATTCAGTAATATTTTTCTTGCATATGTGTGTTTTGGTAGTGATTATTTAAAAAAGTGACACACGTAAGAAAACAAATCGGGGTATTTTCTTGTCGCGTTTGACAACCATATTTCCAACTACGTAGGTAAAGAAAAAAGAAGCACGTTAATAAATTTATTCCGTCGTCCCTTTGTAAATAAACCAATAAGGTATTCAAAACAACGTCAGTCTGTTTTTAAGCCACCCTATCCATGAGGGAAAAAAATTCAAACTTCTTACATAATAAACCAACCAATAAGTGAGCTAACGTCCCTTTACACGATTTTTCAAGAAGCACAGAAATGAGAAAAGGTTTACGCTTTAAATGAGAAAAAGTCCTAACATTCTATTCTCACGCATTTTCATGCATGTGAATCTTTATAATGTAATGCCTAATAGTAATCTTTAGTTACGCGTTTATAGAATGACTCTCTGTCTCACTCATAAATAAATGGGAATAAGGAAAAGCGACGGGACACACAAATTTATATTATTACCAAAAAAGTCATGATTTTCAATGGGATAATGTTTTTCGGTGGGGATGAGATTTGATGAGTAGGATATGGATTGCTTTTGATAATTATTAAGACTTATCTTGTTCCGACAAGGGCCATCCCTTTAAAAATTTAATAATTCATTTTCAAGTGGATAAATACCACGCGATTTCTTTCTTTTCTAGAACAAACAACCGACCTCATTAAATTAAATACATAACTCACATACATGTATAAATAGACCATATATGTTTGGCTCCCAAGATTCATTCTCATGCATCATTTCTATCCTTAATATTAATTCTTTTCAAAAATGGCGGCCGAGTATCATCAACGACATCCATGGTTTCACTTTATCGAAGAAGACGATCACATAAAGATCAATAAGAAGATCACTGATCATCACCATGGAAGATCCACACCATCACCATCATCTTTTATAGGAGAAGAATCCACGGACGACGATAATTCAAGTAATGGATCGTCGTCTTCTTGCATATCTTCGTCTGATACGAAAGACGATGCTTCGTCATTACCTTCGAGTACTTCGAGTCATGGATCTTCATACGATCTATCGGATATCATGGCTCAGTTACCCATCAAGTAAGTTATTATTATTACATCATATATGCATCGATGGAAAGAAAGCTATATATAGTTGGTTTTTTCTTACATGGCCTCTTTGTTGTAGCAGAAGAGGGCTTTCTAAGTTCTACAATGGGAAATCCGAGTCCTTCGCATCACTTTCGAGCGTGTCTAGCTTAGAAGATCTTGCGAAGAAACCAAGAACGACGACGCTGTGTAATAATAATAGGTCGTCAAGGAAGGATCTGATGAAAGCTTCTAGAAGCTGTGGAAATGGATTGAATAATAGCAGTTGCAGACGCTATGGTATTCCACCCAAGGGTTTGATATCGAAGAAGCCTCCTTCGTCGTCGTCTTCAAGGGCTTACTTTACTACTGTGTCTTCCTTAAAAAGGGTTTGAAGAAATTATATATTACTTGTTTTATCAGATGATCGCTTCTTCGTTTATGAGAAAAAGAGAGAGGTTTGTATACAGCGAAAGATTCTATTTTTTGTTCTTTTGTGTTATTCGTTGACCATTTTCATATGAGCAAGATTAACGGATGAGCTTCAAACTTTATTACATCTGCTTTTTTTGTTTACTCCTTTTTGGATAGACCACTTTGCGTGCTGCTGCTGTGTTGTTTGAGTTGTGGAATCTGATTCATTCTTCTTGCAGTATAAATGAATATTCGCTAATTACTAGTTTGTCTGAAAAAAACTGGGAAATAAAACATGGGAAATAAATCCATGGACCATGACAACCATCTTCAATAAAGTTAGTAGCGCAAAGCAACAATCTTTTTCCTAACACCACAAAAACTAGCAGAAAAACTAAGTCAAGATTTTTGCCACTGTGATCTGAGATGAAATAATAACTCAGATCAATCATCGTACGTCGACTGCAAAGACGAGCAGATCTTCTGAGAGGTGCAACAACTTTCAGCCATGGCTATGAGTTCTTCAACTTCACTACCCTATCAATCAATTGATCGACTGTCGTCATCACAGAGAATCGATCTTAAGACAATGATCACAGTTCAAGAAAACAGCTTTTAAGGTTTACCTTAGTTGAACAATGCAGATGCAAAGAGGTCCGAGTAGGAGTAGGAAAAGAACCCAATTGAGCTTTGGACACTTTCCCCATAACTTATCTCACCAAGCAACTCAACGCTGGGAGCACCCTCATAGTTTATTGCATCATATGCTTCTTTCTTCTCCGCCGGGCGGTTGGTTATTTTCTCCTCTAGAAAGATTTTCTTTTTCTTGTAGTAATGCAATAGTAGTGTTACTAACGGTCATAAGATCATGGATGATGCTAGAGAGAATACAGCGGCGCTTAAAGCAGTTGTCGACTGAGTTTTCTGCATCAGGCCTTCATTACTACTGAGACCAACTTCAGTTGAAGCTTCTTTTGATGCGAGGTTTAGTTCTTCGTATGTCTGTGGGTGAGGACTCATCATATCCTTCCAATCTTCGTATGCTGTCTTTAAACACCGAGCTATCAGATTTCATATCTTCAGTTCCTATGTATGATGTTTCGATAGCTAGATAATTGGAATCTTCGTTTGCAAATGCAATGGCCTCAGATTTTTCCATGCACATAATCATCATCATATTCCTCAGAATCTGCAGAATCAGCCTCACTGAAATCATATTTTGGTCGATTTGCCAAGAAAACCATTTGAGCAGATGGGCTCGAAGGATTGTTGTTCCTCAATGATTGGAGAAGCGTAGCCATTACTACTGAGATCTCCCATGACTTTTCAGACAGTGAAGCAGAGGAAGGTGGGCTCATAGGACAAAGGTAGGAGACATATAAGTAAGAGTTAGGAAACTGCTGTGAGTAGAGTCTTTATTACACCTCTAGAGCACCATCCTCTTCCCATTTCAAGATCTTCCAAATCGTCGCCGTCGTCTATTTTTGAGGTCTCCATTTCATTCAATTCTTTGAAAAAGGCGAGACCTTTCAGATCTTAACAACATCGTTCTTCTCCCATTCAAGATTTGCTTCTACATTTACCTTGACTATCAGATGTGGTGATAACTGCCATTTTTATCAGCAAGAACTTTCTTCCTTGCCTTGGAAGCTATTTTTTTGTGGGTCTGAGATTTTGTGATCACATTATCTTGGCAACAGTCGTTGTTCTCATTGTTCTCTGCTGATGGTGAATCACGGGACAAGATTCGATTTTTTCGTTGAGAGAAAAATCCAATCTTTGGAACATCAGTTCATGGATAAACGAATTTGATGTGATGTTGTGAATTATTGAAGAGCCTTATATGTAATATTTCGAACTTCGTGGGCGAATTTATAAATATCCCTACCTACAAATCCGTACATTTCTCCGACACATATATAACCGTTCGTAAAATCAACTTAATAAACCCTCTCTTCTGCTAAAGTGAAGCAGTCCCAACTCCCAAGGGTTTAGTTTCTTCAACACTTGTACAATCACACAATGACCGAATCGGCTCAGTTTATCAGGCATATTGAGTTGTACGTTAGCTCATCCGCAACTACTTCGCAGCAGGTTTGTTCTTTCATTGTGCAGTTTTCAGATAATTGCGCAGCTGAGCTGATTTTGTGTATATGCTTAAGTTTTCTTCTTGTAATTCAGGCAACTACGCTTTATCTCTAGGTGTACGACTCAATTGACCGATTTTTATGATTTTTTTTTTTGTTCATTTGTCCTATTTTTTTTGGGTGGAGTAGTTGAATTTATGTACATTATATAATTTAGTTCTGTTAGAAGTTATTGTTGATCGCCCTTCTTAATGCCTAGTAGTATGCGTTGTTGACAGGCTGCGAGCGTAGAGGCGGTTTCTACTCTATTGAAGAATGATTTGTTAACTCTAGAGGCGCTTGTAAGAATTTTTTGTTGTTTTGTTTCTGCTTTTAAGATTGCTAATTTGATCTTATCTAGCTTTAGCTTAACAGAAAGAAAAAGGAAACAGATGCGACGGAGATGTAAAATTTATTATTCGCATTATAGGTTCGGGAAATGGAGATGTATTTGACTACCTCGGACAGCATCATCCGCTCTAGAGGTGTTTTTTTTTTTTTTTTTTTTTTTTTTTTTTTTTTTTTTTTTTTTTAATTATTTGGTATTTCCGTGAACTGTGTATTTGCTTATGCTGACGTCCAAAAGATAATGCTACTTCCTGAATTTCTATTTATTTTGTAATCGGGTATGCATTTTGTTTCCCTGATTCTTGACTGATTTGAAGATGCAGTACATGTTTGCTATTTTGTTGTGGAATTGAGCTTCTTTCTGTTGTTAATCTAACAGGCAATTTTTCTTTGACTTCAGAGTGCGTTCTATTTATGTGTAACTTCTCTCGTGAAGATCCTGTTCCGATATTTGTTCTAAACAGGGCTTGACTTAAGTGATGGCACATTAGGCTTTGCCCTTTTACGTAATTCCTTCTGCTGCAATGTTGTGGTGAAGATTGCGAATGAAGGCTAACTCATTTTTATACCATATTATTCAGGAATTCTTTTCCTTGCTGAAGTTCTGGAACAGTTATCCTCAAAGCCCTTGAGCAGGACATCTGTACATACCCTAATAGGATTTTTTACAGACAGACTGGTCAGTATATAAGACAGAAGCAATCAACTTAACTTGTGATCTGATACCTCCAGTACTGAACTTATGTACCATCTCTGTTGAATTATTTTTGTAAACTAGTAATTATTTAGTCTTTGGGTTACCACTGCCAATTTCTCACTATTGGAACTCATGGTCTTATTTCAGATATTTCATTTTCTATATATTTGCATGGTTCTTATGTAACAGGCAGACTGGAGGGCAGTGCGTGGTGCTATTGTTGGCTGCTTGGCATTATTGAGGAGAAAATTGGATCCAGCAGTAAGCTCTGATGAAGTAAAGGCTGTTGCGAATTGTTTATTCGAACATCTGCAGGTTCAGTCCTTAGGACAACATGACAGGAAGGTAGACCCTTGAATCATACTAGCGTTGTACGACTTCGAGGAATCTTTTTGGATTTAATATGTGTTTATCATTTGGTTATAATGCATCAAACTGTTTGCAGCTAAGCCTTCGACTATTGGAGTGTTTAGTAGATCGTTATGCTGATGCCGTTCAGGATCTGGTAACTTAATTTTCTTTGTATTCTCATTGGTGGTTGTCGTTTTCACCTACCTATTATTGCGTACAATGTATATCTTGGTTATTTTCACTACCCAGTTTTTCTAAATAAGTTGAGATGGTGATTGTACTACAGATGCTTCTTCATGGTCCGGCTCACCATGACTGTCAGAGATTTTGATGCTTATAAATTTACTTTCTGCAACGATGGTCCAAAATGATATGCCTATTTTTATTGCTAAATCATATTCCAAAATCATCATCATTCTTTTTATATTTTAGGGCGATAAACTTTTATATGGAACTACTGAAGCTATCGACGGGGAAAAGGATCCTGAATGTTTGCTGCTTGCATTTCGTATTGTGGAAAGTCTTGTACAAAACTGTCATCTTTCTTATACTTCTGAAATGGCTGAGGACTTGTTCGAGATCATTGGGGGTTACTTCCCTATTCACTTTACGCATGTAAGCTCCTGATTCTTACTTCATCTACTCTATACCTAGTTTCATATGTTTGTTGAATCTTATTATGTTGATCTACTTAGAAGACACAGAGAATCTTGTCTCATCAAGAGAAAAATGTCTCCACAGTAGCTAACATTAGCTAATTCTTATATAATGTCAAAGTAGTCAGCTTGGTTATCATAGATTCACGGCGCATCTGATTTAGACATAGTTAAATTTTTGCTTCATACAATTGACAGATGATTGGTAAGGTTTTCTTGAATTGAGACAACTTCTTGTATTAGATGAAAGATTATCTTATTTATTCTCTTTTGTTGATTATCTAGCCAAAGGGTGAGGATGACAATACGAAGAAAAAAGAGCTATCACGAGCCTTAATGGTATGATGCAATTCACATTTTTACAGTCATATGCTTTTGGGCTTGTTTATTTCTTAGTACCAATATTGAGGTTCCCGAGTCAATCATGGCTGACATCTGATTGCCGTTCCCTCTGGATTTACATGATTCCTACTTTTATTTGTGCTTAATTTTTTATGTCATCGTATATTTTATGAGAGTATACCCTGTCTCACTGATTGCATTTGCAAGTTGATCTGAATGTTTTAATATTGATAATTGTCGGTTCCAAAGGTTTTTTTTTTTTTTTTTTTTTTTGTGTTGCATAAAGAGTTTTCTACTTTGACTCCATTTTCAAAGCAGTTTGAAGCGAAACTTCTGGTAATCTTATTGTGGGCGAGAGCAGAGGTGTGAGCTTGAGGACCTACCAATATTTTTTCTGAGATACTCTAATTGTGCAGGAATTAGTAAAAATATCATCTGCTAGTCCTCGCTTTGGCTAAATAAAGGAAGTTGTTTAACAAAGCAACTGTTCTCTTCCGCTGATTAAGAACTTGTACTAGTGATCCATATAAAAGGATAGACATACATAAGTAATGATGACCGTAAAGAGTTCTACAAAGGTTGCAATATGCGTACTTAGTATATGTAACATATTATTAGCATTCATGAATAATAGCGATTTATGGCCAATCGGCTCATTTGGATCCTTGTCTTATCATGTTGCAGCTTGCTTTTGCTTCTACGCCTCTTTTCGAACCATTTTCTATTCCTTTGCTGCTTGAAAAACTTTCATCTTCTCTGCCATCTGCTCAGGTTAGTGACTAAAGAATGTTATCCCATTTTTGTGGCATCATGCGTACAGATTGACTTACTTTTGGTTTCTGAAATTTCACACACATTCTTGCAGGTGGAGTCGCTCAGGTATTTAAGCTATTGCACTTCAAAATATGGACCTGAAAGGATGACGAAATATTATCAAGCTCTTTGGACCTCCATAAAGGAAAAAACATATATTTCACCAGAGTGTACTTTGTCAGGAGATTCTGAACAGATTAGTGGAATGTCCTTTAAGAACACTGATGTCATGACACTAGCTTTTCAGTTGTTGCAAGAAGTTATCCGACAGGAGCGTGGTTTCGTTGACTTAATTACGGGAGACATTGACCTAAACATATTTTTGATCTCCCTTGGTCGCTACAGGAATTATGATGATCTTTCTCTGGAAGTCAAACAGAGATTATATGGAGTTGGTCACATTCTATCAGCTTGTGTTAAATTCTCATTGGAATCTTGCAACAAAATATTTGAAAATGTTTTCCCAGTTCTTATGGATGCTCTGGGCCTTGCTGCTGAAGAACCGGCTCATAGGAACTGTCTTGATTTAGGCCGTACCTCTTCACACAAACTTGATTTCGGTGCCCTCTATCTTTCTGTTGAACTTCTTATGGCATGTAGATATTTCACTTTATCCCTTGATTTCACAAGAATGCCGGATCACGCTCAGCAAACATGGTGTGCAATGCTTGGCAGTTTCTCTAAGTCACTGGTGAAGGGTTTCATTTGTCTTATAAGGTCAAATGTTACTCCAGCACAAAATGATTGTCTTCACCTTGGAAGTGAGTGTTTTCCCATGCCATGATACTTGTCTTTACTTCCTCATAGCGTGAATATAGTTTGAAATTCGCCGTTACTGTGTTTGATTTTGGAGCTGGCTTTTTTTTCTTTCTTTCTTTTCTTTTTCTTACTTTTGAAAGGAATAGATCTCAGAATCAACTATATGGCATGCAGAGTAGAAGACTCTATTACGTCTATGAAGTACATCACATTTGTTCAACCTATTTCGTCAAACTATTTGTTATTCCTCTTACAATTGTATGTTAAATGTCGCAACTGCAGTAAGGGGCCTGCAGATTCTGGCTACATTTCCGGGAAGATGCCCAGCAGTGTCAAAGGCTTTGTATGGTGATATTTTGTTAGAGCTTGTTTCAGTTGTCACTTCTGGTTTCAGAAAGAAATCGTTTTGGATGATGGTACTGAAGGCACTGGTTGAGATTGGTGTTGATGTTGATAAATATCCAGACTCTGAGAAGGCCACAACCTTTAAGAGTATTGTCGCTGAACGAATTGTTTCCCTAATGGCTTCTGATGATTCAGCTATGCCTTTGTCTCTCAAACTCCAAGCAGCTTTTGACATTGGGACAACTGGGAAGGACAGTATGCTGAAAATAATCCAAGGGTTGGAGGAGGCCATATTCATCAATTTAACTGCAGTCTATGTATGTAAGATAATGAGCTCCTGTTTATTGTTTGTGGTTGTACTATAAACTATTTCACTGTGTGTGTACATATATACATCATGTGTGCGTATATATTATTTGTGTACTTGTATAGATATGTTACGCGGAACCATTTTTTCACCTTGCTAATGCAAATGGTGAACCTTAAACCATGCAGGATCATGGTAATCAAGAGTCGGAAGAATTGACTATCAAGCTGCTTGATGCTTATTCTCAAATTATGCTTCCACGGTATATGATGTACCCTATGTTTAGTACGTTGATTTGTTTAATCCATATCTAATGGTTATTCTGATGTTGTGGCATCTTTTAGAAGTTACTTAAGATATTTGTCTTCTTAGGCTCTTGATTCTTATAATATTGAATGCTCATTTGGTAGTTTGGTTCATGGGTTTAGCTTTTTTAAGTGTAGGTTTAGCTTGTTTGGTTCATGGGTATAAATAAACCATGGGGGTTTATATAATCCTACTTTAAACCCCTACCACCGGGTTTAAGTAAACACACCCCTCACATGTGTTTATTTAAACCTACTAACCAAACGCATATTTTATTTTATACCCATTATTCTGTTTTATATAAACCTTTACTAATTTATACCCCCCTCACATTCTATTTAAGGTTTATGTGAAACTAATTAGAGTATAAAATAAAAATCTTGTTTGGTTAGTGAGGTTATAATAACCCACTTGAGGAGATGTGTTTATCTATAAACCTGTATAAATGCGTTTAGAGTTGTGATATATAAACCCATGTACCGACACACAAATTACATCACCATGTTATAAACCCACATTTAAAATTGTTAACCCTTGGTACCAAGAGCAATGGTTATCTATGTTGATATTGAATACTCAATTTGACATTTTTACTCTTTTGATGTATTGCCAGTCTCCTTGAGCTTGGAGGTTTTGAGGAAATTCCACTCAGGTTCGCTCTTCGGATCTGGGAAAAGATTGAAAAGAGTCCATCAACCAGCCAACGTTATTTGAGTAGTTCGAGTGTAAGGCAGCAGCAATTGGTCTATCGTCCTTTTTGTTTTCTTCGTCTCATTTAAGTAAATTTTTGGCATTCTTTTAATGGTGGTGAGGCATGCTTTCAGGATTATCTTGGTGCTACGATGACTGCAATGAAAATGTCTGTTGCAAGCTGCTCCAAGGAAGGACAGGAGATTATTACCAATAAAGCATTTGGAATTCTATGTTCAAGCTATTCATTTATGTCGATGAGTTTGAAATCTGGGAGTTCTGTGACGGTCGAAGTGGCACAGACTAACAACTTTAGAAACTCTTCTAGTGAAGATGGATGGCTTATCTCATTATTTGCTTCAGTTATGATAGCCTTGCATCCTCAAATTAGAATTCCAGATGGAAAGCTTATATTGCAGCTGTTCATATCAAGTCTTGTCAATGGCCATGTGCCATCGGCTCATGCCGTGGGTTCATTAGTTAACAAACTACCTATTGAGATTACTGAAAAGGATCTATCCACCTCTTGTTGTCTAGACGAGGCATTGAAATTGGTATTGCCCATTGTGATGGAGACTCCCAAGTATGAGGGTAGCAATGGTAAAGATGGAGGCAGGACTGACCTTATTAAGTCAAGACTAAAGGCTGCAAGAATAGAATCAGAGATTAATATTATAATCGGATTGGCATGGCTTGCTAAAGGATTACTAATGAGGGGTCATGAGAAGGTGAAAGATGTTACACTGCCTCTGCTCAGTTACCTCACGCTGGACTCTAAAAATGGGGAGAAGTTTGAGGACTTGCTCGAAATATGTGGCAAGGAACATATGCACCAGCTATTGAAAAGTGCTGCAGATGCATTCAATATCATTATGAGTGACTCAGGAGAATGTCTAAATAAAACGTATCATGCAATTATACGACCACTCTACAAGCAGAGATTTTTTAACACTGTCATGCCGATTTTCTTATCGCTTATATCAAAATCTGAAGTGTCAATTGTCAGGTACGTGTGGAGTAGGCTCCCTAATTTCATGTACTTTTTTGTTGGAATCATTGCCTTATACGATCCAGTGACTAGGTTCAGACGCGTTGTTGTTTTCGTAGTCAGTCGTTGCGGTGGCAGGATATCATTGCATATATTATCATTATCATCTGAATAGGTTAAGAAATACTACGTAAGAGATTTGAGAAGAATAATTAAGTTTAGAAGTTTGCCCTTATACCTAGATTCCAGACGGTTGGCTATTTGTGAACTACATATTTTTATCATTTTGTTGAACTTTAAGTAGGCTATGTTTTGCTGGCGTCAATTCCAATGAATCATTCATATGCCTGTCGGATTAACTAATTGTTATCTGTAAAAAGGATAGACAGATGGACTCATCTATCTAAAACGGATAGAAGATGTGTGTCTTTCTTAATGTACTTAATTGATCAGTTAGTGTAGCGGCTTTGCGAATTGTCCATCAGATTTCAACTTAATCATCTTTGCCAAATTCGAAATGATTGATCTCTCTTCTTCGCCTTGATCCGTTTGCAGATCAATGCTATGCAGAGCTTTAGCACATGTGGTCACGGGTACTCCGTTGACTGCTGTTTTAGGAGAGGCCAAGAAGGTTAGTGATATGAATGTCAATCCTCATGGCCTTACCTTTGCTTTATTTACTATGCAACGGTCCTTAACACTCACAGCCTCTTTGCAGCTGGTCCCTGTATTATTGAATTGCTTGGCAGTATTGAGCAAGGATGTCAACGATAAAGATGTTTTATACAGTGTTTTACTCGTCATATCTGGGATATTAGTCGAGAAAGATGGTGAGATGTAGCTCTGGTCATTAATTTGCCATCATAAATATTAGCAGTCCAGCTTATATTCTCTATTCTCTGAGTTGTCATCTCCCTAAGGTTGGTATGCTACAGGTAGAGAAGCAGCAGTAGAAAATGCGCCTGGACTTGTCGACCAACTTACAGAGCTTACGGCGTACAAGCATATGACGGTAAATAAATTTCCTTTTCTTATGAAGAGAAACTGTAAAAACAATATAAGGAATCAAAGCAGTATCTGTCATGAAGTGCAACTGTTTTCACTTCAAGTTCCCCAATGGATGTGAAGTGATTTGAGATCCCTTCTTATACTTTGTCTTGTTGAATGTTGAAGTCTCATTTCGACCTTCATCATGGTTCAGTCCTTTTCTTATTACTTATTTGCTGTAACTGTACTATATGCATATGTACAGTTATGTCTTCATTTGTATGTTTTCTTTTTCTCCACGTCTTGTCAAAACCGAAATCTTTTGATTAAAGCTCAAAAGTCATAACAGAGCTCATTCATTTCGTACTTTCAGGCAATCCGTGAGACAGCAATACAGTGCCTCGTTGCTACGACTCAACTTCCCCACACAAGAATTTATCCTCTCAGAACGAAGGTATGAATACTTCTTCAACCTTGGCTTGCATTGAGACCTCTCTGAAATAAAAAATCAATAGTGCTGTTGCATGCTTTTCCATCATTAGTTGGTTTCTATTAGTGATGTTTTTTTTTTTTTCACTTCTTTTCTCTTGACATGCTTAGGTGTTGCAAGCAACGTCGAAAGCACTTGATGATCCAAAAAAAGTTGTTCGTCAAGAAGCCGTGAGATGCAGGCATGCATGGTATATCATCAATCCCCTCGTACTCTTTTTTCCGCGTCAATCAATCGCCTGGGGTTTCTATATCTTCGCTTATCTTTATTACGGTTGGTCCCTTCAATTTCAGGGCTTTAACGGGATAGAAAGAACACTATCATTCATAGCTTCTACGAAAAGGGGGTAAGAGCCACTTCAGTGTCCACCCTAGTATTTGTATATGAGTTGATTGCTAGTATCAAGATTCTTACATTATGTGGTAGTTTTCTTGTAAATTCCATCCTTGTTATTCTGCTATGATTAGTTCACGATTCGCCGTGAAATATTCGTTTGAATTGATTGAGTGGGGATACGTCGGCATAAAAAAGAGAGAACACTAATTTTGCCGAAATGTGCCAAGGAAACACTAATATAGTAATCTATTTCTATTTATATTTATCTATTCTATTTTTATTAGGGCTCGGTCATTTGTTTAAACTGTCAATTTTGATTCAATTTTGGTCTGTCAATTTTTGAATTATTAATAATATTAAATTATATCGTAAAACCACCAGCCTTGTCCCAATCACTGTAGTGAACTGATATGCTCCATCGACTATCGGACCCTTAATCCGTCCCCAAAACTGTTGTAGATAAATCATCGGCACTGATGTGGTTGCTGTGAATGCATAAGACAGAGGATGGTCTTCAAGGATGGACACGATTATGGCACCGAAAGGTGGTCAGATCGAGCTGAAAGTTGGTGTCCTAACAGTTATTGACCCACATTCTTGATTGACCGAAAACCGTTGCATGAAAAATAAAATTGTAGCAAGTTGATTTATTTAAAATGAAAATAAATAATAAAATTATTAAAAAATCACCCACTAATCTCATATAGCATCTCACAAGTCACACGCATCTGAGTGTGCTCCATTGCTAGTATATTATATATAATATATCAGGCTTGATAAAAATTGTCATTTATTCAATTGCTTTCTGTCAATTGACAATTTACTTATTTCTTTTAAAAATAAAAATCTTTTCTTCATGAGTTAATAACCGTTAATTTATTTTACATTAAAACATTAATTAATAATAAATATTACACAACGCTGTATATTTCTATTTTTTGGATATTGCATACTCTTTGGTAAATAACTACGAAAATTATTATTAAAAACAATGCATACTCTTTGGTAAATAACTACGAAAATTATTATTAAAAAAATTACCCACAATTAGGGGTGTTCAAAATAACCGGAAAACCGAAAAAACCGACCGAACCGTAAAGAACCGAACCGAAAAAACCGGAACCGAAAGAAACCGAACCGAATTGTAAAAAACCGAACCGAACCAAATTAAAATGGTTCGGATATCGGATTAAGCATATGTAAAACCGAAAAAACCGAAAACCGAATTGGAATTATTACTACATTAAAAATAGAAAAAATATCAAAAATCATTTGTTTTTCTCCCATAACATAAACAAAACAGTAAATATAATTTCATTGGTATACGTTTTTCCATTTTTAGGTGATGTTTTCCTCATCAATCAAATACTATTTTTCTCCCACATAGTATATTGAGATGAATGTTTTATATTTGGTTAGATTTCGTTCAATTTTCATGTTTTTTTCGGACCTTTGAATTATTTGCTATATGTCGCGTTTCGTATATCTTCTTTGTTTTTTAATACCATAAATTGTTATGTAATTTTCAGCTTCATAATAGTTTTTTGATATTAAATTCCTAACCGAAAAACCGAACCGAAAAAACCGAACCGAATTATAAAAAAACCGAACCGAACCAAATTAAAACGGTTCGGATATCGGATTAAGCATACGTAAAACCGAAAACCGAAAAACCGAACCGAATTTTGAAAAAACCGAACCGAACCGACCGATGAACACCCCTACCCACAATAAATCAAATTTTTATTTTATTGCACACATATGACCTGATAAAAGTACTAGTCTCACTTATGGGACAAAGTGAAGGTTCAACATATAAAACTAATATTTAAGAAATAAAATAATAAAATATCAAAAATCAGTTTCTTTTCTTTGTTTCTTTTTCTTTTTACGGTCCTGAGGTATCCCCATAGCCCGGCTATGAGCTAATCGCCACACTCCACGGGTGGGACTAGATGGATACGTCCCAAACCCACCGACAACGATAGTCATGGACCATAGGCCCGTTCGGACTTACGAAAAGAAATGCGAAAAGTGGAATTCGATATCTTGAAGCCACGTGAGCTTTAGGCCTCCCCTCAACTTCTGGGCAAGGGGTCATCGGCAAAATCAGTCTCTTTCCTAAGAGGAGAATTTAGGTTTCTTTTCTAATCATCTTCCTCTTACACGAATCTTCTGAAAAAAAATACCTACGTGCTATGTCGACGCCATCAACCATAGCGCCCGCCGCCGGGGGGTCGGTCGACCCCTCTGACCCCCCTCCGACTCCGTCCCCGCCTATATCATCGCATTCTCAGCCCAACGCAGGTCAGTTTTTACATCGGAAATCTCCTACTGTTTTTTCTTTCGTGTGGATGGGATGTTAAATGTTTTTCCCTTGTACAGAGATAAAAGCAAAGATAGACGATGTCTGGCAGCAAATGAACAAGGGAGTTTCGGACAAAACTCTCAAGTCGATCTTGAAACACAAGGGTTCAAACAAAGACAAGCCACCCCAGAAAATTCCCCAGCACAAGTCATCAACGGTAACTATTATATATGATCCATAGCTACTCGTGCGAAACTAGACATCTGGCAATGTTATTTCTCAATTCAGGGATGGATGACTTATCTAGGATTGGAATCTAAGAAGACAGGGAAGGATGTTCTTCAGAAGCAGTCCAACACTAACCAAAATGGTGTAACCGAAGAGTCGAAAAAGCTAGCCGCAGCTGCTCTTTCTGCTGTAAGAGAATCAGCTCTATTGAATGCTGCTGGGAAGGGCAAAATTGAGGTATGTCCATTCAAATTTTTACCATACTGTTTTCATTCTTGGATCTGTTTCTGTGCCTTGGCTTGGCATTTCTTATCTAAATCCCAAGACTTGAAGAACCCTCAGCCCAAATCTTCGCATGAAATGCATTGTGCCCTATGGACTATTTTTACTTTGTATATAAGCTATTTCTAGCTTGCTTTTTTGGGGTTTTGAGATTGATAATTATCGCTTGATCGCATTTGAATACTAGTATATTCGTGATGGTGAATGGCCCTTGTCCATTTGACAGGTTACAGAGGTCCGTGATTTCGCTGGTGAAGACATCAAAGTGAAGAAATTAATCGACGCTAAAGAAGCTTTCGATAAAGCCGATAATGCAGCAGCGTCTGGCGTTGATGCAGTCCTCGAACAGATCAAGAAGAAGCAGAAGCTGAGCGTCCTCGACAAGACGAGAAAGGATTGGGGCGAATTCAAGGAAGAGAACAAAGGCGTTGAAGAGGAGTTAGATGCATACAAGAAGAGTTCGAATCAGTACTTGGACAAAGTATCGTTCTTACAGCGCACGGATTACCGAGAGTTCGAAAGGGAGAGGGATGCTCGACTCGCTCTCCAGGCAAAGAGGAAGACAGACATGCGAGAAGATGACTGACTGACAATATGCATTTCTTTGTTTTCTCTGGAAGATCAGTTCTTGAAATGTATTTCAAATGGGAATCTTTTTAAGTAATGTTCATCAATCAGTGATGCCTTTGCTTATTATGTCAAGTTAGATTACTACTTGGCCATTCGCCAATGGGAAAAATATGGAGTTAATAGCCAAAAAAAAAAGTTATTTTTTGGATGAAAGGATTGGACGCCAATTATATGTTGAATTTCTGTTGAGACGATATTTTCTTTATAATTTTCGGATCTCAACTCAATAAAAGAGACAACTTTGTGTAAGAACTGAATCCAAAGTGGGCCCACATCGCATGGAACGAGAGGCGGTGACGAGTCGAGCAGATTATGCTAACCAATCAGCAAAGCCATCCAATGTTCTCCGCACCTCAGCTTATTTTACAAACGGAAACATCTTAACATTTCTTTACTTCAATCCAAATATTTTATGAGTTTGACAAATAAGCTGACTCCTCAATACAACCCATTTCATTGCAGGAATCCGTTAATTGTTTGTGGGTTGTTCTTATTTAGCTTGATTCGATCAAAAGCTGAGTTTTTTAAGTGCTTGTACTTTTTTCTCTTTTTTAGTTTCTTGGCCCGAGAAATGAGACACTAGCAAATAACTTCAAGTTTGTTCGGTAGAGGGTTTGATTCGTACGATGTTACCTGTTTGCTCAGCTACCTCCTGCTGTTCTTGTCATACTCAGGTACCATATTGTGAAGCTTGAATTATTACGTGAAAGAAAGTATACACTGTTCTTGCACGTTTCTTCATCTTTTTTCTAATCTCAATATGAATTGCGTTTTGTCAAATTGTAACTCTATGATGCTATCGCATACTCGGTTTCGCTTTTCGTACTTTTGGGAAGCTTAATGGGGTTCGATTAAGTGTAGTAGAAAGCTATGTAATAGATAATCGTCTTACAGTTCATGTTGTCCTTGGTGCAGATTTCTGTCTATGGAGGATTCAAATCCTTTTCGCAGAGGACATTCAACGCCCACTCCAGCAATTTCGAGAAAGCATCCCTCGGAAGAAAATCTGTTTCGTGTTCATATAAGGCGGGCGAGTTCGAAGAATGGGGCTCCGTTGGGACAACTAATCCTTCATGGGATAGCAACTTAAGCCAGTTAAACGTAAGACCTAACGGTTTGATATTCGTGGAGGACTCAATCGGATATGGAACTGAAAATGTTGAAGTTGTACAAAGCTATGCTGACTCTCAGCCAACTATTGAGCCTCCTCAAGTTTTCGAGTCGGTAAACGTTGATTTAAGCCCATCAACTGGCGAAGGGGAAAATTTCGGCGGTGTTGTTTCTGAGATGAAGGAATCTACCTCAGCAACAATGAGCAAAGTACAAGATACTTTGAACGGATCTCTTGATAGCATCACATCTACGGTTAAGATGGCTCTTGAAAGCGCTAACAAGGCTGCTGATAATCTAGCGAATGATGTTACCTCGTTTGTCGGTAAATCTGGAGATTCTGCTGGTAATAAGTTGACCGGACTATTGAGTGGTCTGAAGGAAAAATCGGGTAAAGTGGGGCTAGTTGCGCTCGATGCCTTAAGGGGTACGATTGTTTTAGTTGAGGATTCGTTGATCAAGGGCTCAAAAATAGCTGCATATGCTTATGGTTCTGCTAAGTCGAATCTTCCACTAGAGATTCAAGAAGCACTTGGTTCGACTGAGAGTGGCGTTTCGAAGGTTCTCAGCCCTGTAGGAGCTGGTCTTCAAAAGGTATATTTGTTTCATTTCAAGATTGAAACGAGAAAATCGCTTCTTTTATAAGTAAACACGTTAGACATATCATACCATTCGTTCTTTTCTTTAGGCTATTCATCTCTGACATGGGCTGTATTCGAACCCATGGACATTTTCGTTAACTCTTACTTCTTCAATATTGTGATGAACAAGGTTTACATAGGGTTGGAAGGACTTGAAGAAAGACTTGGCCTGAACCCTAACGATCCTCTTCTTCCCGTCGTTCTTTTCCTTGGAGTATCAGCAACTTTATGGTAATAAAATTTCGTTTTCTTTTTCTTTTTTTTTGCTGCCCCTTATATATACTTTGATCTTGCTCAAAGCATACTATCTCCATCTCATCTTACCTTGTCACGTCCTCAATATGCGAAAGTTACATTTGAAATCAGATTTTTCAGGGGTTCGTATAGGTATATAAAGTACAGTGGATATTCTGGAGACTTAACTCCCGACTCAACTTTCGAGCTTCTCAGAGGAAACGAGGATGCTGTACTTATTGATATTCGGCCTGAGGCAAGAAACTGTAAAATTTTCTAGCCTTTCCTTCCATGTTGAAAAATACTAAAAGATTGGACATTCTCTCCACAAATGTCTTCTATGATCAGCCTCTTTTTCTTATGACATGCCTATTTGTAATTGATTTATGACTCGATTTTGACCAAAACTTTCTTAATGCGCTCTTATGCATGTGAAGGATCTCAAGGAAAGAGATGGCATCCCTGATCTTCGGAGGACAGCTCGATCGCGATATGCCAGCGTGACAGTACCCGAGGTTGTTAATATTCAGACAAAATTAAAAGCTTTTCAATGCTAACATAAAACTCTGTGAAGTATCATCGTATTTATGTTCAGGTGGATGGTTCTGTGAGGAAGTTGCTGAATGGAGGAAAGAACATCGAGGATTCATTGCTTGCCATTGTTATTCGAAACCTTAAAATTGTCAACGTATGGGATTCCATTTAGTACCTCTTAATTGGCTTGTCTTCAATCTGCTGTTTTTTCTACAAAATGTCTGCTTACTGCAAATCGAATTTTGCGTCTGTAGCGAAAGTCGAAGGTCATTGTCATGGATGCTGATGGAAGCCGTTCAAAGGGCGTTGCAAGATCATTGAGAAAGCTCGGCATAAAGGCAAGTAAATTGGAACTTTTATCATTTTTTTGTAGCTCATATTCGCTATTTTGATGCGCTATTTACAGTTACGTTGAGTATTCTTGCAACTTACAGAGACCATTTCTAGTCCAAGGCGGCTTTCGCTCGTGGGTAAACGACGGGTTTCGTATAAAGGACCTTAAACCAGAGACTGCTTTGACCATACTTAATGAGGTGAGTTCGAATACTTCTTTCGCCTAACATCTTACACACCTTTAACTGGTAAGAGGAATATACTTCATCTTCCACTATATTGTGTCCATCGAGCTTCTCTTAACTCTGCTCGGGTTTTCTATGTACTGATACGAGCCTTGCTTTCGTAGGAAGCTGAAGCTATCATAGAAGAAATCAAGCCAACTCCACTGAAACTTATTGGGGTTGGAGTGGTAAGATGCCTCAGTTGTTTCAAATAATTCAGCTTAAGTAACATAATCATTTTCATATACTGTGAGTAGCTTCAATAAAGAGCATTGCATCGAAACATTTTGTGCTCTATCTCACCGATTATGTATCGAAATTTTCTGCATGAACAGGGATTTGCTGCAGCATCTTACGCATTACTAGGTAATAATTCTCACCAGATATATATATCCATAAGCAATGGGCAAGAAATTAACAGATATGGTTTTTGATGTAGAGTGGGAAACATCACTTCAGTTCATCGGTGTTATTGGGATTGCCCTGGTAAGAATTTCTTCGGTCCCATTTAGCAGAAGCTCGTCGAAACGACTTACATAGTATCTATGAAGCAATACCTGAACAAAAATTTCGATTCGAAGTTCGAAAATTTCTGGCTGAATTCACATCTTTCTTTTTTTTCCTATTTTTTTACCAGACCATATACAGCCGCGTTGCTTCTTACCAGGACTCCGAGGATTTAAAGCAGGACGTGAGGTAGACATTACATTACCTTAAACCTTCATTACACTGATTAAACTCAAGAGTCCTTTAACGTGGAACTGAAAAAAAAAAACGTGTTTTTTTTTTGTAACTCAGTTTGCTGCTGGCGCCCGTGAAGCTTGGCGGGCAGGCGATTTCTTGGGCCTCGGGCAAGTTAGAACCTGCCCGTAATGGGCTTCCCACTTCGCCTTCTTCGTCTGACGTTCAGAGCCGTGTGCTTCAAGCAGCTGCTAAGCACGAATCTCAGCCTTCGGACACGGATGAAGAAACTCGGGAAATTATAACCTCGTCCTCTGATATTGCCGGTGAGAATTTGAATGCCTCAGAAGCTTAGGTAATAATTTAATGGTGTTCTTCAGTTCTCATCAAGTGTATAAATTTGTCTACAATCGTACCGAGTGTTTTACGAAGCTTTTTTTCGATTGTATAAAATGCATTGATACATTCCGAAAAGGAAGAGCAAGATTATTTATTACTCATATGGTACCTACTATGCTATGCTTAGATCATGTGAAATGATGAATTCAGACCATATCCTGGAAAATAAAAAATGAAACTTTCATTTGGGACGACACGCCTTCTCTATAGGCCCGAGTTGCCTTGCGAACTGCGATATCGATCGAATAAATGTTCGTTACTGTAATTGTAAGAAAATTTCTTGAGATGATCATTTTTGTTAGGAAGAAAGGAGAGAATTAATTACCTGAAAATAAGCTTCGAGTTTCTTTCTCAGAGTGGCATATTCCTTCTTTAGTTGATGGAAAGTTCTCTTGCATCTGCACAGTTACCTTATCTACTTGTTTTTTTATTTTCTTTTATAAATATTTTTCAAAAAACTAGAGAAAAAAAAATTAATATCAGTAGAGAAAAATTACCCTTCACCATTTCCATGTCCGCAGTGCTCTCTGAACTGTGTACACTCATTCTTCACTTTCTTAGCTCCAATACTGCAAATAGACAAAGATTTCTTTTTCTTTTTTTTTTCAGAATTATGACCTTACTTTGAAGCTTTACTATTATATATATATATATATATATATATGTATGTATCTATATATACCTTGAACTGCTTCCTTTAAACTGGTGCATTAAACCATCCAATCTCGAAAAGTCAAGAGGGTTCTTCTCCCTATCATCAAGAACACAAGATCAATATAATGCAACATATATATTCTTTTTACGTATAAATTAGCGTTCAATGAAATAATAAGTAACTAACAAAGCTTGTTCAATATTTTGAACGAGTCGGGCCGAATCGCGGTAGTAAAGCGTAACGACTTCTTCGACGAAATTGGGATTTGCATCGTCTTGAAGCTCTTCGAGTTGCAGAAATTGTTCGTCAAGATAACCCTTCAGGAAAAAAAGACATAATAGTATGCATATCAATAATTGCATGCAACGCATAATCAATTAAGTCGTTATTGCGAATGTAATAAAATTGTGTGATGAATTACCTGATCGAGAAGGGACTGCTTCATGTTATCAAGTTGTCGTCGCTGCATGTTTATATTTACTTGCTAAGGAAAAATAAAATACTAATTTTTTTTTGGTAATGAATAAGATTTTTCCTATTGTCTTTTTATTTTATGCAGTTTAAGGTTGGCATTTCGAGGGTTTATATACTTGCTGCAACATAAAGCTGTTGGGTCCCATTCTTTATAGATGCCATGCCGATTTATAGTGTTTAGAAAGAATTTAATATAATTTTATTGGATATTAGGTAGATGTATTTATCTAGTCATCTGAAACCCTCTGATCAAACTGTAATCTAGAAACATTAATTATTTGCATAAATATGTATTATACTAATGATGCGGATTTAGCTTATATGTAGTCCCGATACATCATTTGCCTACCTTACCATTTCTTATAAGGTTTATTTTCTCTTTTGAGATTCTTACAGTAATAATATAATTAGCTTAGCACTTGTATTACCTCGCATTGCATTACCAAAAACACATATGATTAAGAATATACACGGGTTTAATAATGCAAATGAAATATGAAAAAAAAAAAAAACATCAATAGCAAAAAACACTCAGGTCACACTCGAAAAGGCACAGATTCATGAAGTCACATCACTTGCTTTTGTTTAAAGTTTAAACCAATTAATAATCATAGTATTATCCTACCATAGGCAATGGGAACCTATTTTCCTAAACTTCGGTGAGTTAATGTAATTATATATTTCTCTTGCTCATATTGAGTTATCATAAAGTTAGAACCTTCGAGAAAGTTCATGCTAAAAATTGCTATTATGCTAACCGTGTATTTAAAGTTTGATGACAGCATTTAAGTTATCTAAGTTAACACAATGTTGTGAAATTACAATCAATAGTCGTCTATCTCAATCTTAATGCTAATATCACTTCATCATATCTAAATTTTGTTTTCACATTCTCCGTCCATTTAATCAATCGCAACAAATACTTAGGAAGACTTAACTAAGATTCATTATAAATAATAAAATTGTCTAGGTTAAAAAAGAAAAACAAAATGCAATGCTTTGTGCACTCATGGGTAGGCCTTTGTCGGAGAATATATTTCAGAAACATAACAACACAAGAATGCAGTTACCAAATGAGGAATTATCCTGATAAACAATTAAATAAATAAAAGAATATGCTCTAAATGTTGATTGACATATGATTCTTACTTTCACTTGCTGCTTATCTGTCTCTCTCAATTACCCTTTTATAAAAATATAATCCATTTTTAAAGAAAGATTAGTTTGTGTTGATGAATAGATTCTCTGTCTGTTCGATCTTCAAGCTCATCCAACTCAATTACTATCCTATATTACAGGAAATTATATCAACCAATATTGTATTGGAATCAAATTCACTCCAATTAGTATTATATATTTTTGTGATATATAATTTGTGCAAGATGATGTGTGTATGATCACATCTGATTCTATTTAAAGCTGAAAAAGTATGGGATCAAAATTGAATAGTTTCATGAACAGTTTTTGCATTCTCTTTACATATATAGCCATATAAACACAAAATATAAATATATATATATATCGTGTTAGATGCGATATGTTGTAAACGGAGCATTGGGCGATTGGCTAGAAATACATTCTGAGCTGAGAATAAATGCGTGGAATATGTAGCCATATTTATCAATAGCATTGATGCATAAATCAATCATATGATAAAAAAGTTTTTTTGTTCTTTCCATTTTAATTACCTTTTTCACATCTAAAATTCTCCTGATGGAATTGATAAATACATCTTACAATAACGAGCATTTGTTCTTTGCATTTTGTTCTTTAGCTTCAATTCATATGATTGAGAGGCAACAAAAACACATGCGCAAAGAATGTGACATACAATTTTCTCCACTTCCTAAGATTTTTCTTGTTGTCCACAAGTAAAAAAACCTAGCATGGTTAGAAAGAACATCCCATCCTATGTGCAATAACAAATAGTAGCACATTGCTCTAATATAATTTTGAGTCATTCTAAAGTATATAATAGTTGAACTATAATAAAAAGATTCTTGGGATAATTATTTTTTTCACTATTATTTTTCTGATCAGCTATTATTATTATTATTATTACATAGGCATTGAGTAAAGGTCAATAAAAGCATGTAATAGGGAGACCTATGGTGTTCTAACTCACTAAGAGCATCTTCAGTAGTAGCAAACGTAACAATACAGTAAAACTGCTATAACAGTACTGCAAACGCAAACGCAACATGCGTTTTTTGCTTTCTCTCTCCTGTTTCGAACGCGAATTTGCGTTTGAACGCAAAAATGCGTTTGATGTTTTAAAATTGTAAATAAGTCATTTACTTGTATTGAATTATTAAATCAAACATATAAAAAAATATAAAATAATATATTAAGGAACTTGAAAATTGTTGACTAATAAATATGATTATAAATTGACATAATAAATAATTATTTTAATCTTCACACTTACTTTAGTAAAACTTCTTTTACATCTTAACATTTGTTTTTTATATTTGTTATATGTACATAATTAAATATTTTCCAAATCAAAATTAAAAAATATTGTGGTTAGTAGTAAACTATATGAGTGTTATAAAAGTTGATATGAAAGAAAAATTAAAGGAATATGTTCTCTTGAGTTTGCTTTTGCAGTTAACTGTTGGTGAACAATTGCTACAAATTATGGCTTTGGCTGCAAAATGCATTTGCTTTTGCGTTTGCGGTTACCGTTGAGATGGTATACAGCAAATCCCTCTTTCAGTCTCACTTAAATCCTCGTATCACTAAGAAGCCAACAAAATTATAATTTTGACTGATTTAGATATATTATAAATAATAATACTATGCACTTCCATTAAATAAAATAATTGTAATTAAAAAGAAAAAGAAAACCATCTCCTTTCCCAATTCACCAACATAGTCTTGCTATCTGCTCTGCTCTGCTCTGCTCTGCTCTGTTTTCATATGAATTATCGCCATAATACAGAGAAGTAAAATACGTACAAAGGCGAACTTTTCTTCCGAGTCTAGGGATTGATCGAGGCTTGATGAGCAGTGAAGCTATGGAAGTGGACGACGGCGCACCTGAGTTCACGTTAGCTGAGGTATTGATTTTCACTATTTTTTCTGAAATTTTTCTGTAAAATCAAATAGATCATACTGCATGGCTGGTTTTGGGAATCGGTTTTTCATTTCTAGATTTTAATTGGGATTTGGGAAAATCGGTTCTAGTTAAGCTAGGGTAGGAACTGAATGTTCGAACTGGCGAGAAAATTAGAGTGTCTTGTGAGAAATTGTATAGGATGATCTTTCGAAATGGAGAATTAAAAAAGCCCCTTCTCAATTCTAGTCAGGAAAGTTGCTCCTTCTCAATTGGGATTTTATTTTTCACATAAGCAGGTAATGGAATTGGAGAAACTGTATAAGAAAAACAGAGAAAGGACAATTCGTCAAGAGTTCTGCCAAGAGATTGCCACCAGTTTCAGGTGACCTCAGTTCTTGTGTCTGCTTTGTTACAATTACTATAAAGAAGTTAACGTAGTGTTTGTCTTCCTTTAACATATACTGGCATGTGTTTGGTTGTTTGTTTGCACACAAGAAAAACTTACATAAACTCTGATATAAGTTCTCTGCTGATGCTTGCCTACCCAGCTCTTCACGCCATCGTTCTGGAAAACCTTCTATAGCATGGGAACAGGTGTTTCTCCTTAATCCCATTTTACTTTGTCGAGCGTCTTCAGTTCTACCATAAAGAATTCTTTTAATATTTTTTTATTGTTGTTATTGCAGGTGCGAACTTGGTTTCAAATCAAGCGAACAAGTTTGGAAGCTGAAGTGAATGTAAGACCCTTTGCTAACAAGGCCGTGTTAGAGAATAAAAGGGAAAAAGGTTTGCTATTGCGTTTAGTAAAAGGCTCGAGTTGTGAGAGAGATGTAATTATTCTATATTTTATCCAACACACCCCCTCGCATAAGCTTATTTAATTTTTTCTAAGCTGAATATGTGAAGTTTTTTTTTTCTTTTTTCTCTGAATGGGTGGCTGTGACGATTTTAGCTTGTGAATCTATCTATTTGGACATGATACCATGTTGAATATGTTCAGCTGTTGTGTGTTATTTCAGAACCGACAAAATCTGCCAGTGAAGCAGCTGCCGAGCTCCAAGGTTTAAGGTTCGAAGCTAGGTCAGCAAAAGACTACTGTTGGTAAGAAATTCAATCTCCGTATTATTATGGTGCCCAACTGAATTTCAATAAAATTTACAAATTTCTAGCCTTTCTTCCGAAGTTCAGCTTATATCTGCATTAACGTTCTTGTTTTATTTTGGCCTTTAAGGTTTGACGTTGCTTCTTTCCTTTCATATAAGGTCAACTACTCGGGCGAACATGTGAGATCATCCTCTTCGTAAATCAATGTCTTTTTTTTTTTTTACCATACTTACTATCGCGAAAGGCCTTCTCTCTATGAAAATTGAATTATCACGTAGCTTTTTTTCATATCAAATCAAGAGCATCATATGCCATCAATTGTCACCGAAAAAAAAAAAAGATAAACTTTCCTTTTCTTTTTTGTCACGCATGTAAAAAAGTTCGCTAAAGTTCGATTCTCTGGCTTCGACAACAAGGAAGACGAGTGGGTGAACGTTAAGAGCGCAGTTCGAGAACGTTCCATTCCCCTCGAACCTTCTGAATGCAAGAAAATCAACGTTGGGGATCTCGTCCTCTGCTTCAGGGTACAAAAAATTTTCAACTTTCTAATCTTTGATATATATCTTAACATGTCCCAAAACGTGCTAGACTTTGAATTTCATCTAGTCATTCTTACAATACGCAAAAATCTTACAATGCAAAAATTTCGTAGGAATCTGAGCAAGCGGCGCTATACTGCGATGCATACGTAGTCCACGTTAGGAGAAAGCTGCATGGAAGCAGCACCTGCACGTGCGTATTCGTGGTTCGCTACGACTATGATAATACTCAGGTCTTTTTTTTTCTTTTTTTTTTGTTATTATTTCTTCTTGTTGATATCGTTGTTAATGGAGTCTTTGTCGGGACATTATTAGGGAGAAGTTTCTTGGGACAAGTTGTGCTACAGGCCTGAGCAATCCTTATCATCGTCATCATCATCGTATGGAGTTTTCGAAGCTAAGGACTTGAAAGAAGAGACGATGATGGGTATGTTCTCCTTTTGATTTTTTTTTTTTTTTGGAGTAGTAATTCTTTTTTTTTTCTAAGGAAGAAGATTTAGGACAGTGCAGCAGTGTGCTTATTTTATTTTGCAGAAAATAACTATGTTTATAAAACTTTCCGTCATTCATGTGATTATTGGACAACGGGATTTGGTTTACTTATAATTTCTTGATCAAAATTTCGTCCATAGAGAAAACAAGAATGATCGTAATATTTGAAGAAATTGAGATGGAATTTGATGAATCGTTGTATGATGTAAAGGGGTAAATGCGCGACCTTTATTGTCGCGTCAAATCATTCTAATTGTAAAGAGGCCAAAAGTAAAAGGAGAGGCTTCCCTTTTGTGCATGCTATGGTTCAATTATTGAGCATTGAGTAATATAATATAACTAAAGTCACTGCCATTAAAAAAAAAAACACTTTCTCTTTTCGAAAATCATTCTTGAACTGATTGCAAGACGAAACTTCTATATATGTTGCATATATAGGTTGAACTTTGAATCGCTCTTTCCCACCAGCTTTATCATATAAGTTGCTGGGCACGTAAATTAAGGTGTCATTATTACAATAATATAGTACAATGAAAAGGTAAAAAAATGTATATTTTGACACGTCTTTCTGATATTTTTTTTGCTAAATAATGAAAGATGATAAAATTATTGGGACGCACAAAATGGAAAAGTGGTATAAAATTAGCGTGACGAAGTTATTTAGAGACTATTTGCAGAATTACATATAGGCGCCAAAGAGGTTTAACTTTTTGTAAAGTCTCTTTATGATTTGCCACTTACACAAAGTGCCACCTAACCTTCAACTTTTTTTATTAAAAATACATCGTTAATAAAGGAAATTGGAGAATGATTCAACAATGCCTATTGGCACAAAAGAGGTTAAATACATATTTTATTGTATGAGTATTGAGTATTAAAGCTTATGATTTCTTTGTGGGAACCATAATCTTTGCCCTAATGATGATATATTACTGCATAATATATATGTATATATATATGTCAATTAATAAAAACATTACAACATGAGTTGCTACACCTCTAAAACAGATTAGGTAAACAATTAACCGTTGATTCCGAGTTTTGACACAAGCCATTCATATTCTCTTGCACTCTCCTCCTTCCAATTTTTGGACCAATTTGCAATTATCCCTTCCCTGTTAAACAGAAGAACCCCCAAACTCTTCAATATTTGCACTCTTACCGCATAAAAAAAACTCCAACAGAATTACAGAAACATCCAAATTGGACTCGCAACAATTTATTAAAAAAAAAAAAACTCAATAATAGCCCAAATAAGCCACAGAATTCTGCTTCTTCAAATCGCTATAAAACTTGTCAATGAACTCCGCCGCCGCATAATCCACGTGGGACGACGCCTCCACGTCGTCGTCCTTCAAAGGGTACGGCGAATCAGTTATCCTCAGCTGCCTAACCAACGGAGTCCGGCCAAACCCAGGCAGCGCCGGCGACGACGCGGCACTTCCTATCACCTCCAGTGCGAGCGCCGCCATCCGAGGGTCGATGGGCGGCGGCGGCAGGCGGCCGTGGGCCGAGGAGGAGGAGGAGGAATTTTTGCCTTTCTTGCCCAGGTTGAACGCCGACGGGAGATGGTGAAAGAGGAAATTATTGCCGGGACTGCCTCTGCAGCTGAACTCGTACTCTTCGGCGGGCGGGTCGACGGGTCGGGTCCACCCGGCGGAGATGAGGTTTTGTATGGCAGATTTGCCGGCGATTTTGCCCCTTTTCATAAGCATGCTTAGGTCGGCGATCAATTTTCCCTTTGAAATGCCTTTGCGTAGCATCAAGTATAGAACTCGGACTATGCTCCATAATTTCTTGGGTACCATTTGCAAGCTTTGTTCCATTTTTCTTTTTTTGTTAATGCGATTATTGTCTTTTTTTTCTTTTGGATTGATGAATTTGTTGCATGAATTGAAGCGTGGGAATGGTATATAAAGGAGGAGAGGGCACGTAAAGTGAAGTTGTGGGCTTTGTAAAGTTTATTATGGGTGGAAATTTTTTAAGGAAAAGTTATGTGAGGTGTAATAATATGGGAGTGGTTGTGTGTGGTGTAAGAGGTAATATTTTTCATGCCAAATTACTGCATTAGGTCACCGACTATGAGTCTCCTGTTTCTGGGTCATTAAGTTTCATAATGGCAAAATTTGGTCATTAAGTAATATTGCTATTTGGGTCACTCCGTCGAAAAATGCCGGAAATCCGATGTGGCTGCCGATGTGACTGATGACGTGTCATCGGCTACGTCGAATTTCCGGCAAGTTTGACCGGGAAACTTCGCCGGTGACCTGAAAAAAATCAGGCACGTTACTTATTGACCTCAATTTGCAATTATAGAACATAGTGAACCGAAAACGAAAACGGCTAAAGTTAGTGACCTAATTTAGTAATTTGGCCTATTTTTTAGGTTTGTTTCGATTGTATTTGTACTTGCAACATTAAGTGGATGTAATGTATTTAGAATCTTGGATTACCTTTCGGGTTGGATTACGGATCGATCTAGCTTTATACGTTGAGTAGTCACGCATCTACTATATATATTTAAAAAATGGGCAAATGATAGAAATTTTACTTTTGTCATAAGTGTTTGCTTATTCTAAATTTTAGGTCGGATTTTGGGGTATTGAGGAGTTCGACTTTTATATGTTATATGAGATTGTGTCTTCTTATAACAAAGAAGCCCTTAACAATTAGCATGAAGGTCATACTCAATTTCTCTTCTTAGCTACGGAACGCGTATCGTTATTATCTAATGAAATAATGTATTCTTGTGTCAAACAAAATCTTATTTTTGGTGTTTACATATTAAAAATTGTGCGATGAAATAAATAATACTTGCCTCCTAAATAACAAAATAAGATCATATTGCCTTTAATTGTATAGCCGTTGGAACCGGAGAATCCATAGAATTGTCCGTAGTACGTAAAGCTTTTACTTAGCATTCGAGGTTTCCCCATCCACTCGAAAAAGAAAATGAAAATAAAATAAACTTTAACTTAAAATCAAAAATTAATACAATAATTTAATGGCACGTAGAGATCATTGGGGTGTTTGTTTCTGGTGATCCAACATCACCGATCACAATGTGATATATCACTATTATGTGCATCAAGGTGATATAGCATTATTGTGTTTGTTTTGGGGTGATATTTCACTTTGCATATCAGTATAATATTACAATATTGTGTTTGTCTAATCACGGTGACGTGTGAAATGATATTGCGTAAATGTTATATTTAACCCTACGAATATTATATAGATTTTGTAGATTATATATAAACATATATGTATATATATATATATATATATGTGAATATATATAGGGAGATGATACTTAATAGTGATTACTATTTTAATATTGCGTTTAAATTTTTTTAAGAATTAATAATAGTTTTTTGTATAGTTATTAAATATAATAATTTATTATTAAATATATTATTTTTAGATTTAAATAATGTACTATATAACTTAAATATAAATAAGGATATATTAGGTATAAAGGCTTAACTAAGGAATAATGTTGTCTAAATTAGAAATTTGAAAGATCAACCATCACTGTGATGTAAGATCACCGAGCTTTTTCAGGGGTGATCCAAAAGGTAGAATATCACCCCATTTTCCCACCTGGGTAACCCGCTATTACGTGATGGCTCATCACCTAGGCTAAACAAACATCGCGATGATAAGGCGACGAGAAGATTACTGTGATGTTTTGGAGGATCACCCCAAAACAAACACCCCCTATATATCATAAACTAATCATTTAAATAATGTCTTTTTGGCAACTTCGTTGTATCTTCTTTATCGATCCCAGCTGTTTAGGACTTGCCATAGAGCCTTGTAAAGTTCAACAACTCCATTTCATAAAGAGGCAAAATCATGGCATGCTATACTAATATAAAAGGCATGTTTTAATTATACCTAATTAACGTTTTTAACTCTCTAAATTAAGCAGCTGTTACTGCTTTAAGGACACAATGATCGAAACACCTTTTGACCATTCCGTTTGCTAATTCGACTAAGCAATTGAAAGCTGTAAACGTTCGCTAATTAGAAAATAATGTTCAGTACTACATAATGGATTTTCGGACCGCATACAAAACCCTAGTAATATCTTGTGATCGACGTCGTTTCTTCAACCTTGCTTGCTAAGTAAAAACCCAGTAAAAGTTGAAATGGAAATGATACGTTTTTACTCAAAGGGTGGATTGTTGAAAGCGAAGGAATAAATAAAAGATATTTTATATTTTGTCCCACAACAATCAGCCTAACTCTTTAATATATTGGCAATAAACCACGTTATTTGCATGGAATGCGAAAAGCATAGCATATTTTCTTGTGGCAAATAAGAAAAGTAATGAACGTCACAATTATGAGAGCGTTATACATGTGAACCACGGTTGATTTCGAAGCAATATGAAGTTAAATTGCCAAGGAAAAATAAAGCGATATTGACATATCTGCTTTATGAGACAAAAGTAATAAACACGTCCCCCACACACTTTCACGCCAAAGCCAACTATTGTGCAAAACCTAATTACTCCACGTCCACACATTTGAATTCTTAAATTAATATCAATAAAGAAACCCCATAATTCATCTCTAGATCACTTAGCAAAATTAATAATCCAACTCACCCTCGATTATAAATACCAACCTCATTTGAAAAAATAATAGCAACCTAAAAATAACTCATATACTAAAGAAAAATACCCTAATAGAAGCCAAAATTTACAAGAACATGGAACAAAACATGCCAATCATGGCAGCCAAGAAACTAAGGAATATAATTCGAGCAACCTTATTCACACTTCGCAAAGGCATATCGAAGGCCAAGCTCACACTCGAGCTCAACTTATTGCTTCTCAAGCGTGGCAAAATCTCAACAAAGAACACCTCATCAAGCCCAAAACCTATCTACTTTGACGACTTTGACTTGGAAACATTGCCCTCCCCTTTCTTGGACAGCCCTTTTCATCTGAAGAAACTTGGGAGGGAAGACATGTTCACGCGCGCCATGGAACATTCTGAGGAGCTTTGTAATAATTCGCCGGCTTTGTTAGGGTTTGGTAATAAAACGACCTCAGTGAGGCAGCTTAGGGTTAGCGATTCGCCTTTTGTTTTGATAGGTGTTAACGAGGATGATTTTGCGCACGTGGACGAAGCTGCTGAGGAGTTTATTACGAGGTTTTACAGGGAATTGAAGAAGCAAAATGGGACGATGATCTAGGGTTTGTTTCTCTTCCATGGATGCTATAGATATAGCTTTGGGTTTTTGTAAGAAGTAGTGAACGTCCATATGCTTTAGATATGAGAATATGTGTGCGTGTCATGTGTTTATCTGTATAGATAGATGTTCGTAGGTAATTAAGGTCCATAGAAATAAGCCCACTTCTAGACAGAAGCATCAGTGATAAATGAAAATGGATTGAGATTTTCTATAGACGTTGAATACCTAGATATTGTTGGCTGATTTAAGGGTGGGAAAAAGAAAAAGGCTTACTAAATCTTGATTTAAGGGAGGAAAAGAACTGCTTAGTAGGCTGAAAATTTGATGAATTATTCATTTCTTTTAAATTAATTTTGAAGAGACATTCACAGCTTGGTGTTATTAACATAAGGTTGTCTAAGGTAATGTGTATAAGCATAAAACATTTGAACTAAAATTGAAGGCTACCTTAGTTTAATAATAACAAAATATTCATAATGTATATAACTCAAAATCCTATTTTCTATTTGTGTCGGCAGAAATAATTTTTAGTGACAATGTTTTAATGAAACTATGATTGAATTTTGAATAGCGAACCGAATTTATAATTTACAATTTTTTTTTTTAGTTTTTCAGTGCAATATGTGGATTTACAAAATCAGAACAATGATGCACATACACGTAGATATTTTCCTTATGCACATACAATGTTCGCGGATCGGGTTCCCCATTGGGGATTCGAGTTCCCCATATTCATGTGTGTTCGATAAATTAATTTTTTCAATAAATACGTAAACTAAGTAATATAGAGACAAATAATATTTAAAATAAAAAAATTGATATAATAAATGATTGAAATATGAGTATATCGTGAGAAATATATATTAGCGTATAATTTTTTTCTTTTCAATACGATTCTGAATATAAAAGGATGGTCTTTGAAATTCTTTATTCAAATTAGTTTTTCATATTATTTATTAATAAATCTGGGGAATGGTGAATCACCATTTGACTCAATCTAGGACGGGTTCGGGGCCGGGGATGGGTGGGAAATATGAGTACCATCCCCATCCCGTCCCGGCTCTTTCACCAACGTGGAATCACCGTCAACTCTCCATCCCCATTTTGACCGGGGATTCCCCGTCCCAATAGCCCGGGTCCCGACGGGGATGGTTCACCGTGGTAATTTTGCCACCCCTACAGATTGTTCATCTAATTTTTTCGCATATTCAGCTTCTCACGGTTCTGTCGATCTGTATTTATTTAAAAAAAAAACACATATAAAAAATAATTACGGAATATTTTATAAATATTTCGGACAAAAGGATTCCAAATTACAGCTATTGGATTTTGACCAGCGGTAGGTCCGTTATTTGGGAACACAAGCCCAACACAAAATGGTACGCCACTATGTATCAACAATCATATTATTAATTTTATCGGAAACTATACAAATTAAATTCCAATCTATACTCAGTGACCCAATTCAAATAAAGTATACTTCTTCAAAAATAATAATAATAATATACTTATTGAAATGAATGAAAGCACATCACATGATGGCTGACAACACTCCTCTCCTTTCTCACGTGCATAGTTCAACCCTATGAAATGAATGGAACCAACCAAAAGTTTGATATGGTAAAATGAATCAAAATGAGGTTGCTTATAAAATAATATAAACCTCTTTAAATTAGGGTATATTACAAACCAGGCCCCAAAAGTGTTTTAGGTTCAGACCCTGTCAGAAAATATTTTAATTCAACTAATTTTTAGAGATAATGACCTAAATTACACAAGTGTTATAAAGTGTATACGAACTGTTATAGGAGGATCGATTTGTGTTATTTCAGAACAATGAAAGTGTTACTCCAGAATAATGAAGTGTTACTGAATGAGGTGTTACTGAATAAATCGGGTCCTTAAAACTAATTTTTTCCTGACAGGGGTCTGATCGAAAAATTGCACATTTAAATTATCGTCTTACTTCAAACAAAATGATGGAAATTAATAACATTGTGAGATGACACGTGGCTCAATCGGGGCCCTCCATCTGCTACATCCAAGCTGTACACATCGTGCCTAAACATGGGTTAAGGAATATAACAGCATGTGCTCTAACAGTGTTTGTTACCGTATATCATTAACAGAATATTAAATAAAAAGTAACCAAAAAATTAAATTAAAAAATTGCACACTTACCAAGAAAATAAATAATTAGAGAGCTCAAACTTGGACACTTAACGGTGGAGTCACGCCGACAAAATCTGCTACATCGATGCTTAAGGGGCAAAGAAAGAGTTGAAATCAACTTAGTAATTATACTATACTTAGGGCAAATTACTAAATTAGGTCACTAACTATGATCTCGTGTTTTTTGGGTCATTAAGTTTCATAATTGTAAAATTAGGTCACGAAGTAATGTAACTGATTTTTTTTTTGTCACTCCTGCTATCATCGGCCACGTTGAATTTCCGGCGAGTTTCGCCGATGACCTATAAAAATCAGGCAAGTTACTTGGTGACCTAAGTTTGCAATTATAAAACATAGTGACCCAAAAACGAAAAATATTAAATTAATTGACCTATTTAGTAATTTGGCCTATACGATACAAAGTACCTATTAATCAACATTGCTATTTATTACCGTTTGTGTGTAGTATATCATTTTTGTATGGCGAAATATAATATAATTAAAAAAGCTTATCATTGGTTCTGAAAAATGAGAATCCCAAAGCTGAAGACTTTATTTTGAAAAAAGAAAAAAAATGTGGCGTTGTCATGGCAGAGCAAGTCAGTGGAAGTTAGTGACTTTATCATGTGAAGCAATGTGCTTTATATAAGTACTTCCAACAACAGCCAAATCTAAACATAAAAATAAAAAAAATAAAATGATTATCCACTTACCTATATAGTGTACGAGCAAAAAAATCTAAAATTAGATTGTCATTCTCGTAATTATTTGTAAATATAAAAACTAATAAAATAAAGTGTGGAGTGTGAAAATTTTCTATTTTTAACCAAAGAGAAGCAACTAACTTTGCATAAGCAGCAAGCGAAGTAACGCCGAATACATTGCAAACATCAAGGTAATAATAAATACACGTAAAAGACAAATAGTACACGTTGGCATGTCCTGTAAGAAAGCTATATTTCCGAATAAGTCCCGCTCGTTCTTATATTTACATTTCCACCCCTAACCCACCGCTGTAATAATAAAAAGCGATCCTCTCTCGCACTTTCTCTTTCAGCACAGAAACGAACAAAATTCCGAAGACTGAGGCTTTAAATTCATTATCATGGAATACACGTCGGAAAATAAATATACACACTTCTCGTCGGCGGCGGACAACGTTGGCTGTGGTGGGGCCCATTTCACGGTGGACGATTACTTCGACTTTTCCAATGGCGAAGGGATGATGGCCGCCGACGCTTTTCTCGACAGCTTGGGAGGAAATTCCGGCGATTACTCTAAGGTGGCGGCGGTCGGCAGCTGTAATTCGTCGGTTTCCGGCGGTGGAGATGGACGGCAGCTCAACGCCGGCGACTGTCTCAGCTTTGAAGACTCACCTCACTTCTCGGGGAACGGCGAACTCTGCGTCCCGGTAAGAATATTCATGGCATTTAAGATAAAATATAAAAAAATTTATATGTACATTTTGTCTCTGTTAGGGGTTAATTTTCTGCATGATTAATTAATAACTAAACGACGCAGAGGTTGTGTTGTATTGCCATTTTTTTCTAGTATTTATTATTGGGTATAAATTAATGATTTAAGAAACTAATAAATTGTCACCGACAGCGGCGATAAATTCCATAAAACTGACTAGGAATATTGAATTTCCTCGGTTAAAGCAGAATTAAGCATTAAATTCAGTTAATTCTTCACCAAAAAAAAAAGATATATACTGTTATTACATCTTTCCTAAACTAACTCAGCTTCTTAATTTTTTTTTAAAAAAAAACAGTACGATGATATAGCAGAGTTGGAATGGCTATCGACTTTCGTCGAAGACTCATTCTCCGCCGCCGACCACCTCCGTTTCATCCCAACCTCAGCCGTCGGTACCACCAATATCACCGCCACCTCTTCCTCCTCCTCCACCACCACCCCCCACTCGCCGCCTCCACCAACCGTCCCCTACGCGGCGCCGCATGTTCCCGGAAAAGCCCGCAGCAAACGGTCACGCGCCGCCCCGTGCGACTGGTCATCTCGGCTCCTCGTGGTCTCCGCCCGTTCGAAGACGGCCGCCGCTCCTTCCAAAATACGGGCTGAGCCGCCGTCGACGGGCCGGAAATGCCTGCACTGCGCGTCGGAGAAGACGCCTCAGTGGAGGACGGGCCCGTTGGGCCCGAAGACGCTGTGCAATGCGTGCGGAGTACGGTACAAGTCGGGCCGACTGGTGCCGGAGTATCGGCCCGCCGCCAGCCCGACTTTCGTCTCGGCCAAGCACTCGAATTCTCACCGGAAAGTTATGGAGCTCCGTCGGCAGAAGGAGATCCACGGCGGAGAAAACCGTACGCAGTTTCTCGATGGGGATGGTTTGGACGGCTGCGATAGGTTCATCTTACGTCAGCATGGGTTGATCGACGGTCATGGGCATGGCGTAGATATCTAGATGTGACTTATTGCCAGCTAATTTAAATTAGTTACTTTCCTAAGTTTGGCCGCTGGTCATAACCCTATAAAGTTTTCGATTTTGGTATATTTCTCGTCGTTTGAGTTTTGGAAATAGAGGTGGATGAGAAAAAGGTAAGAATTTAATCGTTTTCCAATATTTTGATATAAAGATTGGTTTCGTTTTTATATTGATAATGTCGTTGCTCTTTCCTTTACATTATCTTCATATGGCATGTTTTGCTTGGTGACAAAGTAAAGAGCGATGATGGATACTTTGGGAAGATATTAAGGAACATATTGGTGAGGAAAGGTCGATAAATGTAATCATGTAAGAGATGGGTGGAACGTTGATTTGATTACTACAAAATAAATAAATATTTGTGTAATTAAGCATAAGCCATGGGACATGGCATGAGGTACTAATTGTAACGACGTGAAATGTGTCTATATCTTTTGAACTTCGAGTATAAATGCACATGGCGGGGCTCGTAATTTCGACCCTATATCTTACCGTACTATATACATATTTCATTCATTATTCCAAAATTTTAACAGCGTCAACAAGTTTTTAGGAACTTCGAATGTATTAATAGGTGTTTAAGGGGAACTAATTAGACAATTTGTCTTGTATACTTTAAATGCTGGTGTACTTGAAAGTACTATATATGTGTACAAATAGTAAAACTAAACTCAAAAGTGTATATATATATATATATATATATAACTAACTACTATTAAAAAGGAAGATAAGTCTCAGTCCATATACACACTATAATATCCAACTACTATTAAAGTGGAACTTTCAACATTTCGATCCTTACTGCATTTGTCTAACTCGGGATTCCATTCAACCCATAAAATAATAGTCGCTCTCTATAACGTAACATTTCTTACATCACAGCGCATCAAGAAAATTCATATTATCAATCATAATCAAGACCCAAAACGACCAACAAACCCACCAATTATTTTACATTCTAGCTAAGAACAAAAAAATGACGACCAACTTTCCTAGTCAACCATTAACGTTTCTTACACAAAACTTCCCTAGAAAATGCCAAAACATCAGTCGTCGTCTTATTATACTCAAGTCTTTCTCTTACCAAACCATTAACTCGAGAATCTCCCATCGGTCAACAGTCATTCGAATTTCCATGTAAGTTCTCCAAGAACGTATATTTCCAAACTATATATAAATGAATCCCAAAGAATCTAAACTCATATTCACGCTTAATTCTAATATTCTTCCCTTCGCATCCTACGTATACGTTAGAGAAGACATGCCAATCTATAGCGAAGAACCACACAATAGTGGATTATTATTCCCACTATCGAATAACCATAACCAACCTCAGGTTCAATCAATAAGTAGAGATAATAGAAGAGCTAATAATGCTGACGATGCTCAAATCATCGATTTCAACTCAGACCAAGAAAAACCCCAGTTCAAGCGCGAAATATCCCTCGCCTCAAACTCCTCCTCGAGAATACCCCAGAGAAACCGATCGTCCACGTCATCAGCTGGGCGGCGGCGACTAGCCGGCGGCAGCTTAAGGGGGACGACGGCGGCGTCGGAGAAGAAGTTCTCCACCAACAAACGCCGCCGCAAGCTCCAAGAAGCCTACAAGGAGGCGATGCACAGCACTAAAGACACAATCACAGTCGTCGCCGTTCTCATAGCCACCTTCACCTACACGGCGGGGATAAACCCTCCCGGCGGCCTCCACCAGGACGGTCCGGCGGCGGGGACGTCGACGGCGGCGGATAAGATGGCTTTCAAGGTGTTCTCCGTCTGCAACAACGTGGCCCTCTTCGCCTCCTTGTGCGTCGTGCTAGTTTTGGTGAGCATAATTCCGTTTAGGAGGAAGCCGCTGAAGAAGATGATGTTCTGGGCACACAAGGCGGTGTGGGTCGCCGTCGCTTTCATGGCCGCCGGCTACGTGGCGGCGTGGTTTGTGATCATAGATAGGACGGAGAAGAAGGGGTTTTCTGGGAGCAGTTGGGTTGTGGGGTTTTTGGTCTCGCTCTGCGTTGGGAGTTTGGGGACGGTGTTCGCCGGACTTCTGACGTTGCTGGTGAAGCATCGGATTAAGAAGGGGCGGTGGCGGCGGCGGCGGGCGAGGCAGCGGTGGTTGCGTGAGATTGTTGTTTTTTCGGATGATTATGACAGTTCGATTATTTCGGATATATTCAGCGCAGATGATAACGGCTATCATTCTTACTAAGTTCGTTGATTTTTGGGATTATCATTACTGTTTATCCGTTTGTGTTCTTTTTATTTACAAAAAAAAAAAGAAGCTACCATTGCGAGGATTTGTATTACAGATTTAGACGGGAAATAAATTCTGTTTACTGAGCTACGATATTAAAATGAAATTTACGTTTGTGGGACAAATCTCACAAATTTGATTAGACCCGTCAAAAAGGATCGGCGGGTCGGGCCAGCCCGTAGCCCGCCAAAGCCCGCCATTGAAGAATAAAAAATAGATAAAAATAATAAGAAAATAGAAAAAAATAAAAATAAAAAATGAAGAATTCAGTTGAAATATTTATATAATTTAATCAACTTTTTTAATTAAAGCTAAAAAAAATATAATATCTTATTATTTAATATAAGTATATAATATTTTACTTTGTTGGCGGGCCTGCCTGCGGCTGCGGGCCTGAAAATTAAAAGCCCACCCTGCCACTTTGTCAGGGCGAGGCGGGCGGGCCCGCGGGCTGAAGGCTCGTTTGCCAGCTCTGGATTTGATGGTGTAATAGCATATTTTTTACATAAAATCGCGAAGATAATTATTATCATCAGTGGCGGAGCCTTCAGCTCTACTGGCTAAGGGGGAGGGCCCCAAATAGCATTTTATGACCTTTCAGCAGCTCTACTGGCTGAGCGGTTCAGATCACCTATTCCACTTTTTTTATTCCACTCTGTATTCCAACCACCGAAAATCGTGACACCTCCCCCCGTCAAGTGTTAAAACACCCGTAAACATCATTACATCTATGAATTACATTACAACAAGTGTTTAAATAAGAAAAGAAATTCATATTACGTATTTTTCAAGTATGGTGTAGAAAAAATCAGTATTATATATTAAAATAGAAAAATACGTAATAATGAGCTTTTTTTTCTTGTTTAAACACTTGTTGTAATGAAGTTCATAAGTGTAATGATGTTTACGGGTGTTTTAACACTTGACGGGGGAGGTGTAACGATTTTCGTTGGTTGGAATGCAGAGTGGAATACAAAAAGTGGAATAGGTGATCTGAACATACAAAAAGTGGAATAGGTGATCTGAACCGCTGGCTGAGGGGGAGGCCCCAAAGTGCATGTGAGTAGGAGGTCAGGGGTTCAAACCCTACCTCCCACATGCCTTTGGGAAGTCTCCATGAGGGTAATACCTCATGACTATCGCTGTCGGGTGGGTTTGGGACGTGTCCATCTGGCCCCGAGGATTAGTCCCATCTCTGGAATGTGTGGCGCAAATAGCCCCCGCATTGCCAAGTCTATGTGGCGTTATAAGGCACACGGCTGGCAAGGACTAGCGCATAACCAGGCTGTGTGGGGATACCTCGGAACAGTTAAAAAAAAGAAGAAATCAGTGGGGTCCAGTCTAATTGGACCCCATAACCACTATTTTTCAGTATTTTTATTGGGATCCCTTAGTATAATTTTCTTTAATCTTAGTCTGTACTATTAAAAATTTAACTTATATTATTAATAAAAAATTTCCAGTGGAGTCCAGTGACACGACTAGAACTTGCGTGGCTCCGCCTATGATTACAATGTGTTGTGAAATGATTTTTAGTTCGATTAAAGGAAACCTGAATTGGTCCAATAAGTCTTCTTTGATGGGATAACTGAATCTTGCTCGAGTAATCCTAATCATATAATTAAATGAATTAAGTTAATCAACTGAATTGAGCCGAGACAAAATCATTTGAGTTTAGATGAAACAAATTTTTAATTGACGCCTTAAATAGATAGATTTGTTTTCAACATGTACTACATCTCTTGGATCTTCCCAACATACAATTCTGTTATACGGTTGACGGGTTTAAGTATTTTAAACATGAATTTAGTATATATTCAATTGTTTGGTTCATATTATATCTAAACCATGGTTTATATAATTCAAAACTCAAAACTCATGCCTATAGGTTTAAATACACACTCCTCATCGGATCTGTTTATCTAAACCCACTGACAAACACATATTTTATTTTATAAGTCAATTAATTTTATATAAACCTTACTTATTTATCACCTACTAAATATAAATAATAAACCAAACAAACACGGGATTTGAATTGGAGCCCCAAAGGGTAATTTCGTCAAATTTCGTTTGGCTTGGCTATTTGGCCCACTGGTCCTTTAAATGGGCTCCGGTTATATGAGAAGCCCAATATTTGTCAAGGTTCAGCCCTACTAACAATAATAGTCATAAGTAATAATAATAATAATAATAATAATAATAATGAAGAATTATTTTACAATAAGCCCTTATTGAAGAATCTCGATGAAACAACAAAAGAATGGCAAGATATGGTAACGAAGTTATGAGCAGACAAATCATGGCTTATATCAACTGCAGTCTAATCTCATTTTTTGATAACAAAACTCACCTAAAAGTATGTTCTTTTTATTAAAAAGAAAAAAGAAAAAAGAAAAAAGAGAAGTAAATTGAGACGTGGAACTTGTCTTTGGATAGATAAATTGCCTTGCGAACCATGATCTCACTTGTCCCCCAAAATCCATGAGAATTACATCTTACCTTATAATAAATTATTATAATTGCCTTGTGAATTATGATCGATCTCACCGTGTCTGTCTCTCAAGTCCCAAATCCATGAGAATTACGTCTCACCTTATTATATACTCGATATGTCCCATATGTTTATGACATTTGGGGTATGACCCGGTTTTTAAGAAACTTAATATTTTAATAATATCGTACAATTAAAAAGGTAAAAAATATGTATATTTTGACACGTCTTTTAAGAATATTTAGTATTATTATATTGATTGTTTGTGATAGTTTTTGACTAAATAAGAAAGGGTGCTACTATTCACACTCCCATTTGAATAAAAAATGCTATTTACACCGCCCTTTAAATTAAATACTTAACATACATAGTGTAACATAGCATTTAATACATTATACTTTACATATAAGCCATGCACGATTTTTATAACAAAATAATGCAATAATTCTTCAACCATAATAATTTTGCTAGTCACTTTATTTTTTATTAACACATTGCATTTAATAATATTTTATTTAAAATTAATCTAACTTTACACTTTATGTAAAAAAGTATTATTTTAATTTATAATTACTAATACTTAACTTATTTTAATATAATCATATAACAATATTTATTTACTTATATAATTGGAAAAAGTTACTACTAGCTAAAATAGTAAATTACACATCATATATAAATAAGACAATATTTCTATGTTGTAACTTGTACATAGTTTAAATTTAATCCGTATGACGAACTTAAAAAATCAATACTTATATATTTGTTGTATTATAATAAATAAAACTTAATTTTGAGAAGCTAGTAATATTGTTGGTTGGGAAAAGTAGTAAATATTTACGTTAAAAAAATTAGTAGGCAATAAATATGAGAGATAGCCATCTAACAAAGAATTAATTAAACTTCAAAACATACTATTTTTAGTAGGATTAATTTTGGTAATAAAGAGTGGGTGTATTTAGTAAATAGCGAGGTATGCATATAATTACCCAATAAGAAATGCACAAAATATATTGGACGTCCGATAGTAAATGTACAAAATGTAATAAACTAATGGAATGGGTGGTAGTAATTTATTTTATTCTAATTTTCTATTTAAATGAATGACGTATCCATGCAATGATGCATGTAAACAGTCTTGGAAGTCACATATGTGTCAGAAATATAGGCTGTTAGCGATGTCTGCTTTCTGAGTGCTTCTTGAGCCGTACAAGTTGATTATCTTTATATTATTTTAATAAATGTACAAACAATATTCTCATAATATATATAGGTATATGCTTTTCTGCAGCGATGTTTATTCTGGTAGAGCCCATGATGCATCATATCAGTTTGTACGGAGCATATATACCTTCTCATTAATTAAATAAATGAAATACGGAAAAAAATCCAAAATGTTAAAAAGTTACGTTGTCGATTACAAATTATTTAATTATGTATTCATTTTGTAGACCTTTTTTGTCCAAATGGCTACGATAGTTTTGATTATTCCAAGTAATTATGTAAATTGGGGGTACAAATTAGAAAACTCGATATGCATGTTATGTAATGTTTAAGTATGTGAAAATGTTCGATTAAGCGCTTGAATGTGGTTTAACTGTAAGAAAATCGAATTTGTGTGATCTTGTGCTTAACTGGAATATCTATGAGATTACCTGGTTATAAACGTTTTCGTATGAATGGAATCACGTTGCGTGCTATATATGGAAAATATATCATGTTGAGTGATATGCAAACTGTCTGCGAGATTGAATTATTTTAGGAAAGAATATCGATGTGATCACCCGGATATGAATGACTATGCTGTATATATGGAAATGATATTCTGATTAAGTGCTTACATATGATTGATCTATTTTAGGAAAGAATATCAGTGATATATCCGTTGAGTGCGAATTATGTGACTCTTAAATCAGTGAATCATGATCCTGCTTTCCTTGTGCGACTTAGGATTCATATTATGGAAAGTGATTAATGATTGGACTTATATGTGGTAAGATGCTGATTGAGTCTATTTATGGAATGTGCTGAAATCGGATGAGATCACTATACATGGAAAATATGCTTTGCATTATACTCAGTAGATCAAATCTTTCTCTGTGCGAATGTGCTATCATATTTTGGGGAAGAATTCAATTGATTGAGCTTAACGTTGATAATATGCTGAGTGGAATATATATGGAATATGCTGACAAATGGACGAGATTACTGTGGAATTAATGTTAATCTGTGGTATTTATGGTAAGTGATCATGCATGACCGTTGAGCTTAATTGGTTTATTTTTGGCATGATTGGATGAGTTAATGCACGTGATAATTGAGCTGTCATTTGCATATTTTCGTGCTTAACTTTCCTTGTGAAGTGTAGAAGTGAGAATTAGTTCTATATAGAAGAGAACACTTCACGATTGAAGGGTAACAAGACAACGAACACACGAACTAGCGAATCCCTTAGAGTTCTTGAGCGAAATTTGCGATTTATTCATAGTTTGTGGTTGAGCTTTGATTTGCGAATCTGTACCCTTTGAGCGATCCTTAGAAACTCCAAATCCTAAAAACCTTGTCTTCGGACGTGTTCTGTCTGCGGGCACGTTGAGCGCACAAATGAGCACTAGTGGAGACTTACGCACGTGGAGGGACGAATTTTCTGGATTCGGTGGCGCTTCGGTAGCAAGCTGCATCCAGTCGGGGAATAGGTTTCCTGGGTAAACGACGTGGATCGAAACTTGGCGTGCGTCAGCCTAGAACGAGGTCTAGTGTCCATAGTGCTTCGGTTGTGTACGGGTCAATCATAGTGTAACCGGTAATACCTAGTGATTGACTGGAACTCTTGGGGATATCACACCCCAAGGACAGGATTAAACCCCAGTTGGGGATATAACCTGTATAAAAATCCCGTCTCACTTTACTTTCTGCTATTTACTTTTCTGTGAGACAAACCCGGAACATTGGCAAATAACTAGGAGATATCGTTTAAACGATTTCTGAAACTAACGTGATATTCTGTGAAACAGGGTTAGGGAGATAACATAGATACTCGTACTGGTTGTCGTGAAATATCATACTCTGAAAATATCTTCGTAAAGAAAAGTATTTTTCAAAGAAGATCAAGCCAAATTTTTTATAGCCTAATTCACCCCATCTTAGGCATATTTTACTTCACATTTATCAAGTTCTTGACGTCCTGCAATAAAATTTGCACTTTACGTAAAAACTTTCGTTGCCAGCAACGAAGAAAACGATTGATTTGAATTTTTCTTCTCTTCTCACTATTTAATATTTGGAAGCTCATTTGCCTATGTTCTAGAAACCGATTTTGTTTTTCCAAATAAAAACGATGAGAGTAATTTGTGATTTTCTACATTTTCTGACGTCGTAAGTCGAATTCGTAAAGAGAAGAAAAGTTATGACACTTGTTGTCCCTTCTCTTCACTAGTTAACCAAATTTTCCCATAAATGGTCTATTTGATCTTTCAAAAACGTTACTATTTATATTCTAAAAGTTGCTTTCGCGAAGCACGAGAAATGACATATAGAGACCTATTTCATATTTAGTATTGATATTTTTGACTATGTAGTCCCTTATTGGAATTTTAACACACTGAAGATTTGTATTGATGTTGAGGATTATCGTCAAGAAATAAGAGGAGACAGCTGTATATATCAATTAGTTACATGTTATGGAATCCCAAGTTTCATTTTTTATTGTACCACATTTATCCATATTAGTTATTTGGTAAAGGATGAATAACGTCACCTCATAACTTAGTTAGGTAGGAATTGAATTGAGTGTATACATGTCATTGAATTGCATTGCATTTGTCTTTTTCAGATATATGGAATAAAAAGTGTCTGCAGTTAATGTTAATCATGGTCCCACAATTATCACAAAATGCGAATTGCTCTTAGCACGAATTAATTAGACAAGTTGTTTAGTTAAAAATCATTATCGTATAGAAAACAAGGGATAATCCAAACAAAAGCTTTGTTAGCGTTATAATAATCTAATGGAATCTAGCTGTCAAGCGTTATATTATATATACATACATATAATCTTATTCGTATTTATCATATTCGGTTACTTGAAGAATGAGAAAATTATGCAGGACAATACATCCATGGCCTTCGTCTTCGTAATATGTTTTACTTCTAAAGAAATTAAAAAAAAAAAAACACGTATGACATATAAATGACACTGTTTTGATATATATATATATATATATGGTGGGACTTTAATAAACATAAATTGTTCTAATAGTTGTCGAACATTAGTAACAATCAATACATGCCAATGAAACGAATCCAAAGCAAATGTCAATTTCTTTCGAAAGAAACGTTCTAATAGTAATAATAATTGGTGTACCATATCTGGATGGAACGCAATCGGCGATGGCGAGAAGGTCGGTCGACATCCCCAGATCGATTAGTCGAGGATGTTATGCGGCTAGTCTGCTTGCGTCTTTCCACTTTACACCCTAGATTTGCTTTTCTGCCTGTTGCGTTACGTAGAGTATGACGTATTGCTAGGTAGAATTGCCACTTATACGCGACAGTCTGTTGTCGATATCTGTGCATTAGGATTTTGCTATTGCGTATGTACCCACTACCTTCTTATACACGGAAAATTCCAAAAAAAATAAAATAAATTATAATAATAAAATAACTAATAATAAAGGGCGGGCTGGGAGGCGGGCCTGAACGGGCCAGCCCGCCATTTTTATTAAATTATATATATATTATATTTAAAATATATCAATTTAATAGTTAATGATTCATTAATTATACCTTAATTTATAACACATATATTTATAGATATATGATTAATACGTTGCTTATTCATAATTTATTATTAAATACCTTAATTAAGTAAAACTAATTAACAAATTAAATTATAAAAAAATTAAAAAAAATTAAGAATTTTTCTAGGCGGGCGGGCCTGGCCGCCTGGCCGCGGCCCGCCATGGGGCGGGCTGGTCCCCCATTTTTGAGGCCCGCCACGGCCCCGCCCCCGCGAAGTGGCGGGCTTTGGCGGGCGGCGGGCCAACACGGCCCGGCCCGCCATTTTGACAGTTCTACCTATAATATATAATTAAGCATGCAAGAGACTTACTTATTTCTAAATATATGAAAGGGAAAATTATAAAAATGGGGCACTAAGTATCCCAATTTGGTTATCATATATATATATATATATATATATATATATATATTTAGTGACCTAGTTTTGTAACTGGTAAACTTAGTGAACCAAAATAAAAAATGATATACTCAGTGACCCATTTTTATAATTTTGCCTATATTAAATTACCATTTAGTTGACTACACTAACTTTTTTTTAATACCTCCACAAATTTTGCAGGAATAACATAGCACTTGAAAAAGCCAAACTTCACCTTATAATAATCACTATGATATAACAATCGTACAACTGATGTATTGAAAGCGCTTAAAAAAAAAAAATTTAGATACACAAATTTATACATCACAAAAGAACATAACCTTCAAGAAAATAATATATGTAAAATTTTCTAGCAAGCCCGCTCCATCAGCGGCGGCGTCCCAAATCCAAATCCCCTCTCCTCCTCCGCCGCCGGCGTCCACCACCACGGCGACTCCCACCACCCCTCCACCTCCACGTCCGCCGCCGCCGCCGTCACAAAATCACACCCTTCCAACCTCGGCAACTCGATTATCTCCCCCAGAAACTGATCGTCATCACCACCGCCATTATCGGCACCATCACAGCTGCTCTCCGCCGCCTTGGAGGCCGACGATTTCCCGAGCTCCACCATCGCCGCCGCCTTGGCCGCGGCCTCCTGCACGTCCCTGGGAGAAGCCGATTCCGGCCTCGGCAGAGCGCCCATAAGGTGAGGGAAGTTGAGGACCGCAGAAGCGCCGCCCTTGATGCACAGCTCCGCCACGTCGTGGGCACGCGCCGCCATCTCCGCCGTGGGATACGTTCCGAGCCAAATGCGCGACTTCTTCTTAGGTTGTCTTATCTCAGACACCCATTTTCCCCAACTCCTCATTCTAACACCTCTGTAAATAGGGTGCTTGTTACCACTTGCGCCTGACCTTATACGGCGAACCTTATTCTTATTCGGTGGTAATAATATATTACTATCCTCTATTATTTTTCGATTATCATCTCCATGGCCATTTTGGCTTGACGTTTTAGTCATTGTTGTGTGTGTGTGTGTTTTTGGAGGTGGGTAGTGTGAGAGATTGGTATGAATATTTAGGAAATTTATATATACATATATGTATAATGTGTGTGTGTGTGAGAAATTGAGGTGGATATGTGATCAATCAATGAGACAAATACCTATCAAGTATACGTTAGGGAGTGACAGCGATGTTGAGGAAATTTGTACCTTTTACGAAGACTTAGTAATAAGATGGAGCCAAATATTATATACAATAAATGCAAGGGCTCTTAGTTTAAATCAAGCAATACGTTGAATGATGGTTAACGTTACAATGTCACTCCACTAAAAGTAAGACTATATTGACACGTACTACGTTAAGGCGGAAGACTATATTTTAAATAGTATATTTGAGTTTAAAATTTTCCTGAAGTTATGATATCAATATTGGGTTTTGATTTCTATTGTCTTTTTCTTTAATTAAAAGAGGCAGGCCTGTTTGTATTGGTTTGTATTTATGTACTTCTAATTTAAAGTCTCAAAGCCCATACAATCCCTTTTGACATAAAAATGCGATCAATAAAACTTTTGAAAAATTGCGGGGTAATTATCTAAAAGGATACTTTGCCCAATCGTGTAAAGACCACCATAGTATCTTCCTATTATTCGCTCTTTGTTGCTTGATTTGATATTTGGTTGGTAATAAAATAAATTCATTGCATTAACTTAACTAATAATCCCCGCTCATAAAGGTATGGAACTGATGAACAAGAAGTTAATGCACTTAATATATAAAAATATTGCAACGTTTGAGTTCGTTTACCTAATGTGGGTAATGGAGTTGAGCTGAGCACACAATATCTAACATGAAAATGTTACCGTTGCGAATTTTAAGGTCAAACTCTATTATCGTCATCGCAGGTAGTTGTTGACCGATACGAACTCTTATCATCTTTCTATTCTATGTATAAAGCTCATCACGCTATTGCATTGCAACGAATGCATTTTCCCTAAAATTATGTCCCACGAACTTGACATTTTTTAATTAATTTTCTTGATGAAAAATCATATATATATATATATATATATTCTCTATGCAGTAACCAGTTAATCCTCTTACGTAGAATCAGACGTGTTCATACGCTATATATAGCCTGCAATAATCTCAAAAAAAAAAGAAGGAAAATCCCATTTCTCCCTTTCGTCTCTGATTTCGTTCTCTTCAAAGGCGATGAAGATTGATCACTCTTACAAGCTGCTACCTCCATTTTTCGCCGTTTTCACGCATATTTGGGCCTTGGCAACTCTTTATTGGCTGTTCAACACCTACAGAAACCGCCGATTTCAGGTAATTTTTTTTCAATTTTTTCCCCGGAGATTTCACCTTCGCCCACGTTGATAAGCTTCATTCTTCTTCTGGGATTACTGTGTCGCGGCGTAATTTATAGGATAGGATACCTTAGCAATTACCTCCGCCCAAAGCTTTGATTTTTATGCTTACAGAATCAGCTATTTCTATCGATTTTGCTCGACAGAGAAAGAAGCTACATATGTTGTACGATTTGAGTTCTGTCCCTTTTAATAATCTGTTGTTTGGTCATTAGAACAGCCGAATAAACTGCAATGGATGCTCTCAGCTCTTCCCTTGGTCAAAGCCACGCAGCTCTTACTGTCTTACCTCTTTTGGTACACGCCCTAATTTCACCTTCTTCCCACGATTTTTTTTCGACTCAAGACTTTCTGGGAATTCATTTTTCTTTCGCAGGAATTCGTACGTATCAGCGAACGTATGTTCTCTATGGATGTCCTTCGGCGCATACGTGACGGGCGTACTATTTCAGACGTCGACCTACGCCTCATTTCTTCTGATTTCTTACGGCTATTGCATCACTTACCACCGCGTTTCTCTGGGCGAGCGAAGATCCATGGCAGCGCTCGCCTGTGTTTTCTACTTGGCGCTCGTCGGCTACAGAGCCTCTGTGCCCTATTTCTCCGTGAGTCCTTCGTTCTTGAACTCGTACGCAAAAAAAAAAATCGAGCGTTCATACGTAGTTCGATTTCTTCTGCAGATTCTCGCGCTCGTGAGCTATTTCGTGATGTTCTATGTGATATTGCGCTTCGTGTCTCATAACTTGGCTGTCCTAAGGGATCAGTTGAGCTTCGTGGAAGACGAGGATGTCCAGTCGATGAGGGACGTGATATATACCAAGTATATCATGTTCAAGTAAGATTTTTCTTCGAACTTTCAATTAAAAAAATCAAATTTAACTGTTTGGATATTTAAACTTTGTATTTGGAAAAAAAAAAGAAGATATTTAAACTTTGTATATTTATGTTTCCAACACGCCGCCTTACGTATGAGCTGATTTCTCTATAATCTAACCTCATGCGTGTAATTTTCTCAAGTTGACTGACCGCTTTCACCTGAAAGTTTAAGCTTATAGAGACCATATCATTTTTTTAAAAAAAAATTCTATGTATTATATTCCGAACGTTTTTCGTTTCGTCAGGAAATTTCAAGGCGCAATGCAGGTTATGGCTGTGCTTGAAATCGCGGTAAGAAAAAGAAAATTTAGCCGTATTTTAGTTCGTGAAAAAAAAACCCTATTTTCGGGAATTCCGATTTTCTTGGGCCGTTTCTTCAAGGTTTTCATGAACGTCGACAAGTCGACGGATAATTACTGGATACGTTTGGTCATGCGAGAGTGTTCCCAGCTGTTCATCGTCCTTTACGTCGGGTATGTAGTAATTTTGCGTTAAACCCCTCGTTTATGTTATGATATCATCGTTCTATTTATTTTCTTTTTTTTTTTGCAGGTGGATATTTAGGTCGCAGCATTTTGCGCCTCGCTTCGGCGTAATGCCCGCCGTGAAATCGAAGGTCGAAAAACGCGCAATGCCGCCCATTTACAGCATCGTAAGCTTATTCGATTTCGTGCACTAACATATCGACTTTTTTTTTTGCTATGTTTTTTTCTTGAAGTTGATATTTTATTTACTACTACAGGAAATGGACCCTGAAACTTTCAAAGACTTCAAAGCTCATGAATGGCACATTGGTGTGGTACGTTTTCGAAAACACGATGAAAAAGAAAAAAAAAACAGAGCATTCCTTTTATTGTGATCGAAAAAAAAAGCGCTTTTTTTTTTTGTTTTGCAGCCGAGCCCAAACTGTAATAGCGGAAGCTCGAACGGATCGTCGGTTCTGGTAATAATACGGCACCCACATGCCAAAATCTCGTCGGTCGAATAAATAGAGATAAGAGATTAGGGAAAAAAAAGAGTACATAGCAATATTTGCACGAAGGAAGCTGCGGCGAGGGCTTCTGTTCATACGATTTCCTTTTTGTTTTCTTTTTTTTTTTTGGGGACCGGCGGAGAAGTGAAGGTGGTGTGTTTATGATTTTCTCTATTTTTTCTGTAGGATGATACGAGTGATAAATTGTGTATAGTTATGATGCGGAAAATATATAAAATTCTCACTCAACCGACTATAGACTTGAGCGGTACTTTGGGTAATGTTAGCGACGATTTTGAGGGACAGATGAGAATGTCTCACTCTCCGCCAAACGACGATAGTGAGCAGTGGCGGAGCTAGTAAAGGACCAGTTGGGTGTTTGGACCATACTGGAATTCTTTTTAATTAGTTATATAGTATAAATTTTTAAGTGAGGGACTAAAATTGAAAAATTTTACACTACAATGACCCCACCGAATTTTTAAAAATATAGGGTGTGGTCCAATTAGGCTGGACCCCACTGATGGATTAGTCTGGCTCCGCCACTGATAGCGAGTCAACTCTTCCCTTTCAACGAGAACGGGGCGATATTTGAAGCTCGTTGGATTTTATTAGGTAATGTTAGCGACGACCGAAGAATTCGAATTTCTATCTTTTGTTAGAAAAGTTGGATTTTGTTTATGACTTTTTACAATTTATTGTAGCGGAGTTACAGGAAAATACTCATTTATCTAAAAAATTCGCAAGTCAATACCCTGTCATAATTTTTTACATGTCGTTACCTTTTAGAATAATTTTTTTGCACATTGGTACTAGTTCTACCGCAAGTACGTCATAGAACACATTTAGGTATCGAGAATCCTATTGTGTTACATACTACAGTGAGAAAATGGTACATCATATAACACATTAGGATACCACATAGAAACGTATATAGGTACCATATATGAGTATCATATAAACGCCTGACGTGGTACGTAATACACATATAAAATACGTCGAGACTGGAAAAATGGTACACACAATCGAACGACTACTTATATAAAAGATTTTCTGACAGGGGTACTGACTTGCAAATTTTTTATATAAATGCGTATTTTTCTGTAGATTCACCTTTATTATACCCATTGATCGAGATCAGACTCGTAAAGAAGCTGCGCTAACTAAAACTTGTAAATATAAAGCGCACCAAAAAATTTGAAAGAAAATTCTTGGCTAATCGGATAGAGAAGAAGGTATGGTGTGTAAACTTAAGAAGTCGATATACGGACTGAAACAAGCTTCCCGGCAATGGTCCTTCAAATTTAATGATACCATTACCTCCTTCGGATTTAAAGAAACAAACATAAATTCTCGAAATGTGAGGTACGATAATGTTGCATTTAAATAAAAAAAAGGGAAAATTAAACTTAAGTATCTAACAGTATGATAAAAATCAAATCTGGTCTTTGTTATAATTTTTTTATGAGTAGGTACTTAATAAATAAATTTTTACACATAGATATCCGGTTGGCTGAAGCCTGAAGGTACATCATGTTAGAAGCTTTGGTATCATAGGAAAACATATTAAAGATTCGAAGTAAGGACAACTCTGACCACTTGGAAAACGGCGTCAAATTGAATAGAAGTTATGAATTCTGTGTCAACTTTGGGGAATCACAAAGATGGTACATAATACATTGAAAATAGGCACATCATTGTATCAAACGCATATTTGGGTATTAAAGATAATGCATAAACAAGTAACATGAGGCGTAATATACGTAATAAAAAATACGTAAAACAATGGAAAAATATTACTAACTACTACAACTAAGCGGACAACTATCTGTAAAATATTCTACTAGGAATTATATATAGAATTGACAGTTTTTTTAATTCTTCTTTCGGTATTTAAGTGTAGTATTCACCTAAAAAAACGATTTTGCTCTACTATGAAATAATTTGTTTAGGAACATCATTCGACAAAAACAAATACATACATACATTGTATATACTAGTACTTTCGGCACAACTCTATGCTTGTGCTTAAAAATATCATTATATTTATTTTACTTCAATTTGGATATTTATAGAATTTAATATTTATTAATGATATTGAGTTTATAAATTGTGAAAACAAATGTGTTGGTGTATAATTACAGTAACTAAAAAATTTAGACTTTAAATGATAACTTACTATAATTCAATACAAGATAAAATGACTAAATTGCAAATAAAATTATAGACTAAATTTGCAGTTTTTAGCCACTAGCCGTTTTATATAATAGAATATATATTGTAAATTCTAACGGCAATATCGTAAAGGAGCAGCTCGAAGAAGTGTGAGTTGTGGAGGAAATCACAAAGACTGTAACTGCTGAAAAGTGGTTGATATAATAACCATCAATCGCCTTCGATTTCAAGATAGTGATGCATTTGTCCTTTTTGCTTCTTCTCCTCGACTACTTCGCTCGCTTTGATCTTTTCTTTTCTTTCTTCGCCGTGTTTTCTTCCTTCTTCAATGGTCCCATGGCTTTCAACCTTTCTTCCACGTCTTTCTACTCCAGCAAAGTGTAAGCTCGTTTCTTTTCGCCTATAATCGTTTTCGAATAAAAATTTTCTGCATTTAACCGATCTTTTCAGCTTACTAGTTCGATTAGCGAAGATGGGTCGATTATATTTGATCGTATATTCATATGGGTTTCTTCGATTAATCGTCTCTTGTATGTGTTTATGAATGCATTCCATTCTTGAGCTTAGTTGTTCTTTCTGATTCTGAGGGAGCTATAAGCTACATTTTGCTTCGAAAAAGAAATTAGGTTCTGTTAAAATGGGTATAAATTTGAGGATGAGAGACCCTTTTTGATTATACTGCAGAAAAGCAGCTGTCTTGGAGAGAAATCTTCATTCGAAGATCGATCAAAAGCGGATATACAATGTACATTTGAAAGATATAGCAACGAAAAGTGCCCTTCGAAAGCGATTTCTTCTTCCCTCTCCTTCCCCGCCAAGATCGCTAATCGAAAAAACATCTCGAAGGCAAGTAGTACAGTCCTATGCATCTTCAGACACGGAGCAAAACACGTGGGACGATAAGAGTTATCACTTCAAGAACGACGCGGGGCCCGATCGTGTGAGCTGGCTCGTTTGGGCAATCTACGACTGTGCTGCTAAATTTTCACTCTCCATACGTAATCTCGAGCTTGCTAGGGTAAGAACGGAAGTTTCTATGGCATGGATTGGAGTGGATGCTCACGCCTGGCACAAACGAATGGCTTATCAGGTTACTTCTTGTGAATATGTTCGTAGGAGTTTTGTCCTAAAATGTAACGAAGTTTGTTCTGTTTACATTCGAAGGTCGCTGTATACGGTTTGCTAGACGCAGTGATTCGCTCGGAACAGTTTCTTTCCCAGAATCGTTCTGATCATCCTTTCCCTGTTCGTAAAGCGTGAGTTTATCAGCTTGTTTTTTGCTCTGAGAAAGGATTTTAATCGACTAAATACCGCTGCATTTTTCTTTTCTTGTTTGGCCCGACTTTAATTGCAGCCTCTCTCCGAACACAAGCTTTCTTAAAGAACACATCGAAAGTCAGCTGAGGTCAGAAAATCCCGGGCTTGTTCGATGGTTTCAAGTAGTGCAGCTTCCTCGGTTGCTTAAACTCTTCATTCCCATGTTCAGCAAATGGTCCCTTGAATACGCTGAGAGGTTTGTGCTACGAAACCTAACTACTATTTTCGAGTGTTTGTTTTTTGGGGTCAAGACATTCCACTAAACGATTGATTTTGTTTTCTGTGTGATTTATCTCATCCACGAATAACTCAGTGGCGTCGCAGGGACAGTAATGGCGCTCGCCTGCTGTGCTTCTGTAATAAAATTGGGTCCCGAGAGATTGGCTTGTCCTTCTTTCTCGCATTCGATCGAAGGGTCGCTCGTCGAACTGATGAACGATGCGCAGATTCAAGTCCCCATTGATGAGTTTCACCGCTTGGCGGTCGAGGCTGGATTTGAGGATGATTTTCTGCGCCATTTTGGGAGTAAGATAATTCCATGTGAGAACGTCGAAGACATGGAGTTTTGGATTGGTCTTGTGCTGAAAAAACTATGCGCAGCGTTCGAAAGGGAAAGCGTAGCTGAAAGCTCAAACAAGGTTAAAAAAGCTAATGGGATATTATATGCTTATTCTCCTTTTTTTACTGATGTTTGATAGCTTTTCGTTCAGATAAATGGAAATAGTTTGGCCGTCCTTGGCCTCTTTGCTTACCTGGGAAGAGAATCGAGGTTGTTCGTTTCGAAACACAGTATTAGAGACGTGGACGAGCAAATCAAACATTTTTTAAGGTATTTTTCTTGTCCTATAAACATCTGATGTCTATATCCTTCGCATTATTTGCTGAATCTTTGAGCGCATAACAGCAACTTAGAGTGCGGTGTTCTCGTCGTATATCCCGAGTTTTCGACCATATCGCTCTATCAGCTATTCATGGAGGTCAGTTTTTTTTTTTTTTCGCAGAGAGCATCTCTTCGACACTTTTTATGACATTATAAACCTTCCCAGGTGATCGTAGATGAAATTGGATGGCTCGACTTTTTCGCCTCGTCGAACTTCCGAATATGCCAAGAAAGGAAAAGACCGAAAACCCACGCCGAGGCTGAGGTCATCTTATGCGCGCTCTTCATCACGTGCTACGATGTAATGTCGGGATTTACTCATTACAGCAGCTCTCAGCAGAAAGGATTATACAGCGATTTGTCTGAATTCTTGCTTCATAGGTGATCAAATTTCTATCTTGTTATTACGGGCTAATATTATTATCATTGCTATTGTTAATTATGCCCTCAAGAACAATCTTTATTTTTTGGATTTTTTTTTGCAGTCAGAATCTTTTATGGTGGTGCCTAGAAGATTACTTGGCAGCTTACGATGAGACGGGGTAAGCTTGAAACTAACACAACTCTGCAAAAGATTTCGAAAGTAATGATATTACACATTTGTAATAGAACTGTTAAATCTTTCTTCATTTTCGATTTCCAGGGAACTTATGAGAATAGGAGAAAGAAACGCACTTTCGCGTGCAGCAATGGCAGATGATCTGAGAAGTAGAGAAAAATGCAGACAAGTATGTGCACAGACAACAAAGTTACTATTATTATCAAGACATTTACGGTTCCGTTATTTATTATCCATTTCGTGAATCGTAGAACGTTAATTCATCCGAGGAGCAAATCGAAATCCCAAGAAGCGACTCCAAAGAGTTAAAAAAGTTCACATGGCATAAGTTTGTCAAATCGTCCATGCAAAAGATCGTATCTGCGAGCACCGTGAGCGTAGTAAAATAAGCTTTTATCGTTCCTTATGCTATCCCTCTAACTAACTAAAAGTGAAGCTGCGATTCGTTTTTTTCTTACAGGACATATGGATTGGAACTCAGCTTCTGTTTGCAGATATTTCGACGGCTGTTAAGCTCTCGGCGAAGACGTTGTGGGGCCACAGAATGACAAACAGTGAGCGTAAGAAGATCGTAAGAACGATCGCTGACATGGCGACGCTCGTCCCAGTTACAATACTGATGCTAATCCCCGTAAGCTTTATTGGGTTCGAAAACTTTTCTACGAAAAAAAAAAACCCTGTTATCATTTGATCGAAAATCAAATATAGTATAATTTGGTGCAGGTTTCGGCTGTAGGGCATGCGGCTATTTTTGCTGCGATTAAGAGATACGTACCTTTCCTGGTAAATTAAGTATACGTACATTCTTTGGTTTTGCTATTCTTTTCGCATCGTTTTTGTTTAATTTTTTCGTCGATCAGATTCCTTCGTCTTACACCGATGAGAGGATCGACTCGGTGAAGCAGTTAAGGATGGCGACGATGGCACTCAAGCAATGTTAGCTAACCTTGTAAGAATTTCTTGAAACCAAAAAAACTTAGGGGAAAAACGATGAAGTGGTGAAATTTCTGAGGATGAATCATACATGTGTAGTGAAATGTATACGCATTACACGACCAAAGATTGTATTTTTCGAATTGCCGAATGAGTAGAGCGTTTGCAATGCGCCATAAAAATCTAATCTTTTCTACAGTAGATATCTATAACAAGGAAAGTAGCGCAAATGTCTTCAATGGGGCTCTGTGTGAGGGCTCGTCGTAAGCCCTAAAACCCTTCGAAGCGTTTTTTTTCCCAATTTTGAATTAATCGAACGAATAAAGTTCTTGCATATGGCCTTCAAAATCGAGTAAAAGAGTATAGGCTAATGCATATAACACACATGTGGTTTAAAAATTATGCATCAAACCCCCCGTAGTTTGTAAATAACATAAAATACCGTCGTTATTTATCTAATAATGTACACTTTTCCTCTTCGGTCAGCTTTCCCCTTAGGCTCCGTTTGGTTCGTGGATTCCGACGTGGAAAAGAAAAGAAAAAGTACGATTGTACGACACGTGAACCCTAACGTACAATGATTCTATGCGTACCACCACATTTTCTTTTCTTTTCCGCGCCGATTTCCACGGACCAAACGCAGGTCAAATATGCCATAAAGTTCCCTTGTGGTCAAATATTTCAAAAAATTCCCTCTATCAGCAATGGCAGCTTCAAGGGGCACTCTAAGAAGCATTATCAGAGGCCACTTGAGTCAGATCTGGGGTACGAAGGGGCGGCATGGTATATTTGGTAAGTGTGGAGCTACGAGGGGAGGCCTCTTGGGTCGATTTGGAGTAGAGTTGTCAAACGGCCCGACCCGCCCCGACCCGCCATTAAACGGGGCGGGGCGGAAAGCCCGCCAACATAACGGGCTACTAAACTAGTAGCCCGCCTCGACCCGCCGCGGGTTGGCGGGCCTGCCCGCTATATATATTTTTTTATTTTTTAATAAATTTTTGTGTTTTATTGCAAATAATATTAAATTAATAATATTTTTTTTGAACGAATAAATCATTTATAAATAAATTCTTAACTAAATTGATTATAATTAATCACTAAAAAATATTATTTATTAATATTTAGCATTTAAAATGTTTATAATATATATACATAATAAATAAATAAAAAATAAAAATTACTGGAGGGCCATCCCGCCCCGACCCGCAACCCAAACGGACTGACCTGTTTCGGCCTGCCTTTACACGGACCGGGAATTGGTTGGCCCAACCCACCTATTTTTCATGGCGGGGGGGCCAATCCGACGGGTTCAGCCCGTTTTGAAACCTCTAATTTGGAGTGTGCAGGGCTACGAAGGAGCGGCGTGTCTGGTGTTGTGCGGCTGCACTCGCGCTTAATAAAATAGTCTAGGGTAGTATAAATAGTATAGATAATATAGATGAACATTCTTATTACATTGGATTTAAGCTGGTAGAGAATAGAAGAGTGTAAAGCCCAATGCGGCCCGTTTAGAGCAAGCTAGTAATGGGCCGGCCCAGATCTTTAAATTCTCTCCGACAACGTAGAGTAGTGTTTTCCTACGGTAAATAGCGGCGGACGAGGAAGGAAAGTTAGATTACACGCGCACGGTATCCTTCGCAGTAATTTCCACAGAGAATCAATTGTTTATTTTCACCTTGTCGCTCTTAGGATTCGCCCCCTTGGACGACGAATAAGAGCGCCGCGTATTTGTTTTTGTTAAGTTTATTAAGCGAATGTTGCTCAACAGTTTTGAGTTCACTAGTGTTCGGTAGTTGACTTTGCCACCTCTGCCAAAGAACACTTTTCGGTAATTAAGGTACTTTGTATGGTATATGTTTTGTTTTTATTATAGTAGTTTTTTCGAATTGCCGAATGAGCAGAGCGTTGCAATGCGCCATAAAAATCTAATCTTTTCTACAGTAGAATAGTTTTATTACATTATCCATAACGAGGAAAGTAGCACAAATGTCTTCGATGGGGGTTTTGTGTGAGGGCTCGGTCATAAGCCCTAAAACCCTTTGGTTTTCCCAATTCAATTAATCGAACGAATAAATAGAGGGGAAAAAAAAAGTAATGCCTCAAATAACAAACTTCCGCCTCTTTCTCACCTCCACGACCCACCACCACTCTGCGACCAAATCAATCTTTGCCTGCAAAAATCTGAGCTTTTCTTCGTCGATCTCTGTTTTTCCGAAAGCCCATCTGAAGAAATACAGAGCAGCTCTCCGCTTCTCTTCGTTCGCGTCGAATTCGAAAAGACCTTACGGTGGCAGCTTTAGCAAGAATTCGCGTTCTTTTAACAGAAAGGGAAGTAGTTTGAGCGAGTCCGTGAGTAGGAAAGATAGAGATAGCGACAGGCGTGGGCTGTTGTCGGAAATGGAGGAGAGAGATGTTAATGGGGGAAAGGAGAGAAGTGGGTTTAACATGAAGAGGGCTAAGGGTAGGGATGATAGCGATAAGCCTAAGAATTTGCAGCTGAAAGTTAGGAAGCTTAATCCTGCGAATACCATTTGTTATGTTCAGGTAATGTTTAAGATTCTTCTTTGTAGTCGTGGTTTTCTTTCGACTGGCCTCTGATTCCAGTTTTTGTTTGTTTTGGTGAATGTTTGATTCTTCTTGTTTGTGAGTTGTGGTTTTCCTTCTCAAAATTCCGATTTAATTCCACGGTGAAACCAGATGTTAATACTCACTTGATGGCTGTATATGTCTATCATTTTTTTTTGTGCTTGAATGTTGATTGTTGGAGATATATGTTTATCATGCAGATTCTTGGCACTGGTATGGATACGCAAGACACGTCCCCCTCAGTGCTTCTATTTTTCGACAAGCAACGATTCATATTTAATGCTGGAGAAGTAAGCATAGTTGTGTTTTTGTGATTCAGTTAGCCAAGCTATTATATACATACATTACTTTGCTATTACCGATATCTTGATAGTTTTACTACATTGTTAAACTCAGCATGGCATTACTTTACTATTACCGATATCTTGATTGTAATCAGATGCGCGAAAAATTGAATATTATTGTCATGGCTCCTTGGTTTTTTTGAACAATCACCGTTTGGACTCATGTTGAACTTATCCGCGCCTTGATTTTTTTTTTCTTTTGTTTGAGCTGTTAATTTGCTTACAATCAGTATAGCGCTGGACTTACTTCCTCGTACTTCATACTTCTTTCCAGGGACTTCAACGCTTTTGCACCGAGCACAAAATCAAGTTGTCAAAGGTTACAAATTATTTAAAGATCTCCCCGAAAATTTTCATCGACGGTTGTTGTCAAAACATCATATACTAATCTTGTAAGTCTATGCAGATCGATCACATATTTCTCTCTCGAGTCTGCTCAGAAACTGCTGGCGGGCTCCCAGGTATGCCATTAATTCGCACTGAAAGAAGCGATCTTTGCCACTTTGTGGATTTACGAATAACATGAAAAGAAGAATCGGTGACTATGAAACTCTGACACCATCTTTTGTTGGCTTCACAGGTCTCTTGTTGACCCTCGCTGGCATGGGCGATGAAGGAATGTCCGTAAGTATCAGCTTAAATTTCTTACGCAGTTTTTTAGTTCACTAAAATTTTAAGCAACTATTGAGTTTTTATTTTATGCAGGTCAACATGTGGGGTCCATCCGATCTAAATTACTTGGTCAATGCAATGAAATCTTTCATACCCAACGCTGCTATGGTGCATACTCACAGCTTCGGGCCCACGCATGGCTCTAGCAGTTTTGTTTCAAGAAAATTCGATGATCCTTTCGTTCTAATCGACGACGAAGTGGTCAAAATATCTGCAGTACTCCTTAGACCGACTCGTAAAGAAGAATCCGAGCTTATGCAGGAAATTTCCGACGAATTAGGCCCTTCTTTGTCTGATTCAGACACAACGAAGCCCGGCGATATCTCCGTCGTTTACGTATGCGAGTTGCCAGAAATTAAAGGTAGGTTCGACCCTGCAAAAGCCCAAGCCCTTGGACTAAAGCGCGGCCCGAAATATCGCGAGCTTCAGCTCGGGAATTCTGTCAAGTCAGACCGTGAAAATATAATGGTAAGTATCTAAAGCTTTTAGTGTTAGTTTTACGTCAAAATTATTACATTATTAGACCTCTTATTACACTTGATATGTTTTCAGGTACATCCGAGCGATGTTCTTGGCCCTTCGATTCCCGGGCCTATAGTTCTACTGATCGGTTGCCCCACGCAATGGCATTTTCGGGATATAATGTCGAAAAAATGCCTCGACCCTTACTACGTTGGTACAGCGTACGACGTTCCAGAAGGTTCCAAGCTTGTGAACTGCGTAATACATATGACTCCATCTATTGTCTCGGAGACTGACGACTACAAAGAATGGATGTCGAAATTTGGAGCTGCGAAGCATATTATGGCTGGCCATGAAATGTTAGTATTTTTTTTAATTACGATCTCTTTTTTTCATGAACAATCGATAATAGCATCTCTCTCTTTTCTCAGGAAAAATATCGAGGTTCCTATCTTGAAAGCAAGTGCTAGAATCGCAGCACGGCTTAATTATGTCTGTCCTCAGTTTTTTCCTTCGCCTGGTTTTCACACTCTGCCTCAGACTAACAGTTCATCTGGCGAGGTATCGTCGATTAAGGTACTAAGATTCTTTTTCTGTTAATTTTTTGGGTTATTTATGGCCTTAACTTGAAAAAAATGGCGCATTTTTTTGCAGAAGCGGACGCCGAGATCCTACCAACTCGTCCCGGCCGAAAATCTTCTCAAGGTACGAACAGATTATTGCTTTTTCTTGCGCATCTTTGTTAAAAATTGTATGTTTTGATATATTATCTCGTCGAACAGTTTCATCTGCGTCCCTATGCGAATCTTGGGATCGACAAATCGTCTATTCCTACCTCTTCGTCTTCCTCGGAGATCATCGAAGACCTTTTATTAGAGATCCCAGAAATTAGCGATGCAGCTAAACAAGTGTCGAATTTCTGGTCAAATGATATACTTATGGCAGCTACTGATAATCATAATAATAATTATAAGGATTATATGATCGAAGAACCGTGGTTGGACGAAAATGCCCTTCCAAGCTGTCTCGAGGATATATCGAGAGAAGACATGGAGATCGTCCTTCTAGGGACGGGTTCGTCTCAGCCGTCGAAATATAGGAACGTTAGCTCCATTTTCATCAATTTATTTTCGAAAGGGGGCTTACTCTTGGATTGCGGCGAAGGAACGCTCGGACAACTAAAAAGAAGGTATTATATACTTCTACTATCGAACTTTTTTCTTAGGCTTAGTAATTTTTTCAGTTGAAATTTAGGGGGAATGACGTTACAGGGACAAATTATTTTCAGGTGTGACATTATACACACAATAACTTTCAAAATCAAAATTAAGCAATTATTATATGCCGGAATTCTAGAGTTTCTTCGTATAATGTAGGATTCTGGCAAATTTAGGGGGTGGCAAACACTGTGTTTGGTTTGAGGAAATTATATGGGAAAGTAAACGAGGGAGAAAATGATTCCCGTAAGTTTTTCTTTCGTTTTCCGCACCATTTGGTGAGGAAATTAGTTTTCCTTGGTTTTAAGTCAAAAATAAACCACGTTTTCTTTTCTTTTCTTTTCCTTGCATATTTCTTCGATCAACCAAACACGAAAACAATTTTCCTTTTCGTTTTCCCTACTACTTTCCATGAACCAAACACGCCCTAACTTTTAAGTAATTTTGAGACACGACACGCATAATGTTCCTGAGTTGCTTAATTTTGAAAGTTATTGCCCGTATAATGCCTCCCCATTAAATCTCTCCTTATTATGCCATTACATGACTGAGAAAATAATTAACCATTTTTCTCGTTTAGTTTGTCTTAATATGTTTATTTATTTATTTACCTACAGATACGGTATAAAAGGCGCCGACGAAGCCGTAAAGGGCCTAAAATGCATATGGATCTCACACATCCACGCCGATCACCACACTGGACTCGCAAGAATCCTCGCCCTGCGCTGCGATCTTCTCAGAGAAACGCCCCACGAGCCCATCGTCGTCGTCGGCCCGAGGCAGCTCGAGAGGTACCTCGAGGCGTATCAGAGGCTCGAAGAACTCGACATGGTATTCCTCGATTGCTGGCACACCAAAGAATCTTCCTTCAAACTCCTCGAATCTTCCGACGAAGAGAAAGCTTCGAGTCCCAAGAAGAACGGCGGGAACCTCGGTTCGACCCTCTTTGCCCCGGGAAATCGCATGCAGAGCATAAGGGGCAGGCCGGGCAGCCCTAGTCCGACGCCCGCCTCTCTTTTCGTCCTCAAGAAGCTGAAGGACGTTCTTACGGAGGCGGGATTGGAGTCTATTACGAGCTTCCCCGTCGTTCACTGCCCGCAAGCTTATGGGGTCGTCTTGAAATCTTCGGATAGGGTGAACGGGAAGGGGAAGAAAATCCCGGGATGGAAAGTTGCGTATTCCGGCGACACGAGGCCTTGCGAAGAGCTCGTTAGGGCCTCTCGGGATGCAACTGTTCTCATACACGAGGTGAGTCGTGTAGTAATAATGGGGTTACTTATTCAGTGGTTTTATTTAGGCCGTGTTTGGATGGAGGAACAAGGAAAAGAAAACTAGAGAGAAAATGATTTCATTAGTTTTCCTTCCTTTTCCTCACCATTGGTGAGGAAATTGATTTTTCTATGTTTTTAGCTTCAAATTTAGTTTAGGTTTTCTTTTCTTTTCCCCATCTATTTCTTAATCAATCAAACACAAAACTATTTCTTTTCATTCCCTTTTCTTTTCCTCACCAAGTTCTTTAAACCGAACACACCCTTAGGGGGTGTGACATTACATGGACATCGATTTCAGGGGGCGACGTTGTAAGGACAATAACTTTCTAAATTAAGCAATTTAGGGATATTATACGCTGGAACCCTGGATTTCCCCCAAATTCTAGGGTTCCGGCGTATAATGCAGGGTTCTGGCGAATTTAGGAGGTGCCACACAGGGACGATAACTGTCGAATAATTAAGCAATTCTAGGACGAAATCTAGGGCTTTGACGCATAATGTTTTCTGAATTGCTTAATTTTGAAAGTTATTGTCCCTGTATGTCGTCCGCTAAATTCTCTGTATGCATAATGCCACCAGCTAAATTGTGATTAACCCTGTCATTCGTCTCTTTTTCCTGCAAAAATAACATATTTATTGTTTGTGTATTTCTCGGGAAATTTTACACGTAGGCGACTTTCGAGGACAGTATGGTGGACGAGGCCATAGCGAGGAACCACAGCACGACGAGCGAGGCGGTGGAGGCGGGCGAAAGGGCCGACGCTTACAGAGTTATTCTGACGCATTTCAGTCAGAGGTATCCCAAAATTCCCGTCCTCGACGACGAGGCTCGCATGAAGAAGGCGTGCGTCGCCTTCGATATGATGAGCGTGAATTTGGCCGACGTGCGCCTTCTGCCTCGGGTTTTGCCTTATTTGAAGGTCTTGTTTAGGAACGAGATGATGGTCGTCGACGAGTCCGATGACGTCGAGGCGTCGTCCGCGGTTGTTGCTTAGATTTTAACTTCGCCTCGCCGATTTTGTGTTATTGCGAAACATTTCATTTAAATTTTCTTACTTTTTATAAGCATTCTATATTTCTTATTATGTTAAAGATAAATATTAGAATTAGCCAAGCTAGAGCCATATCGTCTTTTTATTACGAAAAAAAACACGCATGAAAACGTCTCAACATTGTTCCAATTTTACTATTTCTTTGCTTAGCGTCAATTATTAATTTTACTCATGATTTATATTTATTTTGGGGTATTCTTATTGTAGCCAGGCGCGAGTGGAATGGAAGAAACATGTTCTCAGAGGACTGAGGAAACCATTTTAGTATAATGTCTTTATCTCTTACTAAAGGACAACATAACAGAAACATAATCTGATAAGGGAAATAAGAGCCATACATACAGAAGCATGTTACTATATATCTTCAAAATTGTAGTAATTTCCAGAAAATTAAATGGAAATACTGCAGCTCAAGTTCTCACAAAGCTTATCATCTTCTTCTTCACTATTCTCAACGTCCCACAAGCTTATCAAACTCCATTATCGCCACAATCTCAAGGCACTGAAGGAATGTAATATCAATAAAAATGTCAACTTCAGAAGGCTTTGCTGCAAAGTTCGAGCAGTTCAAACTGTAAGTGAAACTGAATCTTCATCAGAAACCAAACTGTCTGAAAAAGAAGATGAAGAAGAAGCTACACCGCCAAGTGTTGCCTTCGCCTTCGTCCATGTATGTTATATAAGTTAAAAACACATCAAAGCTTTGTTTATATCTCATTTATTTAATATATATATATATATATATTATCTATATATGTTTCCGTAGTCTGTTTTGCTACCAGATGGAACGCCAGACGTGCATTATCGGACATCTTTGGGAGGAAAGAAACTCAGAGATATAATGTTGGATAACGACATTGAATTGTATGGACCATATGTAAGATAATAGCACTACTTTTGTTCAATTCATACCATTTGAATCATGTGTATTAAAGAATCTATTAAGCTGATGTTGGAAAAAAATAAAGCCCACATTAGTTGAATGATCAGATAGCAATATTTATACAAGTTTTTGAAATTTGCAACATTTAAAAGTTTCTTTCTTTCTTTCTTTTTTTTTTATTTGTATTGATTTTGTAATTATAGTCGAGGCCTTTGCTGAATTGTGGGGGAGGAGGAACTTGTGGGACTTGCATTGTTGAGGTGCATGACTCTTTTTTTAATTGTACTATCTATGTCATGCCTCCTTTAATATTTTCGTGATCATTTATATTATTTATTTAATACAATTTCACATATAAGGTTGTTCAAGGGAAGGAGCTACTAAGCCCTCGAACAGAAAAAGAGAAGGAAAAGCTAAAAAAGGTTCCCTTTTTTTTTTCAATCATTACTTCTCGTAAATTATAAAAGATTACTCGATCAACCATAGTAATATGAAATAAATATTTAATTGAAACTATAGAAGCCAAAGAATTGGAGACTTGCTTGTCAATGCATTGTTGGTACCGAAGATTCCAGAGGAGGGGTATGATTCATCCTATTATTTTCTTTACTACTACTAATCATCTAACTGAATTTTGGAAATATATAATTGTGTATATATATAATATAATGTAGGTTGTGATCCAGCAACTCCCTGAGTGGAAAGCTCATGAGTGGACTTATGGAAAAGTTCCTCCAGAGGATATTATTGAAATTTAATCAGCCGCAAACTATATAATAATTTTTATTTAGAACAATATCATGATACTACTTGACCCTTTTCATACTTTATTCATAAAGTCAAGAAATTATTCATCAAAAGATGTGTCCTTTATTTGGTATTCACGTTGTAATAGTAAAAAAAAAGTATATAGTTTTCACATTTGTATCGATTCATATATATTATAGACAAGTACAAGAAATATTCACTCAAGCACGTATTATCTATATGGTGGTGATATATCATATTAGAGCATTTCCAATTGATACCCAAAAACCCACAATGTATAGACAACCTTACGCAAAGTCTCAATGCATTCCGTATTCTCTCTCCTGTTTTAAACGCATATATGCTTTTGAGAATGAGATATCCCAAAAGATACGTTTCATATTTTAAAAATTACAATATATACCCTATTTTTATTTTAACTATTAAAGTACCCATATATAAAATAAAAAAAATAAATAAAAGTATATAAAAGGACTCATGTTATTATTAATTATTCCTTTCTATTTTTTTTTTATGAAAATATTGAATTTTCTATGAATTTTGTGACAATGTGGTTTAAATTGTAAAGTTGTAAAGTAAATGTGTAATCTTAAAAAATGAGGTTGCAGAGAACATCTTTCTATTTTATTAAGCCCTTTGCCTCATAGAAACTGCCCAATTTCAATTTGGTGTGTCAATTCCAACCAATCAAATTTTATCTAAAATTAATATCCCAATGCGGTCTGACACGCGGGCGCTTCTCACTGGTAGCTTACTACGAGGTCGCCAACACTCGAGGTTCCCTCGGTGCCGCTCATTCCCTCGAATCGCATCCTCCAGGTTGCATCTCCCGCTACGGGGTATTTACCTGCCTACCGTGAATCAGGCAGTCGGCCTCGTGAAACGCCGTAATGTATTTCCCCTACCTCTCGTGAATCAGGTAATATTGGCCTCGTGAATCGCCATGGTAGCATAGAAGAGCCGTGACTCATCATTGAGTCAACACGAATGCCCATATCGGCAAATATACATATCGCTTTCAAGCGATCTCATACTCATGCACGCTATCTTCCTAACTCTCATACTAGTTGTGCGTGCACATGCTTATGCCATGAATATGTGTATCGTGCGATTGTATAACGTAATTAATTCACGTAAGAACTCACATAAAATCATATAAACACATAGACACGTCACATAAAATCATAAATGCATATAACACACAATTTCATGCACATAAAAATTATGTGTTGTAGTTGCGATTTCCACTTACCTGGTATCCTTTGCTATTTCGTACGGTAAATCGCTAACATTCAAACCCTAAGTATAGGGACATATAAAATTAGAGTTTGTTAGTCTAGTTATAATTTCACGAAATTGGCTTAATTTGAAAACCCTAATTTGATTAATAAAAAATACAACCAAATATTGTGTGTGAATTTTCTGATTAAACATATGTTAATTAAAAAGACAAATATATCACATTCTTTATCAATGAAACTGCCTATTCTTTAGCAATGTAACTGCTTTTTCACTAAATATTACAATCAAAATTAAAATAAAAACCACTCAGTATTATCGAATTTTTCTTCACCCACACACGTAGGGTGTACACAATATACTAGTTATAATAATTGTCTTTTGAGTTTGAGAATTGACGGTTGGAGAAGAATTGCTGTGAGATTGCGTTGAGTTTGAGAATCAATGAGTTTTTCGACTGGAGATGGTTATATAACGGATGTTTACCTGACAAAATTTATTTATTATTTGCGTTTTCTTTTATACAGAAAACACATATTAACTTGTTTAATTTTCGCTCTAATTAATAATCACAGTTCCTCACTTTTCGCTTCACACTCAACTAAAGCAGAGACGCGCACCAACTCTCTTCAGTGAGCAGCGCCATCGAAACGCAATCAAATGCTCGAGCGAGCTTTGTCGACGCGACGGTCGCCGCAAGCCTCCGATGAGGCATCGGCGTTCGAAGGAGACGGCGGCGACGAGTCGAAGACTCGCAAGCATATCTCCACCGCGATGCGAATCACCAACTACTTGATCCGTACAGGTTATCTGTGGCCGATTTCATTTATTGCGCTGATCGTTGTCATTATATCGACCGCGATCATTTACTCGAGGGATTTGGTGTGCATCTCGCCGTCGAACTCGGATCACATCTCGCGGTTGAAGTTCTTAGGGTTCGACGGAGTTGAATCTGACTTCGGATATTTGGGAGTTCCCTTGTGTAAGTTTTTTTTCTTATTCTTTCTTTTGATTCTTGTTTTTCGATTTTGGTTTCATTTTATAAAATTTGTTTCTTTTGCTTATTGCTGGTTTTGGAATGGTGACGGGCTTAATTTGAGTGGCTTATGTGCGCTTGTTCCTATACAACAGCTAAAGATGTGGCCTTTGGGACTGGTAGTTGGTGGTTGATACTTTAGTTTAATTATTCTGTATTTGCTTTCAGATCATTTGGAAGCTTGTCTTAGCTCAAGCTCTTACATACTTGGTAGATTGACCTAAATTTTACATTCTTTGAACAGAAGTAGAAAGTTTCAGAACAAAATTGACAAGCCATCAAGCTATTAGAGCACACATTCGTGTCCACTTGGTTGAGCTTCACGAGTTTACCCCAACTTATCTCAATATTGACCCATTCTGTTACCAGTGGAGATGAGCATGAAAGGCAAATAATTCAGCGTGAAAAAAAAAAAAAAAAACTCACTTCCGTAACAATTAACTAATGAAGTGAAGTCAATCAATCTCATTAAGTTATGTATCTGGGCTGGCTTTGTTCCACATGCGGGATCCGATATTTGACTATGCGTGGTTCCGTCACTCGAATTAGGGCATACTAGAAAAGAGGAGCATAAATGTAGACTAATTGAGGCATATGAAATCAGCAAAGAGTACATTTCTACTTGCTTCAGAGGCAGTTTATTGTCTTCTTTTCCAGATGTTTGTGATGCTGGGAGATAATAGTATAAAATGAAACGTTCTAATTTCTATGCTTTAATTGACTAACTATTCATACATTGGTAATGTTAGAGATATTCAGAATATGATGGTGATCTTCACTTTTCTGGTTTGAGATTTGTGGATTACAATATTGTGAATTAAGTCTTGGATTCTTCTTTGTTTGATCACATGCGTCTTCCTGTTTGGATCATGTCTTTCTGAAGTCTTGGATCTACTTGTATTTGACAATTCAAAACATGTACGCCATAGAGTTTATTCTCCCATAATTCTTATCTCGTCAAAAGGCAGATCGAAAGATGGAAAATCTGTAGAATGGACGTCCAAGGATTTGCTGAAGGGCCTTGAGGAATTTGTGCCCATATACGAAACCCGACCCATAAAAAAACAACATGTATGGAATGGGTTTTGACCACAGTTTCGGACTTTGGTTCATTGCGCAGTGGCTAAAGCCTGACTTGATGATTGAGAGTGGCGCTTTTAAGGGGCATTCGACTTGGGTTTTGAGGCAAGCAATGCCTGATAAACCCATCATTTCTCTTTCCCCTCGTCATCCAGAGAAGTACCTTAAGAAGGGTCCTGCTTACGTTGATGGAAACTGCACATACTTCGCAGGGAAGGATTTCGTGGATTTCGGAAGTATGGATTGGAGGAAGGTGGTGAAGAAGCACGGGATTCAAGATCTCAGCCGCGTTCTTGTTTTCTTCGACGATCACCAAAACGAACTAAAGAGGTGGACATCTTTTCTAAAATGCATGACTTTCTTTCTAGTCGAGTATGATCTGCAATTGCAACAGTATTGCATAAGATCTGATACTTTCCATATTCCCATCTTCTTATCTGATGCCTTGATAAACAGATTAAAGCAAGCTCTAAAAGCTGGTTTCAAGCATCTTATTTTTGAGGATAACTATGATACTGGAACTGGAGACCATTATTCCTTACGACAAATATGCGATCAGTTCTACATACGAGGTGGGTTCTTTTTCTTTTTTCCGCTTTTTTACTTCATCTTTTTCAGATCGAGTACTCAATAGCTGTAATCAACTCGGAACCTTGTCCTTAAAATATCCCTTTCCTTACAGGGGCAGACAGCCATATTTATTGTTCACCATCACTCTTCAATATAAACTAGTGACTAGAAAAATAACTTCATGTATATTGCTATCCATTAGGTGGTGGCCACAGCTGCTTCAAAGACAGCGACGAAGCAAGGGTCAGATCCCGAAGGAAGAGATTCTTCGACAAAGCAGTGGACATCGACAAGCTGTGTGGGCCCAAGGAAGCGTGGTGGGGCGTGAGAGGTCACATGCGCGACGATTTTAACCACAGCAACAAAGCCATAACTCACGCCGAGCATTTCCAAAACAGTAGATTTGTCGAATCTGTTTTGGACGCTTATTGGGAACTTCCCCCGTGGCGGGCCCCTCGCTGACCCATCAGACTCGGTACGACCCAGCAAGGACTCTGACTCCTATCGTTGAGGACGGAAGGTATGGTTTGTTTAGGAGGCTCGGTTTGTCTCAGTTCGATCTCTCTGTTTTCAACGGTTACACGCAGATGGTATATCTTCGGGTGTCTGAACCAGAAAGATAAGTTTGTCCAGGTATTATGTTGGTTTGATGTGTTTGTAAGAAACTTGCTGGAGATTCACAAATTTTCAATTTGAGGGCTTGCAAAGATTAGCATGGCACGTTAGTTTGTTGTAGGCTAAGCTGCTCTCTGTAGTCTTTTCAATTTTTTATTTTTATTTTTTTGCATTTAAGATATGATTCAATGTAAATGAAGGGGGCAACAAGCAATAAGTGGCAGTTTCATTTATTTAGTGCTTGGATCCAAAAAGGGTATCATGATTCTTCTTCCTTCCACCTAATCAGATAGCTGCTTCTTGAGTTCCTTCTTGTTCACCTGAGAGAGAGAGAGAGAGAGAGAGAGAGAGAGAGAGAGAGAGAGAGAGAGACGAGAGACATCATAAGCTGACATATACTGGCTCAGAATGAAGTGGAGAAGAAACAAGTTCTAACCTTTCCCATAGCATTACGAGGCAGCGAATCCCACAACAACAGACGAGTAGGAATCTGAAAGATGCCGAAGAATTTGACTCTCCAAGTTTAGTAGCATACAGATCCATATCAAAATATTTGCTCCCTTGAGAGGGTGCGAGAAGAGCACGTCGATTACATACCTTGTACGGTGCAAGCTTCTCTTTGGCCCAAGTGGAGAGTTCTTTTAAACTTAGAGATGGCTGAGACTCCTCCCATCTTTTCTTCTTAATCTCTTCTTCTGGGACCACTATTGCACACACGGCTTCGCCGTAGTCTTTGTCGGGCAAACCCAAAACACAACACTCTGAGATAGTTGGATGCTGCAAAAAGCGCATAAAAGCGATGTGTTAGCTTCTTAACTCGGTATTTATCAGCTGAGAAACTGACCTCTAAGAGAACTGCTTCTATTTCCAGTGCAGATAGCTTGTAGCCGCCAACCTTCATAATATCAGCATTAGTACCTGGAGGAATCATGGAGGTTTCAAAGCATAGTGCTAGAGATTGTGCTGAAAGACCATACGTTTCAATCGAATAAAGGGAAGAAATCGTCATATCAATCGAATTTTAGGACATGTTCGATATTTGATGGCTTACGTCCCAAGATGACATAGTATCCATCTTCATCCACCCTAGCAGAGTCACCTGTCCTGAAGAAACCATCTGCAGTAAATGACTCCTTTGTCACCTGATTATTGCCATGGCATCATATAAGGAAATTCTAATGAGAACCTATGGATATAATATAGATATTTTCAGAAGGAAAAAGTAGAGGAAAACACCTTGGGCAATTTCCAGTATTCCCTGAAGAGCGATGGGCTTTTGATGCATAGCTCGCCGGCCTCCATGTTAGCCACCTCGGTTCCTTCTTCCCCAATGATCTTGGCCTGATTTCAGTTTTAAATAACAGTCCTTTTTTCGTTCAAATACGGATGGATTTGCATTGAATTCGATGCTCGGATACTAACCTGTACGCCAGGGAGTGGATTGCCCACAGTACCGCCCTTTCTTTTGCCAGCTAGTGGATTCGATAACGCCATGACAAACTAGTGGAAAATTTTCGGCAAAATTTTTCACTATCTTTCTTTTGACGATCCAAGAACGTGGCTGTTATTACACGAACTATATAATAAATCATTAAACCTAACTAACCTCTGTCATTCCGTATCTTTCTAGAAGCACATGCCCGGTGATAGCTTCCCATTGCTGCATAACTGGGAGAGGAAGAGCTGAGGAACCACACATCTGTAAGTTTCAAGAAAAATTAATCTTTTCGTGGACCAAAATGCGTTTGAGCGATAAAAAAAATCGGTCCGTGTCTGAACGATAGGTAAAGGCGAGAGCCCGTATATTTAATTTGAGTTTTTCCATCTTATTATTACGTTGGAGAACAAGGATTCATGATAAAGAAAGGGATCTTTCTTTTTGTGTTCGTTGTAATACCATGAGGCGTAACTGCCTAGCAGCTGAAGCAGAAGCACTTTGCAGATCTGCTTCCATGGCTTCGTATCCTTGTATGAGGCGTGTGTACATTGTAGGAACCTGACGACCAATATACGAATTAGCCTTCTTACATAAAGAAAAAAAAAATTGGCCTATGATGTTTCCATGCTCAGAACTAATATATAACATTCATTAGACAGAGAGATATATATTTCATGACACAAAGGCTGAACTTACTCCAGTGAACACAGTTATGGAATTATCGGCCTTGGATTTATCCTGTGGATAAGATTCTCGCCATCTCTGCCATATCCCCCTCACGCTAAATTTTGGTATAAATTCAACCTATTGAAAGCAGCCACTCAAAACGTAAGTGCGAAAAAGAAAACAAATGATGTCATTTCAGGAAAAAAAATAGAAGTTCGACAAATTGTGGAGGTTTGAGTGTAGAAAGATGATGGATTTACCGTCGAGCCAGCGTAGAGAGGGGCAAGCAATGCGTTAAAAAGGCCATGCACGTGTAGGGAGGAAGTTAAGGACAGGTACGCTATAATCCTCAGATATTACGATTTATAAAACAAGAAAACCGTAAGGAAGAGAAGTAGTGTGTGGATATGGTGCAGAGGCAAGCAATGCAAGAATTGATCTGCAGATGTGTATCCCCAAGCATCCGTGAGCATTTGAACCTGAAAAAATATACGACGAAAAATATGACAAACATTTAGCTTTGATTGAAATTTAAGGCTAATATGTCAACATCCAAGCTCAATGAATGTTGTGAAGGACGAATAAATAAGAGAATCAAGAAATACTTATTTTGTCTCCCATATCTATCAGTAAAAAACCCACCAAGATATGCTGCTAGTGCTGCTGAAAACTATGTTATCTCCTTTCCACTAAAAAAGACACTATATTGTGTAAGAACCCATAACCAAGAAGAGAGTCGAAGTGTGAAGAAAAAAATAACTTGTGCTAAGAGCCCTTTGTGTGTGTGCACAACTCCTTTAGGTCTCCCAGTAGTTCCACTCGTATATATGATCAACGCAGGATCATCCCCTGCTTTTTTTATACATAAGAAAAAAAGAACAAAGGTAATCTTCTTACAAAGTCCATTACAACAGAGTCGTAACTTGCGAAGGCAATTATAACACACCATCTATTTCCCGAGAAAATTCAGTTTCCTCGGTCAGCGATTTCTCGACTTCTGTGCTAGGAACATGGGAAAGAAGTGAAAGCTGAGCAGAGGTCTTTGAGGCAACTGCTTTCATTATATCTTGATGGTCTTCAGTGCTCAGAATCATCGTAATATCCTATAAATAGAGAAGGTAAGTTCGTAGTAGCTCCAAAGGAAAAGAAGTGATCGAAAAAAGGGGGTTAAATACGAACAGAGTCATTCATGACGTGCAATAACTCAGCCTCGGGATAGCTAAGAGCTAAAGGAACAGCTACGCCTCCGCTGAGCCACGTTCCAAGTACGCCTGCAACGAACTCTGGCGATGGTTTCGCTACAATGCCTACTCTAGCTCCATAAAGATGCTTATTCTCTTTCACGTCGCTGACCTATATAACAAAGGATTTTTTCCTTTTATAGTTTTGTTCGCACTTCTATTGCATTTTTCCGCACAAACTAGTATACCGTTAGCGAAGTTCTTACAGGTGAAACTGATTGTAATATGGACACTGATTCTCACTTAAAACACATCTTTTGTTCGTGAAAATCTTTAAGCTTCTAACAAGATTACTTAAAACTATAAGAACTGGCCTAAAGAGTTCCTCAACACTGTTCCCCAATAATCAATATACAAATCGAAACTGAGATTTTGAAATATGAAGCAAAGTAGCAATATCATTTACCAAAACCTAACGATTGCAAGCATGCGAATTGAAACGTTATTCATATCTTATCGCGAGAGAAATCAAGAAAGTAAGATGGTTTCGACGATAAACAGATAAACTAATGACATCAAACTACTCATCGAACGGGGAAAAGCACGCAGTGAAATTTGAGAAACAGTCAACTTACGGATTTCCCAACAGCATCGCACAACAAACGAGAGATCTCTTTAGCGGATGAAATCAATTGACTATAGCTGTAACTTTTCTGGTCTGCCCTTATTGCAATACTTGAAGGAGCAATCGATCCTTTATCTGCAACTGTCTTGACAAGCTCCATAGGTATGCTACTACTTCGTATGTCTGTAAGCCAAAGAAAGTATATGCAATAAATCAAACACTAAAATCACAAACATCTTAAAGGCTTTAGCACGCAAAATTCAAGAAGACACTAAATAGCTTACAACAAATGAATCTTGATTTCAGAGAATCCCACTAAATCATCAATTGCAAAAATTCAAACAGCAATAGCTAACAGGACTAAAACCCACACGACGAAATGGATCTTGAATACCAAAACACAGGGGAATAAGATAACCTGAAGCAAACGAGCGAGATTTTAAGCTGCAAAAGCTTGAACTCTTTGGACAAAATACTGAAAGATGGCTATGCTGAAGGTGAGGCCGATATCCACTGCATGTCAAGAGAGTAGCTCGTGCCCTTGTGGTTGGTGGTAGTATAAAATACATTCACGTAATTAGGTGGAGGGCTTTGTCCGAATATTATCAAACTCTGCTCTGAATTTTCCACGATGATGCAAAAAATGCGATCTTTTTACAATCTGGGATTACAATCAAAGGTGGACAGAGAATTGTCGGGATTTTGAGGTGGGCATTCGACTGATGTGGACACATTCAACATACTTGGAAAATTAGAGCTTTACTTTGCGAAGATGAAAGGTGTGAGTTGTGAGATGGTTTTGCAAGACTCTCTGATAATACTCAGCTGTCTACGTAATGATGACGATGAACTCCAAATTACGATATTTTAATTGCGATTTCAATTTGTCGCACGTGCTTCAATAAAGTAAGTGACACGTGGACAATGGTGTTGTAAATTGTAATTGTACAGTACAATGGGGTGGGTGGTAAATTACTGATATAACCTTTAACTAGTGGGTTGATACTTGGGCTTTAGTTGAGTTGGGCCTTATTTGTAAATGGGCCTTTAGCATGTAACTAGCCCAACTAAACTGAGGAATAATTGAACTCATCTTCTCCGTGAGTGAACTTCTGACTTTTTTTTGGGCTACGGAACTGTAATAGATCACATCATAGCAGAGGAACACACAGAAAGATTCAAGAAAGACAGATATTTTCTATTACCACTTCCAAAAGTTGAAATTCGAAAAGAATCTCCCAGTTGATATTTGTCAATACACTGTCCCCACTCCATCGAGTATACATATCCACAAGAACTGCCTTAGCTTCACCGTAGGCCTATTTAATTTTGTTGTCCCACTTCCATAAATCCTCAGCTGTAGGGTTTTCTTTATCCAAGTTCACATTCGATTCTTCTTCGTGAAGAAAGTTATGGACGCCGCGCAAGAAGCCCAGAACAGGGAAGCTTTCCGTCAATCCGTGGTTAACACCCTCGAACGCCGTCTGTTTTACGTGCCCTCTTTCAAGATCTATCGCGGCGTTGCTGGGCTCTACGACTATGGGCCTCCTGGCTGCGCCGTTAAGTCTAACGTCCTCGCCTTCTGGCGGCAGGTAAGCAGAGAATTGTTGTCTTGTCTGTTCAGTTGATTTCTGATTGGGTTCTGCATTTTTTTGTGTGTTTATTTTGATTGATTGATTGATGATTTCTCAGCTGTTTCTTTTGTTGCCCCTTTTTCCGAGTTGTTCTAATTTCGAGTACTCTGTTCGTCAAGATCTTCTCTTTCAAGATCTGTCGTGCTATTGAGCTGAGCTGATGTTCTTCGAGTGTAATTCGCTCCACGGTTGGATTATTTACCATCTTCGTAGATCGAATTTCGATGAGCTGTCTTCGATTGTAATTCGCTCGTTGGAGGGTTTACATGATATTTTTTCGCCTGTCAGGTGTTGAATTCTGCATAATGTTCTTCAGATTTTGGTTCTTCACTTTTCAAGTGTCGATGCGTTAGTGAGAATCTACCTATTTCTGTTGCTTAGATTTTACATGGTTTCGACCGTGCTACTCATTTTCTGCACCGATTGGTTTTACGAGGAAAGACATTTTTGCCTTATCGTTACTCCATTACTTATAATTATGTCTTAAAACATCTCAGCATTTCGTCCTAGAAGAGAACATGTTAGAAGTCGATTGCCCTTGCGTTACGCCCGAGATTGTGCTGAAAGCTTCGGGCCATGTCGATAAGTTTACCGACCTAATGGTCAAAGATGAAAAGACTGGGACGTGTTACAGAGCCGATCATTTGCTCAAGGATTACTGCAAAGAGAAGCTCGAAAAAGACCCCAATTTAAGCGAAGAGAAATCAGCTGAGCTAAAGCACGTTCTTGCCGTGCTCGACGATCTCTCTGCAGAAGAACTCGGCGCGAAAATCAAGGGCTATGGAATCACTGCCCCAGACACAAAGAACCCTTTGTCTGATCCTTACCCATTCAATCTCATGTTTCAGACATCGATTGGCCCGTCTGGCCTGAGCCCAGGGTAAGAGTTATGCCTTCAATTTCTTGTTATGTTTCTCTTCGCTTAAAGCCAATTTGGTCGATCTCGATAATTTGTTTTACTTCGCCTTTAGGTATATGCGTCCCGAAACAGCTCAAGGTATCTTTGTCAACTTTAAGGACTTGTACTACTACAATGGGAATAAGCTCCCTTTTGCAGCAGCTCAAATTGGACAAGCTTTTCGCAATGAGGTGTTGTTTTCGTCCCCAACTTTTGTTACCATTATATCACTGAAACCAAACTTCAAATCATCGCCAAGATTCCAAGATTGCTTTTTTTTTCTTATGTTGATTCGCTTTAATTCTGCAGATATCTCCAAGGCAAGGCCTCTTAAGGGTCCGCGAATTCACCCTAGCTGAGATCGAACACTTTGTCGACCCCGACGACAAATCTCATCCTAAATTCTCCGAAGTTTCAGGCTTGGACTTTCTCATGTTCCCTAGGGAAGATCAAGTGTCGGGGAGATCTGCTCGTCGAATTCCCATTGGACAAGCAGTTGCTAAGGTTTCTTTTCTTTGAGAATCAATTGAATAGGCCCCATATCTCAAAAACTGCTACATTTCTTCTTTGTCCTTACTACACTATCCACCTAAGAACGTTCTCTGTTTCTATGTTTTACGGCATTGTCAATAATGAGACGTTGGGCTATTTCATTGGGAGAGTGTACTTGTTCCTAACACAGCTTGGAATCGATAAAGATCGCCTTAGATTTCGCCAGCATTTGGCTAATGAGATGGCCCACTATGCTGCTGACTGTTGGGATGCTGAGATCGAATGCTCTTACGGTTGGATCGAGTGCGTTGGCATTGCCGACAGATCAGCTTATGACTTGCGCGCCCACACTGTGAGACTTTTAGTTCGTTCTCCATAGTTTAGACGTCTGAATTCTTTCCATATAAGTCGAAAGCACTTGAATTCTTGTCCGTGACGTCGATACATCCATCAAAAGGTTTTCAACGTTTATGTTTTATATTTGCAGGATAAAAGCGCTGTAGCCTTGGTGGCGCATGAAAAATATCCCGAACCTAAAGAAGTCGAGGTTTGACCTTCCTTCACTAATATCTGTTGCCCGCTTGATAATGAGCTCTTCTCACGCTTTTTGTTACGTTATGATAGTACTTCTGTATAATCTTGCCCTGTCTGGCTCTGGCATGTAATATATTCTTTGGTCCTATTTTCAGAAACTCGTCATAACTCCCAACAAGAAAGAACTAGGGCTTGCCTTCAAGGGCACTCAGAAAATGGTGGTCGAAGCTTTAGAGGTATCATTACACAGTCGTTCGATCATGACACGAGCAAGAACGTATCTTTTTTCGTACTTTTTCTCTGTCCGAATTCATTCGCTTCGTAACCCGTGAAAAGCGACTCGACAGGCCATGGGCGAAAAGGAAGCGATGGAGATCAAAGCAGCGCTAGAAAGCAAGGGCGAGGCAGAATTCAAAGTGTGCACATTGGACAAAACCGTCTCCATAAAGGCAAGCATGGTGTCGATCTCCAAAGAGAAGATAAAAGAACATCAGAGGGTCTTCACCCCTTCGGTCATAGAGCCTTCGTTTGGCATCGGAAGGATCATTTACTGCCTATACGAGCATTCTTTCTACACGAGGGCGGGCAGGGACGGCGAGGAACAGCTAAACGTCTTTCGTTTCCCGCCACTCGTTGCTCCCATCAAGTGCACGGTCTTCCCTTTGGTCCAAAATCTGCAGTACGAAGAAGTCGCCAAGAAAATCTCGAAATCTTTAACTGCTATTGGGATTTCCTACAAGATCGACATTACAGGTTTGTTTGTTTTGTTCCCTATCAATCGTATGATTTTGGGCATAATCTTGGCTGAGTTATTAGGGTAGGCTGTTATATTATAGGACATCTATCTCCATTACATATGTGCTTGTCCATCCATTTTCAGGCACTTCGATAGGTAAGAGATACGCAAGAACTGACGAGCTCGGCGTTCCCTTTGCAATAACAGTCGATTCTACGACTTCGGTCACCGTGAGAGAGAGGGACAGCAAACAGCAGATACGCGTCAGCGTCGATGAGGTGGCGTCGGTGATCAAAGAAGTGACAGATGGCGCGAGCACGTGGGCCGACGTTCTGTGGAGATTTCCTACTCATTCCTCTTGAAAATGGGAGCTTAATAAAAAAAAAAACTTGCTTTCTTTCTGGTATTTTCATGCTTTATTTTTACTTCAGATCGGCTAGAAAAAAATTCAAGAAACATATACTTCTACCAATCATCATTTTGTCCTGTTTGTACTTGTCTAAGCACACTTATGTTTGTCTGAATCAAATTCCAAGGATATTTGTTTGTTGAGATTTCTATTCCACATCGAATTATTCGACTTGATATTAGGTTGAAATCCTCAATTTCTAATGCTATTACATCATCACCATTCTTGGCTTAACAACATATCAATAACTCAATAAGCCGACCATTATCATAACTTATGAGGTCCAAGAAACATCTGATAGGAAAATAGTACTACAAACCAATGAGATTCTACTAACCCTAATACCAACTTCATCACCATCATTACCTCACAAACAGAAGACACTTGACAGGAAAATACCAGCACTACAAACGTATTATGAGATTCTACTAAACCCTAAAAAACTCAAGAACACAGCATTAGCCTTAGCTTACAGCTAGAAAGGCAACAACTGATGATTTCCAACGGCGGTCAAGCTAATACTCCTCTCGGCATGGCAGAGCTGCCTTAGCTTTGTGGGCACGTACCATATCGAGAGTCGAGGATGTGAGCTGAAAATGGAGTCGATGTCCCACCCGTGGCTCGAAGCTATGGCAACCAATGGCTCGTAGCAAGCTTGCCTCCACGAGCCCACGTTTTCGCCCCTCTCCTTGAAAGCCCTCCTTAGGGCGTTCGAGGCGTCCTCGTCGAGGCAGTGCAAAGCGTAGCAGTGGACGTAGTGGCGCATTTTGGGCTTGTTTATGTACGTCGCGCCACATTTCTTTGCGTGTCGATATACTTGGTTTGTCACCTACGTTTATTATTAGGATTTTAGATTAGGGTTTTCATCGAATTTGTTAATAAATAGATCACAATATATCGTTGAATATATAAATATAGATCTAAATATAGTTCTTAATATATCTATAGTTTAGCCTCATCATATACTCGAGAAAGCAAAAACCCTAGTACTTGCAATCACAGTCAATTGGTCCTAAAACTAAAGTAACCAACTAGAATTCTTTAATGACTAGAGAAGCAGTGATAGGACTGTAATAATGCACTAGGCGAAGAGGGCCATAAAATCCGTACATGAGTTGTCAAGTTCTCGTGGTGACAGATCGAACACAACTGAGAGGATAAGCTCAGTCAGAACTGATTGAGATAATTGAGGGCCCTTCATTTGTACGGATTGTAAGGTGTGTTAGTCTGTCTATCTGTCTATATTTCTCATCTCGAACTCATTTTTGTAATAAACTATCATCTCATCTCAAAGATATAAATCAAGGGATTTAATAATTTCAAAAGAAAAAATGTACTTCGTGATTGGCCATAGCCGTTGGACTGCTACTAGGGTTTTACTACACGCATAACCTTTTTTTTATACTAGAGAAGAACCTCGCTGCAAGAACACACACATACACCACGAGAGAGAGTGTGTGTGTGTGTATATATATTATATAACTGACCTTAGTGGGGCATTTCTCACCCCTCTCCTTGGCAATATTTTGAACCTGGATGAGAAACTCCCTACACTGCTCATAAAGATGAAACAGATAGTCGAGCCCATTCTTCTTCCCACGCGCCACCTCGCCGGGCTCTGTAACTACGAAAGGATGCTCTCTCTGACGCTCGCCGACGCCGCAGTTGGCGCCGTCGTCGTCGTCCTCCGCCCCTTCAGCCTCGTCGTCGTCGTCATAGTCTTCGTCATGCTCCATATTATTAGTAGACACCATTTTAGACCGGACTTGAAAGTTTTTTCTCCGCTGGCACTGCTGGTGGTGGTGTTTCCGGCCACCGTCCCAGGCGCCGCCGGCGGTGCCTCCACTCCCTACGGCTTCCTTCTCTTGCTGTACCAGTTCCTCTGACAACCCTACAAATTATATTTATTAATTATTACAACCATTTAAAAAAAAACAATTTTATATGAAAAAAAATAAAATTTTATATGAAAAAAACAATTGTTTATGAATATCTATATAGATATATAATTGGCACACACAAAAAAAAAATATAATTTGCATTGTATATAACTTTTTCATAAAGGGAATATAATAGGATTACAAGAAGTATATATATCTTATTGCCAACTTTTGTGATAGCCTGGTCCTTGTCTTTCATGCATACAGTTACTGCTAAAGAATAAAACGATTTTATTCCGTTTTGTTTTCGAGAGAATGAATTAGAAAATCAAACACTTTATAGTAAATGTAATTAGTAATCATTTTACTACCTTCTTGAGACAAAGCATCAAGAACGTGGGTCGTCGTGGCATCGCCGGAAATAGCGGCGGCGTGCCTCCTCCTGGCCGCCGACTCCTCGTCGTCGACGATTCTTCTCCTCTCAGCCCTCACGGCGGCTTTAATTCCATACCTCTCGCCGACGAGCAGCTCCCACCTGAATATCTGACTGAGGCTGTTCATCATCTCGTCGAGCTCTTCGTCCCTCATGTCCAAAAGCGTGTTTACCGTAAATCCGAGTTCTGCAATCTTAGCCGCCGTGAAGTACCTTACTCCGTAGGCTTGGAACAGCTCTTCGAGGCCTCCGAGCTCCCTGCTCGGGCGGTAGTAGACGGTGCCCGCCGCCGAGGATGAAGGAATCTGAGGCGGCGGCGCCGCTACGGCGTCGAGGATGCTCCGGGACTGCGATTGAGAGAGGGAGACGCGTGGGTCCCACTTGAAGAGGAACGAGTCCGAATCCATTGTTAGTTATTATTTCAGATTTTTAGCTTTCTCTTTCTCCGACTAATGTTTCAAAGCTTGCACCAAGTGTTGCGTTATAAGCAACTCTCTTCTCTCTCTCTCTCTCTCTCTCTCTCTCTCTCTCTCTCTCTCTCTCTCTTCAAACCTAGTATGCAGTAAAAAGTGTTCAACTCAACTAGACATTAGGTTACGTACTTGACGACCAATGTGATGACGACACGTTTTGTTTAACAGAAGACGATGTTATAGATATGATAATTGATAGTGAGACTCGGTACTGCAATAACAGAATATATAGAGCAATGTGCTGTTAGATTTGGGAACAATATTGAATTGCATGCTTCATAAATACGAATATAAATTAATTACTGTGTACTTAGGAAGCCTTTTTCTGTTGCATTCTGGTGCAAGCCGCGATGGATAGAACTTAGTCATAAAATTAATTAAGATTTAAGTTGACATTGCTCTCATATACACACAAATATATTAGGGGGTTCTGCAGATAAATACTCCCTCTGTCCCAAACCCTTTATGGCATTTGAGAGTTGACACGAGAATTAAGAAACTGAATATTTTAATAATATAGTACAATTAAAAGGTAAAAAAGTGTATATTTTAACACGTCTTTTAAGAATATTTGATATTGTTATATTGATTGTTTGTGATATTTTCTTGCTAAATAAGGAATGTACAAAAGAAGTAGGACGTCCGATTTAGTAAAATGTATAAAATGGTTTGGTGAGTATTATTTTAACGTCCATTGCACCTATCTAATAATTAGCATAATATACGCTACGTACTACAATTAAGTACAATAAATGTATGCATGTGCTCGAAACCCCAGCCGTTTATGATTTACTATTTATATTAAATTTACAGTACATAGTTGCATTAAGTGTATCTCTGTATGGTATCATCAGTGTAATGAAGACGAGGGCTTTTTGGCTTATCGAATGAGGGGGGGCCTTTCCTTATAGCAGGACATTTAAGAATTACTATTCCTCGGCTGCAGTCAAAGTACAAAAAGAGTCAGATTAAATCAAACGATAACGAAGAATAGAAGAGAAAATTATTATTATACTCTATCATCAATATATATATATATCTTATATATAAATAGAAATGTAGGAGTAACATCAAAACGACACGTGTCCACTTGGTTGGTTATTTATATTTACAATATAAATCAAATAATAAAATCAATAAAACTCTCACGTTGTGGAATTGCTTTTACCGTCATTAATCTTATATATATATATATGTATATATTTAAATGTAGTTTTGTTGTGATGTTGACACATGTCCCACAATAATAATTACAATAAAAACAAATATAATATTAAAAAAGAACCGATTATGGTAGCTTATAAAATACCCATTTATCTTAGCTTAATTGTTAGTAAACAAACTATTATAAATAGTTAATTGTATTTATATATAATTAACCCGTGCATTGCACGGGTAATTACTAGTATATATAAATATGTATGTGTGTGTATATGAAGCATGAATAGAATTCACTTCATTACACGATAAAAAAAGGGTCCATGATGAGGAGAGTAACGAGTTCGAACGGACAAACTCATGCAACTCCAATATTAATGTGATTTGAATGCATGAGTTATCCATTACAATTAATTACGTGTCACCAGTTGATTGGACACTTCCATTAATGCAATCGTTGACCACTATAATATCTTCTCTTCACGGGATATACTCCCTCCGATTTTATTTTCATGTCGTTTAAGGTATTTTCACTTATATTAAGTAATAGAATAAAATGTCTAATATACCCCCAATTAATTGCTTAAGACTATTTAATATACTTACTTTCCATTTCTTAATTGAAAAGAGTAAAAAAGGGTAAATTGGAACTATGATAAATAAAATTAGAGAATCAAAACGACATGTAAATAAAATCAGAGGGAGTATATGACAACAAAACTTCGACTTTTGGCCAAGGAGAAGAGATGGATTCAAATTAAAAGATTGGAAGTATTTCAATGCGACGACGTTTCCCTTTTATACCACACGCAGACACGGTCATCCTCATCAATATGTTGTCCTTACCAATACATTAAGCATCGTCGTATATAGTGTCGTAGAAATATAATTCATCTTAATTAGACGAGCTAGATTGTCATGACATTTCATGGAAAATTCGTTTTCTCCATGCTATGGTCCCCATGGACCTGGAACTAGGATATTGTATAGGGAACACCCCACCTTAAACAGCATCATTTGCTTTGCTCTTTTACAACAACAGACGAAAGTAATAATCTTTTTTCTTGATTAAGTTCATCACTATATATAGTTTAGGCATTTTGAATGGGGATTAGCTTCATCCCACCGCCGTATATATCTGGAAGCTGACTTTCGTCTATTTCTTCGAGCAGCGTAGCTCTGAGTCTTTTGTTCTCCACAAACACAATCTGAATCATTACAACATATATAGGTATTAACGACGTAAGTACACTTGCTACTAGTCACATAAAGTGGCAATAATGTTGTTATTTTACCTTATTCTTGGTGTTTTTGTCTATAAAAGGGTGAATGATTTTCCACATGGTCATGAACACATAAGGTGCGTGGAGTACAAACACTTTGCCGAGTCTCTCCGGGTAGAAATCCTATATATTGTTATAAAGAAGGAATTATTTAAAACAAATTGATGCCTTAATGTGATAGAAGATGCCAATTAATCATGCAATATTGGCCACACTAATAATCTTAAATTTATTACCTGCAAAATGGAGAGAGCTGCAAGGTATCCTCGTACGTCGCTATTACAGTAGCCATATCCTTGAAGATCTCCAATTATTACAAACTTCTCTTGTTCCTTCGAAGTCCTGCCCAGCGAACAAATATTCAAATACTTCGCCATGATTTTAGGGTTTTGTTTAATACCCATGAGTCTTTTACTAAAAGAGACTAAGATAAGATAATAATCAATTCACCTCGAACACAACTTATCCAAAGCAAACACCAAAAACCCTGAAAAAGAAAACCCTACAATTTTCAAAATTCAAGTGGATATATAGATAATTCAGTAACAATTGTAGTTAAAAAAATATATATAGCCACAAACTCTTGAATTCTTCGACGCCTCCCTTGCTAGAAAAATGTCGTGCGCCGAGGACAACTGCAATGGGACGGCCTTGCTTGTCTTTTCCTTGCGCAAACATTTTGTTCTGCGCTAACTCGTTTGATATATTCGTCGTATGGATCGTATCGAATGTTTTTCTCCACGTTACATATTTGACGAGCATCGAAGATGCTTTTTCCACGTCGAGGTCACGTGCTCGGAGGAATCTTATTAGGGTTTGATCATCCAAATCCTGGTCAATTATTTTATCATTGAAATATAAACAGTTCTGCGATGCTAAATTGGCACCTAAAGAGTTTCGGATATATAGTTTTATTAAATTAGGCATCAAATGAATAGTTCTAATAATAACAAGAAGACTCGGCTGGCCTAGTTGGTTATTTGATATATTTTGTTTATTTTGTGCTCATCTATACTCGTATATTAGATTCTATGTATGTGTAATAGATCAAGATATTGTATATTTTTATATTATTAATCAAGGTATCTAAAAACTAAGTATTTCAAATAAGGATAAAATTATAATTAACTAAAATATTAAGGGTAAAATTGTAGATAATCATTTATCAAATTGGCAGACCATATATATGCAATTTAATTAATTTAATGAGGTTCTAAATTTAAGTTATTGTAATTATACACCAAAATTTTCATCTTTTATATTTAAAAATATTTTATTTAATAATATAAATATATTGAAATAACATAAATAGAACTATATATTAACACACGCATAGAGGATGTGGAAGGTACTATCTATTATACAAAGGGTCTAGTCTAGGGTGGCTAAATCTATCAATTTGGTCGGTCATTTATTTGCAATTTAGTTTAATTAATTCACGACGTAATCATTCACTTCTAAATTTTTTTGTTTTTGTAATTATACCCCAACACATTAGTTTTTATTTTTCATGTTGAAAAACTATATTTCATCTATTAAATATTAAGTATTATAATAAAATAAAGTAACATAAATATAACTATATTTTAAGCACACACATAGAGTGTGCGGTAAGTACTAATAGATTAGATAAAGAGCCTAAGATGGATAAAAACTGTCAAATTGATCAATGAATTTGATAAATCATTAGCTACATTTTACCCTTAATTGTTAAATTACTATTTTATTCTAATTTTTTAATTTATTACAAGTTAAACCTTACATTGAAACTTTGTGTTTTAAATGGGGTCTTTACACATAAGTACCTATTTGGATAAAAACTTGTAATTTAGTACCCTGTCAGGATTTTTTTATATGTAGGTACCTAACAGAATAAATTTTTTGCACATAGGAACCCGATCCCCGGAAGTACATCATGCAACATATTTGGGTAACCTATATCGACACATTTGGGTACCCTATATAACAGAAAATGGTACGACGTATGCTATATTTAGGTACGCCCTAGGTAACACACAGGTATGTCGTAGGTACGACGTATGCTATATTTAGGTACCCTGATCAACGTGTTATTTTGCTGACATGGGTATCTATGTGTAAAAGTTTTATCCAATTGGGTATTTTTCTATAGATTCACCTTTAATAAATTAATTAACAATATAAACGTTCGATTGTTACACACACAACATTGATTGTGCTAATGTACTAGTGATAATAAATGTTGTTACGCAAATTTTGGTACAACAGCCTCAGCTGGATTAATTAGGTGGAAGTTACACCTACCAAATCTGAAATATCTAATTTATATTTAATTTTCGGTTAAAAGTTTACATCATGACGATAACCACATGACGATACTCTCTCTCTCTATCTCTATCTCTATCTCTATCTCTCACTCTCTCTCTCTCTCTCTCTCTCTCTCACTCTCTCTCTCTCTCTCTCTCTCTCTCTCTCTCACACACACACACACACACACAGACGCACACGCACACATACACACACAACGTATTGGACTAGAAAATTCTTGCGTGTAATAATTCAAGACTGGCAACCTTATTTTGAACGTTGACATTTGAACGATAAAATTTTACTACTTTTCTATACTACTGTCGAGTGTCGATTATGTAGAACTTTAGAATAATCTATCGGCCAACTCAAATAATATTGAAATGAAAAGTAACGAGCTTTCACTTTGTAAATGTCCGATCGATCTCATCTAAAAAACTAATAAATTACGCTAAACCCATATAAATTATCTCATCAATTCTTGTTCAAACAAGGATGAACTTTTACATCGATCGCTAAATTAAACTGTAATAGAAACGACTTGTCGTCCCCAAGAAAACCCTACTGATCGATCGTAGTAAACACAGAAAGCCTCAAATTCCCTGGCTACGTCTGTGTTCTATCAGTTGTGTTTCCTTCATTATTTAGTACAAAAGATCATCTTTTTATGCTAATCTTGAAAAAGAAAGCCTATTTTCCAATAAACCCTTACAATGAGCTATTCGATACTTGGATTTTGAGGATTTAGCCCAACAATCAAGAAAACATTAAAAACATAATCACAGAATAAGACGAACAAAGAGAGATAAGAAATATAGGTCAAAAAAGATCAACGCAGAAATACACATATACCTTTGAAGATAGATCTTTCTGTTGAACAATTGCTCTCATAAGGATAAGCTTGTTCTTTAATTCTTCATTTTCTGGACATTGGGAAAAGTTAATATGTTTTTCCATTATCTCCAAGCGCTTCTATTTCAACACCTTGAGCTTTAACAAGTCTTCAATCGCTAGGAATGTTACCTTATTTATGCTTTTATAGCAACAGCGAAGGGAAGTGCCTTAATTTTCCGTTTTTATAATAATAATAATAATAACAATAATAATAATAATGATGGTGGTGGTGACGGTGAATGGTGATGATGATGTTTTTCTGTTTGCTAGTACACTATTAAATGGTTTGGTATTTAGCTGAGCGATATTATTTGGAATGATGGTTTGACTAAACGCGATTAATTGCACATGACATGGCATGCATTATTAAATATTTCTCACCTCAATTATTATTTAGTACTTTAAAGCATTAAGAAAATATTGGAGCTAGGCAAAGGGATCTGAGTAGAACGTACAGTGACAAATAAAAGTCAAGGTAAGAATGTATGATATTATTGACTATTCAATTCAATTCAAATATGAGCCGCTCTGTGTGTGTTATGTGTATGCGTATTTTTATTTATTCCATTAATAGTAATCCAATTAAATTGCTTATATTTCAGCGTAATTTCTAAAAAGAAATCATTAACAAATGTATTAATAACGTGGTTGGTGTTGTTCTATCAACAGTTCATCAAGCTGATGAAAGTCGTCCGAGAAAGAACCTATTGAAGATGATCGGTGATATAATGCATTAATTTCAATGTCTATAAATAAAATTTACTTTTGTCTCTATAAATCAATAAATAGTGATTATTGTATGTATTGCGATCTCTCTCTCTCTCTCTTGTTGGGAATGGTGGTGGGCCCCGCGGTGGTTGTGGGCCCCGCAGCGGAACATGTCCCGGTTTGGCTCGGTACGACGATCGGGAGAAGTGGGACCCACGGAGTAAATTTGGTGGGACCCGCACAGTAACAACCACGGTAAAAATAAAATTACATAAAAGTAAGAAAGAACACCGGAACTTAACGTGGAAAACCCTCCGTTAACGAAGAGGGAAAAACCACGGCCGAGTCGGCAAAATCACTATAGTAAAAATTACAACCCTCGAATTTTTACTCACTTTTACCACTCGTGTTTACCTCACACCTCTCTGTGGATGTGGAACCCTATCAGTTTCTACCTGAACTGATAACCTCACAATTCACTCGAACTACTTCTCTCTATATATAGTAAAACTCGAATGAGCTTGTGATGATAATAACTGAAGAATCCTCAGCCTAGTTATAGATGTCTTCAGCTCGAAACGGGTGGCCAGGAATGCGCCGCGTCGCCATTCAATAACAGCCGTTCATTAAATTATTATATATAATAATAATTTTTTTTTTTCTCTTTTGATGGGCGGCTGTATACGGCTGGATCCCAACAGTTCTCCCCTCCAGCCACATTTATTATTTGCGGGGAAGATTTCATACCGCCTCAGCGATAGCCTATGCCGGCAAGCCCGGCGCAGAACTCAGTCTTCTCCTTGGGAATAGACCTGGGCTTTGGGCCGGTCCAACCCGGAACCGGCCCAAAACCGGCCCGCTAACCCGGCCCAAAACCGGAACCGGTAACCGGCCCATTTAAATTGGGCTGGGCCGGTTAGCGGGCCGTGGAACCGCGGATTACCGGTTTCGGTTCCCGGATCCGGATCCGCGGTTCCGGTTCCGGTTCCGAACCGGACCCGGAACCAGCCCAACGGCTTAGCCGTTGGGCCAACGGACTTCTTATTTTTTTTTTTTTAATTTTTTAAACACTGTAAAATTACAGTTTTAACCCAAACGAAAAATCTATAAATACCACCTCATTTTAACCATTTTAACTCACAATTACATCCAAATCTCTTCCAAACTCTCTAAAAAAGCTCTCAAAAAAATCATCCTATTAATATTTAATATTATTAACAGTAATAATTATTTTATTTACACTACACTACTACACTACACACACTCACTTATTATTACAAATAATCAAATTATTATTTTATACTAATGGCGTCGTCATCGAGAAATCCTAACCCTCGTGACGAAGATGTTTATATGGTTTTAGGTCACGCCGACACATTTCGGGGAACTGGCGACACCGACGAGGACACCGATGTACCGGAACCGGAACAGACGAGAGCGACCGACGAAGGACCGAGCCAAGCTTCTACGGCGACGACAAGGAGGAAGCAACAACCGCGTGGTCGGCGGTCTAAGGTATGGAATTTTTTCGATTTAGAAATGGATAAAAATAATGCCGCTTCAGGTACCGCTTATTGCAAAATGTGCCGCCACCCCTACACAATTAAGACCGGACCGAATCAAGGTTGGACGGGCTCGATGAAAAAACACCTCCAGAGGGCGCATAACTTCGGGGACGATCTAGAGCCGGTAGGAAACGAACCCCGACAACAACAAATAAACGTAAGTACGGGTAAGAATTTTGTTATTACTAGGGAAATTTCTAAAAAAGCATTAGTTAAATTCGTAGTTATGTGTGAAGAACCCTTTTGCATTGCGGAAAGTGAAGGGTTTATCGAATTTACGAGTACGATACAACCCGGATTCCATAACGTGACCCGTAAAACCCTTAGGAAATATGTGTTAGAAACTTTTAAGGAATATCAAACTAGCTTAGTTAGTCATTTAGCCAACATTACGTGTAGGATTAGTTTGACTACCGATATTTGGACTAATATTACGTCGCAATCTTATTTAGTCGTCACCGCCCATTGGATAGATGAAACATGGACCATGCAAAAACGTATTCTTTCCCTAGATCCCCTAGATTCGCAACATAATGCCACTATGATATCGAACTATGTGTTGAATGTCGTTAATAAATATTGTATTCAAGATAAGGTTATGTCTATCACCTTAGATAATGCTAGCGCGAACAACGTAGCGATAGGGATCCTTCGTAGGCAACTTAGGTTACCCTTAGACGGCAAATTATTACATGCTAGGTGCGCTTGCCATATTATTAATTTGCGTGTGCAATGTGCTTTTGACGAAGTTTTGGGAGATATTGTAGAAAAGTTTAAGGTAATAGGTAAGTTACTTTGGGAACGCCGCATCGGAACGTCGTGGAAGCAAACCGTCCTTGCCGCCGGCCTCACGTACAAGAAGTTTCCGTTGCCAGTCCCGACTAGGTGGAACTCGATGTACCACCTCCTCAGCACCTTCATGCGTTACAAGGACTTGTTGACGCCTTTTTGGAACGAGGCCGCAGTCGGCACCACCTCCAGGTATGAATTACGACAACTTGATTGGGATATTGTAGGTATGGTCGTGTCTATACTTGAAGTGTTCGCCGAGGCTACGGAGAAATTTTCCGGAGTTCACTACCCGACGTCCCCATTATTCATCCCGAACCTCTTCGCGATGTGCTACAAGTTCGTGGAGTTTCGCAACAGTCCTTACTTGGGTGGTTTCATCCAAAATATGGAGCAGAAGTTCAGGAAGTATTGGGAAACCATCCCAATAGTACACGGTTTGTCGGCCTTACTCGACCCTAGTTGCGGTGTAGATACATTTGATATTTTTTTCGAATATTATGCTCAGTTTCTTGGAAAGAAAGTGGACGACCAAAAGGCGTCAATTCACGCTTCTCTCCAAGAACTTTTTTCTTTTTATGCAGCTGAGCAGGGACATAGTGTGGAGCAACCCGTACCAGCGAGCGAAGCCGGTTCGTCGGAAGGAGGCGGCGGCGCAATGGGACTACTACGAAGATTGAAGGCACAAAAGACGAAGACCAAAACGCGTGCGTCGGGGTCGAACACGAATGAGATCTAGCTCTACCTGAGCCACAACTTCCAGACTCCCGATGACTTCGACGTTTTGGCCTGGTGGAAGTCGAACGCGACTCTTTATCCGACCCTCTCCGCCGTTGCTCGAGACGTTTTAGCCGTGCAAGCGTCTAGCGTCGCCTCCGAGTCCGCATTCTCTACCTCCGGGCGAATTATCGGCGACAGACGCGCAAGCCTTAACCCGACATCCCTCGCAATGTTAACATTATTGAAGGATTGGTATTTGGCCGAATCGAAGAACCGGCGGGAGAACGCCATCGACGAGTTCCGTTCTTCCAGTTCGGACGAAGACGAAGAGGCCTCTAACATAGTTTTAATTAATAGTCAAGTCGAATAAATTGTATTTTTTATTTCGAATATTTTTTCTTTTTTGTATTTTGTAACTTGTAAGTTTTAAATTTATTTTTCTTTCTTTTATGTTTTTATTTGTATTTTTAGGTAGTTTTTTTTTTTTTTATTTTTTTGTACTTTTCTATCTTTTTTTTGTTTTTTTGGAATAAAATTTTTGGATATTTTCTAAAGAATTTTTCCATAAAAAAAAATTTAAACGGGCCGGTTCCGGTTCTGGAACCGGAACCGGCCCAATAGAGGCCCGGGGGTTCTTAGTGTGGTTCTGGTCCGGTCCCTGGAAAATGGTTCCAGAACCGGAACCGGAACCGGAACAGTGCGGGAACCGGTTGAACCGGAACCGGTAGAACCGGCCCGGAACCGGCCCAATCCGGCCCAAAGCCCAGGTCTACTTGGGAATAATCTTCGTCAGAATGTCCGCAACATTCTTGTCTGTGTTGATCTTCTGCAGCTTGAACGCTTTCTCCTCAATAGCTAGTCTGAGCCAATGTAACGAACATCGATGTGTTTCGTTATCGAGTGATACATAGTATTCTTGCTTAAGTCCAAAGCACTTTGACTATCGCAAAATATTATGTACTCCTCCTTTTGAATTCCCAACTCCTGAAGAAATCTCTTCAACCAGAGCATCTCCTTGCTAGCTTCCGTTGCTGCAACATACTCTGCTTCAGTAGTTGATAAAGAAACACATTTTTGTAACCTTGACTGCCATGAGATAGCTCCCCCTGAGAACGTAAATATGTATCCCGACGTTGACTTTCTACTGTCGAGATCACCGGCCATATCAGCATCCGTATAGCCTGTAAGAAAACATTTACCACTTCCAAATGTTAGGCATAATTTGAAAGTTCCTCTCAGATACCTCATGATCCACGTCACTGCTTCCCAATGTGACTTCCCGGGATCCAATAGAAATCGACTCACAACGCCAACTGCGTGAGCGATATCTGGCCTCGTACACACCATGGCATACATTAAACTTCCGACTGCCGATGAATATGGAACATCTGGGACATCTTCTCCGCCTTCTGTTATTGATGGACCGGATTTCTTTCGCAACTGAAAGCGAGCGGCAAGTGGCGTGCTAACTGGCTTAGCATCCTTCATATTGAACCTCTGTAGAAGTCGTTCAATAAAGCGCTCCTGGGATAACCACAATTTCCCAGCTTTTCGATCTCCGGTAATCTCCATCCCGAGAATCCGCTTTGCCGAGCCCAAATCCTTCATGTCAAACGTCTTTGACAAATCTTTCTTCAATCTACTAATCATCTCTGCATCTTGTCCGACAATTAGCATATCATCAACATACAGGAGAAGAACGATAAATTTACCGTTGGAGTATCTTCGGACGTAAACACATGGATCTGCATCTGTTCTCTTGAACCCCTGATGCATCATGAAAGAAACAAATTTCTTGTATTACTGCCGTGGAGCTTGTTTCAGTCCGTACAAGCTTTTCTTTAACCGGCAGACCATGTCCTCTTTACCTCTAACCTCCAACCCTTCTGGTTGTTCCATATATATATATCTCTTCATCAAGATCACCATGCAAGAATGCGGTCTTCACGTCAGTTGCTCCAATTGAAGATCCATGGTAGCAGCTAGTCCCAGTATGACTCTGATTGAACTCTTCTTCACGACCGGTGAAAATATCTCGTGAAAGTCGATCCCCTTCCTCTGAGTGAAACCTTTGACCACTAATCGAGCCTTGTATCTGACCACCTTGCCATCATCCTTCTTCAATTTGTACACCCATTTGTTCTTGAGTGTCTTCTTTCCTTTCGGCAATCGAACTAACTCGTACGTATCATTCTTCAGAGAATCCATCTTCTCTTGCATGGCCTTTATCCAACAATCTTTGTCCCTACAAAGATTGTACTTCCTGGAAGCTCTCTGGCTCCCCATCGTCAGTAATCAAAATATAGTCCGAACTCGGATATCTCGTAGATGGTTGGCATTCTCTAGTTGACCTTCTCACCCGAGGTTCAACTGCTTCTTGCACATCTGAAGGCTCCCCCTGCTCAGTACCTCCAGTGTGTTCATCTACGACAGGTTCATCATCATCAATAGCTGGCTCTTCTGGTTCAGGTTCTGATTGCTGCATTCCTTTCTCAGTGGCACCATTATATGGAATGCTTACTGGTGTATAATCGTCTACACCTCCACCTGTGGATTTTGTCACATCCACATCTGAGTCGCCCATGGTCTCATGCTCGTGGAATACTACGTCGCGACTTCGAACAGTCTTCTTCTTCTTTGGATCCCAAAGTATGTAGCCGAACTCTTCGTCTCCATACCCAACAAAGATGCAAGGATTCGACTTATCATCGAGCTTCGATCTTTGCTCCTTCGGTACATGCATGAACGCCTTGCAGCCAAACACTCTCAAATGCGAATATGAGATGTCTCTACCGATCCACACCTTCTCTGGAATGTCGAAATCCAACGCCGATGAAGAGAGTCGGTTGATAAGATAGAATAAAGTGTTGACAGCTTCCCCCCACAATGACTTAGATAGATTAGCCATCTTGAGCATCGCTCAGACTCTCTCCATAATGGTTCGGTTCATTCTCCGCGACACCATTTTGCTGAGGAGTGCCAGGAACTGTCTTCTCATGCCCAATGCCCTGCTTCGTGGAGTAATCTTTGAACTCCCGAGAGATGTATTCACCACCATTATCTGTGCATAGATACTTTAGTGGCATTCCTGTTTCTCTTTCCACCATCGCATGGAACTTCTTAAAATAGTAGAACATCTGGTCCTTCCTGTCATGCCCCGACCCCGCGTCACAGGCGCGACAGCCGTTGCGTTTTCTCAATAAACGCAAGGCTCGATATCCACTTATTTACCATATGAGACAATAAAAGACGAGGAAGAAATCAAACGAACAAACGTTATATATATATATCAAGGACGGTTTTACAAAATATCACACTACATCGCCCAATCGATCAAACGAATGAATGAATTTACAATAAAATCTCCTTCCAAAACAACACTGCCAATGGACCCAACAAAAGAAGACTATGTACCCAATATGGAGACAACGGCAGCGAAAGTAGGATCGCAAAATGGCACGTCCAGGGAAAATCAACAACCTGGAAGGGGGACATAAATGATGGGGTGAGCAAACTACTAGCTCAGTGAGTGGATAATACGAAAAAGCTCTCTCTTCCAGAAGGCGGGTCCTCCACGACGACCCGATAATCAAACTAATCGCACCATCACTTATATTATCAATATTATAAAGACCACCTCAAGACGTACACATAAATTAATAAAATTCACAGAGTCACGTCAACGACGTGTGGGTGGCCCTCCTCCCTCGAACCAAACTCCCCGTCGAGAGCCCAACCGAGTCTGTCACCGTACTCTAGACCATGAAACTAACGACACAACCACTACTAAGACATATGCATGTCCCACACACGGTGACGTTGGCCAAAACCTCCCCAACGACCACCCTTTGACTATCATCAATAGTGGGCACGAGAAGGGTGCAGTCGTTGGGCCTCACTCACCCGGTGTGCCAAACCGTGGGCTACTACTCGATTTTGCCACTCTCACTCACCCGAACGTGGCCATTCGGACTACTACTACCTGGTATCAAGTTTATGCAACAACCAAGACCGACCAACAGACGACAATCCGCATCATAAATCAAGCCAAGCAAGTAGTATCACATCACCACGTCATATTTAGGACTCACACAATCATCGGTCCAACACATCACACACCTATACAACAACCCGAACAGATATCAATAACCTATAGCCGGCAAGGCTCATTATCCCCAAAGCAGAAGATATCACATAAATTAGTACGACTTAAACCGAGGACTTAGAACGACGCAATAAAACGACTCGACGAGGCCCACTCGTTCTGTGAAGGAAGGCGTCCCCGTATCACCCACCCATCTGTCAAGGTTTAGCGTTCCCCAAGACCCGAAGCTAACTTCGAGCCCTCGGCTGGCGTCCTTTCGCCTAGCAAGATGATAACAAACACGTTTAAGATCAGTCATGAGAATTTCCTTTAAGTACGGCAGAATATTTTCTGTTTTATGGTAGAAAGTTTAATAATTCCTAACAATTCATACGACCCTCGGATTAAATGGGTTCAAACTACTATGGAAAGTTGGGAAGTTTAGCTTTCAAACGGGACCAGTTTCAGATAAATCGGATCAGCCTACACGGGTCAAAATCACGAAAAACAGCAATTGCGCATCACAGTAACGTCAGAAAATTCCTGCTTCGCTGTGGGGCTTCAAAAATTCGTATAAAAATGATGAATTATCGTATTGGGCTGATTCTAGTGGCTATGGACAGCTTAGGAAGTTAGCTCTCAATAGAAACTGGTTTCGAAGAAATCGGACAAGTAGAGATGGGTCAAAACTCATAAATTCTACCACTGCGACATCAGTTTTTTTTTTTTTTTTTTTTTCAGAAAACAGCACTTCTCCAGTTTCGCGCTGTTAAGTCAAAAGTTCACCAAAATTCGAGGAATGATTGGATTGAACCGATTCCAGCAGCTATGAACACCTAAGAGAGTTAAATTTCCACAGAAACAAGTTTCGGGGGAATCCGATACCTCTAGCTAGGTCAAACACGCAGATAACAGAGACTGCGAATATCAAAAAATTTACAGCAGAAGTTTTCATCTCGAAACTGCTTTTACTTGGAAGAAGAACACTTCTTACCTCTGTGTAGCTCGATTGCAGTAAGCTCTCTACCTAGATGATCAAGTTTCTAAGATATCTCTCTTTCTCCTTGCTTGTTCGGTGGCTTCTCACGTGGGAATGGCTAAGGGATAGTGATGAGCAAAGAAGGTTATAATAATCCCTCAATATGGGTTGGGCTCTTTGCTTTAGTTTGGATTGTGCTAAATGTTGTTTTTTTTCAATAAAAATGGGCTACTAGTTTAGATGTTATACTTCGTCTGCAATAGATATACCCAGGTCTTGCGAGACGCATCATCAATAAAGGTCAGAAAATATTTACTGCCTCCCAGAGATTCGACTTCCATGGGTCCGCATACGTCAGAGTGTACCAACTCCAACTTCTTCATTCGCCTAGTTGAATTCTTCGCGAATGAAACTCTATGTTGCTTGCCAAATAAACAATAATTGCAGGTCAGCGCTTTCCCCTTGGCACTGGTATGAGGGACTTTTTAGCCAAGACAGTCAACCCCTTCTCTCCTACGTGCACCAGCCGTCTGTGCCACAAATTTGGAGAAGCGTCATCTTCAACTGCATTCAGTTGGTTAGCACATATCGTGGCGTGCATTTTGTATAGCGAGCAGCATAGCTTTCCTCTCGCTACCACCAATGATCCCTTGGTGAGTTTCCAGTTGCCATTCCCCATCTCGTTATAGTATCCTTCGTTGCCCAGCACTTTCACAGAAACCAGGTGACGTAGATCTGGTATGTGTTGCACATCTTTCAGCAGTAGTGTGCACCCTACGCTCGTCTGGATACAGATATCACCGATCCCCCACTATTTTAGAAACACTTTGGTTACCCATCTTGGTAGTTCTAAAGTTTCTCGCTTATATGTGGAGAAGTATTCACGCCTTGGAACAAATGGTAGGAGTCACTAGAGTCCACTACCCATTCGGTGCTTGCATCCGCAACATGACAGCAGTCTGCTTCATTCACTAGAGTAACCTCTCCACAATCGTGGAGGCGAATGCAGACGTGTTCTTGTCATCATCTTGTTTCTGTTTTCTGTTGAGAAGCCTACAGTTTCTTTGTAAGTGGCCAATTTTTCCACAATGATAACACTTCCTCGTCTCCCTGGACTGGGATCTATCTTTCAACTTGTCGTATCCTTTTGGTCCTCTACTCTTGCTCCGACCACTATTCTCCATAACAAGGGCCTGATTTCCCGTACTGGTATTGGCAACATCCTTCCGTTGCAGCTCTTCATTGTAGAGTCTGTTTTTCACCATCTCCATCGTGACTTTACCGCTTGGTGCCGAGTTGGTGAGCGATACTACCAGCGTATCCAAGCTATCAGGTAGAGATCCCAGTAGTAGACAAGCTTGTAGCTCATCATCAAGGACTAGACCGGCACTTGTGAGTTACCAACCCTTCAAGTCATTAAGATGTTCAACAACCGATCGTCCCTCGTTCAGCTTCACATTCATGAGTTTTCGTATCATGAATACCTTTCTTAGCGCATTTGTCACCTCGTACATACCCTCCAATTTCGTCCAGAGTTTGTGGGGATATGTCTCATTTCGGACGTGGTTGTAGAAGCTAATGCTCACCCATTGTGGATCACAGCTAGCGTCTTTCTTTGTAAGTTCTTCCACAGGACAGCATTCTCGCCTTCAGGCATCTTGCCTTTATTTTCGATTGGCTCATAGAGGTCTTTGCAAGATAATCCTCCACCGTTGATTTCCATATGGAGTAGTTCGTTGCTGTCAGCTTGATCATTCCTCCGTCGTTCTCCATGGCCGTCAAAATCTACAGCAACCTACTAGTATCTTTTCTGATGTGGAAGATCAGTCAAAGCTGCAATCACAGAGCATACTCAGAATACTACCAGGCTCTGATACTACTTGTTGGGGTGGTGGGCCCCGCGGTGGTCAGTGGGCCCCGCAGCGGAACAGGTCCCGGTTTGGCCCGGTACGACGATCGGGAGAAGAGGGACCCACGGGGTAAATTTGGTGGGACCCGCACAGTAACTACCACGGTAAAAATAAAATTACCGTAAAGTAAGAAAGAACACCAGAACTTAACGTGGAAAACCCTCTGTTAACGAAGAGGGAAAACCACGGCCGAGTCGGCAAAATCTTCACTATAGTAAAAATTACAACCCTCGAATTTTTACTATCTCACTTTTACCACTTGTGTTTACCTCACATCTCTCTGTGGATGTGGAACCCTATCTGTTTCTACCTGAACTGATACCCTCACAATTCACTCGAACTACTTCTCTCTATATATAGCAAAACTCGAATGAGCTTGTGATGATAATAACTGAAGAATCCTCAGCCTATTTATAGATGTCTTCAGCTCTTCTGGACCGCTCGAAACGGGTGGCCAGGAATGCGCCGCGTCGCCCTTCAATATCAGTCGTTCATTAAATTATTATATATAAAATAATAACATTATTTAATATTTTTTTCTCCTTTGATGGGCGGCTGTATACGGCTGGATAACATCTCTCTCTATCTATATCTATATATCTATATATATATATATTTATAACAATTCCTCGGTTTGAAATTTGGATTTTCTAATGAATATAATTAGTACTAACATGCATCCAATCTAATCCCTCATCGGATTTGTGGATGAATGAAATATGCATTCAATTCTATACATATTTAGATAAGATTTGTTGGGTGGGACTAAGATATAATACTTCTACAAAGCAACTTTCTTTCATACATCGTAAAATTGTATTTATAAGATATAAATAAAAGTTAGCGTGCAAATGCTGTAGGAAAAATAAAATAAAAGAAAACAAATCAATGTCCCCCCAGGCCCCAGTATAAATTATTCCACATAGTATTTTACTAGTCTTCTGAATAGATCAGGACTTTACTAGGATCATATTTCAGTTTTCAACTGGTCAATCCTTATTTATTTTTGAGATATAATCCTTAATTACTATGTGTCCATTTTTGAAGTGTACTGTTGACTTGGTTTAGTCTTATTACAATCTAAGATTTGGATTAATAAAAAGCATGATATATCGTAATCACATTGTATTAATTACCTAACCCAAGCCCTCACAATAGCTCCATAAATACCCATACCAAACCCCCCAAAACAAAAAACCATAACACAGAACAACATATCATCGAAACTCTACGTTAAAGAAGCGAAATATAAATATAATGGCAAAGGCGTTGGACTTTCTAGTGGCTTGCCTTGCCTGCTATACCATCGTTTCAGGTATTTATAATACAATAAGTCCATGGATAATTTATCGATTCATTTTATACGAATGATCATTTGATAAATAATTAAAATTGCGTATAGGGTTTATAATGTTGGGTGGAGTATGGGGACAGCCATGCAAAGCTGACTATGAATACGCTTTCTGCGACGTTAAGAAGCCTGCTGGGCTTTGCAACAGCACTTGCCTTTATTACTACATCGATCGTTTTAGGTACGCAAAGTGCATAAAGAAACCTTCGAAGAGATTGCCTTTCTGCAGGTGTTACTACGACTGTGGCGATCCTCCCCAACGCCTTGCTGCTAATGATGATCATATTATTGCTGGTGGAGCTTTGACGTACGATAATAATTGAAAGAAAAAAATTCAGTTCTTTCTTTTAGTAGTTTTGTGCTGTTGCCACACAGATCTAATTAGTTCTTCTTATCAGTGGAGGAAATAACAATTAATAATAATGAGCGATGTTATGATATGATGTATCAACATTTTCCTTTCTTAGTCGCTGGTCGGCCTTTTCATTCCTCTATTACCATTATCTAAGTGTATAAACATCCATAAATATCATTACACGGGATCTTCAACGCCAAAAAAAAAATGTGTAGTTTTGATTATGAGAAATGAAAACAAATAACATTAAGTTGGAATACCTCGTGGGATACAGTTTGAATGGGATAGGGATCCTGTGCCGCTAATTGACCTGTCAAATAAATAATTGTTTTTTATTCATTTTTTTATCTATAAATATGTTAGTTTATGGTGAATTTGGAGATCGGAATTTGGTGATATGATTCAGTCCCTACAGCTTTAACTTTGTATGCCTAAAACTTAGTTTCCCACTCCTAAATGGCATGCTCATTTCCTGTAATTCAATCACATATTCTTCCAAATCATACAATCATCTTTACTATAATGCTTTCATCAAATATCTTACATTATGATGGCATTCATCATCACGAATATTAAAAAACGCAGCCAAACCAAACTTAACCTTAAATTAACCCAAATACTTAAACTTCGATTTTAAATAAAGATGCCCAAAATAAAGATGATTGTATGATGTGGTTGGATATGTGATTGAAAAGGGCATCATAGTAAGTGGGCATTTAGGTAGTGAAAACTAACTTTTAGGTACTTATTTACAAAATTAAAGCTTTAGAGGGTCTGAATTATAATACCAAAATTCGATGGGGTATTTATCTCTAAAATCCCTGTTTTCAAATAATTAGTAATTTAAAATATTCAAAATATAAAATAACTTGGATATAAATTACACACCTGATGCTGCTAAACAATCTAGTTTCTAGAAAGACGCTAAACATAACCGGGGAAAAATTCAGCCCCATCCCCACACCGAGGGTTACATTTAACTCGCAAAATGGAGACAGAAACCTTCTAACTTCCAAAACATAGCAACGAATTCTCATCTCACCTTTGACACAGAAACAAAAGGAAAAAAAACAACGCTTCAACTCATTCCACTGCATACTCATCGTCGTCCTCGGGCGGAACAACGGTGAGCAACGAATACTTAACCTTGAGCGAAATCCGCCCCTTCTCAACCACAAGCCTCGCCCCAGAAACAACCCAGTAACCCGGCGGGTCCTGGGGCCCGCGGGTCATCTCCGCAGTATCCACGAACCTCAGCACCTTCGACGCCTGGGTCGGGGCGGGCGGCCCGCCGGGGTAAACCGCCGAGTTCACATTCACATCGCAAGGCTGAGGCTGCGGTTTCTGGACGGCGGCGGCGGTAAAGTGTTGGCTTATCAGAGTCGAAATGAGCCCAGACTTTCTTCCCAGACCGTGGGACCCGCCGTCCCACTCGGGCGCTTTGAACAGAATCGCACCCACGGCGGTCGAGAAGCGTAGCCTGAGAAAAAGTACCTTTCTGAAGCCGTAGTCGCCGACTTGCAGCTGTGCGCCCGTGACTATGGAGAGGTCTTCCTCGGACTCGACTGGGGCGGTGCAGACGTGGGAGAAGTTCTTCCACTGCACTTTTTCGTAGTAACGTCGATCGTAAGATTCTTGGCGGTTGGTTGAATTATTACCTTTTGGGCCGTCGTCCTCGAGTTGGAGGGTGGAGGGAAGGGAGGAGAGGTGCTGTAGGTGGACGGCCAGGCGATTGCTTCTCCTTCCCTCGAGGTGAAGCCTCATGCCTGTCACGGGCCTCTTGCCTACGTCTACCTGAGTGGAGGCCGAAATTTTTTAACACGAATCTTGTATTATTTAATTTATAGGGGCCATGACTCGCAAGTTCGTTTTCGAGAGAGGAGGGCCTTACTGCGGAGGTATTCACGAACAGTTTTGGACCGAGAAAACTGAACTGTAAGGAGGCATTGCCTTGCTGTTTTCGTTGAGGACCAAGAGGAAGGTCGCAGAATACGGGTGCCCACTGCCTAGGGAGCTGAAATTCGAGAAATTGATGAAGCTCGTCGATTGGCGGTTTGTCTGCAGTTGAGAAAACCATGAGTTAATAACACAAGCGCGTAAGTTCAGAAAATGTGATGATGTTGGTAATGATGATGATAACGATGATTTGTTTCCACTCACAGCGCAGATAGAGATTAATGGCATGACTCAAATAGCCACAACCAGGAACGCCACTCAGTAGAGAGGTTATGGGGATAAAGGACATGGAGATAACATCGGGCTCTGACTGAACTGTTTGTAGCCATTCGTTGTGTGTCAAATTCCTGCCATCACTTCCGCCGCGTCTCTTACAAATGCTAGCAATATCCTGTTACAAAAAGAAATATAAGACAAGGAGGCATGAGCAGCACCTTATAGTGGGATCATGGTTGAGCTGAGCAAACCAAATGGCTTACATCTTTGTGTGAATACGAACTTCCTGTGCCTGTATCAGCAAATCTAAGCTGGCGGGCCTCCCTGCCGACCTGACGCAGAAGTAAAAAATAAGATATTTGGGACCAGGTTATAAAACTATGCACCAGTTATTAAATGATTCAAAGAAATACGAAACCTTCTCATTGGGATACTGCTGTTCGCCATCCAATTCATTAAGTCCATTTGCATCCAAAAACCTTTTATCCGCCGAAATTTTTAATCTTTTCTGCACGTCCATAGGATCCAGGGAGGAAGAGTGCTGTTGCTTCATGTAAATCACATCCTTCCCACCCATCTTAACTCCAACGATTATATGAGTACCGAATTTACTTATGAACCTGAAAACATTTTCAGTCGTCAATTAACCCAAATCATGCCAATTGCTTAAACTTTCCGAACCAATGATCATTCACGACGATTGGACAATTTTAGAAGAAAAAAATAATCGAGATCAGTATTAATGAGATTATATGAACCCGGTAATTTCAGTGAGCAAGAGCATATATCGAACTGATGTGAGATTAAGAATACAATTCAGGATAAGGTAAACCATATGAAACTTGACTTAAACATCATGGCTAAGCTGCAGCGCATACTTTCCAGCATTATCTATTGCTAGTGCGCAAACAAAATATATATCATCTCAACAGTTGACCTCATCCTGTGAGTTGTGTCTATGTACTGCTTACAAAGGACAAAAAAAGGTCTGGAATGTTGGTGCTCGCCGCCTACCAACTTCATCCTTCTCAAAATGGAAAATTTCAATCAACTACGTCAAAAGTGGAACAGGGTCTTTTTTTTAACAAAAATTCTTTAATGCATGAGAAAGCTCTAGAATGGTTTTGCTCGACTCAGTCGAGGTTTTCTCGAACCAGCTTGGTTACAGCAACCAAGTCATACCTTGCCAATGCTGCAGGTTCCCATGTTGATGGAACTTCTTTCTTGACGTGATCTTGGAGCACCATCTGAGACTTTTCAAGTGCTACCGTATATAACGTAATAAACATTCCATCAAAAGCAAGTGCCTTGGTGTAAGCTGCATCTTTCTGCCAGCACCCCGAAAATTCAAACATTGCATTGAAGAGCCCCGAAGGAATTTTCCCAGATAATGATAACTCCTGGTTCATTTGTTCCGACATCTGCAAGTTTACACGGAACTATTCACTAGAAGACATCTAAAAGTAAATATGAAAAGGTCACAAAATGAACGCAAGTTACCATAAACAAGAAAACAGTAAAATGCATTGAACCAAGAGAGAAGCATATAAATCCAAAACGAGTGATAATACCGCCGATTCATTAACACACAGTCAAAGAGAAAACTATTTGACTTAAAACAGTCAAGCGGATTTCAAAAGAGATTAAACCTGCTGGAACGTCAACACATCAGAGCGAAAGCGCGTCCGCTCTCCTTTATCGCACTTGATCGACTTCGGCACATTGGGAATCGAAACTCCACCTGGAAGAACAATTTCCCGACCCTGACGCTCATCGATGCTGATCAAACGCGTGTCACCTTTACAATACTTGAGTCTTATATCTAATGAGATGTCATATCCACGACCAATCGAACTAATTGCCACATTTGCAGCTTCACCAGCAGGAAGTCTAAGAGCCATCTTTCAGAAACTCTCTCTTTCTCTAATTTTCTCAATGCCAAACAACTTGTCCTTTAGGAACTGCATAACCAGAAAAACACCAAACCTCAAATTCTCGTTACAGCTATATACTCGAAAAAAATCTCCAACCAAGTAAATCGGCTCACTACAAGAGAAAATTGAGCAAAACATCCAATTGTTCAAGCTCTAAGCTCGAAATCAAAGATTCCAAGAAACGACCTCGGATCCTGCCTGAGTCAGCTTGACCTTAAAATGGAACAAAATACTCTATCAGCAGTCATATATCAGAGACTTAAGCATGATGTTTGAACTATGGTGAGCTGTTCCTGAACAACTCGTACGCTTGCTTCACAGTTTTCAGCAGTCAAATTCCGACTCCGACGATATCTAAATCATACACGAAACCCTCTTAATTCGCGAGCTCACAAAAAACCTTAAAAGTGCGCGCGGTACTTACGTAGCATTTGTGGAACTGAAACCCTAGCTCTCAGATTTTGAAGCTCGAAGTAAGCTCAGATCTTGAGATATCTGCAATTATGGCGTTTATTACTTGAAATTTGATTGCTATAAATAGAACCTTGTAAAGTATAGCTCTAAATCGAGGCTGCGAATTGCAATTTCAAAGGCGAGCCAATGCTGTTGGTATTGATGAACTTGAGAAATGGAGGTCAAAGGTCAACTTTACAATCATATCAATAAGTGGTAATTTGATTAATGGAATTAAATGATAAACTCAAAGCGCTCAATGATTTCTTCCTTTTTCTTTTCTAGCTTGAATCAAATCGAAACCTCCTTATCAAATTTATAATCGGTATGTTTAGCATACGCAGTGCATGAGCAAATATATCAAATTCATTTATATTCGAAACATTTCATATTTTTAAATACTGGATTACTATTCACCGCTTCACCGCCCCCTAAAAGGACTGTAAAAAGACGATCTTGCCCTGATGATATTTAAATTAATTTAAAAAGAAAAAACTAACTAAATATATAATTCTGGTGCGAAATACTGAAAACTACATATACAAATAAATTCGAACGATCGATCGATACGAAAAAAATTCGATTTTAACATTTTAGGATATTTTCGGCCCTGCAGTGCACGGGCCGAATGATATTTTCGGCCGGACTGTGCGCGGGCCGATTGATATTTTCGGCCCGGACACTGCTTGGCCGAAATTTCAGTTCTGCCCGCACAGCCCCGGCCGAAATCTGAGTTAGTTTTTTCTTTTTAAATTAATTTAAATATCATAATGACACGATCGTCTTTTTACAGTCCTTTAGGGGGCGGTGACTAGGAAAAAGGGGGCGGTGAATAGCAATTCCCTTTTAAATAAGTAATTTAAAAAATGATTATAATTTAAGGATAAATTTGTAATAAATTACAATATTAATGATAAATTTCTAATTTAAGCAATTAAAGGTAAAATTACAAATAACCATTTATCAAATTAGACAGACCAATTTGACAGTTTCTATCCCACCATGCGTTAAGAGTATATCTAATTACTAGTACTTTTTCGTACAATCTATGCATGTGACTAACGCACTGTAATCAGTTTTAATGTTATTTTTTATTTTGAGATTAATAATTTTAATGTTAAGTAGATGAAATATAATTAATAATGTGCAGGGGTATAAATACAATAATTAAAAAGGTTTTGAAGTTATATGATATTTAATTTGACGGACCAAAGTGGCAGTTTATAGCCACCAAGGGCCCTTAAGGTGCCACCCACGGCCACGGCCTTGATTTTAATAGAATAAAAGAATAGATAATAATCATAATGATTTATAATCAAAATTACTTCGATCTTACAACCACATTAAAGCAAGGTAATTGATTAGCTTATATACTAATTACTAATTAGTAGTGCAAAAGCATATGCCCTTGCGACAAATGGGAACATGGCAATCTTTCAAAGATTTTGCACAAATGCTTAGTTCTGTTTCGTTGCAAGGCGGTTTCAAACTGTTCTTACAGTAGCACTTGCCGTCATAACACACCTTCCCCGGCGGATAAACGGCCGGGCAAATAATTCTAATATGATCGCAATCTTCGTCGTTCTTGCATTCAAAGGCGATCGTTGATGACCAGCAAGAAACTGCCACAAAAAAAAAATCAGGAATTATTAATTAGTTCATTAACGTATATATTACATTTTGTTACATTACATGCATGTGGATACATATTATGGTTAATAATACTGACCAAGAAAGATGGCCATGAAGATTAGAGCTGCTGATGATCTGAGGAAAGCCATTTAGGGTTTGTTTGCGTGTTTTTCTTTTCTGAGTGAGAGTGTATTAGGAGAAGGAAACGAGCTTTGTCTGTTTGTGTTTTATGATAAGAAGAGGTTGGTGGCTTTTGTGTAAAAGATTTGTTATTACAGCAATTGGCAAAGGATTCATGTAATAAAATAATAGGTTTAAGATAAAAAAAGAGAGAGGAAATTTTCTTTCGTGGTGCGTTTACTTGATTGGATAAAGCAAGGTAATGTAATATTATCATACCTAGTGTTCACCAAGGTTTTGACAATCGGACCGGACCGGGCGGTTCAGGCCGGAAACCAGTGAACCGGCCAAAAATCCGGTCCGATTCCATCCGGTCTAAGTCTATTTTTTTGAAAAAAAAAAAGAAAAAAGGAAATAATATGGTATAGGAAAAGCAAATGAACGAGTTGATAGATGTTTCCACATAGTCCAGCGGTAAGATAGTAGAAGTTCGAATCCCATGACCACACTTTGATTTTCTAATAATTAACTAATAGATCAGACTTTTCACATTGACCCCAACTTTTATAAATTTAATTTCTGTAGCCCTTGGTATAACTAATTTCAACTACCAATACAATTTATTTTATTTAATTTTGACTCAATTTTATAAAATTCTAATATAAAACAAAAGTTACTAAATAAACATCTATATAATTTATATTCTGTGAATGGTTTAATCACAAATATATTAAATATGTTTAAATACACCGATTTAACCCTATTTGATTCCAGTTTTATACCGGTTAAATCACTAAACCTTAAGCCACTAAAATTTCCGGTCCTGTTCAAAAACCCGGTTTCAGAACCATGGTGTTCACTATAAACAAAGTTCAACAGTATAGAGCACGCTATAATACATTGGCCCGCTATCATTATCTAACAAACTCGGTACAATTTATCCGATGGGCCGAGGTAAAATAAGTTATCCAACCCCCTATTAAATGCGAAAAGACCAAAATACCATTATTCCATCATATCATAAAATCATTTTTGTTTCATGTAGTTTGTATGTAAAAATAAATAAACAACACTAATTTATTCATTATTTCATGGTGATTAAATTGACATTTATATCTTATATTTTTCGATATTTATAAGAATAATTATTTTGTAAACTATATATTGATGAAATAAAGGCTACTTTTGTAAATTTACAAATAATATGAAGACAAAAGCTTATTATGTTGGAGCTAAACAAGATTAAAAATATATATTAATGTTGAATTACAAAGTGAACATATGATCCATGTAAAAATCAAGATTATAATCTTAAAATTGTATCACATAATCTTACACAAATAACTAAAAGCAGCCTTGGAAAAAAAGTTGATTTCAATGGGTTTTCAAGTAAATAATGGAGGGCTTTAGCGGGTCCGGTCTGGCCCGCGAAATTGACTGTAGTGTAAAACATTTTATGAGCGATTCGAGCGATAATAAATTAATAATATAAAGGTAATCGAAAATAAATATTCGTTTCTTTTGTGAATATAATAATAGTTTTGCTGCTGAAACGCCAAAAAATTTTGGATCACGTATCAGGTTTGTCATCGATATCCTCATCACCGACATGTATGGCTATTACTTCATATACCACATAATAAAAATATTGAATATATAGAGCTATGTCGGTAATGTTATCCTGATAATCTATTCTATTTAACATAAAATTAAATAATAAAAAAATAAAACACCCCACTACATTTAATTACTTTTTATTTAATTATTTTTCAACTATATGTTTTTATATAATTGCACATGCATTCAATCTAGTTAATTTTATAGTTCATTGGAACACACAAAAAAGGGCAATATTTATGTACGCGACCATTCAAATTTCGTGACTTTTAACGTCTGCGTAGTTCTAGTCTTATATATATATGGAGACTATAGTGCATCGATATCGACCTACATACAATTATCAAAGAAAAAACAGTTTAACAACTTTAGGTTAATTAGTTATTATTGAAGAACGTCATTTTACAATAGTGTAGCAAATTCAAAATTCACTTCCGACCCATGTATGTATAGCCACGAAAAAAAAGTACAGATAAAAGACGGTTTAACAAATTTATGTTAATTAATTATTCATTGAAGATACGTCATTTTACAATAATGTAGCATCAACTTCCGACCCATGCATGCATAGCCACAAAAAAAGTACACATAAGAGTTTTACAATTAGAAGCTAATTAATCCGCAAACATCCAAAATTAAAAAAATCACTCAGATATATTTTAATGACATCTTCCCAGGTTGGATGTTTTTCTATATATGTGCATCTAGTGCTTGCCAAAAGATTTATCACCATAAATTTGTTTTTTATTTACATCCCAAATAAATGAAAATTGCAGACTCATTTATCATCTCTATCCTCTTCTTCGTCTTCTTCTTATCATTTCTCTTACTGAAATCAACGAAGAAGAACAAGAAACAAAAGCTCCCACCGAGCCCAAGAAAGCTACCCATCATCGGCAACCTCCACCAAATAGTGGGCAAACTTCCACACAAATCCCTAAAAGCCTTGGCCAGAAAACATGGCGGCGCCGGCGCCGGCGACCTCATGTTCTTACAGCTCGGCTCCGTCCCGGCGCTGGTCGTCTCCTCCGCCGAAGCAGCTCGAGAAATATTCAGACACCACGACCTGACGTTCTCCGGCCGACCCACCTCGCCGTCTCTGGCAAAACTGTCGTACGGCAACCAAACCCCCTCGACGGCGCCGTACGGCGACTACTGGAGAGAGGTAAGAAAGATCCTCGTCGTAGAGCTCATGACTGCGAAGAGGGTTCAGTCCTTCGCAAAAGCTCGAGCTCAAAAGGTGGGACTGATGATCGATGCCATCGCACGCAGTTCTGAGAGTAATAAGCCGATAGATCTCAGTTCGTTAGCTTTCTCCTTGTCCAACAACCTCGTTTGCCACGTGGCGCTGGGATTGAAAGGTGGGGTTGATGAAGAGAAAACCAGGAAATTTCAAGAACTGCTTCACGTTATACAGAGTTTTGTCGGCGAAGCTAGTATAGGTGATTACTTTCCATGGTTGGCTTGGGTTGGAAAGATAAACGGTAGGGATCGAAAGTTGGAGAAGAGCTTTTCGGACATGGATGAGTTCTTCGATGCTGTAATAAGAGAACACGTGGATCGTCGTCCTAATAATAAAAATGGATATAAGTCGTTTGAAGAAGAAGAAGAAGATGATGATGATGAGCATGAAGACATCGTTGATGTGTTGCTGAGAATTTCCGAAGATCCTAAGCAGAGGATAGCTCTCACGGCTGAGCAAATGAAGGGTGTTCTCGCGGTATGTAGTAAATTTAATTCTACTCCTAGAACTTTCGCAAGTTCACCTTAAAATTCTGTTATTTACCCCCCCTTTCAAATTAGCCCTACAGATGAAATTTGCTTTTCATTTTTTTTTTAACTTATTCATGTTCAAAACTAGTCATATATTTTTACACAATCCATCGTAAATTGTATTTTTTTTTTGTAATTTCGACCATTTTTTTACTACTTAGACTATGGGTGAAAGATGAGCCGAGCTCGAGCTGAGCCCAGACATAAAGCTCGAAACTCGTGAACACACTCGCGAGTTTTTTTTTTTAATTTTTTATTTTTTAATAAATGTATTAATCTGTTTTTGCTCTGAGCTGAAAAGCTCGACACGAGCCCCGAAAATGAGCTTTGGGTTCGGTTCATTTACAGCCCTACTTAGACAGGATGATACTTCGATAAAATGTTTGAATTTAGTTCGTATCGTCAGTCTATTTATCAATAAAATTGACTATCTATACTTTTATATAAAGATCATGGGATGGATAAAAACGGTCAATTTGATCTGTCATAGTTATTTACAATTTTATCTTTGCTTAATTATAAGGTTACCATTAATATTTTAACTTATTACACGTTTATCTAAAATTAAAACTGTAGTTGTTAATTAACTTATTAGTAATATAAAATGTTCAAAAAAATATGAAATAAATTGATATATTTGCACACGTATTAGGCGTGCTATACCTACTAGTTTACGATAAATGACATGAACAAATACATACTGGACTATCACAATATGATTTCGCAGGACGTTTTTGTGGCGGGCACAGACACCTCGGCCGCAACGATCGTCTGGACAATGTCAGAACTCATGCGAAACCCCAAAATCAAACAGAAAGCCCAACATGAGCTCAGACAGCTAACACCTCCTCCTTCTCGAGTACCAATGATCGAAGAAAAAGAGCTCTCCAAGCTCACATACCTCAAGAAAGTCATCAAAGAATCGTTCAGAGTGCACCCGCCTGCCCCACTATTGGTCCCCCGAGAAACTATCGAGAAATGCACACTGACCCTGAACGACGGGCAAACTTATGAAATACCGGAGAAGACCAGAGTCATCTTCAACGCCTCGGCCATACAAACCGACGAGAGGCGCTACGAATTTCCCGAAGAGTTTCGTCCCGAGAGGTTCGAAGACGACGATGGGATCGATTACAGAGGGCAGAGCTTCGAGCTTATGCCCTTTGGGTCGGGGAGGAGGATATGCCCCGGGATTAACTTTGCAGTTCCGCTCATAGAGTTGGCGTTGGCGAACCTTTTGTTCTGCTTCGACTGGGAATTTAATACGGAGGGCGGCGAAGAGAGTCTCGACATGGAGGAGGCTATGGGGATTACTATGCACAAGAAAAAGCCTCTCATTTTGATGGCTACCAAAGTATAGTGAGCTATTATTATAATCAATGCATTTTACTTTCACGCCAACTTATATTTGCCAGTATTTAAGCACATTTTACGCACGTGCAATACAAATATTGATATATTATTATATCTTTTAAGTAATTTTTTAATTAAATTATAAATATCAATTTTATTATATATAAAAAGTTGATCTGTGGATATAATGTAATATATTGACTATATCACGAGTAAAATTGTAATTACAATTGACACACCAAATTAATTAAGAGTTAGTTACTATAAGACTGATATTTAATAAAAGAGAGATGAATTTTAGTTGATTAATTTACAAATTAAAGTATGTTTCTATTTTATTAAGGGAGAGCGCCTCAAATTATTTTAAATTAATTGGTACCGTTATAATTACCATGTTAACCCTAGTTTCAAATACATTCAATTATATCCTCTAAAATTAATTTTTTATATATTTATAAATAATATAATTAAATTCAATTTCCGTCTATTAACTGCAACTTAAAATATAAGTTAATATGACAGAAAAAAATGGTGGTGATTAAGAACTTACTAAGATATCATAATGGTGAATGTTTTGTGAATAACTAAAAATTAGCCGGAATTTATAAAATTTCATGTCATTATTATTAGATGATTCTACATTTTATGCTTATCTAAGGAAAATTTGACCCGTTGAACACCGACTATGCTAAGATACTTCCTCCGTCCGGGCTAAAAGATTAGTGGGCACTGAGATTAGGAAATCACACTATTTTAACATTGTAGTACAACTTTTGAGGTATGGAGAGAGAAAAGTTATTAGTAGACACGCAAATCAAGAAGACTTTTTTTTTTAACATTAATGGTGTAATTAGTTTAATTAGTGGGATAATTTTTTACCAAAAGTGGAAATGAGAAGAATTATGTGGGACGCCCGAAATAGAAAGATGAGAAGAAATAAGTGGGATGGAGGTAGTAATAAATTGCGCTCAGCTAAATCCACAGTAGCACTAAAAACATTCACCTTTTACTTGCAACAAAATCAATGGAAGCAGGCCGCGAATCGGAATCTCTCCTGGACCAAATCAAGCGCCGCGCCTCGAAGACGCCGGCCTAGAGGACTGCGCGCTGTCGCCGGAGTCAATCTTATATGTTCGCCGGGCGGATAAACGGCCGGGCAAATAATTCTTATATGTTCGCAATCTTCGTCGTTCTTGCATTCAAAGGCGAACGTTGATGACCAGCAACAAACTGCCACAAAAAAATTTCAGGAATTATAATTAGTTATTTAACATATATATTATATTTTGTTACATGCATGTGTATACATATTATGGTATAATAATACTGACCAAGAAAGATGGCCATGAAGATTAGAGATGCTGATGATCTGAGGAAGCCATTTAGGGTTTGTTTCCGTTTTTTTTTTTTTTTTCTGAGTGAGAGTGTATTAGGAGCAATGTTTTAAAAAGCGCAAAGCGTAGGGTGTCGCGTTTTAGTGTCGGTAGCGCGTAGCGTAAATAGCGTAGCGCGTTGCGTGAGTATTTCAGATAAGCTAGATAAAATACAATAAATTATATATAACATACAATAAATATAAATATGGTCACTTTTTTATGTCATTATTGATGTTATGAGACTAAATAATCAATATTTTCTCTAGAAATTAAATGAAATACAAATAAGGTACAAATAATTGATTAAAATTTGAAATTTAAATATATATAACCATATATTGGAAAGTTTATATAATCCCAAACAATAGACCTATATCATTTAAAACAACATTCCAGTTTCAATTTACTATCAGTTCAATTAAAATAAGCCTATTAAAATGATTTTTATCGTTATCGCAAATTATATTGATATCAAAAAATATATGATACGCATGCCATTATGATCGTCATAAAATAAGGAATAAATTGGATATGCTTATGTATTTTTATCATATAAATTACTCAAAATAAGGACGCTTTAATTATTTGGTGGAAGTTTTAAAAAGAAAAATAAAAAATCAGTTTGTACGGAAGCATTTAGCGTTGGAAAAAATAAAATAAGAAACAAAAGACCTTTTGCCACGGATATGGCGTCAGAACACGTCGGTAAATAGAAAAACTAAAAAAAATTAAATACAAAAGGTTTGCGACGGATGTAGCGTCCAAAAAACCGTCGCTAAAGACAAAAAAATTAAAAAAAAAATTAACGCTAAATAAATTACGCCTCGACGCGTTTTGACGGAAAATCTCGCTATTGCGCGCCTCGACGCGCGCGATAAAACGCCTTTTAAAACAATGATTAGGAGAAGGAAACGAGCTTTGTCTGTTTGTGTTTTATGATAAGAAGAGGTTGGTGGCTTTTGTGTAAAAGATTTGTTATTACAGCAGTTGGCAAAAGGATTCATGTAATATAATAATAGGTTTTAAGATAAAAAGAGAAAGGAGATTTTCTTTTGGGGTGCGTTTACTTGATTGGATAAAGCAAGGTAATGTAATATTAATCATACCTAAGTGTTCACTAAGTTCAACTGTATACAGCACACTATAATACATTGGCCCGCTATCATTATCTAACAAACTCGGTACAATTTATCCGATGGGCCGAGGTAAGATAAGTTATCCAACCCCTATTAAATGCGAAAAGACCAAGATACCCTTATTCCACCCTATCATAAAATCATTTTTATTTCATGTAGTTTGTATGGTAAAAATAAATAAACAACACTAATTTATTCTTTATTTTATGGTGATTAAATTGACATTCATATCTTATATTTTTCGATATTCATAAGATTATTTTGTAAACTATATATGATGAAATAAATGCTACTTTTGTAAATCTACAAATAACATGGAGACAAAAGTTTATTATGTTGGAAACTAAACAAAATTAACAATATATAGTGAGTTAAAATTACAAAGTGAACATATGATCCATGTAAATATTAAGATTATAATCTTAAGATAAAATGTATCATTAATACGGACAACTAAATGCCGCCTTGGAAAAAGTTGATTTCAATGGATTTGTTGAAATTAAGGCATGAAAATCAGCTCAACAAACAAGCAGAGGAAGAACGAGCTGATAAAATAGTTCAAGAACACCACTGCCAAGTGTCACGGCCGTGACGATGTTTGCACGAGGCCGTGACACTGGACATAATGGAGTTTGCGCGTCCCAGTTAAGGGTCACGGCCGTGACGATTCTTGTACACGGCCGTGACGTGCAACAGAACCCAGCTTACACACACTGGTGTGCTTCACGGCCGTGAAGAATGATGTATAAGGCCGTGAAGTCTGTTTTTTACATTTTGAGCGCTGCCTTTAAAATCTAACTGTGCGCGACATTTTCTAGTACTACGATGATTATCATCGATCTGAATTCTGTAATCTCTTTGTATCAATAAAAATTCCTCCGCACTGTGGATGTAGGATCGATTGATTGAACCACGTTAATTCCTTGTGTCGATTTCTTTTCGATTTCATATGGTATCAGAGCAAGAATTGCTTCAGTAAGCTGTGATTTACTGTCAATCTGATCTTCTCAGCGATACATCCATGGAAGAAGATTCAACAGCGCCGCCGCCGTCGACGGCACCGCAATCTTTTGCGTCCTCAACGTTCAATAAGCTTCTGTTCATTCCTTCCTCAACAGTCCCTATTTCTTGAATGCCGGAGACAATTCAGGGCAGTTACTGGTGCACGAGCCATTAGTAGGCGACGATTATGCAACCTGGAGTAGGGCTATGCTGATTGCCTTGACTGGGAAGAACAAGGAAGGATTTGTTAATGGTGATCTTGTGCTGCCAGCTAATTCAGATCAAGATACAATCAATGCTTGGAAGAGGAACAACAATGTTGTGATATCTTGGATACTCAATGCTGTGTCGTAAGAAATATCGGCCAGCTTCTATATAACACCACAGCTAGAGAGGTTTCGGAGGACGTGCAAGAAAGGTTTGGTCAAACAAACAAACCTCGAATCTTTCAGATCAAGAAAGACTTGATAAATCTGGCGCAAGGTTCAAACAGTGTGACAACATACTTCACCAAATTGAAAACATTATGGGATGAGCTCTCGAATTACAGGCCCATCTGTCAGTGTACATGCGGTGGGTTGAATCAGATGAGAGCTTACCAGAATGAGGAATATGTGCTCATGTTCTTAATGGGGTTGAATGACACTTATTCTCAAGTTAGAGGTCAAATTCTGTTAATGGATCCGTTGCCTTCGATCAATAGAGGATTTTCTCTGCTAGTACAAGAGGAGAAACAAAGATCTATGGCTCTAGGCCAGTCAGGAATTGGAGAGAATCATTCTAACAGCATGGCAATGTTGGTGGCTAAAGGAGATCAAGAACCAGCCAAGAAAGTCTTCAACTTCAAAAAGGATTCAAGCAAAGGCATCTGTAGGCATTGTGGGAAGAAGGGCCATGCAATTGAGACCTGCTATCAGGTCCATGGATACCCTCCTGGTTACAGACAAAATTCAAGATTCAAAGGACCGAGGATCAATCAGACCTTAGCAGACACGATGCCCAAAGCAGGGCAGCAGAATTACCAGCCTTACCCATCTGCCTCAGCTTCTGGTTATGCTATGGTACATCTCCAATTGACACCTCTTCAGCTGCAAAACCTGAAGGTCTTCCTGGATCAACAAGGAGGAAATGCCCAGCAGAATAACTCAGATCTCTTGGCGCAAACTGAGAAAATGGGAGGTATCTGTTTGTCTTTTAATTCCCCTAACCTAACTGATTCAAGGTATTGGCTTGTGGATTCAGGTGCCACGAGGCATGTTTGTGGTAATTTAGATCTGTTGCATGAACTATATGAGATTGAGGGTACTAGAGTCATATTACCAGACAATTCAATTATCAAAGTTAATAAAGCTGGCACTTTTCAACTCAATCAGCATATAGTTTTGACTGATGTGCTCTTTGTACCACAATTTCATTTTAATTTGATTTCTGTCAGTTATTTGGCTAACACTAATGATTGTAGTTTCGTATTCAATGCTGATGGTTTCTTGATACAAGATCGATCCCTTCGAGTGATTGGCAGGGGTAACCAAATAGCGGGACAATACACTTTTCAAGTTGATCGTAGTTTTAAGTCTGATTGTAATGTTCAGTCTGTTTTCTTAACTGGTTTGCTGAGTGATTTGTGGCATAATAGACTAGGACACCCTTCAAATAAGGTGCTGAATGTATTAAAAGACTCTCTGAATCATTCGCATCTCTTGCATCCCACATATTGCAAAATCTGTCCAATAGCAAAACAAAAGAAAAACACATTTCCTGATGATCCTAAAACAGCCTGCACTATGTTTGACCTCATACACTGCGATGTATGGGGTCCCTTCCATGTCCCTTCTCATTCAAATCATCAGTATTTTATGACAATTGTTGATGATTACTCACGTTTCACTTGGGTCTTTATGCTTAAACATAAGTCTGACGTTCATTCTGTCATAGATTTTTTTTAGCCTTTACTGAGACACAATTTAAGTGTAGGGTCAAACAACCGCACAGATAATGGTAAAGAGTTTAGTTTGTCTGGTTTGCTTGAAAAAAAGGGATTATGCGTCAATATTCTTGTGTGCAAACACCACAACAGAATTCTGTGGTGGAACAAAAACATCAACATTTATTGAATGTTGCACGTGCATTATATTTTCAGTCCCAAATTCCTATTGAATATTGGTCCGAGTGTATACTAACAGCTGCATATCTCATTAATAGAACACCTTCCATAGCACTAAATAGAAGAAGTCCTTATCAACTGCTTTTTCAAAAAACAGTTCATTACTCTAGCCTTCGTGTTTTTGGATGCTTGTGCTTTTGTTCTACACTTGCTGCAAGTCGGATGAAGTTTGATCCAAGAGCCAAGGAGTGTGTGTTTAATGGATATCCCAATGGCATCAAGGAGTACAAAGTTCTTGATTTAACTACAAGGGAAGTAATAATTTCTCGTGATGTGAGCTTCAAGGAGGATGTTTTTCCATTTAAAGAACTGAACTCATCCCAGAACTCTTTGGATCCCTTCTACCCAATTGTGCTACCTCATCCACTGGATCAGAATATGGATCAAGTTGAGTAGCACCCACATGTTTCCCCAATCAGCCAAGAACAGAACACTTCACACCTGGAACAAGATTTCTCAGTTCCAGATCAGCCATTGGAACAGGGGGACTTTCACCAGCATAATGCCTTAAGTGATGCAGACACTCCACAGCAGCCACAAGAAATGGTCCATAGAAGGTCAAGAAGGGAATCCAGACGCCCTCAATATCTCAGTGACTATCAGTGTAATAACTTCAGAGAGAGGAAGGTGTTGTATCCCTTAACAGATGTCCTTTCCTATCAAAATTTTTCTAGGCAGTTCCAGTCCCTCATTAATGCAGTTAGCTTGGCCAAAGAACCAAAGAGTTTTCTGCAAGCATCTCAGTCAGACAAGTGGCAGAAAGCCATGGGTGAAGAACTGCAAGCCTTAGAAGAAAATTCCACATGGAGCATAGTTCCCTTACCTAAAGGCAAGAAAGCCATTGGTAATAGGTGGGTATACCGAACCAAATTCAATTCAGATGGTCACATCGAGAAATAAAAGGCAAGATTGGTCGCAAAAGGATATGATCAAAGAGAAGGAGTAGATTTCATTGACACTTTTGCGCCCGTAGCGAAGCCTAACACAATCAAGATTATCTTGTCATTGGCTGCCAAGTTAAACTGGAATGTGATGCAAATGGATGTTAACAATGCGTTCCTCAATGGAGAACTCACGGAGGAAGTATATATGGAATTGCCACAGGGTTTTAGCCACAGATATCAAACGGGCAGCAGCAAACTGGTTTGCAGATTACACAGATCTTTATATGGCCTTAAGCAGGCGTCGAGGCAGTGGAATAAAAGATTCTCGGATGCAGTAAAGGGCTACGGTTTTCTCCAAACCCAATCTGATCATACACTTTTTCTTAAGGGGCAGGGCAATCAGTTGGTCATCCTCCTTGTTTATGTTGATGACATAATTTTAGCCAGCCCTTCAAGTGAACAGATCCAGCTTGCACAGCAGTTCCTGAGTTCATGTTTTAAAGTCAAGGATTTAGGTGAACTGAAATTTTTCCTTGGCATAGAAGTAGCAAGAAGCGCGGCCGGGATTTACCTTACCCAAAGACAGTATACCATGCAGCTTCTTGAAGACTCGGGCTACATTAATGCAAAGCCTTTATCCACTCCATTGAATCCAAGTGAAAAGCTCATGCAAGATGCTGGGGAACCTTTGAAAGACCCGTTCAATATAGAAGGCTAGTGGGGAGGTTACTATATCTGACCTTTACAAGACTCGATATAGGCTATGCAGTCCATCGGCTGAACCAATTCATGTCAGCTCCAGAACACCTCATTTAATGGCAGCTCATCATTTATTGCGGTATTTAAAGGGCTCACCCGGACAGGGCCTATTCTTATCAGCAGATCAGAATCTTTCTCTCAAGGCTTTTTCAGACGCTGATTCGGCAACTTGTAAGGATTCAAGGAAATCAGTAACGGGTTACTGTACGTTCTTGGGGGATACACTGGTCACTTGGCGAGCAAAGAAGCAATCCACAGTTTCCCGTTCCTCTACAGAAGCAAGCTTTAGGGGCTGTTGTTGCGGAAGTTCTTTGGATTAAATGTTTGCTTGAAGAACTTAGTCTAGGGCCATCTTGCACCCCAGTAATTTATTGTGATAATCTTTCGGCCTTAAGGTTGGCTTCAAACCCAAAGTTCCATGACAGATCGAAGCACATCGAGGTTGACTGTCACTTCATTCGCCACCATGCTCTTAATGGTTCTATCAAGCTGCTTCCTGTTCGGACAGATTTTCAGCTTGCCGATATGTTTACCAAGGCACTTTCCGGGCCACAGTTGCAGCACCTCCCAAGATGTCAGTCATAAATTTATGCCGTCCATCTTGCTGGGGGATGTTGAAATTAACGCATAAAAATCAGGTCAACATACAAACAGAGGAAGAACGAGCTGATAAAACAGTTCAGAACACCACTGCCAAGTGTCACGGCCGTGATGATGTTTGCACGAGGCCGTGACACTGGACAGAATGGAGTTTGCGCGTCCCAGTTAAGGGTCACGGCCGTGACAATTCTTGCACATGGCCGTGACGTGCGACAGAACCCAGCTTACACACACTGGTGCGCTTCACGGCCGTCAAGAATGATGTATAAGGCCGTGAAGTCTGTTTTTTACATTTTGAGCGCTGCCTTTAAAATCTAACTGTGCGCCCATAAATATTACACGGGCTTTTCCTTATTTTTATCCCAGATGGACCCCCAAGAATATATTGTTCTGCTTTTCCCAAATAATGAGGATAAGTGTCTATTACTTTTTTACCCTTGATACAGTACCAATTCGACCTAATTGATTTGTATCCCTTCTGTTCCCCCAATCAATTCAACCAACGCCCAACGCCCCTGCCCCTCCATACCCGCCGTCGTTGGACCCTGATAGTACCCATCGTCATACGGATTCTCACGGTCCCAGCCAGCACCGTTGCGGGGGTTATGACCATGCCGTGCGCCGCCAGTGGCGGCGTTTGTGGACCCACGACGGGCTTGTGGAAAGGCCAAGCACACTCGCCGCGGCACTCTTTCCCAGGATTCCCAACCTCTCATACACAAAACCCTCACCGTTCTTATTTTTCATTTCGTAGTCATGGGACCCACACGAATTCATACGGAAAATCAGAAATCCTCCATCGCCACGTCATCCGCCGTCAGCACGAGGTTGACGGCGTTTTTCGCCGCCGTGTTGCCGCGCAACTTGAGGGCCAGCGATTTGACCTGTTGGCTCGACAAGAACCTTCCCAGCGAGTACTTATCGTCGTACGCTTGCTTGCCAAGAGAGATAAAGCTCGGACCTCCTTTCTAGACGAGATTGGTAGCACCTGTGATGAAAACACCCAATTAGGGCTTAGGGGCAAACATGTCTTTTGAAACTTTTGTCTGGCCCATTATTGAATTTTGTTAATGAACCAAACACAATGATATTTTGGTTTATATTACGTTGTAAAGTACCCAACCCAAACTTATATTTGATTATCATTGGATAACATGCACTGATCTTTTGCGGGTTTGAACTTTGGTATTAACTGGGCTACAAACCAAACGGTATTTGGCGGGTCCGGTGCGGCCCGCGAAATTGACTGTAGTATAAAACATTTTATGAGCAATTCGGGACGATAATAATACCAAGGTAATCGAAAATAAATATTCGTGTCGTTTCTGAATATAATAATAGTTTTGCTGTTGAAACGCTACAAAATTTTGGATCACGTATCAGAAGTTTTGTCATCGATATCCTCATTACCGACATGTATGGCTATTACTTAATATACCACATAATAAAATATTGAATATATAGAGCTATATCGGTAATGTTATTGTTGGGGTTATCGAGCCTGAGACTCGCCGGAGACCGCCGGAAGTCGCCGGAGAAAGAGCTGGGTCGAAACAGAGATAGGAACTGAAGCTGTAGATGCTGTTTTGCTGTTGAAGGGTCGCGATGCTCAGGAACCGTCCGATCAAGGTGGCGCGCGATCGTAGGGCTGGTGTTTGAAGGCCGCAGATTGAATCTCAGACGTCAGATAGCGCGGGGGAACCGATGGACGGCCCAGATGAGATGATATGTGCTGACGCGGATGACGTATCGTGGCCGTCAGATGAAGATCGAACGGTGCAAGTGGAAAGTGCTAATTCACTTAAAGAATCGCACGTTTGTCTTGCTGGGCCACGCATTTTGCAAAGGGACACGTGGCTCGTTCTGGTGCATTGGATCGGATTAAATCGAAGGACGGGATAAATCGCGAAACACACCAAAAGCATGACTTCAGTTCTATATATATCAGTGTAAATGTTTCGACTAGCTATCTTTCCGAGCTTATATCTTCTTGTAGAGTGAAAACCACGGTGAGTCGTAAACACGAAACTTGTAGAGGGCTGTGAGTGCTGTAACTTTCGTGTTGGTGCTTTAATGAAAAGAAGCTCGGTTAGGTCCGTGGACGTAGGCCAATTATCGGCCGAACCACGTTAAATTGCTATCAAGTGTGTGTGTGTTTTGAGCTGCTGTTTCGAGCTGATTTGAACTACGAATTGTTCAAATAAGTAAGAGATCTTAGCATACATTGGTAGCACGTCCAAATACGAGTCTAACGGCGGTCCTCGATCAACAGTTATCCTGATAATCTATTCTATTTACCATAACATTAAATGATAAAAAAATAAAACACTCCACTACAGTTAATTAATTTTTACTTAATTATTATATCATTAATTAAATTTCAACTATATGTTTATATAATTGCACATGCATTCAATCTAATTAATTTTATAGTTCATTGGAACACACAAAAAAGGGCAATATTTATGTACGCGACAATTCAAATTTCGTGTTTTAACGTCTGCGTAGTTCTAGTCTTATATATATGGAGATAGTGCATCGAACGACCTACATACAATTATCAAGGAAAAGACAGTTCAACAACTTTTGGTTAATTAGTTATTAATTGAAGATACGTCATTTTTACAATAATGTAGCAATGTCAAAGTTTACTTCCGACCCATGCATGATAGCCACAGAAAAGTACAGATAAAAGACAGGTTTACCAATTTTAGGTTAATTAATTATTTATTGAAGATACGTCATTTTACAATAATGTAGCACTGTCAACTTCGTACCCATGCATGCATAGCCACAAAAAAAAGTACACATAAGAGTTCTACAATTAGAAGATAATTAATACGGCCGCAAATATCCTACAACTTTCCGCCACATTATTGACATACCGTAAAACCTCTATAAATTAATACTACCTCCGTCCCACTTATTTCTTCACACCTTTCTATTTCGGGCATCCCACATAATTCTTCCCATTTCCATTTTTGGTAAAAAATTATCCCACTAATTAAACTAATTACACCATTAATATTAAAAAAAATCTTCTTGATTTGCGTGTCTACTAATAACTTTTCTCTCTCCATACCTCAAAAGGTATACTATAATATTAAAATAATGCGATTTCTTAATCTCCGTGCCCACTAATCTTTGGGAAGAAATAGCCGGGACGGAGGAAGTACTTTATAAATTAATAAACTCTCTAAAATAATAAAATCGTCCGGTCCCGACTTGGGCTTTTGTAAAAAATCATTAATTTCGATAAGATAATAATATAATAATTTTTTGGAAAATCCCTTTACAAATTGGTCCCATTCAAACTCTAAATTGATAATTCTTAAAAATTACAATATAAATTATGGTAATTTACTAAAATAAGAAACTATTTGTTACTAGATTTTCTTAAATTGTAATCTAATTGGATTTCATACCATAACTTTGCAGTGAATAGTTACGATGCCGACTTCTCTAGCTGCAACAAAAAAATGTGAAGGGTTGTTGCCTCCATTTTTTGTCGCTTAATATCCTCACCCTTCTGAAAGTTGGCTGAACGATACTCCAATGATATCCTGAAAGCATTTGATATTGTACCTGACTAATTTCCAAACGATACTTTTCATTAATTCACATTTGTAAATGTTTTGTGTACATGAATATTTGAATTCATTTATCAACAATAAATTCTAAATTTGGTTAATTTAAAGAGTCTCTATTTTAATTAATAAAATATTAATTTATCAATATATTAATATCTCTCTAAATTAATAAAGTTTCATTGTCCAATGTTATTAATTTATAGAGGTTTTACTGTAAGTGTCTAAAATTACAAAAATAACTGATATATTTTAATGGCATCTTCCTAGGTGGATATTTTTCTATATATGTGCATCCAGTGCTTGCCAAAAGATTTATCACCATAAATTTGTTTTTTATTTACATCCCAAATAAATGAGAATTGCAGACTCATTTATCATCTCTATCCTCTTCTTCGTCTTCTTCTTATCATTTCTCTTACTGAAATCAACGAAGAAGAACAAGAAACAGAAGCTCCCACCGAGCCCAAGAAAGCTACCCATCATCGGCAACCTCCACCAAATAGGCAAACTTCCACACAAATCCCTAAAAGCCTTGGCCAGAAACCATGGCGGCGCCGGCGCCGGCGACCTCATGTTCTTACAGCTCGGCTCCGTCCCGGCGCTGGTCGTCTCCTCCGCCGACGCAGCTCGAGAAATATTCAGACACCACGACCTGACATTCTCCGGCCGATCCTCCTCGCCGACTCTGGCAAAACTGACGTACGGCAACCAAACCCCCTCGGCGGCGCCGTACGGGGACTATTGGAGAGAGGTAAGAAAGATCCTCGTCGTAGAGCTCATGACTGCGAAGAGGGTTCAGTCCTTCGCAAAAGCTCGAGCTCAAAAGGTGGGACTGATGATCGATGCCATCGCACGCAGTTCTGAGAGTAATAAGCCGATAGATCTCAGTTCACTAGCTTTCTCCTTGTCCAACAACCTCGTTTGCCACGTGGCGCTGGGATTGAAAGGTGGGGTTGATGAAGAGAAAACCAGAAAATTTCAAGAACTGCTTCACGTTATGCAGAGTTTTGTCGGCGAAGCTAGTATAGGTGATTATTTTCCATGGTTGGCTTGGGTTGGAAAGATTAACGGTAGGGATCGAAGGTTGGAGAAGAGCTTTTCGGACATGGATGAGTTCTTCGATGCTGTAATAAGAGAACACGTGGATCGTCGTCGTAATAATAAAAATGGATATAAGTCGTTTGAAGAAGAAGAAGAAGATGATGATGATGAGCATGAAGACATCGTTGATGTGCTGCTGAGAATTTCCGAAGATCCTAAGCAGAGGATAGCTCTCACGGCTGAGCAAATGAAGGGTGTTCTCGCGGTATGTAGTAAATTTAATTCTACTCGTAGAACTTTCGCAAGTTCACCTTGAAAATTCTGTTATTTATCCCCCCTTTCAAATTAGCCCTACAGATGAAATTTGCTTTTCATTTTTTTTTTAACTTATTCATGTTCAAAACTAGTCATATATTTTTACACAGTCCATCATAAATTGTATTTTTTTTTTGTAATTTCGACCATTTTTTTACTACTTAGACTATGGGTGAAAGATGAGCCGAGCTCGAGTTGAGCCCAGACATAAAGCTCGAAACTCGTGAACACACTCGCGAGTTTTTTTTTAAATTTTTTATTTTTTAATAAATATATTAATCTGTTTTTGCTCTGAGCTGAAAAGCTCGACACGAGCCCCGAAAATGAGCCTCGAGTTCGGCTCATTTACAGCCCTACTTAGACAGGATGATACTTCGATAAATGTTTGAATTTAGTTCGTATCGTCAGTCTATTTATCAATAAAATTGACTATCTATACTTTTATATAAATATCATGGGATGGATAAAAACGGTCAATTTGATCCGTCATAGTTATTTACATTTCTATCTGCTTAATTATAAATTTACCATTACTATCTTATCTTATTACACGTTTATCTTAAATTAAAACTGTAGTTGTTAATTAACTTATTAGTAATATAAAATGTTAAAAAAAATATGAAATAAATTGATATATTTGCACATATATTAGGCGTACTATACCTACTAGTTTACGATAAATGACATGAACATATACATACTGGACTATCACAATATGATTTCGCAGGACGTTTTCGTGGCGGGCACAGACACCTCGGCCGCAACGATCGTCTGGACAATGTCAGAACTCATGCGAAACCCCAAAATCAGACAGAAAGCCCAGCATGAGCTCAGACAGCTAACATCTCCTCCTTCTCGAGTACCAATGATCGAGGAAAAAGAGCTCTCCAAGCTCACATACCTCAAGAAAGTCGTCAAAGAATCATTCAGACTACACCCGCCTGTCCCGCTATTGGTCCCCCGAGAAACTATCGAGAAATGCACACTAACCCTGAACGACGGGCAAACTTATGAAATTCCGGAGAAGACCAGAGTCATCTTCAACGCCTCGGCGATACAAACCGACGAGAGGCGCTACGAAATTCCCGAAGAGTTTCGTCCCGAGAGGTTCGAAGACGACAATGGAATCGATTACAGAGGGCAGAGCTTCGAGCTTATGCCCTTTGGGTCGGGGAGGAGGATATGCCCCGGGATAAACTTCGCCGTGCCCCTCATAGAGTTGGCATTGGCGAACCTTTTGTACTGCTTCGACTGGGAATTTAATACGGAGGGCGGCGAAGAGAGTCTCGACATGGAGGAGGCTATGGGGATTATTATGCACAAGAAAAAGCCTCTCATTTTGATGGCTTCCAAAGTATAGTGAAATATTATTGTAAGTATTTCACGTCAATGTATATTTACTTGTCTTTAAGCACATTCTATGCACGTGCAATACAGATATTGATATATTATTTTATCTTTTAAGTTACTTTTTAAATAAGTTATAAATATCAATTTTACTATATATAAAAAAGTTGATATGCGGATATAATGTAATATATTGACTATATCACAGGTAAAATTGTAATTATAATTGACAAACCATCAAAGTTAGTTACTACTAGTAATTCCTACATACTTGTGTGTGCATATACATATATATTATATTAATTTTATCTAAAAAATACATAGTGGAAATTACAATTTAAATATAATATATCTTTATAAATATATAGAAGAGAAATATATTATAATATGAAATTAATGGGGTAGTGCATAGTTATCTTTTTAATTTTATATTATGTTTTTAAAAATAATTATTTTGTAGATGAGATATGATTGGTCAACAAACAGGCCAATAATTGAATTAAGGCTTAATAAAATAGAATAGATAAGTCTGACATTTAATAAAATAGATCTAGAGATGAATTATTAATTGATTAAATTTAGAAATTAACGTACGTTTCTATTTTATTAAGGGAGAGCGCCTCAAATTATTTAAATTAATTGGTATCACAACCGTTATAATTACCATGTTAACCTTAGTTTCAAATATATTCCAATTATATCCTCTAAAATTAACTTTTGGTGAATCTATAGAAAAACCCAATTGTATAAAAAATTTGCAACTCAGATATTTTTTTATATAAGTACTTCGATTGTGTGTACCATTTTCCCGATCTTGACGTACCTTTACATATGTGTTGTGTACCACGTCACATATTTATATGGTACTCATATATGGTACACATATACGTTCCATATGGTACCTTGTGGCTGACTGCATGATGTACCATTTTCTAATTGTATTATGTACCACAATACGTTTCTATATGGTACCTAAATGTGTGATATGATGTATCTTGCGCCGGGCAGGTACCAAAAAATTTTATGCTGACAGGTATCTAAACATAAAAAACTAGGGTAATGACGTGCTAATTTTATATTAATGAGTATGTTTATGTAAAATCCCCTTAATTTTTTATATATTTAAAAAGAATATAATCAAATTAATTTTCATGTATTAACGCAAATATAAGTTAATATGATGAAAAATAATGGTAGTGATTAAGAACTTACTAAGATGATACATTTAATGGTGAATGTTCTGTGAAAGCTAAAAATTAGCCCAAATTTATAAAACTTGACACGTGTGATTCTACATTTTCTGCTCATCCACGGAAAATGGCATTTTTAATTAAATAAATCCAAAAAACTAGCCATTAACAACATAAACCAAAAACGGAAAGTATTAGCAAAATAGCAGACTTCGTCATCCCAGATGACGAGTTAAGTAACTGATCATCCAGGAAGACGAGATAATGTCTTGCTGGCCCGTGACCCGACGTGTCCTGGTCAAGGCTGGTCAAGTTGACTCGTGCACAGTGTTGAAGTAACTCGTCTGTTGGGATGACGAGATAGAAGTAACTCGTCATCTGGGATGACGAGTTACACGAATTATTCCTGACCAACCTGCATGCGCATGCAAATTGTCGGAAATAATTGGAGTAACTCGTCTTCCCAGATGACGAGTTACTTTAGTGGGAAATATTTTACGTGAATCGTCGTTTGGGATGACAAGTTACTTCTCTATACATACCACCCCTCCTCGCATGTATCGTTCTAATATACAACAATTTACACAATGGTGTCGAGTCGAGTACAAGTCATAGTATATTTCGGCGGTGAAATGATTCAATCATCCGATTTCACCGTCAAATATAGTATCCGTCCTATTGCATATAGGCGAATTCGTCGCAATATTAATTTTTCCGAGTTTATATCGTTGTTGTTCGAAGTTACGGGTGCTGATAGCAGTCGTTGTTCGTTGACTGTGTCTGCCAAAAATGAATACTTTCAACATTCCCGCCACTTTCAGCAGCTACTCCAAATCTCCTCAATATCCTCCAACAGCTGAAGGTAAGCCAATGATACGGTGCTTGCGCTGCAATCAGGGAACATCACGGCACCGAAGAGCAGCATTGCATAACCCCGTGCTGATTGTTCGACCTCTTCCTAGTCGCTATCATCCGTTATCGGATGGTGCAACAACCAACATCGAAAGCGATGACCCCCTAATTTTATCCGCAGGTGGTCTAAAACCTAGCAACTCCTCGCACTCATCCATCCACTGTGTGACCGTCCTAGTATGGATCACACCAGAGACACACCTACCATCTACAGGCAACCCCACAAGATACCTACGTCCTGTAAGGTAACGGTCGCCTCCCCAACAAAAAAATAAAACGTATGGGTCTCCTTCCTCCAACGCTCTACACGCCGTATCAAATGAGGGTCAACCCTCTGCGACATACATCTGTAGACGCTGTATAGACCCATATCGTTCAACTTTCCTAATAAGCGACCGTGTATATATTCGGTGCTTCTCTAGTACCCCACACTACATTCTCTAACGCCCTAACCTTAATTGTTTTATCTATCGCTGTATTATCTAACAACAAATCCGTACTGCGGTGATTCGACTGCATCGTCAACACCGAACTATCAAACGGCCCATAAGATGAATTCAAATCCATTCTACATTTAAAAAACGGCAACAAACAAATCAACGATAAATATAGCAATTGATAATGATGAAATTAACACAACGGCCATATTTCAGATATAAACGGGGTCGCTAACCGTAGTCGTCGCTACGCGGTGGTTCACGGCGGAGGAGCTCGTCGAGGTGGCGGGTCGAAGCGACGGAGGTCGTCGACGTGCGGGGGGCGCAGGCGGCGGGCGGCGGAGGTCGTCGAGGTGGCTCGTCGTTGAGGCGGCAGGCGCAGGCCGGCGGGCAGAGACGGCGGAGGGTCACGGGGGGCCGCGGCGGAGGGTCACGGGGGGCAGAGGCGGCGCGCAAGGCGGCGGGCGGAGGTGGTGCGGTGGCGCTCAAACGGACGCGGGCAGAGTTCGCGGGGACGCGCGGGCAGGCGAGGGTCGCGCTCAAATGGGCGGCGGCGTGCAGGCAGGGACGGAGGACGAGTCGTCGTCGTCGACCGTCTCGGCGGCGTCTTCGTCTCCTCGTCGTCTTCGTCTCTTCGTCGTCTGCGCCGTTTTAAAATAACAGATCTAATTCGTCACCCCAGATGACGAATTACTCTAATTCGTCTTCCCAGGTGACGAGTTACTCCACGTCACGGCTCTCGCCAGCGCGGACAAATAACTCGTATACTGGGAATACGAATTAATAATTCGTCATCTGGGGTGACGAAGTTTTCTATTTTATTAATAGTTTCTCATTCGTGTTTATTTTGTTAATGTTTAGTTTTTTTTTAATTATTTAATTAAAAATACCCACGGAAAATTGGCCTGATGAACACCGACTATGCTATGCTGTGAGTTGTTAAATTGCGGTCAGCTAAATTCGCAGTATAGCCCTAAAAACATCCACCTTTTTACTTTTAGAACCCAACAACTACAATTTACACAAAATCAATGGAAGCAGGCCGCGAATCGGAATCTCTCCTGGACCAAATCAAGCCGCCGCGCCTCGAAGACGCCGGCCTAGAGGACTGCGCGCTGTCGCCGGAGTCAATCAGAGAAGCCTTCTTCAAAGCGGCGTCCGCCGTCGGCTCGCTCGTGCCGCGATTCGCCGACGATCCGAAGGAAACGGAGGAACCACCCTCGGACGCCCTCGTGGGGATCGCCGAAGGCGTATCGGCTCCGTCGGAGGGCTGCGGCAACACCAAGGGCGTCCCGGAGGCTACGGAGGCGGAAGACGTTGCGGTAGTCGGCGGCGGCGGAGAGGAGAGGTCCGACGAGGTGGTTGGCGCGGGGAATCTGCCTGGGATTGGAGAGCAGCCGTGCGTGGACGGATTGGCTGGATTGGAAATTGGAGAAAAGGGAAAGGGTAAATTTGGGAATTCCGAAAAGGAAGAAGGTGATGATGAGAAGCCCATCTTAGCCGAGGGATATGCTTTGTAAGAGAACAGAAAATTCTTGTTTATGTAACTCGCCTTCTTCCATGTGTTTGTTTCATAGTGTTGTCTCAGATTTTGGGTTCTTCTGCTATGTTTTTTGGACGGTAACATGATTCGAACAATTCTGTGATACATGTTTTAGCACATTGCTCGAATCTAAGACAAAGATATTGATGTTGTAGATATAACTACTCTGTTCAAAATCGAATTTTGTTTTCTTCCTAAGCTTGTCTATGGGGCTGGGGTTTCTCGTGGTAGCAAAACAGGCATGGGATAACATCCGATAAAGAGACAAATCAAGAATTTGTGGGAGGGTAGATTTGATTTCATGGTCTAACCCACAAAAATTTTTAAGTTCTCCACCTTCAGCACTAGAAGGCCTCATCGGCATAGATAAAATCAAGGGGCTTTTAAAGTTCAGGACCCCAAAAAATTTTTACGCTCTCCACCTTGAGCACTAGACTAAGGCCTCATTGGCAGATAAAATCAAAGGGCTTTTAAAGTTCAGGATTCCAGTTAAGTTTCATTTAGATTTAAGGACTCTGTCAGAAAATTTTTAAGGTTAATGATCCGATACACTCAAGTGTTTCTCAGTATCACTTCTTGGACACGTAGTAACACTTCGTGGACCTGCAGTGCAGTACCACTTCGTGGTTCGGCAGTACCAATTCATCGTTCTGCAGTATCACTTTTTGTTTCGCATTACTACTTCATTGTTATGCAACACCACTTCTGTGCTCCAAAATAACACAACCATCGTCTGATACAAGTTCATATACACTTAATAACAACGGGTTATTATCTCTAAATTTCATACAAATCGTGTCCTTAACTCAAACAAATTTCTGACAGGGTTCTGAAACCTAACTTAAAACATGTTTTTGGGTATTACACGCATGCACCTTAAATCAATTGGGATGATGAATCTTCACCTTTCTCTCTCATGGGTCGGGGAATTGGAATTTTTTCTTCGTCTTTACGGTTGAAGAATTACGAGGTTTAAATTTGATTCAGACCGAACTAAATCGGATGTGGAAATTATGATGGTTTTGAAAGGGATATCATTTGGGCCACAATGTTGAAGTTCAATAGCATTTGGGCTTATCACCCCACAAGTTGGGCCCAAATGCATTTTCTAATCTAAAGTTGTCATTCGATTCTTAACAACTTTATCCGTAAACAGCACCAGCCAATCTTCATCTATCAACAACTCATTCATCCCCCTTTCTCCAATCCAAGAACATCAACAAAGATCGGTGAAAATGCTGCTCACCACTCCATTCCTCGGCGGCGCGCCGAACCTCCGCCTAACCCGCCCCACCGCCGATGCCCGCACGGGGCCCCCGCCCACGACCCTCCCCGTCATCAAAGCGATGCGTTCGCTGCAGGGCAAAGTCGTCTGCTCGACCAACGACAAGACCGTCGCCGTCGAGGTCACGCGCCTGGCGCCGCACCCAAAGTACAAGCGGCGCGTGAGGAAGAAGAAGACGTACCAGGCCCACGACGAGCTCAATCAGTTCGAGGTGGGAGACATCGTACAGCTCGAGAAGTGCAGGCCCATCAGCAAGTCCAAGACGTTTCGGGCCGTGCCGGCGCCGGAAAGGCCCGGCCCGAAGAGCAAGGACGAGGCGACCCCCCAAGAGAAGGAGCTTGGGATTCCCTTGGAGTCGCAGAGCGTTTGAGGGTCGGTTTTTCTTGCTTTCGAATCGAACTTGTGCTTTTAATTTGATGTTAAAAAAATTGGAACTTTTTCTTTAAATTGCTATTGCAATTGGGGTTATCGTGCGATCAATGTGGGATTCTTCTTCTTTCTGTTTTGTTCGATTTGGGCGATAAACTAACAGATAAATAAAAGTATGCAATGTGAAAACACCTGCCCTGATGAACAAGAACAATAGAGAAGTTCATTAGTCTTCAACACTGCCATAATTTTGATATCCTCCTCGGAGAGCTGCCAAACTATGTCTGAAATCCAATGGTAAGCAAAAATTCTACTTCCATTTTCCAATCTGTTCTTCTGGCGATTGACGAGTTAGCAATGAATGCACGATTCCAATTTCTATGTTTAGTATGAGTTTGCTCATATACGACATTCAAGCTCGTTATTAGTTGCAATGGCTGATATTCGACATTCACCTTACATTTACGGCATTCAGCCATGAATCACGATCAAGAACTTTGTTCTTTTTTTTCTCATTTAGTCTAAAACGCTAGCTCTTACTGGGATGTGAAAGAAACTGTTTGCTATTATTTCTTTATTTCTTGTTATAAGTTGGTTGCTCGTTCACCTTCTGCATTTTATCCCATTTATCAGAGCTTGCTGGTTTAAGAGCAATGTTTCATGTTTGTTCGGATTTATGTAAACGTGTGCTTCTATTTTTCTTTTTTCTGGGGCTAATAAGAGAAGCGTTGGCAACTCTGATGCTAATACTACTTTATCTATGTCGATTGGCTATGGAGGACTCACAATTTTCCCCCCTACTTTTTGCTGAAAAAATGGCTTCATTTGCTAATCTTTGTGAATCAATTGGTTCGAATGCAATGCTCTGATGCATCCTTGTTTTCGATGCCTAATGCGAAGAGTTTGAACTATCGTTAGCTATCTGTTCTTTCAGGAGATGTTTTGTTGATCCTTTTACAAAGCGTTACACGAAGAGTTGGAACTCTCATTAGCCATCTTTCTGTTTCGAAGTAGTTTTCCTGAATCATAGTGCAATTCAACGATTTTGTAAATATACTGAGAAGTTCGTAAGGAACTAGGGGTGAAAACGAGCCGAGCTGCTCGCGAGCTGCTCGCGAGCAGCTCGGTCAAAGCTCGGCTCGAGCTCGGTCAAAATCGAGCTCGAGCCGAGCTCGAGCCGGCTCGATAACCAGTCGAGCCGAGCTCGAGCTGATTATATGTGGGCTCGATAGCTCGTCGAGCTTATCGAGCCTATATATATATTTTTTATATTATTATTATATCATAGATAAAAGACCAAAATACCCATAGAGAAAACCCTAGATTTAATATTTTATTTTCACCCCAACAGCCAGCCGCACTCTGTCTCTACCATCGCACTTCATCGCACTCCATCTCCACCATAAGAATCGTTCCTGAGCGTCGGCTGAGAATAAGGGGGAACACAGAACATCAAGCCATCTGAGAGCAACCTCACGAATTTTATAAGGTACTCTGCGCATATATATATATATATATATATATATATTCCGTCTGGTAATTTCATAATACATGAAACAGACTTCTTCGCCTGGTAATTTCGTTTTGGTATTCCTTTGCATTTTTGTACTGATTTTTTCTTTATCTTGCTAAAAATCTGTTTTGTTTCATCCCCACGCACGTTCAAGATATTTGCAATGGGAGAATCATCTGTTCCGAGGCCTGAGGTTGTGTTGGTGAAGAGAATGGAACACTGCGGATAGGGGTGCAAGATATGCCAAAGTTTTACCAGATCCACTTTGATCAGCAACTATACAACTCTTCCCTTCAACTGCGGATGAATTTGTGCTTGAGTGTTGTATTTTTGTTCTATTTTTTCAGAAAAAAATTAATTTAGTAGATTAATCGAGCTCAAGCCCAGCTCAGCTACAAGGTTTGATTGATTTGGATTCGAGCATCTCGAGCCGAGCTCGAGCAGCTCGATAATTTGCCGAGCCGAGCTCGAGCCTTCACTTTAGATGTTTGATCGAGCTCGAGCCGAGCTCGAGCCCGTTTATATTTTATCGAGCCGAGCTCGAGCTGGGCCATGTTCGGGCTCGGCTCGGCTCGTTTTCACCCCTATAAGGAACACTATATTATACTAGTACACGTAGCAGCGTAGCACACCCTATGTGTGTGCAATTAAATAAAAATTAACTGAAAATAAATTAGTTAATTTTAATCATAATTTTAATATTTATTTACAAAAGTGATGGCAATATACTAAAAATAGTGTTTTACATTAAGCACAACGTAGTGAAAGGTGTTGTGTTTTCTAAAAATAAATAAGTAAAATAATTGATCGACCAAATCAACTGAATGAATGGCAGTTTTTATCAAGCGCAGGCTCTTTATATAATAGAAGATAGATATTATCATGTTGGGTTTCGGGTAGCTTTGAGCTACCCGAAATACCCGATCAGGTACCCATAATTTCAGCCCAACAATGTAGGTAATATCCAACCAGCCCAGCCCACTTATCCCCCTTTGTGAATTGTGCGTGCCTTTTCATAATAGACTAGCTTAAAAAACTTATGAACATTCGGCCCAAAGGTAACCAATCCATTAGCCCAAAGGTTGACTGACTCACCTCAACACACAGACGACGCACGAAATCAGCAGACGAAGTCACGAAGCAGACGATAAAAATCACGGTGAGTTTTTACGATGAAATTGAGTTGTATTTTCGATGGATTTTCGGTTTAAGGGCTCGTATAATACAAATAGCTATGGTTTTATGCGAAACCTAACTGTTGACACCGGAAAGTTCGATTCGCCTATTGCAATTGCAATTCAACTTATTCAAATATTTCCTATTATTCGAATTCGAATAATATTCGTATAACATTCGAATTTTTTTCGAAATAATGTTCGAATAGTATACTGTTTACGAATAATATTCGAATTATTCTAATTATATTCGGAAAATGTGTTCGAATAGGTATACTATAAATAATTATGCCAAATAAATTATTCCTAGATTTGAATAATGGCTATTCGAATGTTTATTCGAATTCATTTCGAATTATTCGAGTTATTCGAATAATATTATTCGAATGTTATTCATAATCGAATAATGTTCGAATATCAGTGGAAATTTTAGGCCTGAATTTTTTTTTTTTTCATTTCAGGTTTACTTTCCAATAAAGCTACCGCCTGAAAATTTCTACCACTGTACCTAGACATGCCCAACCGCCGGTTAACCGTAACCGGCGGTTGACGGTTAGCCGTCCCCGGTTGCCGATTAACTAACCGCCGGTTAGCCAACGGTTAAACCGCCGGTTATTTTTTTATTTTTTTTATTTTTTAATTTTTTTTAAAATTTTTTATTTTGCAATTTACTATAAAGTTAAATGAATTTTCGGTGTATTTTCGTTCCTATTTTACTATTTTGATATAAAATTTAAATATAATAAATTTAACGAATCATAACCGGCGGTTAACCGCCTAACCGGCTGTTAATAACCGGCGGTTGGCGGTTGGGGAAAAACCCGAACCGCCCCGTAACCGGCCGGTGACGGTTGCAGGTTACGGTTACCGGCCGGTTACGGTTAAAATTGAGCATGTCTAACTGTACCCTTACACTGACATCACGATACTCGAACGTTGCGGATCGCATCCGGAAGCTTCTAAATGGAAGGGAATTGGAGGAGATGGTGAACTGCACGCAGTTCGGCAATTTGATCATAACGGCTCGGAACCACTACAATTCGAACATGATATTGTGGTATTTAATGAGCCGACAGGTGGAATATCGGCCCGATTCTTTGGAGTTGTGGATGGTTGTGCGCGAGTGGATTCTCACTCGTCGAGTACAGCTTGATCACCGGCCTTCACTGCTCGGCCGTGACTCAAGTTATTCCGTCATCCGACGATTTCAAGACGAGGCATTTTTCCGGTATGCATCTCTATTTTTTTTATCATTGTATGTCGTGATTTCATTTAAAAAATTCACGTTTGGTATCTCGCTTTGTAGGTAAGGAAATTATATATTTTGAGGATTTGGAGAGAAAGATAATCGAGATGACGAATGATGCTTCCGAAGATGGCGCCGACGGTATGAACATAGAGAAGATGAAAATGGCGGCGCTTTTTTTTGTCGTCGGTGTATTGGGGTCAAGGAGGACTAGACGTCACGTGAAAGTAAATGATGAGTGGCTCCGTCTCGTAGAGGACTTCTATAGCTTCAACGAATATCCTTGGGGAAGGATTGCGTACGAAGAAGCGGTATATGGTTTAAGCAAAGACCTCGTTAAGAAGCATCGAGAAATAACATTAAAGGGAAAAAATACGACAACCTTCGATGTTAGCGGCTTTGTCCAACCGCTTCAAGTAAGTAAGTTTATTTTTCTTTAATATGTAACTTATGTTGTTTAAATTATATTATATTCACATTCTTTTATCAGATTCTCGCCTAAGACAAAGTGGTGAACGACAAAGTGGTGAACGACAAATGGCGGCACGAATTTGCAGAACGACAAAGTGGTGAACGACTCCCGATACCTCGAATGTGCCATTGAAAGTGTAAGTTTTCTGGCACGAGTTCGGCGCCGTCTTGGGAAGTAGTGGAGAACGCCTTTAACGGTGTTGCGATGGATGTAAGTGTGTTTATGTATACCGACGAGTGTATTGATGTCTTTTAACATACAAATACACAGGATGCGCGATGTTGGTTAACACCGTCTGCGGCCGAAGTTAATTCAGATCACTTTCACACGCTAGCCAACTTCGAGCCGAGGGGTGATGATGCCGTATCTGAAAGGATAGTGAACCATCTCCGCGAGGGGAAGTTGGTATACTGCACCAACGATCGACTTGAGGAGTCTCCCCCGGCCTCTGCTCCTCAAGAGAGGAGGTTGCCTCCTCGAGAGAGGTCGCCGTCCCATCGACAAGAGGCCTCTCCTCCTCGTCGGAGCTCACGTCGGACATCTCCTCCGCGGGCGAGAGATCGAACACGAGAGGCATCTCCTCCTCCGCAGCGTGCAGAACGCTCACGGGAGGCATCTCCCCATCCTGTTTCTATGAGCTCAATAATCGCCACATTTGAGAGCCGATTTGATAGGCTAGACGCCGATGTTAGGGATATGCGGGCGACTATGAGGCGAGTTGAGTCGCAAATGAGGATGATGGAGTATCTATTTGAGGGTATATATAATTTTAAGTTTCAATTTTTTTTTGTGTATTATTGTCGCTTTTATTTGAACATATATCATTTTCAGTTTTTGGGCATTGCGGAGCGGTGACTTTGGTCGATCGGTGGAGGAGCCAAGTGGCGAGGTCGGGGTTGTTGAGGAAGGCGATGGGTGACGTCGAGCACCCAAAGTACAAGCGGCACGTGAGGAAGAAGAAGACGTACGAAGCGCACGACGAGCTCAATCAGTTCGAGGTGGGAGACATCGAACAACTCGAGAACTGCAGGCCCATCAGCAAGTCCAAGACGTTTCGGGCCGTGCCGGCGTCGGAAAGGCCCGGCCCAAAGAGCAAGAGAAGGAGCTTGGGATTCCCTTTGGAGCCTCGGAGCCAATGATGGCGTTTGAGGGGTTCTTTTCGCCTTTGAACTTGTGGGCGCTGTTTAATGCCTTGCTTTAGCTTTTTTTGTTGATGTTGAAAATCGAATCTTTTTCTTTTCCGAATTGCTATTGCAAGCGATCAATGTGGGAATATTGTGATGCTCTTGTTCTTTTTTCCACTTTGATTGGAGTAAATAGACTAACAGATAGATTAGAACTATGCATTATGAAAACCTCTGCCCCCCTGATGAACATGAACAGTAGAGAGCATACTTATTATTGCTAATCAAAGGTTCATAGCTCCTCAGTCGTGTCTGAAATCAGAGACTCCTGAGAGCTGCTAAGTTGTGTCCGAAATCCAATTGGTAAAGAAAAATCCTCCTTCCATGTTCCAATCTGTTCTTCTGGCGATTGGCGAGTTAATGTAACGCATGATTCGTTGTTTAGTATGTATGAGTTTGCTCATCAACCATATTCCAAGTTCAGGTAGAAGCAGAGAAGTGACGAGGGAATCTTTGCTCGTTGACAAGAAATTATACCACGAGGGAAAGATCCAAAAATCGAAGGACCAAAATAGAAATATATATATTTACAGTTTCAAGGTTGACTTTCCACGATCCCATCTTTCATCAAAACATCATTACTGACATATAACTTGCAAGTATAACAAGAAAAGATCCACTAATCTCATAAGTATTTCACATTCACTCAAGGAATCATCTGATCTGACACTCTCCAGCTTTTCATCCTCGGTAAGTTTTATTTTAGGGTTAATTCAATTTCAGGCCCCATTAAGAAGTTTGGGTTAGGATTCAGGCCCCATTGCAGTGGGCTTTAGTATTAAGGACCCACTTTTCGGAAAACTCAGTGATCAGGCCCTAAAATGACGCAAAAAGACATATTTAACCCTGACATATGCCAAAATTGCGCTGTATACCTAAATAATCCGTTTCAGCCAATTATAACAGTTCGGCGCTGAAAAAGAACACTTTCTTTCACTTGGATAACAACAGTCTTATATTGAGTACCATATGTCGTCTATTTAGTAACAAATGACGTCGCAAAAGTAACACAATATTAAAAAATAATACCGATTCCTGCAACGTCATTTGTTAACACTTGGATAACAACAGTCTTATATTGAGTACCATATGTCGTCTATTTAGTAACAAATGACGTCGCAGAAGTAACACAATATGCAAAAATAATACCGATTCCTGCAACGTCATTTGTTAACACTTGGATAACAACAGTCTTATATTGAGTACCATATGTCGTCTATTTAGTAATAAATGACGTCGCAGAAGTAACACAATATGCAAAAATAATACCGATTCCTGCAACATCATTTGTTAATGTGTTACTGCAGGAAACGGTATTAGTTTTGAATGATGTGGTACCTGTGCGACTTCGTTTGTTACTAAATAGACGTCATATGGTACTCAATACAATAATGTTGTTATCCAAATGAAAGGAAGTGTTTTTTCCAGCGCAAAACTGTTATAATTGATCTCGAACCCTCCACCCAACCATCCCCCTGTTTTCCTAGACAGAAAATTCATCATTATAGGGAGCAATGCTTGATCAGTGGGAAAAATAGGGTCCGATAGTCCGATGTAATAAATATGTCTGTTAATAACATTTTACTGTCGATAAGTAACGTCTTATGACGTTAAAATAACACTTACGATTTTTACGGTAACAAATCAGTATAATTGGGTAACAGTTATAATTGTTCTTGACCCCTCCACCCGACCATCTCCCCCCTGTTTCCCTAGACAGAAAATTCATCATTATAGGGAGCAATGCTCCTATAATGGGTTACCAATTTTTAATCTCGAAACGTGTAATAAGATTGAAATGCTAATGATTCGATCTTTTATAGAAAAACGCTAATGGTCGTCGGGTTGAGTTTAGGGTTTACGGTTTAGGGTTTATGGTGTAATACCGCATGATGGAAAACAAAACAAGGTGTTAACAATCGATTGTGCTCGATCTGTGTGAAAAATGGGGTTCGATAGTTCGATGTAATAAATATGTCTGTTAATAACATTTTACTGTCGATAAGTAACGTCTTATGATGTTAAAGTAACACTTGCGGTTGTTACGGTAACAAATCAGTAAAACTGTGTAACAAATCAGTATAACTGTGTAACATAAAACTGACGTCAAATACCATTCAGAAATCACTTTTATTAAGGGTAATTTCGTCAAATCACAGTTTTGGGTCCTTTTCACTTAATTTTTCAAAAAAGAGGTCCTTAAAACTAAAAAAATGTCTGACAGGGTCTGATCCCTAATTTTAAAATATTATGGGGCCTGACACAAAATTTCCCCTTTATTTTATTTGGGATCGGTCATCATCAAGCTTCTGACATAACCACATTCACCTTACATTTATGGCATTCAGTCATGAATCACGATCAAAGAACTTTGTTCTTTTTTTCTCATTTAGTCTAAAACGCTTGCTCTTACTGGGATGTGAAAGAAACTGTTTGCTATTATTTTTTTATCTTTCTTATAATAAGTTGGTTGCTCATTCACCTTGTGCGTTTTGTCCATTTGACAGAGCTTCGTGGGTTAAGAGCAATGTTTCATGTTTGTTCGGATTTATGTAAACGTGTGCTTTTTTTTTTGTTTTTCTTTTTTTTTTTCTGGGGCTAATAAGAGAAGCATTGGCAACTCCGATGCTAATACTACTTATCTATGTCGACTGGCTATGGAGATTCACATTTTTCCCCCTACTTTTTTGCTGAAAAAAAGCTTCATTTGCTAATCTTTGTGAATCAATTGGTTTCAAATGCAATGCCCTGCAGAAATCATGCCCGAGAATGGCGTCGTTTGGGTAGAAGACGAATCGACGATCCATGGAGGAGACGAAGTACATCATTTTATGCCCAAGAACAAATTGCAGTATCTGAATTGCTTTGTACATCATTTGAGTTTCTTGTTCTTTGATTTTCATGCTTTTTTCAGGTTGAAGTCAGTCATGGGATGCCTCCATCTCTGACTTGGAACCGAAAATTAGACACAGTGGATAAACCCCTCTCCGAATTTGGTTTAAGAATGAAAGAGATAATCACTATGGTATAAGCTGCTTATTCACACACCATTTGGCCCTTTTGTGTTAGTATAAACTTTGATTTGATGACCTTTTACTCGGATTTGTTTCATGTAAAGACGTATCTATTCCAATTTCTCGCAGGCTCCGATAGGCCTAAGGCTGTGGCGTGAACTTCGTGTAAAAGACAAAAGCGTAAGTTTCTCCCTTGTTTTCGATGCCTGATGTGAAGAGTTTGAACTCTCATTAGCTATTTGTTCTTTCAGGAAATGTTTGTTGATCCTTTCACGAAGCGTTATACATCTACCTGCCATGGAGTTCCCCTGGGCGGAATTGGGTATATTCATCTTTCTGCTTCTAATTAGTTTCTCCGAGTCTTAGGTCAACGGTTTAGCGATTTCGTGAAGAGACTGAGCAGTTCCTTTTACGAATAGCTATCCTTTTTTCGGACATGATATGATCGAAGAGTCGATATCATCTTTCTTACAGTGCAGGGAGCATTGGGAGAAGTTGCAAAGGTGAGTTTGTGCGTTGGCAGCTTTTTCCTCGGGTATGCGAAGAGAAACCCGTCTTGGCAAACCAGTTTTCTGTAAGATCACTAACTTTGCATCCCAAAAACCAATTTCATGACATGGGGGAGTTGTTTCACTTACTTGCGTTCTTCAGATATTTGTCTCACGACCAAATGGCGAGAAGTTTGCGAGCGTTTTGTGCCCAAAGAACCCAAGAATTCCAAGGCAGGTGCATTTTAATGATCTATTAACTGATCTCTGATATTCTTACTTTCTACCCTGAAGAGGGTTTGGTAACGATGAACGAAAAACTCGTCCCAGCTGTGAAATAACAATAAGATTGCGGAAACATAAGCACATTTACATGTTTAAGCTCTTACTTTCTTCCCCCTTTTTCCCATTCCATTTTTATGTTGACGCATATATCTCCAACATGTGATACACAGTGATAGCTCTGCATCTGGGATAGGATCTTGGGAGTGGAATCTGAGAGGAAAAAACTCAACTTACCACGGGCTTTTTCCAAGGGCATGGACTGTATATGATGGTAACAATACCACCTTTGATCTTTTAACGACTCTATTAAGCTCGATGGTTCAGTTCAAAGCTGTGATCATCTCACAAGACATAACTAGGTTGCTCTGTTTGGCTTAGGTGAGCCCGACCCAGAGTTAAAGGTCGTATGTCGACAGATTTCTCCCTTCATTCCCCACAACTACAAGGAGAGCAGTTTCCCAGTGGCCGTCTTTACCTACACGGTAGGTACAAGATTTTCGACTTGGAGATTTCTAAAACCTGGGAATTGGTGGATTCAACCTTAATTCACGACGTTTCCTCTTGTCTGTATTCAGCTGTATAATTTGGGAAAGACGGAGGCTGATGTCACCTTGCTCTTTACCTGGGCGGTAGCTATGCTTCGTGCTCTTAGTGTTCTTTCTGTCTTGTTTCGTAATATAAATCAAATGGCTCTACTCTACACCATCAGCTCTGCAAGAATTTGATTAGATTCTTACAAGAATTTCTTTTGGCTAACTTTCTTCTGCTCTGTAGAACTCCGTTGGTGGCGATTCAGGACTCACTGGTCATCACTTCAATTCGAAATTCAGGTACATATATATGCCTATACATATGTCAGATTGCTTTTGCATGATATTGAGATTAGTTACTCACTCTCTATATATGATCTACTACTCCATTTCAGGACAGAGGATAACATCGGTGGAGTTCTCCTGCACCACAGGTAAAGAGAACTATTCATAGTCATGTAACCCGTGCAAAAAAAATTTCAAATTCTGATAATTCAGTCACACAATGCAGCGTATCAATTCCTCCGGAACTCAAGACAAAAAATATCAATAAATATAACTACAGAAAATAATGCAGTGTATCTTTTTTTTTGTAAGGACGGCAAAAGGGAATCCCTCGGTCACATTTGCTGTGGCCGCAGAAGAGAAGGACGGGGCCCACGTCTCAGTGTGCCCCTCCTTTATCGTATCTGGCGATTCTCAGGGCTTGACAGCAAGAGATATGTGGCATGAAATCAAGGAGGTAAGTGAGGCATTACAAAAAGTGCCTCCTAAGTAATGGCTATATAAGTAGCCTCACTATTTGAATTTTTGCCTAAGAAACACAATATCTCTTACCACACGGTAATTTTTTTTCCCTCATTAGCGAGGATCGTTTGACCACCTCAGTTTCGACGAACAATCAACCCCTTCTGAGCCCGGGTCAGTTATCGGGGCGGCCGTTGCAGCTTCCTTGACCGTCCCAGCTGGGTCTGTTCGAACCGCTATGTTCTCACTGGCTTGGGCTTGCCCTGAAATAAACTTCCACGGTGGGAGAACATATCAAAGGTGAAAAATCAGTTTATAGCATTTCGCCAGCTTACTCGTTCTGCTTTTCGTTGCTGGCTGAGGCATTCGACATTGTTTATGATCAGGCGTTACACAAAGTTCTACGGCGGCCAAAGCAACGTGGCGTCGGAAATTGCACGCGATGCTATAATCGGTAACCTCGATTATTGCTTAAGTTCTATTTGTATAGCAATGAACATTCTAAGGGTATACGTTCATAAAAGAAAACTCTGTCGTCGACTCGTTTTCCCATCTTACTTCTATGTATAAAACAACACAAGAGCACAAGAAATGGGAGTCCGAAATCGAAGCATGGCAAAGACCTATCCTCGAAGACAAGAGGCTCCCTGAATGGTAAGGAGGTGTTCTAATCTTATGTTCTCCAAACTTTTGTCAGACTAATGAAATGGAGTGGGTTCCTTCAATAAAAAAAAACACTTTCGAGCAGGTACCCACCCACTCTGTTCAACGAGCTTTACTATCTCAACTCAGGGGGAACTATTTGGACTGGTTAGTCACTCATTCTAAAAAAAAATCTCCCATTTAAAAATCTATCGAATTTCACCTAATCAAAGTCTCCTTACTCACCCCTTCCTCAGACGGATCTCCGCCCGCCCACAGTTTACTCGCCACCAAAAGACGCTTCTCCCTCGACAGGCTGAACTCAGATTTCCTCACAAAACCCGAAAACAACCACAACAACAACACATCGTTGGGCATACTCGAGAGTATGACCTCATTCCTCCAAGAAATCCACGCCCCGGCGACAACCGCCGCGGCCCTGGGCACAAACCTCCTCCGACAAGGAGACGAAAACTTCGGGCAATTCCTCTACCTCGAGGGGACCGAATACCACATGTGCAACACCTACGACGTCCACTTCTACGCCTCCTTCGCGCTCGCCATTCTCTTCCCCGAGATCGAACTGAGCGTACAGCGCGACTTTGCTGCCGCCGTAATGACCCACGACCCCACGAGGCATGCGCTTCTAATGGATGGGGCCCACGTACAGAGAAAGGCGCTCGGCGCCGTCCCCCATGATATAGGGATGAGAGATCCGTGGTTCGAAACAAACTTCTACAACCTCCACGACACGAATAGGTGGAAGGATTTGAATCCAAAGTTCGTCCTCCAAGTCTACAGAGACGTGGTCGTCACGGGCGACGAAGGCTTCGCTAAAGCTGTGTGGCCTTCGGTCTACCTTGCCATGGCTTACATGGAGCAGTTCGATAGGGACAGCGATGGGATGGTGGAGAACGAAGGGTTTCCCGACCAGACTTACGACACTTGGGCTGTGTCGGGGGTGAGTGCCTACTGTGGTGGGCTTTGGGTTGCGGCCTTGCAAGCTGCTTCTGCGCTGGCTGGGGTGGTTGGGGATAAGGGCTCGGAGGGTTACTTTTGGTTCAGGTTCTTGAAGGCGAAGGGAGTTTATGAGAAGCTTTGGAATGGGTCTTACTTTGACTATGATGATAGTGGGAGCAGCAGCAGCTCTTCTATTCAGGCTGATCAGTTGGCTGGACAGTGGTATGACCTCTCTCTCTCTCTCTCTCTCTCTCTCTCTCTCTCTCTCTCTCTCTCTCTCCCCCTCTCTCTCTCCCCCTCTCCCCCTCTCTCTCTCCCCCTCTCTCTCTCTGACTCTATGGATCCTTTAGGTATGCTCGAGCTTGTGGGCTTTCACCCGTAGTTGATGAAGAAAAGGCAAGAAAGGCGCTCGAGACGGTCTACAATTTCAATGTATTGAAGGTGAAGGGCGGGAAGATAGGTGCGGCGAATGGGATGCTGCCAAGTGGAAAACCCGACATGTGTACGATGCAGTCGAGGGAGATATGGAGTGGTGTGACTTACGCTGTTGCGGCTGAGATGATCCATGAAGGCATGGTGGAGACAGCATTTAAGACTGCGGGTGGCGTGTATGAAGTAGCTTGGTCTGATAATGGCAGAGGGTAAAGTTTTGCTGCTATTTTCTCCAGTCGGTTTTCGTTTCTGCGATTAATCTTCTGGCCCTCTTCCTCCGTAGGTATGCTTTTCAGACGCCTGAAGCTTGGGATTTTGAAGGGAGGTACAGATCGATCACTTACATGCGCCCTTTGGCTATATGGGCGATGCAATGGGCTCTAACGCAAAAGAAGGATAAGATTCCTTCGCAAGAGATGAAGCCTGAGGTTTGCAGAGAGGCTGTAGCAAGAGAACATGCTGGTTTTTCCAAGGTTGCTAATTTCCTAAAGCTCCATGATGAACCCCAAGCGAGGAACCTTTTCCAGGTTATATTCGATTATACCTGTAGAAGGATGCTGAACTGAAAGATGAGACACAAAAGTGTGGTTTAGCCTTCGTTTGTATTTAGAAGGGGTTTGGGGGAATCAACTGTTCAAGTTCTGCGCGTCTTTATGAAACATGATCATCAACAGATCATGGTGATAATATCATTAAACTGATTTCTTATTGGTATGATTTGGACATCATCATGGAACTTGAATAGCCCTGCTGCTAGATAGAGATGGTGAAAAAATACGATAACACAATACCCATGGCATACTCCTTAGGCGAAAAAGCTTCTCTAAAGTCATTAAAAAGCACATCGAAGAGTTTTGCTTTAAGCTATGTCACCTGACTCTTCCAATATCTCCAATAAACGAATTCCTAAGAGTGTTTGACATTAAGGATTTTGAAGAGTGGGCAAAAAAGAATAGAAACGTGAACAACAGAACAATGCGTTTACTCTATATTTTTCTCAGACAGGAGAAATGAGCTTAGGAATGCATACCTTTTGTAAAAGACATCAACTGCATCAAGATTGGGCAAAATTCTTGTCATTGTCGTTTCCCTTCCTGTATTCGCTCAATCTCTCCTTCAACTTTTTGCTCTCTTCGAAATTTGCCTTTCTCTTCACAGCTTTCTGCAGAGGAAGCAGCCTCGGCGTATATATTATATATGATCAGCAAAGACCAACAGAATAAGATAAGGAGATGCATAGTTTGAACTGGCTCAAGCATACCTCTTGACGAAAACACCTATCAAGTTTAATCTTCAAATCCGTGCATTCTCCAAAAAATTTCCCAATCGGATGTTCGATATGACACTTTTGGAACTCTTCAATTATCTGCGAAAATGTGTAGCGTGTTGGGTTCCAATATATTTAATGAGAAACTAAGGCTACTTTTGCCATATTATGCCCCTGATAAAATATAAATACAATGTTTGTTTCACATTCAGAGTACTTGCACTGACTTACAGTGGGAAAACATTATGACCTCAACATACGTACTTCAGCACACATTGGATGCCTGTGAATTGTCAGAAGAGGATGCATGTTTCTCCTTGCTTACTGTTACCCGATCAAGAAAACCTAACAAGACTGCAGAAGTAAATCTTTGATTAAATATGAACTTTGTGTCCTATCATAGCTGATAACTTGAACTGACTGACTGCTGCTTGTTTACAAACAATGTCTTAGTTCCCTCTCTACTCAGCTACAAAGATCACATGGTACATCTCATTCATACAAATAACTAGCAAATGAAGATGGAACAGCCATGTTGACTCGTCGTCGATGAATCGAGCGTTTAGCTACATACAGATGCTATACGATTTACTACAGATAACCTAAAAGAGCTCAAACAAAGGAGCCGATCAGGAAACAAACATTCCATCCAAACCAAACACAATGCGTTTCTAATTAATCGAAAAAATTTGAGAGAAAAATTCAACTACAGGCACAGCAGTTTCATATCTCATAAACGAGCCAATATCCATCCACAAATGATACGCACGAGGAACGAAAGAAAGAGAAAACTCACTTGAGGGAGCAGGAAACAGAGAACAGGAGCAAAATCACTTGAAAGAACCTCACAGACAGCTCTTCTTACGGCACTGTTGGTAGAGAACAGAAGGTTCTATGTCGAGCAGATTGCCACTCCTCGCCTCGCCTCGGCAGCTCTGTTGTGGTGGACGAACAAATACGGCCAGACCCGAATACGGCAGCTCTTCTATGTCGAGATGGAATATTTAAAAAAATGGCCTTTGACATCGTCAACGTTAAAAAAATAGCCTCGTAATTGGTAAAAGACCAATATACCCTTACTTACTCTGCGTAAAAGACTATTATACCCTTTTCTAATGGCAATCAACGACAGTTAACGAAAATTACAGCTTTTGACAGAGGTTTACTGTAGAATCTGAAAAAGCAAAAGTAAATAAGAAAGAACCCTTTCACTTCACGGGCCCTTTGCAAAATCGATCAAGCTTTCTCCCTTTTCTTCTTCTTCACAGTCGAATTTGAAGCTCAGAATCCATGGCAGTTCAGGCGAGACCCCAAACAGTGAAGGTAATTTTTTCCAGTCCTATACAATCGCACGGGACCCTAAATTTAGGCCGCAGGGTACCCGTGCTTGCACAGGCAGGGGCCCCGTGTCTTGAATCTCAGGGATCCGTGTGAAAGCGCAGGGGTCCTCCCCAATTAACCCGCGCTTTGTCTCGCTGGGACCCGTGCTTGCTAGGCTGAAGACCTTGCAATGCCGCGCTGGGGACCCGTGCGTGGCAGCGCGGGGACCCTGCGACATAGCACGGGGCCCGTGCTTGCTAGCGCGGGGACCCGTGCTCATGTGCGCTGGAGGTCCTAGCTATGCCGCGCTGGGGACCCGTGCGTGGCAGGGCGGGGACCCTGCGACATAGCACGGGGACCGTGCTTGCTAGCGCGGGGACCCGTGCTCATGTGCGCTGGAGGTCCTAGCTATGCCGCGCTGGGGACCCGTGCGTGGCAGCGCGGGGACCCTGAGACATAGCACGGGGCCCGTGCTTTCTAGCGCGGGGAACCGCGCACATGAGCACGGGTCCCCGCGCTAGCAAGCACGGGCCCCGTGCTATGTCGCAGGGTCCCCGCGCTGCCACGCACGGGTCCCCAGCGCGGCATAGTAGGACCTCCAGCGCACATGAGCACGGGTCCCCGCGCTAGCAAGCACGGGCCCCGTGCTATGTCGCAGGGTCCCCGCGCTGCCACGCACGGGTCCCCAGCGCGGCATAGCGAGGTCTCCGCGCAGCATGGCAGGGGACCGTGCGCGGAGGCCTATCTCACCATAAGCAATTTTCCCGCAGCATTTGTAATTAATTTTTTATTGATTTGTAGGTTCAGTTGAAGAAGCAAATTGCCGGAGGCGACGATGAGAAAGATTACCGGTTACATATCACGTCACGGTACTGCGAAGTGAGCGAGGAGATCGTCGGTTGGCTAAACGAGGATGAGCTGGCAGTTTTTACGGAAGGGAGTCCGTTCGGCAGGCTCGTCAACGCTGCCGGCCATTTCAATTTGTCGGCGCAGCTGTTGTGGTATCTCATCAAGTGCCAGACGCAGCTTCACAACCGTGACGAGCTTTGGATGATCATCGGGAAGAAACCGCTCCGTTTCTCAAAAACGGAGTATTGCCTAATCACGGGGCTGAAGTTCGCAGCCGAACCGGCGGTGAACCAAACGGATGAATTCGTCCGTCGTCATTTCCCGAGGAAAACGGCATTGACGCTTAAATTGTCGCACGTTAAGCAGCGGTTGGAGGAGTTGGCTGCCAACCCCACGGTGCGCGTCAATGACGAGAAGTTGAAGTTGGCCAACCTGTATTTTGCGGGGTACGTCTTGCTGCCCCGACCTTCCAAGAAGGATACCACCCTTCCTTCTTGGATCGTTTACTTAGTCGAAGACTCAGAGGCCTTCGAGCGTTACCCTTGGGGGACCGTGGCTTTCAGAGCGGCACTACGGTCGTTGAAACAAGATTTTGTCGATAGCAAGGAAAGTAAGCTGATCAGTGGATTCGTACATCCACTTCAGGTTAGGGTTTTATATTTGAGTGACTTTGTGAGTTTAAGGTTTCGTCTGTTTGCTAAGATTAATTTATTTCTTTGTCTTCAGATATTAGCATATGAATGCATACCGGCCATCGCTGCGAAATATGCTGAAGTTAGAGAGGGAGAGCATGGTAGGCCGCGTATATGCCGGTGGGTCACGAGGAATTGGCCCCGGAAGGGATGTCCGAAGTTGGTGGATGTTGCGAAGACGGTGGGCGGGTCCGATGTACGAGGTCTACTAGTGCCGATTGGAGAAGAGACACAAGCCGATTATTTTCGGTACAGCGAGCTCGAGGTCGCCGCGCCAGACGACGACGTGTACGATAGGGTGGCGAGCCTACTGATGGACGGGGTGGAAGTTAGGTGCAGTCGTCGTGCGGTACGAGGACATCTTGGCGGGCGGGCGGCAAACGAACGCCATTTCGAAGCAGAGTCCGTCCCTCAGCTCTCTATTAGATCACGCCAAGACGAAGAGAGGGGCATGGGCTCTCACTACGAGCCGCCGTCCATGCATGGAGGCGACTTCCATACGCCGCCGAGGTCGCCGCCAATGGCAGGGCCATCGTATGACGAGTTTGCGCGCCACGTGGACCGGCGATTTGATGAATTTGGCGTTCGGCTCGACACGTTTCGCAGCGGCTTCGACGCACTTAGCGGTCGATTCGAGCACTTGGAGAACGAGTTTACGCAATTCCGAGACGGCTTTGCGCAATTCCGAGACAACTACGACCGACGCTCCGACTTCTATGAGGAGCGGTTCAACTCGATGCAAGGTCTGGGTGAAAGCATCGGCGGCGTTGCGTCTCAGTTGCAAGAGCTTCGGGACGATTGGCAGAGTTTATTCGGTTCACGTACAGATACCGACGCGCCTCGTTACGGTAACTATCTTTAAATTTAATTCAAATTTAATACACGCCGTAACTTATAATTTAATATGTATCGTAGACGCCGAGGCGAGTTCGACTGGGTGGACGCAATTTGCGAGGCGGGATCCACCCAGTTCGAGCGGATGGGGATGGCCGGCAAATGAGTATCCATGGAATTACTACGTTCCATCGCAGCAATTGGACGACGGATACGGCGCGCAGACCGAAGCATATTATGAGGTCGACCCATCGACTTGGAGGGGCCTCGACTGGGATCAGTCGATGATGCAAAGTTCGGCGGTTGCGGATCAGTCGACGGTGGCTGATAGGGGTAAAGGTGTGGTCGAGGACGTGACCCCGGAAGTGCGGCAGAGGAATCCGTCCCAGTGGCTGCAGTCGCCGTTCACTGAGCCTCCGTCGACCGGTCAACCGAAGGCGAATCCGTCGGCCGTAGATGTCCATATTTCTAAGAAAATCGTGGTGTGGGGGGCCATAGAGAGGGAAATACGGGACATGGCCGACGACGAGTACAAGGAGTGCTTGGTCGATAGGCACAGACGTGGATGGTTTGAGGAACTATACACGCCAACAAGGTGGCTCGATGACATGGTATGCTCCGCTTGAACTATTAATTTTGCAATGAACTGTAATCGTAAAGCCTAAGTTGTTTTGGTTTTTCAGCATATGAATGAAGCAATGAGAGGGTTCCTGGACATGCAGAAGACCCATGCATTTGCGTCGAAGAATGTTGCGTACATGTCTTACGCGTTCAAGACATGCATCGAGCTCGATGGCTTCGTAGATGGAAAAGTCGTAACTGGGATGCTTTCGTTATGGTCCCATTACGCACGAGGACTTCAGGATGGATGGCCGTCGATCTCATGGATGAACGCAGATTGCATCGTCTTCCCCGTGCAAACGATAGCACATTGGGTGCTATGCGTCGCTGATTGGAGGCAGAGGACGATGACGATATACGACTCCGACGAGTCGTGCGACAAGGACATGCGCAACCTCAACAAAGCATTGGTGCCACTTCAAGTAATCATCCCGGCGATCCTGGTCTTCATGGGATGTATCAAGACACGCTTTAAGAAATGGAAAGTTCAGCGTCATCCGAGATTCGCCAAACAGCAAGGAAAGTAAGTTTCATTCGTTATTATTTCATTATATTTTTTTTACGACGATTTATGTATAAGTGTGTAACGTTTCAGCGGAGAATGCGGCGTACATGTGTTGCGAGCGGCAATGAGCCTGATGTTTCGAGGTGACGACGTCTCCAATCTGACGCAACAGGATATTGTAGATTTTAGGAAATTTCTTACAATTTGTATTTTGCGTAAGGACTGGGGTTCTTGGTTTGGTCCAAGATAGTTTAATGTAATTTTTATTTTATTCAAGTGGCCTTGCATGGTTTAAATAATTTATTACAATTTTTTTTTTTAAATAATTTTGATGAAAAACCTCTCACGTTGTTGGTTACGTTTGTGTAAATTAAATACCTGAATTGACATTAGTGATGACATGACAAGCAATTTTATTGCTAAATTGCATCAAATCGACTGTTATGACACTGACAATATAACGAAAAAAGTAGCAGACCACTAATTTTGCAATGATTGTTGACTATTCAACGCGTCCAAGCATGGGACCAAGCATTTGGAGCACGGGTCCCTTGCTTGAAAAGTAGGGACCCCTGCAGTAGTCATTGAGCACGGGACCGGTATTTTAATATTACATCGTTATTAAATATTTATTTTTCGTTACACTGACAAGGCATTAATTACACTGACATTCGAAGAAAATGTGAGTACGGACAATAATAATTTACCAATGATTGTTGACTAGTCAATTAAAATCCGCACGGGTCCGGTATGCTGCGCATGGTTCCTATCTTATGCGCACGGTCCCTCGCGCACAAGCATGGGTCCGCGCACACAAGCACGGGTCCCTTGCGTTAGTTCACGGGTCCCTCGCGTAATCGCTGGGGTCCCGCGCATCCCACGCGCATTAGCTTGCGCGGGTCCATGAGCATGGGCCCCGGACCACAGAACTCATGTGCGGGGACCCTGCGATTATTTTCGCGATTTTACACCATATTAAATAATTTCGAAGCTCGATTCAGCCTCCATACGACTATAATACGTCATATAATATCATAGCCAACAAAAGTATGGTCTTTTTGCATGGATAAGATACGAGTTTTCGATTGTTACACCCTAACCAAGTCACCAACATAGGCAAGTTGTTGCTATGTAAATTTGCTCAATTATTGTGAAATCCACCCAGTTCACCAAATTCACATCGAAAACAATAACCAAATAGTTTAATTTTTTTCCTGAACATTAACAACATAAGAGAAATTTTTTGGTCAAGATTAATTTTTTTTTCGACAATTTCGTTATGGTTAATTATTTTTGTGAAGATGTACAAAATATATATATATGTATTTATTTACTGAAATTCTTTTAAACCCGTGCCTTGCTTTTTCTTGTCACACATCGAAAAGGACACTTGACATGACAGGCATTGATTACACCTGCACTCAAAGCTGACATGTTTCAGACAAATAGTTGACTGACCAATAATTCAATAATAACTTTGTCTGCAAAAAAGAAGACCAATAATTGACTACAATTAGATATTACACGATTTCCGCACGGGTCCGAACTTATGCGCGGGGACCAAGCAAATAAGCACGGGTCCCCGCACAAGATCATGGGTCCCGTGCTTGAAAGCAAGGGTCCTTCGCGCATAAGCACGGGTCCCGCACATCCATTAAAACCCTAACTTTAAAATCCTAATTTTACATACCTCAAACAATATCACATCATAACTCTTACATTATAAAACCATCATTACGCTAATCTAAACAAACTTTGGTTTCATAACAATAATAATTAGGTTCTATTACATTACAAAACCCTAAATTTAGAGGGTTTACCTCCTACTAAATTCGCCAACAGAAGGCAACCTATTTTTCTGTGGTCTTCCACGTTGTTTCTCGCGAGGAGGTGGCAGCATTTCAACACTTCTTTCAATGTGTTCCGACACCGGCCATATAGTACCTTCGTAAGCTAACTTCCAACATCCCAAGCTGTAGTAAGGGTCGACTAGTGAACCCACATCGACGTTGGCATAACCACAAGCAGCAATAGCGTGTGGGCAAGGAATTCGGTCGATGTCAAGCATCTTACAGCTGCACGTACGCGACTCTAGATCGACGACCTCGTTCGAGTTGTGCCCGTATACATTATACGTTAGACGCCCAACTTCCGATACGTGAAATCTTTGCGACCCAATGAAATTCTCACGGAGGATCGACTCGACCTTCGGCGTAAACGACGTCGAATTCGCAGCGATAGAAGCTTCGCATGCTCTTCGATGCTTACTGAACCAGGATGATGTTAATCGGTGAATTGAGCCCAACAATCCTATAATTGGAAGTTCTCTATCCGCGCGTAGAGCCGCATTTATCGACTCCGATCCATTGGTCGTCATGATGTTATATCTCGCCTTGGGACAATATGCCCTCGTCCACCGTTCCATGTCAATCGCGTCAAGATATCGACCCGCCGACTTGAATGTTTCACGTAGAGCTTTGTAATGTGCATCGCACTCGGCCTTGGTGTAGGCATTGGCCACCCGCCAGAAAATGGGGCACGCACCCTTGTCCGCCGTTTTCGTCTTCACATTTTGCTGAATGTGCCATGCGCAGAAACCATGAAATGAATTGGGAAACACAGCAGGGACGGCATTCTTTATACCGTGGTTTCGGTCAGAAATAATGACGAGTTCCTTACTATCCGGTACGAAACGACTCAATCTAGTGAGAAACCACGTCCAAGATTCGGTTCCCTCCGAGTCAGCAAGACCCCATGCGAGTGGGTATTGATGGTAATCACCATCTTGCGCCGTAGCAATGAGCAAAACTCCTTTATATTTCCCCTTCAAAAAAGTTGCATCGATAGATACGACTTTCCTCATGTATGCAAATCCCCTAACGCATGCGCCGTATGCTAAGAACATATATTTGAACCTCATTTGTTCGTCCATCTCCCAATCTGTGATGCTGTCAACGTTTGCTTGCCTCAACGCATCCAAGTAGGCCGGAAGTAAACCGTAACAATCATCCCTGTTACCGACTAATTCGTCCGACGCTAGTTGCTTGCCTTTCCAAGCCTTGTAGTACGAGACATCTACTCCCCTGTTCTGCATCATCGACATGATTGACTTGGGTGGCGGAATGTCCTTAGGACCGGTGAAATGTTCCAACAGAACTTGTGATACAACTGACGAACTTCCTTGCCGATGTCTACGGCGACGATGAGAAACCCCGCAGGTGTGCTTGCCGCAATACGTTCGGATTGAGAAAAAAGGGGAGTCCTTGTTCTGTGCAGCTCGTACTCGCCATGTGCATCCTTCGGTTGCGCATTTCGCTACGTACATGGTTTTATTTGACCGGACCAATTTGAACTCGAAACACGCATCAAGGGCGACTTTAGTGATCACGTCCTTGACTTCCTTCTTGTCCCGAAATTCCTGACCAACAAACATGCTTGAACCATCCCCAAATCCATACGTGCCGTCGTCAGCATGTGGAGAGTTATGCTCCGCCATTGTGACATCGTCATCATCACTTTCTGAAGCATAATGTTCCTCGGGTTGTTCGAACGTATCATCTTCATTCTCATTTTGATTCTCGGACGGTCCGGTTTGATCTTCTTGAAAACCCTCGTATTCAGAAAGATGGTAAGAGTGGTCCATGTAACCCTCCACGGGATGGATTTCCTCATTTGCGTCGCACTGCTCTATTAGACCGACGTTGAAATTCGATTCATCATTAAGATGAGCTTGTGGTGGTGTGGCACTGACAAAGGACGCAACCTCAACATGTAGCACGGGTCTAGACTGTGGACCACCAAAACCAAGGTATGCACGTATACCGTAGTCATTCTCGATGTAGATGGGTCGTGGGAAATCGTAAACTACGCTAGGCATGTAGCTTAACGTGAGTTTAGAATTCTCGCTGCATAGCGACAACACCTTCACAATCTCATTCTTCACGTCATCTAACGTGCATGTTTCCTCGTCGACCAAGATTGATTGCCATCTATGAGTAGGAAGAGGACACCACTTCGAGGTATTGTCCTCGCCAATTATCCACTGACCCTCGACTTGGAACACAATGTTAGTGATCGTCATGATTACCCCCTGCAATAAAAGTAAAATATATTAGAACCATAGCCCTACATGCGAAACCAATACAACTCGCGAAACCCTAGTTTGCGAAAACAATAGTTTGCGAAAACCCTAACAGCTATCGAAAACCCTAAAACCTATCGAAAACCCTAACAGCTATCGAAAACCCTAAAAGCTATCGAAAACCCTAACAGCTATCGAAAACCCTAACAGCTTTCGAAAACCCTAAAAGCTATCGAAAACCCTAACAACTATCGAAAACCCTAACACTGATCGAAAACCCTAACAGCTTTCGAAAACCCTAAAAGCTATCGAAAACCCTAAAATCTATCAAAAACCCTAACAGCTATCGAAAACCCTAAATATAAGCACGGGAACCCTGCACCAGCGCATGGGACCCAAGCTCTAGAGCGCGAGACCCATGACTTAGTGCGCGGGACCCATGCTCTAAGACGGCCCATGCACTGATGCGCAGGACCCCAGCACCAGCGCCTGGGGTCCTTGAGCTGATGCCTGGGTCCCGTGCTCAGTGCGCGCGCGGACCCGTGCTCAGTGCGCGCGCCCCCTGCATTGATGCACATAACCCCGGCACCAGCGTGCGGGGACCCTGAATTGATGTCGGGGTCCCGTGCACTAGCGCGCGCGGACCCGTGCTCCATTGCGCGCGCGCCCTGCACTGATGTGCGGGACCCCAGCGCCAGTGCCTGGGGCCCTTGAACTGATGCCTGGGTCCCGTGCTCATTGCTCGCGCGAACCCGTGCTCAGTGCGCGCGCCCCCTGCATTGATGCACAGAACCCCGGCATCAGCGTGCGGGGACCCTGGATTGATGCCGGGGTCCCGTGCACTAGCGCGCGCGGACCCGTGCTCCATTGCGCGCGCGCCATGCACTGATGTGCGGGACCCCAGAGCCAGCGCCTGGGGCCCTTGAGCTGATGCTCGGGTCCCGTGCTCTAGCGCGCGGACCCGTGCACCAGTGCGCGCGCCCCCTGCACCAGCGTGTGGGTTCCATGGAGCATGACCACGAGTTTCGTCTTTCCGACTGGAAATTCAAAATTCTCGTGGCCAGACATCACGTAATGACAAACTCACGTAATTTGGAGGGTAAAAATTCGTAATTCAAAAAGAAAAAACTTACTGTAAAGAGTTAGACTAAGGTTTTTCCTTCCAGACTTGTTTCGCAGACTTCGAGCTCGACTTAGTGACGAAATGAGGCTGTGTTTTTTTTTAGAAACGATGAAGAATAAAGGATGGATCGATCTGGGTTGGTATAGTAATTATTACGTGCTGCTGTGCATTTTAAATGGAGTTTCGTTTCTTTTATATATATACAGATTGTGTATGTATATTTATTTTTCTTTTTCTTTTATTTCTAGTTAGTTAACGAGGGTTTAAAGAAGATGGTTAACGGTTAATTAAAATGAAGGCCATTGACCAAAAAAAAACGTCAACAAGGCTATTTTTTTAATATTGACTGAGTCAATGGCCATTTTTTTAAAAGACCCTGTCGAGATAGAAATTATAATTTAAATTTAGTATATGTGTGTGTATATATTTATAAGTATGTAAAAATACTTTATTATTAAATTAAAGATAGAATAATTAAAAATAGTAATTAAAGATAGTGGATGGTTTTCTTTGATTTTTATTAGTTAATTTTTTTAACAAAGCATAAAAAAAGTTAGAGACCATTTTAGAGAACGTAGGTTAGCTTTTTTGTATTTATACCATTATATAATTAGTTTGGGTGGATATAAACTGCCATAATTTGGTGTGTAACTTATTTGCAATTTAGTCTCTCATTTGTAATTTAATTAATTAAGTATTTTTATATTACTCCAAATTTTTTATTTACTGTACTTATGCCACTACAACTAAGTTTCTTTTTATATATTTTAAAATTATATTTCTTCTTAAACACTAAAAATTTTAATTTCAAAATTTAAAATAATTTCAATATATTATATTTTAAGCACACACGTCGAGTGTGCAGAAAAGTACTGATATTAATAATTATTATTTTGCAAAAAAATATTACTACTAATCGACAGACCAAATCAATTCAATTTATAGCAGTTTTTAAGAGGCCAAACCTTTATATAATAGTATATATTCCTGATTTAAAATATTTAATACATGTTTTTATGTAAATAAAAAGGAAAAATTAATTAGGATACCATTTATAATATATCAAAATTAAAGAGTAAGAAAGAATATTATTCCAAATAAAATAAATAAAAGACAATTAAAATCATAATGACACATACAGAACCGCAAGCTACTATCTTCTATCCATCCTTCACCACCGCTAAATGAAGTTTGTATATACTCTCACATGCATGCATGTTATGTTATGTACATAAATCTAATTCCTATGCGTTTCACCACCAAGACCAACCATGGAGACAGTAGTAGGCATCTCCCTAACCCTCGACAAGAGAATCGAAACCTGCTCGGTAACAAACTCCAGCCTCTCATCCGACTTTGAAGACTCCCCCACGAGGCTCGAAACCATTCCCTGCAAATGCCCAACAACAACACTATCCCCACGCGCAATAATCCGAGCCCCCGCCCGCCTGCAACCGACGGTGTTCCTACGCCACCTCACAGGCAAATACCTCTCGGGAATCCGAAAGCAGTTCCCCGTCGAGAGCACGCGGAGTGCGTGCCTGCACAGAATTCCCGAGAACTCAAACTGCCCGCAGCTGCAGATGATTGTTCCTTCCAGCGGGGCCCAGCGCACCCTACGCCCGCAGCACCCCTCGGGCTTCGTGTGGTGCCTCACGAGGTGGTAGTCGCCGTCGACGGTCGGGCAGTAAGAGGCGTAGTGAGTTGAGAGGAGGAGCTGTTCTTGGAGCTTGGTGAATGCGAATGGAGTGAGGATCGACGCGGCGTGGGATTCCATGGGCGAGCCCGTTTTTAGGTTCGTGTTCTGGACGTTTTGTTGCGTGGCTTCTTGTTCTATGGCGACTGCTACCTGGGTGGAGGTGGAGAAAATTACGGTAATGCCCCCGTAGGCGTACTCGGCAGCGCACTACTTTCGAAGGTGACATTTTACGGGTAACAAATTTCAAAACTAAGCAATTTAACAACCCTAGAGTCCGCCCCAAATTGTAGGGTTCTAGCGAATTTAGGGGATGACATTATACGGACGATCATAGTAACTTTCAAAACTAAGCAACTTTGGGACAAAAGACAGGGTTCCGACATATAATGTTCCTAAAGCATTAAATTATAAAAGTTATTATCCGTATCATGTCACTCCCAACATCAGCTGCTTACTGCAATTAGAGGATCGAAAAACAACGCCTAGAAATCATCTGCTTACTGCAATTAGAAATGAATTCTAATTGCATACAGAAACTAAGGGAGACTGAGAGCTTACTTGTTCCACGAAATGGGAGAGACGGGTCTGGGCGCTCAAGAATCTCTGAATAAAAGCGTTGATGGCCTTAGAGAGGGTGGTACTGGTCATTCCCGCGAAGAAATGGCTTCTCAAGTAAGGAAGGGCCCACAGAGTTCGTAATGCATACAAGCTGGTGATGTGCCTGTTTGTATGCAGCCCAAACGAATGCGCCATCTCTCTCCAACTCAATTCGAAGTCTTCGACCGTTTCGAGGTTGTACAGCCTGTAGAACTCGGATTTCCACACGTTGTAGCGTTCTCCTAACACGGGGCTGAACCAAGATGGGAATTTCGCCGTGATAAGCCATATGCACAGTGCGTGCTTGGTCTTTGGCATGTCCATCGCTATTGCTTCTTTGAGGGACGTATTTTGGTCGGTCAAAATGGTTTGGGGAGGTTTTCCGTCCATGAACTCGGTGAAAGCCTATCATGTGGAGAACAATATTACAAATATGCAGATGAACTTCTCAGCATGTATATTACTATGTAGGTCTACTATAAAATCCAAATGCACAAGTGCAAAACTATTTTATGGTAATATCACTATCGCTTTCTCAATATCCTCTTCCTTCACTGCTGCTAAAGGTTTGCACGGTTATTTCTATAGGTTGCTAATAATAAGAAGCACCATGCGCCAAGTTGCTGACGAAATAAAATGCTGAAAACGTAGCACAATAGTATTCAAAAAAGTCAACCGTTTTTTGTTACCTTCAAAGCCCAGGAAAATGACCTCAAATTTTCCTCACGAAGGAGCACACAGCCAAAGAAGCAGGGCATTCCATAGTTGTTGATTCCCACCCATATCCCAAGAGCCATGTCAAAAGCGGTCAACCGATGCGTCGTATCAAAGAGCACAGCATCACCGAAGAGTTCATACGATTCGATCGACGATGCATACGACCAAGCTATGTTCTCCAACCTACCACCAGAATCAAGAGCAAACACGAACTTAAAATTAGGATCTTTATCCTTCATATTTCTGCACATTCTAAGCAAATCAATGCCCTCGTCCTCAGGCCCCAGCTTTCTGAAAGACTGAAGCAAATTCCTCACGTCTTTCTCCGTAAAAGGCAAAAAGCCAGGTTCCACGCTCTTCTCGAGCTCCAACAACCTTATCATTTGCTGCACCGAAATCCCTGTCTTGGCAAACATGAGAATCCTATTCCTGTCAGAATCTGATATCGTGCGATAAGCTGGGAGAAAACGAACTTGATTGGGCTCCAATAGATCGTGATTGTGCTGATTGGCAAATCCAGTCACTCTCCACTCGGCCACTCCCAAATCATTCGACTTGCTTATGCGCATATAAGCAAGGCATCCACAGCGCGACGATTTTCTATTCCTCTGAGGTTTATTTTCGTTTGCCTTTTTCTTAAAAGGAGTGGTCCCTGCGCGGTGGCAGACAAAGTAACGCCTTGTTAGTCCTTTGCCAACGCCGTCTTTGCCTTCCGTTCTATGACGTCTTATTGAGAACCCACAGCTTCTTGCGAATTCGCTGTAGAATTCGTAGGCAGAGTCGTGGGTTGCAAACCGTTGCCCGAGATATGGGATTGGATCGTTCATCGTCTCTAAAGAAAGGCGTGTCTTTTCAGGCGAATCATCGCCGCTGCTCGTATCGTCCAAGGAGAAAGATCTTTGGTCTGAGGTTTCGTCGTACATTAGCACCATATTTCCGACATCTTCAGACAACATCGTACCCTTTCTGTTCGAGCTTTTGCTTAGTCAAATAAAGACCTAAAACGCATCACCAGCTGGATATGAATAACAAGCAGTAGAAGACAATGGACAAAATCAAACCGAAAAATAAGCACCTAATTTGAAGGCGTGCCAACCGCAATAATCTGGGAATACTATCCTGACAGAGAAATGTTACAGATTATAAGCTTTAAAAATCAGCTGCAATCGCATTTTGGCTGCTCGAGAACAATAGAAAGAAACATCACGAAGAAAAAAAGAGCTAATAATCCTCCGAGGCATAAAAGTTTCTCTTATACTTGGGCCTCACTATTATCAAGTAGATACACTGCTATAAAACGCCAATTCTACAAAACGGCAACACAACTCGAACTATCACTCAACATTCACAATTCGAACAGCGTGAGAAAAACCATACACAAAACTAAGACAGATTCACGAGTAATTTCGACTGTTTACCAACATATATCACCAGAAAAGGAATAGGTACCTATTGCCCAATTAATCGCAACACCAAGCGAAACTAACGTGATACAAAACGCATTCATACTGAAAAAACGAGCATATTGACGATTAAATAGCACGTACCATCCACCCACGGAGTGAAGACGGAAAAAAAACCCTTAAATTACGCAGGTCTGTAGCAGAAAGTGTTACAGGGGGGCGCACGCTGCTATACTGCGCCCGTGTGTCACTTTTTATTATTTGATTAAATTAATTTTTTTCCTATTTTCCTAATACCAGATACACATGAAATGGTATTGGAGAATTACGAATCGTTTCTGAAAAATTGAATCCTTGAAATTATGAATTTTCTGAAGAGGTCTGAACTCTAACTGAAACTTAAATGGGGGCTGAAACGTAAATGCCCTTTTGTTGTTTGGCTAGTTAACCACCGATGACAACTAATTTAGTGACCGTCGTTGGGCGTGGAAGACGTTTGTATTTTTCACTACATAATAAATGTGTAAATAAAGTAATGTAAGTGTGACTAATGAGTAAATGGAAAATGGTGTTTAAGCTGTACCAATGTCTCGCGGTTGGTGCTCAAATTTTCAAATGTGGTTATTCAACTTTGTAAAAATCGTCTTTTTTTTTTCTTCTGACCAAGAGAATTGGTAAAGAACCATGAGTTAACAATTTTTCATAGTTTAGGAACCAAATGGCACGTTTAAAAATTTGATGATCAATAACTAATTTTTATATATACAAGATATCATGTAAGTTTGAGGCTTTGAGCACCAATCATTAATGTGCCGTTTTTTGTTACGGAACTTGACAAAATTGTTCATCTTTTGTTCTTTTACCTGTTATTTCAGTCAAAGAAACAAAAAATGAAAGATTTTACAAAATTCAAAAATCAAAGAGCACCGCCTGCTATAGATTAGGCGCAATTTTTGCCATCCATTTTTGTTTTTAATAAATGGCATTCTCTCCAACCATTTTTGTTGCGTAAGTACCTACGCCAAGAACATAATATTATGGCTCTGCGTATTGATTTCAAACTTCTCCCATTGAGATATTCGAGCCGAGCCTATGCATGATGCACATATTACAGATGCTGTTCGTTCTCTCAAGTTTTCTTACAATATCCCTTCCTTTCTACGAAGGTAGGGATCGACCACTGAGTTTCGACATCTTCGATGCAAATACATATCAATGTAGCAAGCTCAAGATATAATCACATCAGTACAACAAACATCGCACTAACTAGTACCATATGGACAAAAAATGAGAAAGTTATTTTTGTGTCTTAGAACGACAGCAGATACTGCGAAAAATATGTTAGGAGGGCAACTTCTGGGTCCTAAAAGATACTTGAAAAACTACGCAGCTAATCGATCACACAGTAAGAGATGCACCGTTATCAGAGGAGGTGAGATGGAGTATCAAATTCGCCGCCTTTGGAGCCCTGTCGAGATATGAACGGCCCTTATCAGAAAAAAACACAACGGTTTCCATAGACCAGCACTACGACAAATGGAAATCGCACTTGCTGCGTAAATGGATATCAAACCGTATCAAGAAACCTAGGTTTGCGAAGTTATATTAACTGTTAGTATGCTGTCTGTAGCAGCAAGAAATCAGCTTAGTATACTTTGAGTTGCTAACTTATCTATAACAAATTATAAGGGGTACCAAACGGAATCCTTAAACCACACTGCAGTAGTAACTATAACTAAACTAAAAGTATTGGCTACCAAATTATTATGTTATCAGCACAAAGCTACATACAAAATCATGACTATGCCACTGACGGTGATGTGACGCTACTTGAAATTGATTATGTGCATAGATACTATACTAGAGAGTATACCATGATTCGGGTGTGGGATATAGAGAAGCTGTACTTCCAAAACAGGATTGAAGCATCTCAGTGTTGATCACGCCGGGACTGAGAGCAACAACTGCTATGGTTGGAGGAACCTCCTTCGCCACTGACCTGGATAAACCCTCCACAGCCCACTTTGAAGCACAATAAGGGGCCACCTAATTGATATTTAACGAAATGTTATTAACCCAATCACATAAAATGCTGGAAGAAGACAAGGGGGGTTCAAGATGCATCATACAGTACACAAAATGACAGCCTAAATCGAGGAAAAGGCGAGGAAAAGTAATATATCGCGAAAATGATATGAAGAAAATAAAGAGCCCAACCAACATAATCTCTGCCTTGCCTGTGGCTTGTAAACAAAATGGTTTAGTGGTAGTTATGAGCAAAAATAATTTCTTACGGTTATAAAGATTCACCCCAAAAAAGTGGTCAGCATGATAAACTTATCTATCATAGTTCAAGGTTTACCAGTGCAGCAACAGATCTTCCCCATCCAGATGACATGTTGACAACAATCCCGTGCTTTTTCTCGATCATAAGCGGCATAAAATGACGCATCACATTCACCATTCCTTTTATGTTAGTATCAATAACATTGTCGAACTCTTCTGCGGGCACCTCCCACAGCTTATTGTTCCGGTTTATTGTGCCAGCATTGTTTACTGGAAAAAGATCAATGAGTTAGAACAAAATCCATTGAAGTTAAAGATATGCACTCACAAAGGTGGAAGCATTTGTAGCGCTCATATATGAATGAATACAACTGCAATGTCACCACCAATAGCTCAAAAGATGCAACTAAAATCAGGATAGTAGCTATACTCACAAGTAAAAACTAGCCAGTCTCAGTCGATGGGAAGATCACACTTGACAGTAAGCTTATGCGCAGAAATGTTACTCATAGCAATTAAAAACTACTAAACTAATACAAAAGCACACGATATAGCTACTCCTCAACTCAAATTGCACCCAAAACTACTAAACTAACACAAAAGCACAAATATGCATTGAGACATAACTACTCAAAAAACTCAAACTAATATCTCCACGGTTGTCGATTGCACGCCATTCCTTCTATAATTCACCCACCTACGATATTAGGAACAACTCTTTTTCCCACCAAAGATTCAGCGAAAGCCTTCACACTGCTGTCTGATCTCTATTTCCCTCAAACAAAAATTAAAAGAAAACAAAATCACAAAGCTACACATTTAGAAATAGCTAGAAACTTGAACAAAAAAGCGTAATTTCCATAAATCTTTACCACGTCAGTGTGCACGATAATGTGCCTGTCGCGATTACCCTGTTCGCCCGAAGCTGCGGCGAGCTCCGCTAGGAGAGGTTGAATTGCGTCCTGCGAACGACAGCAGCCGATGACGGTGTGGCCGAGCCTGGCTAGTTCTAAGGCTAAGGCTCGCCCCAGCCCACGGCTCACGCCGGTTATGAGCACGGTCTGAAGAGGAATCTTCGGAATCATGGTGGTGTTCGTCGAAGGTGTCGAAGGGTTTGTCATGAGATTTGAGTGTCGCGGCGGCGGTGGGGAATCTCCGAAGATTGCATCAAATTGGCTAAAAAGGGATTTTCCATGTTCAGAATTTGGAATTTGTTCATATTACGTATTTGTTAATCGGATACGAGCTTTCGCGGACACACGAAAAATGTAATCTTTATTAGCACATTTTTTTCTTAATAAATAAATATTTCTATATTATTTTATTAAGGCCCTTGCCCTCATAAAAACCGTCATTAATCAATTTGGTATGTCAATTTCAACTAATCAAATCGTATCAACACCTAATAATTGATAAAAATAAAATTAATTACATTAACCCATGTTCGTGTATTAACTGTCATTTCAACTTTGTCTCTATTTTATCTCCATAAACACCCACGTCAATAAAAAAAAGGGAAATTCTATTGGCACCCTGCTATTTAGACCCCCTAATTAATATGGAGAGTGATTTAATAGAAGTTTTCAATTAACGAGACTAATTCTTTCAACGTCATTTATTACTTATATTCCCACACATTTATTATATATAAAGAAATAAAACGTGTATTGTGTGTATATGTATAGGGTACTTTAATACCCTAATTTTAAGTTGATATTGTGGGTTTTATATATTAGTATGTGTAAAATATATTATAGAAAAATTAATAAATTTATTTCATTCGATTATCATACTCATTCTTAGGGGAAACGCAATATATTAATATTCTAAGCACTGTGCATGTGCAATATATTAATATTGACACATAACTTTATATTTTAAAGTTCTTTTTAAATGAAATATTAATTTAAGTTTTTTATTTATAAGTATATTTTTTAAGAAATTTGATTGGAGGATATAAACTGTAATGAACTTAAATTATAAATAATAAATTGAAATTTGAATTGATACATTAAATTATAATTGAAAGATAGTTACTATGTGGTGCTGAACAATAGTAAAATAGATAGATAAAATTTTGAGAAAATATGCTACTAAAATTTCAGGTCTAACTATATAAATTAATGAGCTATGTTTTCTAGTAAATAAGATAAAATAATATTTAAAAGTAAAATAGTAAACTTTTTACGTATATAACTATAATTAAATAAACATAAAGTAATTAAGCAACTGAACGATGATTGTTGAAATCAATGTACAAATATAAAATTAAATGCTAATAGAAAAAAAAAACGTGATTGAGCTAAAGTTTACTGATTCTAATGTACGAGAAAAAAAATGCTAATAGGAAAATAAGTTTACTAACTTCAAGGAAATTATTTCATTTATTAAGGGGTACAAATAGCAATTTTTTATGTAAAGGGGGTCTCAATAGTAGCACCCTAAAAAAACCTGACACGCATTTCGATTGAAAACATTTCAATGTATTAAAATCTAATTCTACGTATTAAAATTTACAATTTCAAAGTTAGAGCTCATTATTATTGCACACACGTTGAGGGTGTGCACCACCTGCTACTCAGATTTATGTGTAAAGACCTCTCTCATATTATAAACCATAAATTACATCTATCATCCTCGTTATTTGATATCTATAGTGAGTATAAAGAGCGGCGAGCAGATAAAAACTGTCAAAATTGATCGTTATTGTTATTTACAAAATTTATTCTTATTTGTTAAATAACTTACTAAAACAAAAAACGATCAGAATATAAAATAAATTGAGATATTTGCACACACATAAAGTGGTGACATCTACGCCTAAATACATACTTGACTAAACAGATAGGTACACATGTCAAAATTTTTTTTACTGATATGTACACGATTTAATGTTACCAGTTTCTTCAGTCACGCCGGACCTGCATGTGTGTGTATGGCGTACCATAACACGTTGATATAGGGTACCTAAATGTGTTTGTACAGCATACCTGATGTGTTGAATATGGCATACCTATATGTGCTAATACGGGTTACCATTTTTTCAACAATGACGTACTACAATACGTTGTTGATATAGGGTACCTAAATGTGTTGTATGGCGTACCTGCGGCGGATCGGGTATCTATCTGCAAAAAGTTTATTCTACTAAATACCTACATATATAAAAATTCTGACATGGTACTAAATTATAAATTTTTCTCCAAATGGTTATTTATGTGTAAAGACCAAGTGTGCTATACATACTAGTTAAAATAATCGGCTTCTATTTCTCAACCTTCATTATTAATTTAAATTTAAATATTTTATTTCTATCCACATTATGATTATTTCATGGTAATTTATCTTTAGTTAAAAAAACATAATATTTCGTGTTATTTGAATATTTTGATTTTTGTTCAACGATATCTTAACAAATTGAGAATAATTTCTTACGCATCATCGTATTAAATCGTAGGCTGGTACTTGGTAGCCCATTGTCAGGCATTTATTTCTTCACTATTCAACAAACTTGAAACTTTTTCTCTCTCTAGATTTTTCCTACAACGAAGAATTAAGCTGCTGAGCAAAGAACAGAGAACAGGAGAGGCCGAATTCCTCAGCACGTGGTATCGACCCAGGTGATTTTGATTGGTTGGTAAATTTTACATGTTCTTGGATCACGTGCGGTAGTTCTTTCTAATTTGTGTGGATTTTGAGGATTCTCAATCTGCCCAGATGAGGGGTTTCAATTGATATGTGAAGAGCTACTTGAATTGGGCAATTTTCGTGATCGGATTAACACACCCGATTTTAGCACCGCGTGAAATTGGCATTTATAGAACCTTCAGAAAAAATTGATGTTTTCTTTGTCTCGATTTTTATATATGTGGAATAGCCAGCGCTACGCTGATGGATTTGAGACGTATAGTGTGCCTTTTTGTTCCTACTGCGAGTCAGTCGCCTGTTTCGGTTTTCTTTATATAACTTCGGTTTAATTGGATGTAGTTGAAAATCATGAATTTTAGACGATTGTGTGGTTTTTCAGCAAAGTTGAATTGAGGGTGTTAACTTCGTGTCGGAGAATTGCAACATGTGCAGTCTTTCAACAACTCTTTAGTTTCAGAAAATTCAATCAGCTGACTTCGTTCGTCCTAGTTTTCTCAACAAGAATTTGCTGCATATACCTTTATATATACATATATAACATATGTGAAGCACTTGTGAAAATGATATTTCAGTATGTAGCTTTATGCATTGTAGGTCGAAAGACATCTTATACTACTAGCTAAAATAACGGATGCAATGGGCTCCGATCAATTCTTGTATCTTTAGAGCATCTGTGACTTTGTTTTTCAACTGAGTGTTTTCTGACATCAAGTTCGTCATAGATGCACCATTAGTTGGAGAACCTTGTATCCGCAAATTGAAAGAGAAACATGAACAACAGCTTGCTTCATCCTCTTTTTAGCTGTTCTTCTCTGCATTTTTTCGAGTGATATGCAAAAGCATAGTTTTTCACTTTCTAATTCTTTTCAGTGTGCTTATCCTACCTTACTAAGCATTATTTCGAACACGTGTTGTTTATCTTATGCTGGGAATAACTTCAATCAAATTGACACAATTAAAAGATGCTGATGCTATATCTGTTCGTGCTTTGGTCTGTAGGGAATGGAGCTCTATGGCTGCAAAAGACAGCTCTTGTGGCCCTTGGATGACAATGAAGGAAAAAGGGACACCTATTCCTGTGAGCAGCAACAGATTACTTTAAATGCTATCCCACACTTTCCTATGCTCGAATTGCCCGTCCAATTAATATGCAATATCCTCTCAAAGCTGCCTCTTAAGGACGTACTACGCTGCAAAAGCGTTTGCAAGACGTTTCTCAAAGCAATCGAAGATCCTTACTTTGTTGGCCTGCATCTTGCTACAGCGCCTGACTCAGCGACCAACCTAATCCTTCACGAAAACTTTGCAGAAGGAGGAGCCCTGCATTTCCTCAAATTCGACCTCAATGCATCTGCTTTGCTTTCCCCTGCCAGCGACGAGCACAGAAGCGAACGCTCCTTCTTTCGCGGTCTCAGTGGGCTGAGAAAATTAACCGTCGACTTCACTTTAAGGCTTCAAATTGGTCACCTCATCGGTTCCTGCAATGGGCTTCTGTGCTTGTACTTCAACACATCGCCGAAGCCCTTCTATGGCATTTACAACCCTGTACTTGGCGAGGGCATGGAGCTTCATCACTTAACTGTCTCTTCTTCTATGATGTATACTTATTCTGGGTTCGGTTATTGCCCGAGGAGCAAGCAGTACAAGGTTGTTCGATTCATGTTTCCAAGAAACCAACAAACCTCAACGAACCCTAGCTCAATGGCCATGGAGATTCACACCCTTGGATCACATTCATGGAGGATAATCGAAGGTGTCCCAATCCTAAAGTGGGCATCGTTCGATCCTCACCTAAACGGTGCCTTTCACTGGATAAACAGCAGCAGAAAACCTTCAGAGCTTATAAGCACGCTCGACTTGGAGAAGGAGGAGTTTGTTTTTACTCGCCAACCATCTCATTTTACCCAAAACTACTTGGACAAAATCACTTGGATTAATACTGGGGTGTTAAGGAATTGCCTATGCATCTGCTACATATACGACAACGTCGAGTTTGAGGTGTGGTCGATGAGAGAATACGGAGTTCAAGAATCTTGGACGAAAGAATTCAGCATCAACTTCAAGTTCTACTGCAGTTTGCAGGTTAGAGATCTTCAACGGCCCATCAAATTCTTGAGCAACGGCGAGCTTTTGTTCTTATCTGTGTCGGAATTTCTTGTTTCTTTTAGCCCGAGTAAGAAAACTTTTCGAGAAATTAGGTCAGTGGCACCTTGGACCGTGGTTGCTGCACATGATCTTGGGTTCACTTCTATCAAGAGAATAGCTGGAGAAAGGAAGGATGTAGTGAAGAGATTTGAAGTTGTTTGTCCAAAGTATGGCTTTTCAGTATAGAGTTTTCACAGTTGCCTTTTGGTTGGTTAAATATATGTATGTGTTTATTGGCTATTAAAACAGCTGCTTTCAAGTGTGAATCATGCGATGTTTTGTGTTTTGTAGGTTGCAAAACTCCTACTGGCTCGAGTAGTTTGTTGCTATTATTTTATTATTATTATTAGTGTATCTACACATAAATACCTACTTGAATAAAAGCTTATAAATCTGTATCTATGTCAGAAATTTTTACAGATAGGTACCCGACTTAACGTTTGTACCAGTTTATGTGTAAAGACCGTATCTTGCTATGCGTGTGTAGCGTACCAAGTCAAGCCTTTATATGGTACCCTATACGGTTTTTATATGATACCTAAATGTGCTAATACGGCGTACCATTTTCTAAACGTATTACGTACCAAAATACGTTGCTATAGGGTACCTAAATGTGCTAATACGACGTACCTGAGGCGGGATGGGGTACCTATGTGCAAAAAAATTGTTCTGTTAGGTACCTACATATAAGAAAATGCTGACAGGATAGTAAATTATTAAGTTTTTTTACGGAGGGGGTATTTATGGACCCATTATTATTATTATTATTATTATTATTATTATTATTATTATTTGGGGGTCTTTACACATAAATATTCATTTGAATAAAAACTTGTAATTCAGTACCATGTCAGTATTTTTTATATGTAGGTATCTAATAGAATAAATTTTTTCCACATAGGTACCCGATCCGCCGCAGGTACGCCATATAGCACATTTAGGTACCTTATAGCACCGTATTTTAGTACGAAATACGTTGAGAAATTGGTACGTCATATATAACACACTAAGAGCATCTCCAACCGAGCTGGAAAACCAAAAAAAAATTCATAAATTTACTCCAACCGATACCAAAAACCGAACTCAAAATGGGATTTCTAATTTCTCTCTCCAAAAAAAATGCATCTTTGCATTTATGTCAGTTACGATGTGATGCAATTTTTTAATTTGCAATGAAGTACCGAATTTTTGCTTTATCTCAGAAAAAAACTGAAAGAACGAAAGTGACAATTTGAGGCAGAAAACAGTAATGTCTGATAAAGAAAAAGCTGCCAGAATTTTTAAAGGAAATCTCGGTATAAATAATAACTTTTATGTGACATAAAGTTGATAAAATTGAAATGTTCAATCAAAGACCTGTAAATAACTAAATATCATTTCTTCATTCACGTAAGAGTTTAACCAGCGCGTAGCAGTAAAATTTAATAAAGGGTGTGACACCCGAGACCGATGAGGGCGGGGAGTGATCGCCGGTGCCAGAGAGGTGCACGGACAAGGAGCGATTCCTGGCATGCTTCTAGGCGAAGGGGTACATGAACGGACCGATCCGACACCCGAATGAGAGGGGATCCTGAGACTGACAATGTATGGACGTGTCAGGCTAAGAACGTATAAAAGAATTGATAGTACTACTCATATCACCAAGGTCGACCTACCTTTCCGGAGTCCATCCGAAAGAATTCCAAAGTTAAGCGTGCTTGACTTGAAGTAATCTTGGGATGGTGATAACCCCCTGGGAAGTTTGCCCAGGGTGCGTGTGAGCGAGGACGAAGCACGCTGAAAGGTTAAATGGTGATACAGTGGGGCCAGACTATCAGACGGAGTGTGGTGGGCCCAACCCCACAAGTCCCGGTAGGGAAGGATGCTACAGTGACACTCGGTATGAGACGGGTTGTTACAGGTGGTATCAGAGCACAACCTCTCGCAGTACGGTGCTGGTTCGGGGACGAACCAGGCTGAAGCTGGTGGGCATGTGACACCCGGGGCTGATGAGGGCGGGGAGTGGTCGCCGGTGCCAGAGAGGTGCACGGACAAGGAGCGATTCCTGGCAGGCTTCTAGGCGAAGGGGTACATGAACGGACCGATCCGACACCAAATGAGAGGGGATCCTGAGACTGACAATGTATGGGCGTGTCAACTAAGAGTCGTATAAAAGAATTGATAGTACTACTCATATCACCAAGGTCGACCTACCTTTTCGGGAGTCCATCCGAAAGAACTCCAAAGTTAATCGTGCTTGACTTGAAGTAATCTTGGGATGGGTGACCCCTGGGAAGTTTGCCCAGGGTGCGTGTGAGCGAGGACGAAGCATGCTGAAAGGTTAAATGGTGATACAGTGGGGCCAGACTATCAGACGGAATGTGGTGGGCCCAACCCCACAAGTCCCGGTAGGGACGGATGCTACAGTGACACTCGGTATGAGACGGGTTGTTACAAAGGGGCAATTACATACAGGCCCTAGAAAAGTTTCAATTTAGTGATCAGGCCCTGTCAGGAGAGGACCTGTTTTTTGAAAAATTCAAAGGTAAAGAACCAAACTATGTTTTGACTAAAATACCCTTCGTAAAGGGTTCTCTGAAGGGGTATTCGACGCCATATTTATGTTACCGAGATCTGATGATTTGTTACCGTAATAATCATAGCGTTACTTTAAACTAATAATATGTTACTTCTGCATAGTAAAATGTTTTTAACAGATGTGTATTTATTCGGCTAATCAAATCCCAGTTTTCACAATGAATCGAGCACAATCGAATGCCCCGTCTACCAATCAATTTCGACGTGTCACGTAGGATTTATTCTGATAGTGATGAAGTACGACGTAAGAATTTTAATGAATTTTTATATAGTTTCAAATTCGAGAAAAAACTGGCCAATTGAACTAGATTTTCGTAGCAATTGCAGCTAATCTTTGTGTATTCGAGCTACCCATCGTTTGGGCGTTTCCTAGGCTCTATGAATTTTGAAACAATCATAACCTCATTACTTTTAAAACGTACGCCGTGTGAAGCTGATCGTATGGAAGGCATCGATTCATCTGGAATAAGTTTACTATTTTATGCATTCTTGTTACTCGTTTACGTCTTCGCGTTATAAATGTACGAAGAAAATTTACTTTTCCTACTCATAAAGTATATTTTTGTCCGATCAAGTGTTATATTCTGACTTCGTTTTGTTTATAATAATTATAGATGTGGTATTTGTTGACCACCATATGGTACTAAAAAACAAACTGGATCATGATACAAAAGGTAACTCGTAATCGATTTGGTCGTCGATTAATTGGTATATTATGACCTAATTTTGTTCTTCTAAAGTATAGTTGTGGTACTTTGTTTAACGGACCTGTTCCGATAATTTTTGGCATTGAACTGTTACTACCTGAAATTGAAGCGTCACTTGATACATCTGAAGTGGTATATTATGTCCTTCTATTGTGTTTCAGTAGTACTAATATGATATTTTTTCTAGCAGAACTATTACTACATGAAATCGAAGTGTTACTTTAATTTTTTCTGAAGTGTAATATTACGACCTACTTTAGTTTTTTCGTAGACCTGTTTCGATATTTGTTGAGATCGAACTATTACTACATGAAATCGAAACGTTACTTGGATTATCTGAAATGTTATATTACGAGCTATATTTTTTTTAGAAGACATGTTTCGATATTTTTTGACATTGAACTATTACCCAGAATGCGTGAATTGTTTACCCAGAATGCGTGAATTTTACTGAGAATAGATAAAGTGTTAGCAACCAACTTTTTGATTGACAACGTTCAAATATTAGGTCTTATCAAAATTCTTCATTCACATTATCAACATTAATAATCTCATTCAATTAAAATGACTCATGATCAAACTTAGTCGAATCTACCTTATTAGTTCATTAAAGTCGAGATTCACCTGTTTTTTAACAAGTATTAATCACATTATTCCATGATAAAGTTCAGATTTTTTTTCGTTATTTACATGAGAAATTGACATCGATTTAACCTTACTGTGTCATTTACGTCGGAGATTCGAGCGGTTTCAATTTATTTGGATGTCGAATTTTTTTACGATCTATTCCTCTTTGCCTTTACTTGGGTATTACACGTGTTATTTACGGGTGACGAGCCGTTATTATGTTCTCATTATATGTTCGTTTTGCAGATATATTGGTTATAAATATCAAGAAATATGGTATTATTGTTCCACGAGTTGTTACCCAGAAAGCATTTATTCAGTAACCATCTTAATTAGCGAATGATTACCGCTTAGATATCATCAAAATTCTTCGTTATTCCATGATTAACATCAATAATTGTCATCGATAACTAAGGACCATGATGAAATTGTGTCGAATTTACATTATTTCGGTCATTTAAGTCGAGATTTCACCGTATTAAACGAAATTCCGAATTATGTTTCGAGTATTCGTGCTTCATGAACTTCGAAAATTCTCTTTGATTATGAACACCAATAAAAAATTGAAGCCGATACAACTTTGTGCTGTTAGTAACGTCGAGATTGGGTCGGATTTGAAACGTGAATTTTTTCTTTCGACCGTTTGAGTGTAAGGAATGTGTTTCTGCAAGAAGCGGTATTATTTTTGAATGATGTGTTACTTCTGCGACATTATTTGTTATTTACAAAAAGAAATGTGGTATTTTGTGCTATACGGGCAAAATTATTTCCTCACAATTAATGTTGCTAATATCCGAAACTTATCAACACTTATGATCAAATTAACGATAATTTCAACTTATATTATCACAATTGTGGATATCTGTTCGGGTCTGAGCGTAAATCTCGTTTCGATCGACGTCGCTTGTTTGGGAGAGATGATGGCATATACTTGTAAATTTTTGCAACAATGAAGGGTGAATATGTCTTATTACAGGGTTTGGGTCTTTTTATCTGAACTTTTCAAAAAGTTGATCCTTATTCCTTATAATTGACAAAGTTGTTACTAAATATATGCTTTATAATACTCAATACAACAGAATTTGTTATCCAAATGAATGAAAGTATTTTGTTTAAGCTCAAAACTGGTATAATTACTTCGACACCTGTTATCGGATTATTTTGATATCCTAACGTAAATTTGATATATGTCAGGGTTATATTTGTCCTTTCGCGTCATTTAGGTAGTTTCCCTTGAATATTTCGAAAAGCAGGTCCTTAATCATAAAGCAAAGTCTAGAGGGGCCTGAACCCAAAGCCAAACTACTTAATGGGCCTGAAGTTGAATTAACCCTTTAATAAAGCATGTATTATTTTCATCAGATCTGAAAACGATTCTTTAATAAAGAATATATTAATTTTCCTCGTCTTCATAATGATGGAGCGGTAGATATGCCTAAATAATGAAAATAAAATCATTTGTGGGAGGAATATACAAATAATGAGGCATGAAAAGTTATCTAGCTTTTTAATTGTACATAAATTTTTCTATATGCATCTCGAATTAGTTTTTATTTCCCGTGTTATGTAGTTATCGTGTTTTTAATAAATATTTTTATGCTTTTTATATGTATAAATATATTGTTGTTGTCGTGTTCTCAAAAACATTAATCGATGGTTTTTTATATGTAATTTTTATTATTAACCTTACTAATATTTTCGATTAAATCTAAAATAATATTTTGTAGTCTAATTTGTAAAGTTGTAAAATATGTGGCTGGTATTGAAATTTGTAAAAACTGGTGTAGAAGTGAATATTACAAAACAGTTTATTGAGTTTGAGAATGAGCTAACCGGTTGGAGAAGAATTACTGCATTTTGAGTTTGAGAATGCGTTTGAGTTTGAGAATGCGATTATCGGTTGGAGATGGTCCAAGGTACCATATAAAAACCATATATGGTACCGTATAAACGTGTGACATGGTACGCAATAAACATAAATAGGTGCGGCAAGACTGAGAAAATTGGTACAAACAGTAAAACGGGTACCTATCTGTAAAAATTTCTAACAAAGGTACTGATTTTTGTAATTTTAGTTGGTTATTTTTCTATAGATGTCACTTATTTTAATTTTGACTTATTAATGGAAAGTAAATGGTTAGACCCTTTGACATGTGATTATCTTATTTGTAATTTCTATCTTTTTTAATTTATTTTTTGAATTATTGACACTATTCAAAATTATTTAATGGCTGATTATAGTATTAGAAACTATAGAAGAAATATTTATTTTTTGATGAGCAGTAAAACATATAAAAATTCAAATCTCATGTCAAAACCACAAATACATTGAATGATATTTGCATCCTAGCATATTTCGTTTTTCGAAATTCTTGCAAAATGGGTTCCATTTACTTCGTTACAAATATCTTTTTTTTTTCAATACACAATTAATCAATTTGTGAGAAAATCATCTCACATCTTGTTGCGCAAATCTATCTAGATAAGCTTCTGTGCAGGACCCATATTGAATTCCTTAATAATGAAGAAAAGAAAGTTTCAGCATAGTAGTTTTATAAAGATTCAATATCAATAAAAATAACAATTAAAAAATCGCATATATTTACAAAAATCTTAAAATTTATTGTATTTCATAAATAAATAAACTATATGTAGAACTGCATTTAAATAAGTAGTTAAATACATATGAAAATTATTAGACTATTTTCTAGATGATAGTGAGATTTATATAAATGTTATGTCTTACTTACCCACTTGGATTGTGGGCTTAACATGTTGCGTCTTACGCATTATTTTATTTTTTTTTTACAACCCTGTAGTATCTCCACTCAATCAGCTATGGGCTAATGCCCACATTCCGGTGTTATAGATCTTCATGTGCTACGTAAATACGTCTCTAATTTACCGAACACGATAGTAATGAGATAAGACCCCATGGGAACAACTCAAGAAATTGTGGGAGGTGGGATTCGATCCCATGATCTAGCCCATAAATTTTTAAGGCCTCCTCCTTGACCACTGGAACAAGTCCTCATTGGCCTTACACATTATCTCATACCTATATGCATGTACTAAATTTAAGCCCGCTTAGTTATACATAGGTAAGACAAATTCAATATATGATTATATTTTGTCACAAACTATAATAAAGTAATACTCCTCCGTTCCGTTCCAATATTTTTTGTACATTTTACTATATCGGGCGTCCCGCTAACTTTTGTACATTTCCATTTTTAGCAAAACTATCACAAACAATCAATACAATAATATTGAACATTCTTAAAAGACGTATCAAAATATACATTTTTTTACCTTTATATTTTGTTTCTTAATTTGCGTGCCAAATCCCAAATGTCCTAAAAGAACTGGGACAGAGGGAGTATCAGTATTCGCTCCCAAATATTTTTCCTATAAAATTTAAAATTACAAGATTTTGACATAGATAAATACCAGAATATAAATGACGAAACACTAATAGAGATCAAAACCATTTTACGTAGAGTTATAATACCCCCTCACCCATTTGGAAAAATCATAATCAACACGTACGAATGTTAGCGATGAATAATCTTAAAAACGTCAAACAATCAACAGCTATTGATTACTGAATTTATCCAATATATCGCGTACGAACGATCATCGAAAAAAGGCTAAAAATTAATTTTTCCATGACATAAAATCCCAGCAATACATGAACTAAAATTACTCTATATCCTTATCATATTACAAAGCTAAAAATATTAAGTACTGAATATTATCATATTATCTACCTCAAAATATTTTCACAATTTCCATTTATGATTTCCCCAAAATCAAAAACTCACGAAAGCTGAACACCCCTATAAATACCACGCTTTCCAAGGCCCTACAAACACACACCATTACACCACTGCTAAACCACCCTCTTTTCTTTCCCAACAAACAAACAATGAGTTCCACCGGCGACCAATCCCAGCCACCGCCGCCGCCGCCGCCGACGAGGAAGAACTTGGGCCGCCGCAAGCTCCCCATGAAGAAGATGGAAAACGAAAGCAACCGCCAGGTCACCTTCTCCAAGCGCCGCGGCGGCCTTTTCAAGAAGGCCAGCGAGCTCTGTACACTCACCGGCTCCGACGCGGCGGTCGTCGTCTTTTCCCCCGGCAACAAAGCTTACTCCTTCGGCCATCCCAACGTCGGCGCCGTCGTCGACAGGTTTATTTATTAAATATTACCTTCCGTCTAAAATAGGAATAACCCAAATCTTACAACAACGCCGCCGGCGCAGGTACCTCGGCGAGCCCATCGCCGCCGGCGTAGGTCGGAACAGGGCGATGGACCCAAAGGCGCAGGCGGACCTCGACGAGCTGGCGAGGCTCGAGGGGCTGCTCAAGGCGGAGCATGAGCAGAAGAAACAGCTGGCGAAGGCGAGGGAGGAGATGGAGAAGGCGAGGGCGTTTTTCTCACGCGCCGTCATTGAGAAGATGGACTATGAGAGCCTTTTGAAGCTTAGGGACGGTTTTCTCAAGTTTAAGGCTGATCTTGAAGCTCATGTTATGATGCAGAAGGCGGCGGCCGGCGGTGGTGCGGCGGCGGCTCCGGCGGGTGATGAGGTGATTCCTTATGAGGAGGACGAGGCTGAGGTTGGCCGGCGCGGCGGCGGTGTGGCTGCTGCCGTGGTGAACGGTGGTGGTGATCGTTTGGACGATGGCTTTGGCCGTCGTTTCTTCTGAAAGTTGTTTCATGAGTGTGTTTTGCTTTGAGCTCTTTGTTATGTTTGCTATTATGAATATTTAGTTGGTGTGCTTTGCTTTTCTTTAATTTCGATATGTATGTGGAAAGTGTTTGCTGTGTAAGAGCTCAAGGTTTAAAATAATAATATAATATATGTTGGAGTATTGTTACATTGTTTTTATTTTTTCCTATTGTTTTATATCGCTATAGTTTGTTAAAGGTTTGGTTGGAGATAAAATTGGAACGAATTAAATTAAAACTATTTTACCCCATGTTATTATATTCATTTCTTATTAAGATTTCGAAAATATTTATACCATTTAATATAAAATGAAATGACGTGGTTTTGACCGACGGAATATTTATTATGGAAAAAGTCTAAATAGTCAAATAATCAAGAATTTTGAACAATACGTAGGGGAAAATTCTCAAACTTTAAACAATAAATTCTATGAGTTTGACTGAAGGAATGTTAATCGAGAAATAGCTTACAAACGCCATCCAATAAATAATTATAGATCTCCATCATATTCTCACTTATTTAAAAACAATAATAATTCATAACATCATTAGCTAGTTATTAGAAACAGAATTACATGATTTCAATAGCCATTACCAAGGAAAAACCTTAAAATGTCAACACAATCAACATCCACCGATTATCATAACAGAAAAGAAAAACATTAACTATTCTATAACATAAATTTTTGTAATGCATAACCATATAAAATTATTGAATATCTCTACAATAATTAACCTCAAACATGTTCCAATCCATTAAACTCCCCTCCATGAAAATTTCAAGTCCCTCTCCTCACACACTACCACAAATCTCGAGCTAGTATTGTTAAATTTAATAGTATCTTTCTATTTTATTAAGTCTTGCCCTCGTAGAAACCATCGCTAATCTCAATTTGGTATGTTAATTTCAACCAATCAAGTTTTATCTACAGCTAATAATTGATAAAAATACATTAGATATACTATTAGCCCACATCACTGCCATTTCAAATTTATCTCTATTTGATATCCAAACCAACTAGTACATAAGTACATCTATGCATGTGCAAATATAAATATATTATTTTATATTTTAAGTTATTTTTAAAGTAATAAAAGTAATTTTATTACTTTTATTATGTATAAGAAAATTGATTTATGGATATAATTGTAATATATTAATAAAGTTATTATGTATAAGAAAATTAATTTATGGATATAATTGTAATATATTAATAAAGTTATGGGTAAAATTGTAATTATGTTGACACACCAAATTAATTAAGAGGTAGTTACTAGCCTCTCACACTTAATAAAATAGAAAGATAAACCCATGTCACTAAAGAACTGGCACACATGTCTACTGAAAACAATTCAACGTCTGAATAGAATCAACACTTCATGTTTGTGGAATTTAGTTTTAAGTTAAAGCTAATTATTATTGCACACACATCAAGGGTGCGCGGCGGACTAGTTTTAATTACACGTCACGTGAATTGAAAATGTGAGTTCAAATTGAAATAGTGGGTGGTTTTAATTTATTTTTTTATTAATTTATATTCATTTTCTGAAAATAATTTTATTACTTTTATTAGGTTGGTCTAGTGGTTAAGTTGTTGATATTTTAATAATGAACTTGGGCTCGAATCCACCCAACACCCGAACTTTTATATTTTATAATTAACCTATTAGTTCATTATTTTGTTTTTATTCCAACTTGACCCCAAACTCATAGATTTAATACTTGACATACGATTAATTTATAACAACCCACGCAATTTACTTTAATTTAATTTTACCCCTAATTATAGTTTGAAAAACGTTCATAGAAACAATGTTCATAGAAATATGTATATTTTTCATATAATTTGATTAATTCGTATATAAAATATATGTTTGTTATATTTAAGATATCAGTTTTACTCCGGTATTATTCCGGTTTTATACCGGTTAAACCACTAAGCCATAAACCACTAAAATTTTCAGTCTTGTTCGAAAACCCGGTATCAGAACCTTGTTTGACATATCAATTTCGACCATAAAATGAAACGAGTATATTCTATCCATCCATATCAACACTCGCTAGGAATAAGAATAGGATTAGACATTCTCTTAGGCACCTCCTCCTCCTTGCCGCCGCCGCCGCCGCCATGTCAGCACTACTCAGATACAGCAGCGCCGTCTCCCTCCTCCTAGCATCGCTCATCTTCCCTTCATCCCCATCCCCACCTCCTTCGCCGGACCACCCATCGCCGACGCCGTGGCCGGCGCAATTCCACTCAATCCTCTTCATGAACGACACCAAGGGCCGATTGCAGGTCACCGATCTCTACTACGACTACCCAAACGGCCGAAACTTCAACATAATCCAAAACCAGTTAGGCAAGAAGCTCTACGACCTAGAATGGGACAATGGGACTTCGTACTACTACACCCTAGACGAGGCCAAGGAGTGTACGGTCAGGCATTTCCCCGTCGGCGTGCTGAGGCCCGACTGGCTCGACGGCGCCGATTACCTCGGCCAGGCGGTGAAGGATGGGTTCCTCTGCAACGTGTGGGAGAAGGTGGACTTTATTTGGTACAACGAAGACGTTGAGACGAAGAGGCCCGTGTATTGGGCGTTTTATACAGGTGACGAATTAAGAACTGATTGTAAGTCCATGTAATGAAAAGCTTCTGCAACTGAATCGATGAGTTTATGGTGATGGTATGTAGGAATGGTGGCGCATGTGATGACGTTTGAGGTTGGAGCAGTTCTTGACGACCCAAATTGGCAGGCGCCTGCGTATTGCTTCGACCACGCGAGCGAAAAGCTTGAAGAAGAAGAAGAAGAAGAAGAAGAAGAAGAAGAAGAAGAAGAAGGGCAATTAGTATTACACGGTTTTCGAGCCAGCCATGGATCTTCATTGAGAGCTTCAGATTAACGATTTGATGGTTTGTCTGATCTGTTTGGGTTCTGTTCTTTGAGCGAACTGGATTGATTTGATTTGTTGGCACTGTTCTATGTTCAAGGGAGGACTTGAATTCGTCGTTTTGAGAAAGTTGTAGGCGAATGGGGGAAATAACTGATAGTTGGTGGTCCTATTTGTAATAATCTGAAACCAAGTCAAAAGTTGCTCATAAACTTTGCTGCTCAGTTCATGCATATGTACGATCGTGCAAGATTAAAATTTTTTTATGCTCCACTTTTTACGTTCATTCAACGAATACACAAGCATGGACATTCAATTGATATAAATGTTACATGGAGAAGATATCAATACTCTGAAAATGATTCAAGAAGTGCCGTTGATGTAAAGGTATAGGCCGATGAGCGCCGCGGCTCCAAGTGCAGCTGCAAATGGCAATATCTGCCTGAATGAAAAAAAGGTAGAAAAAAAAAGGTTCTTTTTTTCAAATTGTTGCAATGTAATTAGTAAATTAGTGTAAGAAAGAACATTAATGAATTGATAAGTATTTAATAAAAATTACATGCGTACCCTATGGACTCCTCCCTCTTAAGCTGTTCTTTTCTGGCTTTTCTAACGTTCGTGTCATTAGCATCCTTTGTTACTGCTGGCTGGTATTGCCTGAACCTTCTCTTTGGGGCACCACATACTGCAATTTTATCATACATGTCCCAATTCCATTATACTATCATTCAAAAGCTAAAAATATCAACATTTTTGGGAATATATATATATATATATATATATTTGTTTTCGGTGCCTAACTATCGTGAACATCAAACGCAAATCTCTCGATTTTGTAATTTTTTTCAATTTCTAACGCTGACATCAGTTCCGTCGACCCTCTTGTATCACCTCTGTCGACCTTCTCAGATCTGCTATCAACTAAATCACGCGCTCCGACACGTTAATCTTTAATAAAATTTACCTTCTCGCTATGCCGTTCACAAATAAGTAATAGAAGACTAATTTTCTTAGGAATCAACTTGTCGGAGCGTGTGGTTTAGGTGATAGTAATATAGATCTGAAAGGGTGGATGGAGATGATATCAGCGTTAAAAATTGAAAAAAAGCGCAAATTGGAGCATTGCGTATGATGCTCACGTTGCTCGCGACAGGTGCACCATAGCAAAAGAAATATATATATATTATATATATATATATATATATATATATATATATATATATAAGCTTTTCTAACCCCGGCAAAGGTAGTTGTCTGGTAACTTCTCAAAAGGGGTTCTCTCATTATATATGTACCTGCACGGCCAATTTTTCTTACGTGAATAGAATCCTTGCAAAAAGAAAAAATAGCAAAGAATGTGTCGATATTTAATTCTTCTTCTATATGTATGGAGAAAGACAAAAATACCCGCAATCACGGCAGATGTAGGCTTGCTTTGAAGCGACGCGCATGGAGAATCTCGGCGAAGTAACAGCCGCCGGCGCTTTAGTGCTGCTTTTCCTCGCCGTCAACAGAGGCGGGGAAAGAAACGACGACCTGCGGGCGAAACGGTCAGAGGGATTTCCGGCGACGAGCGGCGGCGGCACAATGCTGCTCTTGGCTCCTCCGTGGGGTGTCGTGGACGCCAAGGCCATTATTTTCTTTTTTGATTTATAGAATGCCACCCCAAAATAAAAGAAAAGAAGACGAGGGAAGCTGAATCTTGAAGGAAAGAAAAGAGGTGAGATGATAAGGCAGAGTACTGTAGTGCGTGTGCTTTGGAAATGTGAGGCAATGAGTTGTGTTGGGTGTACCCAAAAAGTTTGTGGCGCCGTGTGTCTTCCAAACCTTTCTTAGTTTTTTATATTATTTTGATGTATTCTATTCTATTCTAGTTTAATTAATCACGGCATGGTAAGTTCAGTTCAGTTTGAAGCAAATTTGAAGCTAAAAATTGGTTAGGATATTCCACTTTGTCATTTTTTTTCAAACGATAGCTTGCCATTACACAAAGGGCAATGCAGATGGGCTAAATAGCCTACGGAGCCCTCTTGGGCTAAATAGCCTACGGAGCCCTCTTATTACATCAATTGCCAGTAGAAAAAATACTTCATAACGAGGACTTTACACTCCTATAGAAAGGAGATAAAGCTTACAAAAGGAAGAAAAAGCCGAAATAAAACTAATTTTCAAAGCTACAACAAAAAGAACTATATAACCTATTATGAATCGAGCTTAAACTCCATGGTTATTGAACTAAGATCTAGAGTACTCATCACTTTCTTCCGTCTTCACTTTGCCATCCTTTGAAATTTCAATTTATAATATTTTCTGATATCTCTTTGTAATTCTCTCTTTTTTTTTGTCAATCAGGAAAATACCTTACACAATGTAACCGCGGTTCTGCACTACGAGTTTGATCGATCAATTTGAAAAGAATCTAAGCCTCATTGTAGGCTATGTGACGCCCTAAGTCACAGAATTTGAAACCACGACCAAGTGAGGTTTTTAAACCCCACTTTTAGAACGATTAGTCTTTCTATTATGTAATTGGTGAAGGCATTGGGGTAACTATACAATTCAATTTGGTATGTCAATTTCACCATGCTTAAATTACTATTTTTTAACTTTTAAATTTAATATAATCAAATTACCATAAATCTCTCCCTTGATATAATTCAAAAGAAAATTACCATAAATCTCTCCCTTGATATAATTCAAAAGATTTCTTAGTTAAAATAGAGTATCGTATCATATTAACATATTAAATTGAATAGCTGATTAACATTGCATAAATTTACATATTGGAGCCACAATTGCAGTGTGCTTAATATACTAGTTGCTATGCTATATTGTAGGGCCCAATTTGTAATAATTTGCTATTGTTAGGCCGGACAAAAATTTTGTTACTATTGTGCGGCCGCGTCGACCTTTTCTTAAAAGGGGAAATTTCGAATCAGTACCTACTAAGCAACTTTGTAAAGCATTCAGTCCCTGTCAGAAGCCCCATTAGTTTAAAGGACCAACTATTTCAAAAATGGCAGAGAAAAGGACTAAAAATATGTATTGACAAAAAGACCCTTCCCAACATACTGTAAGTGTTATTTTCTGGCGATTTTCTGTTATGATGTTAGACTATATTGTTATAAACGTCTGGTAAACTGTTATTTTCCATCCCTTATCTGTTACAACGATGCAGGAAATTGTTACGACAAAGAATATTTTATGAATCTCGTTTCTACAGCATCAAAATCCGATGCAATTTCGAATCATTTTTACAGTAAACCGAAATTTCAAGTGCCCATTAACCAACCAATTTTGGCGTGTAAGGTATTATATATTGTGGTATTGACGACGGAAGATGTAAGATTTGTAACGAATTTTATTTTAGGGTTCTAATTTGCGAAAATATGATTAATCAAAACCGTTTTGAGCAACGATTACATCTAATATGTATAAATCCGAAGTACCCATAGAATGGGGAGCTCGGTGCGGCACATTGTTTGGTAGTTCGTCCGCCGTTCATCTTTTAATTTCGCGAAATACGATCGATCCCAATAATTTGGGTCTGTGTCAAAACTGTTACTCGCAGTATCAAATATGTTACCTGTTTCGCCAAAATCGTTACTAGGTCTGTCAAAACTGTTATTAAACTAACTTAATTTGTTACCATGTGTAGTGTTCTAATTTGCGAAAATAAGATGGAATCAAAGCCGTTTTGACAACGATTACATCTAATATGTATAAATTCGAAGTACCCATAGTATGGGAAGCTTGGTGCGTCACATTGTTTGCTCGTTCGTCCGACGTTCATCTTTTGATGTTGCGAAAATACGATCGACCCTATAAAGTTGGGTGTATTTTTTTCATTTTTGGCCGAATTGTAAAATTCTCAGGATCTGTTACTAGTATATGCGCTTCTGTTACTATGTTGACTAAATTTGTTACTAAATTGTTGGTGAAATTTCGGGCGGAAAAACGAGAATGAGATGAATTTTTGGCGGGAGTCTAAGTAAAATTAAGCATATATTATCTGTTACCCAATATGTGTAAACTGTTACTATGTTATATGTTTATATGTTACTAGAATTGTCATAGTTTGTGAATTAGGGTTTGTGATTAAAAAAATAGCGTAAACCAATATATTTTTATCTAAAACTTCGTAAATTCATATACTTTAGTGCATATAGCGCGTTTGCAATATAAAATTTGAAAATCATAAACTAAACTAATTACATATTGCATTGTTATTTTGACTATGTATTCTGTTACTCGTGTTGTGTTACCGTGTTACCTATATATCAATTTCTGTTATCTTCTCCTCTTCAAATTGTTGCTGATCACTGATAAACTGTTACTGCATGAAATCAGTAAACAACATAGGGTTTACGTTTAAGATTAATTGACGATGTCATAGATTTTGTTGAATCATTTATGTTAGGTCGGCCATCTGGATTGTAATAAACAACTAATAGTTCATATATGCAACGTGGCGAGTAAGTAAAATCAATTTCGTAGAAGCATGATCATCCTTTCAAGAAGAGTGCTACTTGTTCTCCATATTATATACTTCAACTTCTTCAATTCCAATATAATCTCCACGAAAATCATAACTAAACTAATATATTGTATCTAAAACTTTGTAAATTCTTATATTTTAGTGAATGTAGCGCATTTACAATATAAAATTTGGAAATCATAAAGTAAACCAAGTACATATTAAATTGTTATTTTGACTATGTATTCTGTTACTCGTGTTATGTTACCGTGTTACCTATATATCAAATTCTGTTATCTTCTCCTCTTCAAATTGTTGCTGATCACTGATAAACTGTTACTGCATGAAATCAGTAAACAACATAGGGTTTGTGATTTAGATTAATTGAAGATGTCATTAATTTTGTCGAGTAATTTATGTTAGACCGACCATCTGAATTGTAATAAATATCTAATAATTCATTTCCACAACGTTTTGTGTAAGTAGAATCAATTTGGTAGAAACATGATCATCCTTTCAAGGAGAGTGCTACTTGTTTTTTATACTATATACTTCACCTTCTTCAATTCCAACATAATCTCCACAAAAATCACAATCTAAACTAATATATTTTTATCTAAAACTTCGTAGATTGATATATTTTAGTGAATGTAGCGTGTTTGAGTATAAAATTTGAAAATCATAAAGTAAACTAATTATATATTAAATTGTTATTTTTACTACGTATTCTGTTACTCTTGTTTTGTTTACTTGTTACCTACGTATCAATTTCTGTTATCTTCTCGTCTTTAATTGTTGCTGATCATTCTTAAACTGTTACTGCATGAAATCAGTAAACAACATAGACTTTGCGTTTAAGATTAAGCGAAGTTTATTCAAAAGAAACATCTTACACATAATTATCAGATATACATAACACCAAATTGTAGCATCTTCGTCGTCGCTGCTCATGGCCATCGCTGCTCGTCTTCGATTTCTTTGATTAATTTGGGGGTTATCGATTTGGTATTAGCGAAAAGAATTTAAGTAGTAAAAGTTATACATAATTAAGTTAGATATTCACAGGCATTTGAATCAAGATCATTTGAATGTTTAGATCGAAAGTTATACTACAAAAGGTCCAAGTTGCCATTTTGGGCGATGCAGAATGCATAGTTTACTCAGATGCATAAATTGTTACCCAGATTGCATGAACTGTTACCCAGAGTAAATAAATTGTTACACATATGCATAAACTGTTACTCGAAAAGCATAAATTGTTATCCAGAAATCATAAATTGTTACTTAGCGAGCGTTTTATTAGCAAAAGCTTCAATCATGGGCCGCGTCAAATTTCTTCGCGATTAACATCAATATTTTCATTGAATATTAAGACCCACGACCAATTTCACCTTATTCGGTCACTAAAGTCCAGATTTTTCCTTGTGTCAACGAGATTTTCGGATTATTTTTAATACATTATTCCATTATAAACTTCAAAAATTTTCATTGATTAGTGACACCCATGGGAAATTATCATCGATTTAACCTTATTCGGTCATTAACGTCGAGATTGAGCCGGCTTTTAGATCGTAACTTTCGGCCTTCGTTGAGTTTGTGCATTCATCAGTTGGAAGAGACGAATGCATAGTGTTACCCAGAATGCGTTAATTGTTACCGAATATGCATGAACTGTTACCCAGAATGCATAAAACGTTACCCAGAATTAATAAATTGTTACCCAGGATGCATAAATTGTTACCCAGAATGCGTAAATTGTTACTTCCCGAAATCTTCAATATACGTCGCATAAAAAATTTTGATTCAAAATTCTTCACCACTTCTTTCGTAAACTCAATAATTCTCGTTCATTAGTAAAACCCATTATCATATTCATTCAATTTCGTCTTAATCGGCCATTAAAATCGATATTTAGTCCATTTATATTCTCGTTTTTTCGAAGTGAAATTTCGACATTGTTTCTTCTTACACTCTAAATTATTCGTTTATTATAACTACCCATGGAAAAACGAAGTCGATCCCATCTTCTTTGCACCTTAAAACGACATTTCAGCCTGTTATATGGTCCTCACACCAACCCAAAATCGAAAGATGAAGATGATGGCAAATGGCTGTAATTTTGCCAACTACAAAGGACATATTTGTCATTTCCTGTCACATGGGTCCTTGAAACTATTGTTTTCGGTACCTAGGTCATTCAGCCTAATTTTGGTACTTATGGGGCCTGAAACCTTTTCAAAATTAGATAGGGGATTGCTATTCACCGCCTCCTTTTTCCTAGTTACCGCCCCCTAAAGGGCTTGAAAATGATCTTTTTGCCCTTATGATATTTAAATTAATTTAAAAAGAAAAAACTAACTAAATATATAATTTTGGTACGAAATACTGAAAACTACATACACAAATAAATTCGAACGATCGATCGATAAGGAAATTCGAATGAAATTTTCGACCGGGCTGTGCACGGGCCGAACTGAAATTTCGGTCGGGCCTGTGCGGGCCGAACAATAATTTCGGCCCGCGCGGGCCCGACCGAAATTACAGTTCGGCCCGCATCGGCCCGACCGAAATTTCAGTTCGGCCCGCATCGGCCCGGTCGAATTTCAGTTCGGCCCACCTCGGCCCGGTCGAAATTTCAGTTCGGCCCACCGGACCCGATTAATTTTCACTTTTTCGTTTTTTTTATTTTTTATTGTAATTTATAAAAACTCAACATATATAGTAGTACTTAGGGATTGAACCCATGACCTATACTTGATAAAGAAATTACTTATCCATTGGACTACATAGCTTTTTATTAACAATTATGACATACATATAAATATATAACGAAAAAATAACCGGGAGGGGTTTCGGGTCGGGGATCAGGCCGGGGTTGGCTGGACCCGAGACCCGACCCGGACCCGGGCGGGTTGAGTCTTTTAGGACCCGTAATATTACAAAATAATTATAAAAAAATTAATAATACAAAATAATAACAATTAAACAATCTAATTAAATAATCCAATTAAATAATCTAATTAAATAATCCAATTAAATAATCAAATTAAATTATACAAAATAATCCAATTAAATATTCTAATTAAATAATCCAATTAAATAATCTAATTAAATAATCCAATTAAATAATCTAATTAATTAATCTAATTAAATAATCGAATTAAATAATACAAAACAATCAAATTAAATAATCTAATTAAATAATCCAATTAAATAATCTAATTAAATAATCTAATTAAATAATCGAATAAAAAATATATATATATACATAGCCGAAGAGAAATTTCGGCCACTACAGGTGCCGGCCGAAAATTTTTTCTGCCCGGGCGGATCCGACCGAAATGAATTTTCGGTCATAACAGTTCCGACTGAAACATAATTTCGGTCGGAACAGTCACGACCGAAACACAATTTCGGTCGGGACCATCACGGGCGAAATGTTTTTTCGGCCTCTTCAAGGTACGACCGAAATACTGTTTCGGTCCTACCTTGATGTGGCCGAAATTATTTTTCGGTCCGACCCGAAAAGACGAGATTGTTTTTCGGTCGGGACTTTTTTCGCGCGTGATCGAATCAAGTTCGATAATTCACATTCGTACGAACGAATTTTACGTTAATTTGTTTTGTTTTGTTTGAGTCTGATTTGAATGTTTGATTGCGATTTGAACGTTTTTTTTGTTTTGTTTGAGTCTGATTTGAATGTTTAATTGCTATATGAAAATTGTTGTCTGGAAAAGGACTTTAAATAAAAAATTTAATTCAAAAGGGCAATTTTGTCTTTTTTCAGCCCTTTAGGGGGCGGTGACTAGGAAAAAGGGGGCGATGAATAGCAATCCAGAATTAGATATTGGGGACTGAACCCAAATTTACCCTTCTTAAAACCCTAGTACAAAACTTCGACACACTCTCTCTCTCTCTCTCTCTCTCCCTCATGGCCCGAAACGACGCCGTCCTCCGCTCTGTCGAGCTCCGTCTCCTCCGTTGTACCATACCTTCCGACCACAGAAGCCACGAGCAATCATTACACTCCGTTCCATCGACGTCGTATCCTTACGACCTCCTAAACGACGTCGTCGCGCTCATCGAGTCAGGCCGCTACATCGAAGCCCTTAATTCTCCTGCTTCGGGAATCCTCTTTCCCAACCTCAGATTCGATTCTCCCGAGAGATTCTTCAATGGTACTGTCCCCGACTGTGTCGCGTCTTTCCTGAGCGGCGCGGAACATGAATCTGGCGAATTGGTTGGATGCAAAGTGCTGATTGTGATGTCTCTTGGAATTGCGGCCTTACTTCTTTTCGCACAGTGCAACTTCACCGGGTTAGCAACTTGCTAATTATAGGGAAACTTGTACATTTTGTTCTTTGAACGGGAAAAGATTTAAACTTTCTTTGTTGTATTTTCTGTGAGGGTTTAAATTCCAAATAGGTAATGGATATTATAAATGAGCATTTAGGGGTTTAAAGGGGGCATAATTTTCTTGTTAGTATTTTCGCCTATCGCTACTTGGTTTCTACAAATATTTACTTGTAGCATTGCATTTGGAGGAAATGTGAAGTTTTGGATTTGGATATGATGAGCATAACTAATAATATCTTGCGCATATGCTTGCATAACAACAGTCCACCAGATAATATCCCATTGATTCCACTGATGGAATTAGCGGATGATAAAGATGATTTACGAAGTGAGGCGGAGTGGGAAGATTGGGCGTGTGAGGAGTTAATGTCGGTTGGTTCTGATTTGTGCTCAAAGTTCTCTAGTTTACAGGTAAATTATGTTTTTTTTTTCACATATTTTCACCTAACCAACAATCATTTCTGCATTCTTTATGTAACTTTCGTTTAACTTATCTGTCGACATGTCTCATTTTTTTTTTTTTTTGCAGTACTTAATTTTTGCCAAGAGTTTGCTGATGAAGGCTAAAGATTTGTTATTTGAAGGAGAATCCACTAATGTAGATGGAGTAAGAAGCATGCCATGGTGGTTATTCAGAATTCTATTTATGCATCAAAGGCTGTTGGTTGAGCGCTCATCCTTGATTTTTGATCTGTTGCAAGTTTTTGCACATGAACTCTTGGTTGAATTGGGAAATGAGGGGAAGATAAAAGGTTATTGGCCTGCAGTTGAAGATTATTCAACAATTCAGTCGATGCTTCATATAGAACTGGGGATTTTTGAACTTCACTATGGTCGTCAAGATGCTTCGAGGTATGACCATGTTATATCGAGCCTTCAGTGTGATCAGTCAATCATTGCTTATTGTTCGACATCATTGCTGTTGGTTGTAATACCTTGCTTTTGCACCGTGCGTGGCCTTTCAATGGGATGCTGGTGTATTGGGATTTATAGTAGCATATAGAACGTATCTAAAAAACTATGCTCCGTTCTTCAAGTGAAAACAATCCTCTCACTGCTATATATGTCTCATCATTGCATAGCATAATATGCAGACTTCTTTCCACATTCCGCACTCTATTAGTTTGTAATTGTTTTGAATATGCCGTTGAGAACATGTAATCAAATAACGATGTTAGATTGCAGGCTGCATTTTAAATCAGCTGCAGAGATATCCATGTATGATCTTTCTGTGAGTGGAGCTCTTGGTTTCCGGACTGTGCACCAGGTATAATTTGTACAACTTTATATTTTTCGCATACTGCTATTTTTCTCAATGATCACTGCTTGGGGCAGGTAGAACCAAAAGCCCTGCTTCGTCTTGTTGGAGGAAAACATATAGATACTATTATGCCAAATGGGCATGACTCGAGCACTGAGAATCCCTCTATTCAGCAACCTTCTGCAACAAGTGATGCATCTGATGTATATATTACCCCCAGATTTATATCTGACGAAAGACATTCCAACGGTGATTCACAACACAATGCTGTAACGTCCTCTCAGTTAAATGCAGTACACCAAGCTGTAATTCTGGCTCAATGCATTTCGGTTGAAAAAAAAGGGCGTAATGATGAATTGCAAGGTGGAATTTTTTGGTCAGCTACCCAGTTTGATTTTCTTCGCTTCTGTGATGCTTTTCATCAAACACGCATCTCATCAGTCAGGCTCATGAAATGATGGACTTTCCATACGCTCACCTCATCAGTCATGCTCTATGGTTTATATGATATCTCAACTATTTTTCCTGATGACTTTATTTCAGGTTGGGAAATGGCACCTTATATAGAGGCTATTGATTCCCAGACTTCAACGCCTTTCATGGTAGGCAAAGTTTCAGCTGTCAGTTATTTCAATTTATTCTAAGTTTTTCCCATTACTGTTCTCTGCATTTTGTGTCGTTCAGTATTGATGCTGACCTTATACCATTTTACTTTCCAGCTACGGTGTTTCTGCAGTTTGTTACGTGTCCGATGGGAGTCAAACCGTAGCAGAACCAAGCAGCGTGCATTGTTGTTGATGGATAATCTGGTAGATTTTTGTCACTATTGCTGAAATTATCTACCACTGGGTTGGGTCATTTCCGTGGTGATAAAAGTGGATGATTTTTCTTGTAGAAATTAGATATTCTAAGTTAGTCCAGAACTTCGTAAACTGCCGATAATAAAAAGGAAATATTTTCTTTCGTTTCATTGCCCAAGATAGTAGGCAAATCGAATAGTGCTTTTCTTTTGGGGAAATCCGCTTCAGACGTCATTGATTTATTTTATTCAATGCTTAAGTTTTGAAATTTTGTTCTATCATAGGTAGAGGCAGTACTCAACGCTTCTCCCAAAGTTACTGAAAGACTGCATTTCTGCTTTGGAGTTAACATGCCTTCTGTTCCTGCACTGCGCAAGTATGTTACTTGGTTCTCCCCCAATCCATCCCTGCGTTTGTATTACTTCAAGTATATATTTACAGATAAATTGGCATAAATCTCACCACCCAGGGAATATGCTGACCTGCTGGTAAGTTGTGGCTTGCTCGGAGAAGCCACGAAAATCTACGAGGACCTCGAGCTGTGGGATAATCTGATATTCTGCTACAAGTTCGAGGGTAAAAAAGCAGCAGCCGCCGAACTAATCAATAAACGCCTACTTGAGAAGCCAGCCGATGCAAGGCTATGGTGTTCCCTGGCCGAAGTCACCAATAACGACTCGTACTACAGAAAAGCCCTCGAAGTCTCCCAAAATCGCTCCGTTCGAGCTCTGAGATCTCTAGCCCGCTCAGCCTACGCCAGAGGGGACTATAACAAGTCGAAAGATTTATGGGCCTCAGCCATGGCCCTCAACTCCTTGTACCCAAACGGCTGGTTTGGCCTGGGATGTGCTGCCCTAAAGTCTAAAGACCTCGACAAAGCAATCGATGCTTTCACTCGTACTGTTCAGCTCGACCCCGAACACGGAGAGGCATGGAACAATATCGCTTGCATACATCTTACTAAGAAGAGAAGCAAAGAAGCCTTCGTTGCGTTCAAGGAAGCGCTGAAACAGAAGAGGGACAGCTGGCAAATGTGGGAGAATTACGGCCACGTTGCTGCTGACGTAGGCAACTTCAGCCAGGCAGTGGAAGCCGTGCAGAAAGTGCTCGACGCTTCCCAAAAGAAGAAAGTCAGCTTAGAATTGCTGGAAAGAATCATGCTTGAGATCGAGGGTCGGGATAAAGATAGCAATACCACCGACGAATCGAACGCTTCTGAAGAAAACTGTGGTGGAAACCGCGAAACCACTCACTTGGTTGAAACGATGGGGAGAATACTGAAACAGACCGTTCAAAGCGGTGGTAATGGTGAAATATGGGGTTTATACGCAAGGTGGCACAAGTTGAGGGGAGATTTTGCGATGTGCTCCGAGGCATTGCTTAAGCAGGTTAGGTCTTACGGTGGATCTGATGTGTGGAAGGATAAGGAAAGGTTCGTCAAGTTTGCACGAGCTTCGTTAGAGCTGTGTAAGGTATATCAGCATTTGGCTTCGATGGGCAAAAGTGGTAAAGAACTGTTCGCTGCCGAGAGGCATTTGAAGAGTACGATTAAACAGGCTACTGCGAATTTTTCCGATACCGAAGAATGTAGGGACCTTGAATTTTGTCTCGAAGATGTGAAGAACTCGTTGAAAGCTTTCGTCTGAAGGTTTAACTATCAAAGAATTGTGTGCTGGCGATTCGATTCGATCGTGTCGATTTTTGCTTTCGAGTGGTTGCAAGTTTAAGGTATGTTTTCCATCTTCAAGGTCTTTGATTTTGTATGAACGTTTGTTTAATCTTATGGAGTGGTCTGAATATTACGTGTAGTGTTGTTGTAATGTAAGCATTGTTTAGATTCTGAGAAAGAGATGATAAATTTTTTGCTACGACTATATGTCTAGAATCTATGCTTAATTACAATTTTATTTATCTAAAATTTTCAAATATAACGTTTGATATATTTGCAGGTACATGTGTTCCAAATATATGCTAGAAATATATACTAGATAACGTAAATGGTTCGAGCAAGCCCCCTTTCTTAAAATTGTCTACTCCTTTCCTTAGAAAGCTTTGTTTAAAATATATATTAACAAGCTTTAGATTTTAATTTTGGGTTTGAGTACTATAAATTTCCGTTTAAAGCATCTTCAATTTATACCCAAAAATCCAAAATGTATATTAAATCTTCTCCAAAAGTACACCAAATGCAAACTCAAAATGCGTTGCGTTTGAGAATGAGATATCTCGAAAGATACATTTGATGTTTTAAAAATTACAATACTTGCTTATTTTAATTATTAAAGTATCCATACAAAAAATAGAAAATAAATAAGTGTATAAATGACTCCTGTTATTATTAATTATTTTTCTATTTCTTTTATATGACAAAATATCGAGTTTACGATTAATTTTGTGATATTATTTTTTCGAACAGAATTAAAATAAAAATATGGTTTAATTTGTAAAGTTGTAAATTAAATGGTAATATTAAAAAATAAGATAGAAGAGAATATCTTTCTATTTTATTATGTGGGAGAGGCATATACTAACTACTTTCTACTACCTCCGTCCCACTTATTTCTTCTCATCTTTGCATTTCGGGCGTCCCACATAATTCTTTCCATTTCCATTTTGGTAAAAATTTATTCCAATAATTAAACTAATTACACCATTTATATTAAAAAAGACTTCTTAATTTGCGTGTCCACTAAGTTTCTCTCTCCATACCTTAAAAGTAACTACAATATTAAAATGATGCAGTTTCTTAATCTCCATGTCAACTAATTTTTGGGAAGAATTAAATGGGACAGAGGAAGTAATTAATTTGGTGTGCCACTCATAATTACAAATTTACCCATGATATTGGTATATAGTACAATTATATCCTCAAATCAATTTTCTTATAGAATAAATTACACAAACATAACTTAAAATATAAAATAATACATTTATATTTAAACGCACATTCATAGAATGTGCATATGTACTAGTTACAACTAAACCTGGGTAATGGGCCGAATTGGGCCGGTTCCGAGCCGGTTCTACCGGTTTCGGTTCCACCGGTTCCGGTTCAACCAGTTCCGAGATGGTACCGGGTTCCGGTTCCGGTTTCGGTTTCGGTTCGGGACCCGGGACCGGCCCAGAACCGCGGAAGGGAACCCCGGGCTTGTAATGGGCCGGTTCCGATTTTGAGAAAATTCTTTAAAAAATATCTGAAAATTTTATTCCAAAAAAAAAAAAAACAAAAAAGGTAAGAAAATCATAAAAACATCTTCATAGCTCGGGTTAGGACTTCTCGATGACGACGCCATTAGTATTTTATAATATAAAAAAATAATAATTATATTTGTTTGTAAATAATAAGTGAGTGTGTGTAGTAGTGTAAATAAAATTATTATTATTGCTAATAATATTGAATATTAATATGAGGATGATTTTTAGAGAGCTTTTAGAGAGAGAGAGGGAGGGATTTGGATGTAATTGTGAGTTAAAATGGTTAAAATGAGTGGTATTTATAGATTTTTCGTTTGGGGTAAAATGGTAATTTTAGGGTTTATAGAATTAAAAAAAAAATAAAAATTTAAAGAGCTGTTTGGCCCTACGGCTAGCCGGTTCCGATTCCGGTTCTGAAATGAAACCGAAACCGGGGAACTGGAACCGAACCAGTAATCGACGGTTCCAAGTTCCCCGAACCGGCCCAGTTCATTTTAACTGGGCCCGTTACCGGTTCCGGTTATGGACCGGTTTCTTGGGCGGGTTCCGGGTTGGCCCGGCCCAAAACCCAGGTGTAGTTACAATAATGGTCCTGTGACTTTGAGAATGGTTTGTCGGTTGGAGAAGAATTACTGCATTTTGAGTTTGAGAACGCGTTTGAGTTTGAGAACGAGTTGTTCGACGGGAGATGGTCTAACAATACAAATTGATGGTTATCTCAAAGATTTCAGTATTAAATGTTAATAGATTCTCTACTTTTTGCAAGTCTAGGTCAACTCTTATCTGGACCGAGTCAAAATTGTTGCGGGTCCACAAAACAAAATTCTCGTAATAGTATACACCAAATCCCAGGAAAAGCAAACGAAAAATTGGAAAAAAAAAAGGGAGGAGGAATATGCTTACGCGGTTTCAAGGGGTGTTTGCATCATCGTTGTTACTGCTCGTGAATTTGATTGGAGGGAATCGAGCGTCCTACGATGGAGGTTTGGGAGTGATCAAAGTGAACTACAAGTTCGCGGGTTCGGACGCGAGTCTTAGTGCCCTGAGAGCACACGATGACATTCGGCACCTTGCGATTTTCGCCGGCGTTGACCTTCCGCTAGGCGGCACAGGTCGTCCTGATGCTGTTGGGTAAGTTGGTGATCCCTATTCCTTGTATCTGGGTCGTCAATGGCGGCGAGTTTCGGTGTGATTGATGTATGCTGTTTGTCGTATTCATGGAAGTGATGGTGTCGATTGATAAGTAACTTGTTTAGAAGCTTCTTGATTCATTGAACAATTGTCACTCGCTACTCTGCCTTGTTGCTTTGCTCCACTGGTCACCATGAGGCATACCTGTATTAGGTGGACGATGTTGTTTGTTGAGTTTCTAGTTAAAATAATTATTTGTTTTATGATGGGATCATCTTTACTTTTCCTTTGATGTATTGCGTAATACCTAGAATATTGTCTTTTGCTATTCCAGTAACTGAGAAAAAGGAATTTATATATATGTGATATGCTATAATATGCTTGTGTTAATTGATGTTGCAGACTCTACTATGCCAAAATAGGTATCGGAACTCCTTCTAAAGATTACTACGTGCAAGTTGATACTGGAACAGACATAACATGGGTTAACTGCATTCAATGCGAAGAATGCCCTCGAAGAGGCTACCGTGGTGTATGTTTCTTAATTTTATATGGCTAATTATTTCAGCTCTTGGGTTGAGGGCCTTTTGTACTCACTACTCATTGGCTTAGGGCATTACATATCCCTTTTCTTAATTATGTTTTAAAAGCTTGTTGTGGCTGTATTTTGGCAGATAGAACTTACCCTTTACAATCCAAAGGACTCTCTTACTGGTAAACTAGTATCTTGCGGGGACCCTTTCTGCAAAGCGATCGGTGTAAGCTTCTCTGGTTGTACAGCGAACACGTCATGTATGTACACGGAGATGTATGGAGATGGGAGTTATACCATGGGGTACTTCGTTGAGGATGTTGTCCAATATGATCGAGTGTCTGGTGATCTGGAAACTAAATCAGCCAATGGAACTGTTATTTTGGGGTATGGTTTTACGTTGACCCCCTCCCCCCTCCCACACACAGACATGCAGATTACACCCACATAGAACTCAAAGATATTAAAAGTATGCGCGTATCTCTCATGTTAAAAATGTGTGTATGTCTCATGATTGTATTGCCTGCTATATAAGGCATTTGATTGTTATGCGGAATTGAATGAGCCAAGGACTAACTTACCGTTATTTTTTCAAGTAAGATCATATTTAATGATTCAAATCGCCTTGGTTCATCTTATTTTCACAAGTTGTTGCATAAAAAGCTGTTTCATATCATTCACATTTCACGTAAAAAGTTGATGAGATAATAAACAATTTGTTCTGTTGGATGGGACAAATTTCAGGTGTCGTTTGCCTGTTATGATGTAAGCACTGATTTTGTCAATGATGTAATCTGTATTTGCAGATGTGGTGTGAGACAATCTGGGGACCTAGGATCATCTGACGATGCCCTTGATGGAATACTAGGGTTTGGAAAATCGAATTCATCAATGCTTTCTCAGCTCGCTTTTTCTGGAAAAGTAAGAAGAATGTTTGCACATTGTTTAGATGGTGAGAATGGTGGAGGTATTTTCGCTATTGGGCATGTTGTTCAACCACAGGTCAACACAACACCACTGGTGGCTGGCCAGTATGTCAGATCTTCTATGCTGATTAAGTCACTTTTATTTTGCCACATTAATAATGAATTTATTTTCAGGTAGTAAACCGATGATTTGGTTATCTTGAAATTGTTGACCTATTGGAATTTTCATAAACCTTGATGGTTTGTTTGACTTTCCAGGTAGAGAGCATGCAGGTCTATGATTGTTTTTTATAAATATAACTTGGCGATATTATTTCACGTATAATTGCATATGCACATTTTATAAGTATATCTCCATAAACGGTTGATTGTTTACATTCCAAGGTAGCGAACATTCATTAGGCCAATAGGTTCATGACTTTTGTTGTTTTCATTCTAAATAGAACTTGGAGGTGTTATCTATCATATTTGCAGTAACCCAGCAGATTATGCGACCATCATTCCATTAGATATAGGTTGTATTTAGCAAGCTCCCCATACCCTTAAGTTAGATATTTAGGAAGCTGCCAGTTGATTATATGATCACTCCAATTACATCGAATAATTTTTTAATCCGAATAGGATGATATATTGTCATGATCCACTGCATTGTTTACTCCTTCATATGCTCTTTTTCTTGGTTTTCTATCTGTCTTTTATTTTGATCAGTTTCACATCTACTTCATTTTCAGTTTTAGATTCTTGCGCAGTTCTCTATCTTTGGCTCAAGGTATAAGTTTCGCCATAATATTGCAGGCCCCATTACAATGTCAACATGACTGCTGTTCAAGTTGGTGCTGAATTTCTGAATCTTACGTCAGATGTCTTTGCAGCTGGAGTCAATAGAGGAGTTGTAATTGATAGTGGCACCACATTAGCATATCTTCCAGATGTTATTTATGAGCCCCTAGTGCAAACAGTAAGTCATTTTTATTGATAGAATAAACTCTATTTCAATGGACTGTTAGAGGGAAACTAACCACTATATGTTATGGCATCAGATACTCTCCTCGCAGTTGGATTTGAAACTGCGAACACTTCACGATCTATATACTTGCTTTGATTTTCCGGGAAGGTACCATCTGATATTGGCCTTTTAATTATTTTAAACTGTAAATCTTCGGATGCTACTTGTTTTTAGGTTTCCAAGAAGTAACTTCCAATTTATTTATTGACATGCGTTGTGCATTTTGTTACAGTGTTGATGATGCATTTCTGCCTGTTTATCTTCATTTTGAGAACTCACTGTCTCTGAAGGTTTATCCTCACGAGTATCTATTCCCATTCGTAAGTACATTCGAATTTTGTAACTTACACCATTTTATTTCTGTTTATATTATGCTTTATATGATTTGTGTTTTCTAAAGTTTACTTTCGCTCTTTAAAATGGAATATACCAGAAGTATATCCAAAACTCGTTTATTCTGTACCAAATATGCAATACTTATCAAAAGAGATTCCTGATTGTCTAGATGAACTTGGAATGTAATCTTCCATATTTTTTTATTTCTACATGACATGCTCGTTGATTGTCAAATTTCCGGTGATGGTGATTGAGTTTGTTGTTCGTATGGCATGGTATGATGGTAGTTATGACCGTGCTTACGCTTCTGTGCTGTTTTTTTTTTTGCAATTCTTTAAGGTCCATTTACTTAAATGTATTGATTTCTGCAGGAGGACTTGTTATGTATTGGTTGGCAAAACAGTGGCAAAAATAATATAACCTTGCTTGGAGGTATGCTGTCATTACTCTGCTACTCATTTGTACAGCTGCATGTGCCATATTGTTATGTCTGCGGAAGATATTTTGATCAACCAAGTTTTAGTAACTTTTGACATGGTATTATTAGAATAATTATTAACATATTCTTTTACCTTGTTATGAGTCTGAAGTTTAACTCAGTAACTTTCAAAGTCTGTAAGTTATATTTGGTTGAGGATTGCTCAGATTACTTAGCAATTCGCATTATATTCAGAATTGGTCACTGATTGCTCTATGTTTAGTGCCTTGAGTAAAATATCCAGGATTGTCCCCGTTTCTCCTATGCTTGAACCTCGTCATTTTCCATATCATCTTTACAACGCTGATGACAGAAGCTACTAATCTGATGTAGTGTAGCATCCAAATTCTTGTCATTGCTTTGCCTCTTTGATAGAATCATTCTGATTTCATCGACTTTGGTTGTGGACTTGGTAAAGTCGCCCTCGTTGAATTGTATCACAGAATGATGAAAGTTTTCTTTGTGCCATGTCTTTGCAGACTTGGTTTTATCGAATAAGCTGGTTCTCTACGATCTCGAAAATCAAACCATTGGATGGACCGAATATAACTGTAAGTATCAATAGTTCAAGCATGTATATTTCTTCCCAATGCTTGATGCATATGATCTCAAGTTTTTACATACTATACACACACACACACACACACACACACACTATTATCAGGCTCATCTAGCATTGCATTGAAGGATGAGATTACTGGTTCTGTTCATTTAGTTGGAGCTCACTCTTTGTCTCATGGTTTCAAGTTGTACGCCAACGCCATCGTAACTTTTCTGATGGTAGTATTATTACAATGTTTGCTACTCCCACCATTGCTCTGACATTGAGATCATAGAGAACACAGAGGGGCATTATAGAGAGAAGGAACATCTTATAGATATGTGTTGCAAGAGAATTTTTCAGGTAAGTGAAAATCACTTGACTCATTGTCAACATCATGAGATGATATTACAAGATTGGTCGAAATACCATTGTATGGCTAATCTTCAATGCAGTCTTGAGATATCATTTCAATTTTGTAAGGCTTTTTCTCTTTTGAAAGGGGCCGATTAAGCCAGTACTTGTGTAAATATAAGCGTATGATATTTCAGTGGTTTTGAGTAAATAGTAATTTTTTAACTTTCATATCCTTACTTAAATCTCATTCTCATCCAATTTAAATTGCATGGTTGATTCCACGAGTCAATTTACGTGGCTCGGTGATTTGAGGGGTTACAGTGGTACATATGAATATTCAATTGACAAATGTTACGTAGTAGTTCCAAGACATAATTATAGCTAGTACTTTATGCATAATTGTCGATCTATTAATTGTCAGGGGATGATATAAATCTAAGTTTCATCGTGATTAAAATGAATTAAAAATAATATATTAAATTGAAAAAATTCACACACTACATTATATTTTATATTGTCATATTTAACGTTCTATTTTGAATACTTACCGTTTATACCACGAAAAGAATTTAATTTCAGACAAGTAACTCTCTTTTCTCTCTCTCTCTCTCTCTCTCGCGTGGCGAGCGCGACGCATATTTAGCTCTCTCCTACAATTTCTAACAATTGTATTCTCGAAAACAATTTTCTTAACGATCAACTTTTGGTTTCTGATCGAATGCTGTCAAATGCCGGGATGATAGGCATTGTACAATTGATGCTTCATACACGGGTTAAATTGTGAATTAGGATTGATTTTGATGGCTGCTTCAACGTATTTGGGAATGGTTACGTTGATGAGACTGGGAATTTTCTTCCTGTTTGTATCTTCGATTGCCGCCGCTGATGACGCGTCGCCAAAGACCTATAATGCCTGCAGAACTGAATACCCATTGGTATGATACTTATTAAACAACCGAGAATTAAATTGCTTCTCTCTCCCTCTCTCTGTGTGTGTGTGTGAGTGTGTGTGTTTTGTGTTGCTTTGGCTTCATTTGAATGTTCTCGTTCGTGCTTGGATCGATTATGAAGGCTTCACTTACGTGTTATGTTTTTAGTTGAACAACTTCAGAAAAGTTGAAATAGACAAGGTAAAGCTTTTCTATAATGATTGTACAAGCACAAGCACTATTGGCTCGCCTATGATTGATTCGTATCAGCTGCAAGTAGCGATTATTAGATTGCTAACCTATTACATGTGACAAATTCGTTATATATATGTTAACAAGCAAACTGGATGAGTGTACTGAAGGATGAGATCATGAAAGGTGAGGTTGTTTCTCTTCTTTGTTTTCACTGTTTGTCTTGAGTGTGGATATGCAGGCTAAGGTGAAGAGGTGGGTAAATGGCGTTGAAAAGGAGGCCCTAGGTGCATTAGGTGCAGGTTTTGGCTCTATATTGCCTGCTGATGCTGAAAAACGCAATATTTTTCCTGCCACTTTTTCAAATCCATTGAATGGTTGTTCACCTCCACCTTCTAAGGTATTTATTTATTCTAAGGTATGTAGGGTGTGATGACAATTTATACGTTTTCATAAAATTAATGGTTGATAACCCTATCACAAGGAGTATTAAATCTAAGTTACATCATACAATATTAATCTGATGAAGAAGCCTTCTCAAATTTCGTTTGGGTTGTGTTAGTAGTCTCATATACATGCTCTTCACCATTGATTCAATTTATGATCAGTTCCGAGACAAGACCTTAGTTCTGGCTCTCCATATTGTTGTTGTTTCGAATTGCATCTTGGACTTTTCAATGTTCACATTAGTAACTGTAGTTTTGAATTCAAACTGAAATTGCGTCTGAAAAAGTTGCTGATATAGCTCTAGACATTTTGCAGAGACTTGGTCATAGTGTTCTTAACTTGTCCATTAGGTTATATTGTATTTCAAATGTTTCCTTTTCCAGATATTTAAATAAGTTGCTTTCCTTTTCACCGTTCACCTTGTGCAATATATCATGAAATACCAGAATGTCAGGGAACTTTGTCATTGGAAACAACTATATGCTTTTACTCTGCTGTCTAGATAATGAAGGGGGGTTTTTTAATACGTGTACTCTCTTGTAGCTGCTATCAGGCTCGATAGCATTGGTTCTGCGCGGTGATTGTGTATTTGCAATGAAGGCTAATGTTGCTCAAGCTGCTGGAGCTGTAGGACTAGTTCTTATTAATGATGATGAAGGTAGCTGAGTCAGAAAGCATGGTTTACGGGTTTCCATTTTTACCACCACCTTGAAGAACTTCCTAATATGGCTTGGTACAACTCAGTTGGTACTTACCTAATTGTCAGCTTTTATCTTCCACTTTTGCAGGTCTTATAGATATGGGTTGTGGCAATGACACCAGTTTGAACATCACAATTCCCATTGTTACAATTTCTAAGTCAGGAGGAGATGAGTTAAAGAAATCCATAGATGATGGTGCGAAAGGTAAAATCACTTGTCTGTAAATTGGTTTATACACTATAATTGCTCAAATCTCCTCTAAAGTCCCAGAAGATGAGTATATATGCTCTGTCATCCAAAAATGTATTAAAGGATGTCATGTTTAGTTTTTATTCTAGAAAAAAATTGTGTTCTTTATCCTTTTCTTAATAAATGGAAAAGTTTGAGCTTGCATATGGTGTTACTCTTATTTAATTATGGTGATCATTGCTGATTGTATGTGGATCTTCAATTGGAAAAGATACATTTCACAGCTGAATTGCATGTTTAATTCTTTTCTTCAAGTGTCTGAAACGTATCATCACCTTTTGAATATCATTAACATACTTTACTTATTATGCTCGGAGTGCTAACTTTTATAGAGGTTATTGCAGTGGAGCTGCTGTTATATTCTCCAACTCGCCCAATTGTAGACTACTCAGTTATATTCTTGTGGATGATGTCTGTTGGAACTGTAGTTTCCGCATCACTTTGGTCAGAAATCACGGGAGCAGAATCAAAGGAAGAGCGCTATAATGAACTATCTCCAAAGGTTCGATGGACCTAGCAATCCTTTTGATATTGGCAACTGAACTGAAAAAAAAAAAAAGATATGCATCTGATCCTGATATGCTGAAATTTATACCTGAAAGAGTTAGGACTGGGGGAGATTGTTATTGTGGTTTCTCTTTTTTAAAGTTTTTCATGTGCACAATTATTGTTATCCCTTCTCCATGTCAGGGATCTGAGGTTGCAGCATCCAAAGGTGAGGAAGAGCAGGAAGTCCTTAGCATTAGCGTAAAAAGTGCTGTCTTTTTCGTTATCTCCGCGTCAACATTTTTGGTGCTGCTATACTTTTTTATGTCATCATGGTTCGTTTGGCTGCTAATCGTACTCTTCTGCATCGGAGGTGTTGAGGTAATCGTTTGTTATGCTTCTTATTCTGTTAGCTATTTTGTTTATTTCGACCCTTTGTAGCATGCCTTTCACGAAGAGAAACACTCTATGTTCATAACTCCATGTTACTGCTTTGCTTAGCTGTGGCTAGTTTAGACTCTACTCCTTAAATTCCTGTTTGTTTTCTACAAAGGTCCGATCTGCAATCAACTCTAAGTTGATGAGAGCATGCAATGTGACATACTATTTCAAGAGTGTGAAATGATGAAATATATCAGCCTTGTTGTATTGTACATATGCTTGGGTTTACACTAATGCTATGTTGGCCTGATGCTTACTTGTGTTTTGCGTCCTAGAGGGCACTTACATAGCAGATACAAGAAACTTTACATGTAGTCTCTTGTTCGTAATATCACTAGCTTGATTGGCAGACTTCCAAAATCTAATATGATATTTCATGGAATGTCTTCAAGTCTCTAATGTTATCACGATGTTGTGGTTCTTCATAATTTGGTGTATGTGATTTTCACAAACAATATTAACTTACATTTTCCTGGAGGCTAATTCGTGTTGGTTTTCAGGGAATGCATAGTTGTATTGTTTCACTGGTGTCGAGGTATGCTTTATTCCTGTTTTTAAAATAATAAACAGTATCTATTGTTTGCTGTACTTGAAATTCATATGTTGATCGCCTTTTTGCGCATATTTAACGCAGCAAATGCAAAGGATGTGGTCAGAAAAAATTGGATCTGCCTCTTCTTGGGGAGCTTTCTGTTCTGTCTCTAGTTGTCTTCGTTGGTTGTGTGGCATTTGCTGTTATTTGGGCACTTGATCGGAAGGCTTCATACTCTTGGATTGGGCAAGATATTCTTGTAAGCAATTACTGAATTTAGCTACTTTTTAGAAGGAACCTGAATAGTGTCCACACGAATTGTTTTGGCTTATTTTTTCAATGTTGGAACTGAGATTTGATAGATTAAGTTTTTAGATGAGAGGCCATTCGATGTGGTAGATGGTACAAGAGTCAGCTCAGACTGAGGTCCCCCAGCTTGAAATTTCACTACTCACTTGCAATGCAAAAAACAATCGTCCATGTGTTAGGCTTCCAAAAAGAAAATTCTGCATACGCCTTAGAGAAGGTGTTGGACTAAACATGTAATGATACATCTGTCTAACAACTTAAGGCTTTAGAAAAGGTGATTGTTAAACAATAACATATGGGAACATTTAGAGCTCTTCTGTATTGTTAAGGTTTTTTAAGGTGGACAAGCATTTCTAGAGGTCCGCGTTTATGAAGTACTGGATGCTAATTTTGCTTAAATAAAGTTATTGGTTGCATTTAATTCTGGTTATGCAACCATTGGGATTTGCGTTTTTTCGTAGATTCTTACGTCCATCGATCGGATCAGTTGCTATATTGTTTCATGTGTTTGGCACAAACCAAGATGAACCATTTTTGTCATAGTGAAGAATTATCCCCGAAAATACCTTTTAGTTTTGCATTTGAGTCTTCTGTTTTCCTCAAATTTCAAGGTCATGAAATAAGAAATGAATATTGGTGCCTTTTAGATAATTGACATATGCTTGATGTTGATAATATCATTATATAATAATCCCAGGGTATTTCTATGATGCTAATGGTCTTGCAGTTGGCTCAACTACCTAACATTAAGGTATTTGGAGACGCCTCATTCCATCAATTGGTTGTAGCTGTTCATTTCATTCTTTCGTTTAACTAGTAACTTTCTTGCCTAATAGGTTGCCACAGTGCTTCTGTGTTGTGCATTCGTCTACGATATCTTTTGGGTTTTTCTTATCCCCATTAATATTCCACGATAGCGTAATGATTGCAGTAAGTATATACATTTCACATCTTCTTATCAGGTTTTTTTCTTGTCATGCCATATTCATTTTCCCTTTACTGCTGGCCTCTGTTCAATGTTTACCAAAGAGTTCCTTCGAGAACAGTCGGGATAAAAGTTATGTAATGGTAGAAAAAAATGAGGAAATGTAAAGCAATCCATCTACCATTGTTTTCTTTATTTTAGGTAGCTCGTGGTGATAAAGCTGGCGGGGAATCAATCCCAATGCTTCTGAGAATTCCTCGACTTGCTGATCCTTATTATGGTTATAACATGATAGGCTTTGGGGACATTCTATTCCCTGGGTTGTTAGTTTCTTTTTCTTTCAGGTAACTGCTATTTCTATACATTTTCTCATTCTCTGTTAGGCTAACTAAACGAGGATAGGGAAAGATAATCAGAATGGCAGATGAATAAAAGAAAAAGGGAGAAGAAAACTATTTGTTTTGTCCTTCATTTTGTTTTGTGATATCTCATTCAAGCTTTCCAAATATTTTTCAACTGAAAACATGGGGGTTTTTCTTATATGGCCCACTTACTGTTCCCTTTATGCATCCCCTCCAGTTTTCTCCGCAACCAAACAAGGGTTTATAGTAGGAAGAGACTAGAAGCAACGTAACAGATATCCTCATTTGATTGTGGAAACACATAACTCCTCCATGCCGAATTTTGAAATTTTCGATGATTTGATTTTCTTTCTCTACCTGCATGAGTGATTTAGCATTACTGGTATGGAGATTCGCGGTGCTCTGGCATTTCCTTCACGACAATGGTGTGGAACTTAATGTTTTTAATATTGCTTTCAGATTTGACAAAGCTAAGAAGAAGACTCTGATAAATGGATACTTCCTATGGCTGACGATTGGCTATGGAACTGGTGAGTGCCTCAATGCACTCTGAATGCTTATGTTGCCCTATTTGTTGTGCAGATTAGACGTCGGGACTAAGATTATCTATCGCAGGGTTGGGTCTTACCTACTTAGGTTTGTATTTGATGGATGGACATGGACAACCAGCTCTTCTCTACCTAGTCCCATGCACTTTAGGTAAGAACTGCGTAATTCTATGCGATACGATGCTCGCTTCTTTTTCTTTTTTTATACATAATTTTGTCGTCCGTCTTTATTTATTTGCGAACACATACATCACATTTGTGCGTGCGTGTGCGTGTTTGTGGGTTGAAACTCCAGGAACTTGTGTTGGTTTGGGTTTGATTAGAGGGGAGCTGAAGCAACTATGGAGCCATGGAGGTTCAAGTGAAACCAATGATTCTTCAGATGCCTAACCTAATGTATGTAGTAACTAAATTTCAAATTATTAATATATGTTCTAATATTTTCGTTATTAGGGGCAGATCTATCATCATGAATCATGATTGGGTCACGGCCCCAAAAATTTTTTGAAATTCCTTAGTACAATGTGTACTAATATTTAAGCTTTTAAGGGAGGTGAAGTGTATGTAGTTAACGGTTATGGGTTGAAATTCATTTTCACTCTATTATTTTATTTTTTTATGACCCGTCTCTAATTATACACAAAAATTCAGTTACGAGGGATTTCCTTCTTTGGAATTTTTAGTTTGATGGGCATTACCAAAATTAAACCAACCACTTGCTAGATAAATATCTGAAGTCTAAGTCCCTATGGATCCTCCTCCCTTCTTTAGTGCCTCGTGTGTATAAATACTAAATAGTGAATTTCATTCATATACAAAATATACGTGATGTGCCTTTTCTCGGTACAAAAAACAATATCGGAGTACAAACTTTATATTTACTGAAAGAACGAAATGAATTTAAACGTTTGGCATTTACCGATTATTAAAGGTACGACGAGCCACTTGGGCCAATTAGGTGGGCCCAATCAATAGATGCCACACAAAAAAATTTGAAAATGAGAAGACGAATCTATATACTATAAAAGTAGGATAGGGACCCTATTGTGATGACACGTGGCAACAAATTCCCCCCTAGGAAAATGTGAGGATGATTTTTTCGTTGAATGTAGGCAGTGGAGATTATTATGTCCATATTCTTCGCATGTGCATGACAAATATACATTGTATTTATACGATTCATTGTCCCCATTTAATAGGCAATGAACAGTTCAAAAAACTATTCAATTATGGTAGATATTGTGTTCGTATCATCAAGAGACTGTTCGTTTTTAAACAGTGGAAAAATGGTAGATATTCAGCGTTTATATTATCAAGAGACTGTTCGTTTTGGACTGTTCGTTTTTTTAAATACTATATGACAGATGACATGCCTCACACGCATACAACGCTTTCAATTCCAAGGTATTCATTATTCCAAAAATCCCATTTATCACGCATTGATTCATCTTCATTCGCTGGATTAAATCAATGTAAAGAAAGTAACCCATGTTGATCGTTTAACTGAGGTAGGCAATTAGCAACAATCAACATAGATTTTTATCTATTCTTGCACATAAATTTTCTATTTCTTAATTTATGTATGCTAACTTTTGATTGCAGAGACTAACAAGAGGATATGCTATCTTAATGGCTGCGCCGATGAAGTTATTCGGAGCTTATTTACAACAAAATAAGGATTCGCACATCACTGTCTCGGTTTATGCTTTAGATAATTCAGTTTATTAAAAGCAGAAGTACAAGGATTGAGTATGGCTTCTGTAGGGCATCTACTTATTGTGTCTGCTTACATTTGTGCCTTTGTCTACTCACTTATTACAATTCTATGCTGTGTTAGGTACATCAGAAGAGGGCAACCCGATGCTGGTTTTCCACTCTTTGAGTTTGAGTCTCTCAAGTAGTCTGGGCTTGTGGAGTTTGATGATGTTAATGGAAAGGTTCTTACTTATTCTGCTCATAATTGGTGAGCATTTGATGATTTTAGCGTCATTACCTTTTCAAGTTGGGTGATTTGTTGTCATGGGAGCTCATGGGTTACTGCCTACTGTGATTCTTGGGTACTTTCCCAAAATATATATATATATATATATATTATATAAGTAGAATGTTGTCTCTACTGTGATGACACGTCGGCAACGGAAGACCCCTCCAACCAATAACATTTCACAGAGATTGGTATTTTGTGCATTTACAAATTTTTCCTTATTGTATCAGGTGGAATATGAGCTCTTAAGAGATCATAGTGTAAGGGACAAGCTGACCATGGAAGATGAGTAATGCGTATATTCTTTCTTAGATAATTGTGTCTATATTGATGATAGAACTGCCTTTTATATCTTTGCAAGAGCTGCAGTTGGGCTGCAGTGATGAGCTCCTATGCATAATCCTTTCTACCTTGATCAACATTTTTCAGACATAAAGTCATAATCGCAGATGTAACGTTATCAAGGATTACTCTTGAGTCTTGACGGGCATCGCCATAGGGTGAGGAGGTACTCTCACGGTTTGAAAACGTTGGATCTAGGCTTAGATTCAAAAAAGATTTCATCTTTAGCATGATAAATGGATTCTGCTTTCTTTTTCAGACAGAAATGGAGCTTCAAGGCGATTCATCAAGAGAAATCTCGCAGGAGAGGAAGAATGGTAGAGGAAAGATTGAGATCAAACGGATCGAAAACACAACTAATCGACAGGTCACCTTTTGCAAGTGTTAGAACTCAGAATATAAGAATATTACTACCATGACTTTACGAGCTTCATTCGCGTATGACTTACATGGGGAATGACAGTTCCCTATGTATCACTTATGACTGCAAATATTATAATTTTAACATGATATGAAATACTATAATGTAATATAATTTCCTTAATTTCGACAGGAACCTGTATTTTCACAATAATGACTATGTCTTTATGTTTGTGAATGCCATTTTTACCCATTTCACGGAATTTTGCGGACAACTAAATTTAAGCAAATAATATTGACGCGAATGTCACATCACTTTACAATACAATTAAAATTGATACACAGCTGTATGACTGTATTTCTGTCTAAATGCAATTCTATGATATGTAATATACAATCCATTGACTAGGTAAAAGGATAGTGTATGAATGTAGAAGCCTAATGTATGAATGGCCGACAGTGTGGAAAAAATACAACCTGGTGAACTTGTATTACAACCACACGTTGAATGACATCCACAATTTTCCTCCCCTACGTTAACTGTGTACGTACTGCATATTAATATAATAATATTAAATATTCTTAAAAGACGTGTCAAAATATACACTTTTTTTACCTTTTCATTGTACTATATTATTATAATAATAGAACCTTAATATAGGTGCCGACCAAGAAATGTGATAAAAATCATGGGACGGAGCCCTGGAGGGAGTATAATATAATAAAATATAGTACAAGATACTATAATATAACGTGATATGATATAATAAAATATAAAAACGTTATACTATAAAACAATATCTTACGAGTAATATAACATAATATAACATAACATAATACCATGTCACATAATATAACGAGCCGTGAAAACAACGTATGTTTGGGACTAGGAGGATACCCTTATTCAAGGCACGACGACAGTGAAGCTGTATGGCTGCTGCCACCCGTAGAGGCAAATGTTCAATGACGCCGGTGAAAGACTGCAGTGAATTTCGTAAAGTGTGAATACTTCCGAAGTGTAAGACTGCACTCAGGAATATACGAAAACGACTTCTGTGACTTTAGGAGCTGCATCCAGATATGAATTACATGGTGTATGACAGTTCCTTGTGTATCAATTATGACTGCATACATGAATGTAAGAATGCACCTAGGTTCGAGCTTAATGAGTGCACTACAACAACAAATTGCGGGACTCAACATTTAAGATTGCGGGGTGTATGACTACAGGTAAATTGGAGCAAATTAAGAAGGTAAAGCAGCGGCTTTACGGAAGTGTAAGACTGCAGTGAATTTCATAATGTATGAAGACTTCCACAAGTGTCAGAACTCAGAAATATAAGAATACGACTCCCGTGATTTTATGAGCTTCATTCGCGTATGAATTACATGGCGTATGACAGTTCCCTATGTATCACTTATGACTGCAAATAATATAATTTTAACATGATATGATCTACTATAAAGTAATATAATTTAATATTTGTATTATGTTATATTATATAAAATAAGATAACATAATATTATATAAGGTAAATAAAATACTGCATATAATAATACAATATAATATAAAATAATAATATAAGAACATAATATAATACAACATATATAATAATATAATTTAGTATATTTTAGTATAATATAATATAGTATAAAGTATTGTATACATATATATAATAGTATAATATAATATAAGTTAATATGATATAATATAGTTTAAAATAGTATTTATATAAGGTAAAATAAAATACTACATATAGTAATACAATATAATATAACAAAATAAAATAATAACATAATATATTACAACATATAGACTAATATAATATAAGATATTGCAGTATAATATAATATAGTACAAAGTATTGTATATAGCATATATATAATAGTATTGTATAATATAATTTAATACGCTATAATATAGTTTAAAATAGTATTGTAACACGATAAAGTATAGTATAATGTAATAAAATATAGTACAAGATAATATAATATAACGCAAAATATAATAAAATATAATACTATAAAACAATATATATTACGAGTAATATAACATTATAACATAACATAGTACCATGTCACACAATATAACGAGCCGTGAAAACAACGTACGTTTGGGACTAGGAGGATACCCTTATTCAAGGCATGAAGACAGTGAAGCTGTGTGGCTGCTGCCACCCGTAGAGGCAAATGTTCAATCGATGAAAGACTGCAGTGAATTTCGTAAAGTGTGAATACTTTCGAAGTGTAAGACTGCACTCAGAAATATAAAAAAACGACTTCAGTGACTTTAAGAGCTTCATCCAAATATGAATTACATGGTGTATGACAGTTCCTGTGTATCAATTATGACTGCATACATGAATGAAGAATGCGCCTAGGTTCGAGCTTAATGAGTGCGCTACAACTACAAATTGCGGGACTCAACATTTAAGATTGCGGGGTGTATTACAGGTAAATTCGGGCAATTAAGATGGTAAAGCAGCGGCTTTACGGAAGTGTATAAGATGGCAGTGAATTTCGTAATGTATGAAGACTTCCACAAGTGTCAGAACTCAGAAATATTTGAATACGACTCCCGTGACTTTACGAGCTTCATTCGCGTATGAATTACGTGGTGTATGACAGTTCCCTATGTATCACTTATGACTGCAAATATTATAATTTTAACATGATATGAAATACTATAATGTAATATAATTTCCTTAATTTTGACTGAAACCTGTATTTTCACAATAATGACTATGTCTTTATGTTTGTGAATGCCAGTTTTACCCATTTGTATGGAATTTTGCGGACCACTAAATTTAAGCAAATAATATTGACGCGAATGTCACATCACTTTACAATACAATTAGAATTGATACACAGCTGTATGACTGTATTTCTGTCTAAATGCAATTCTATGATATGTAATATACTATCCATTGACTAGGTAGAAGGATATCTTAGTGTATGAATGTAGAAGCCTAATGTATGAACGGCCGACAGTGTGGAAAAAATACAACTTGGTGAACTTGTATTACAACCACACGTTGAATGACATCCACAATTTTCCTCCCTTACGTTAACTGTGTACGTACTGCATATTTATATAATAATATTAAATATTCTTAAAAGACGTGTCAAAATATACACTTTTTTACCTTTTCATTGTACTATATTATTATAATAATAGAACCTTAATATCCGTGCCGACTAAGAAATGTGATAAAAATCATGGGACGAGCCACGGAGGGAGTATAATATAATAAAATATAGTACAAGATAATAATATAACGTGATATAATATAATAAAATATAAAAACGTTATACTATAAAACAATATAATACGAGTACTATAACATAATATAACATAAATAATACCATGTCACATAATATAACGAGCCGTGAAAACATCGTATGTTTGGGACTAGGAGGATACCCTTATTCAAGGCACGACGACAGTGAAGCTGTATGGCTGCTGCCACCCGTAGAGGCAAATGTCCAATGATGCCGGCGAAAGACTGCAGTGAATTTCGTAAAGTGTGAATACTTCCGAAGTGTAAGACTGCACCCAGGAATATACGAAAACGACTTCTGTGACTTTAGGAGCTGCATCCAGATTTGAATTACATGGTGTATGACAGTTCCCGTGTATCAATTATGACTGCATACATGAATGTAAGAATGCGCCTAGGTTCGAGCTTAATGAGTGCACTACAACAACAAATTACGGGACTCAACATTTAAGATTGCGGGGTGTATGACTAAGGTAAATTGGAGCAAATTAAGAAGGTAAAGCAGCGGCTTTACGGAAGTGTAAGACTGCAGTAAATTTCGTAATGTATGAAGACTTCCACAAGTGTCAGAACTCAGAAATATAAGAATACGACTACCGTGACTTTATGAGCTTCATTCGCGTATGAATTACGTGGTGTATGACAGTTCCCTATGTATCACTTATGACTGCAAATAATATAATTTTAACATGATCTTGATCTACTATAAAGTAATATAATTGAATATTTTTATTATGTTATATTATATAATTTAGTATATTTTAGTATAATATAATATAGTATGAAGTATTGTATACATATATATAATATATAATATAATATAAGTTAATATGATACAATATAGTTTAAAATAGTATTTATATAAGTTAAAATAAAATACTACATATAGTAATACAATATAATATAACATAATAAAATAATAACATAATATATTACAACATATAAACTAATATAATATAAGATATTGTAGTAATACATAATATAGTACAAAGTATTGTATATAACATATATAATAGTATTGTATAATATAATTTAATACGCTATAATATAGTTTAAAATAGTATTGTAACACGATAAAATATAGTATAATATAATAAAAATATAGTACAAGATAATATAATATAACGTGATATAATATAATAAAATATAAAAACATTATACTATAAACAATATATTACGAGTAATATGACATAATATAACATAACATGGTACCATGTCACATAATATAACGAGTAGTGAAAATAACGTATGTTTGGGACTAGGAGGACACCCTTATTCAAGGCACGACGTCAGTGAAGCTGTATGGCTGCTGCCACCCGTAGAGGCAAATGTTCAATGATGCCTATGAAAGACTGCAGTGAATTTCGTAAAGTGTGAATACTTACGAAGTGTAAGACTGCACTCAGGAATATAAGAAAACGACTTCTGTGACTTTAGGAGCTTCATCCAGATATGAATTACATGGTGTATGGCAGTTCCCTGTGTATCAATTATGACTGCATACATGAATGTAAGAATGCGCCTAGGTTCGAGCTTAATGAGTGCGCTACAACTACAAATTGCGGGACTCAACATTTAAGATTGCGGGGTGTATGACTACAGGTAAATTCGGGCAATTAAGATGGTAAAGCAGCGGCTTTATGGAAGTGTGTATGACTGCAGTGAATGTCGTAATGTATGAAGACTTCCACAAGTGTCAGAACTCAGAAATATAAGAATACGACTCCCGTGACTTTACGAGCTTCATTCGCGTATGAATTACGTGGTGTATGACAGTTCTCTATGTATCACTTATGACTGCAAATATTATAAATTTTACATGATATGAAATACTATAATGTAATATAATTCCCTTAATTTCAAATCATATTGACGCGACTGTCACATCACTTTACAATACAATTAAAATTGATACACAGCTGTATGACTATATTTCTGTCTAAATGCAATTCTATGATATGTAATATACTATCTATTGACTAGGTAAAAGGATATCTTAGTGTATGAATGTAGAAGCCTAATGTATGAATGGCCGACAGTGGAAAAAATACAACTTGGTGAACTTGTATTACAACCACACGTTGAGTGACATCCACAATTTTCCTCCCTTACGTTAACTGTGTACGTACTGCATATTAATTGTAATCCCCATATGTTTTACCAATAAGAAAATTTAAAGACAAAGATCGCATACCGGACATGCAGCGTCCCGTGCATCGCACGGGCATAACCTAGTCAATTGAAAGATCAGAGAGTCTTTTGCTTGCTAGGCCTGCCGTATATTATAAATTTGAATTTCAAGGAGGAAAATATAAGAATCAAGTAAATTTGCTATTTGTGCGGTGGTTACTGGCTTATGCTCCGATATTTTATTAAAAACTATGGATGATTCAAGTGTCACAACGTGGTAGAAAAATTAAATATGCATTTGAGGAGTATGCAAATGCAAGAATTTATCATAAACTAAGCCACTTCATCGTATTGACAGCTCTGTTAAATGGATTTTGATTTGATTACAAGATCCACGTGGAAGCTTCACAGAGTATATCATCCAACTTGAATTTTGGTTTCAACTAATACGGAAAATACTAGAATAGATTCGAAAATACAAATAATAAAGTGTAATCTACCAATAATAAATTACTTTACCCTTGACTCTAGAAATTACATACTGAAAATACAAAAATATCCTACCGACGAAATCCAACTTATTTTACGTAGACCCGAAAATAATATATTATGGGAGGAATTTTATGGTGCTCGCATTATGTAAGTACCTTACGCGGGCACATGTTGATATGACACCGATTCGAGCCATTTCAACATCTCACATCGACGTTTAATGTTATGTCGTATTTATTAACAACTTCTAGTTGTCATTAATCGACATTTTGGATGCTGATGTGTTATATGGCATATTTCATTGACACGTAAAATGTTATGTAAGTCGTCAATATGCCACATGAACATCCGAAATGACGATTAGTGGCAGCAAAAGGTGTTAATTAAGACGACATAACCTTATTGTCGATGTTTGATGATGAAATGGCACGAATCGGTGCCACATAAGGTGCTCCCATAAGGTGATCACCATAAAATTCCTTTATATTACGTTACCGATAATAAATACAGATACAGCAAACAAAATTAAAGATTACCAAAAATATTCCTCGTGAAGGAAATGGTTGGAAAAATTAATAAATAAAACAACTCGAATTTACAGCAAAACAAGGTGATCGTTGGTTCATCATTCATGCCTACGCAGAAGATCCTCACCAGATATTCCTCTTCCCTTCTTCATCACTCTCTCTTTCAGCAGATCTCTGAAAAAGAGAAAGAGCATCAACAAGTGAGTTAAAAACCAGCAAAAAGGCGCAACTTTTATCCCCCAATTCCGCACTGCATCATCATCTCTCTCGAAAAACCCACTCTCGGCGCATAATGTCCAACCCGGCCCGACCCGGAAGCTGTAATCCGGTTCAGAAGCCCGGGCCCGTTTCTGTGGACCACGTTCTTTCAGCCCTGAATGAGACCAAAGAGGAAAGGGAGTCGAGAATCAGAAGTTTGTTCAGTTTCTTTGATTCTAACAATGTTGGGTATTTGGACTCGGTCAAGATCGAGAAGGGCCTCTATGCGATGCAGATTCCTGCTGATTACAAGTTTGCGAAGGAGTTGTTGGAGGTCTGCGACGCTAATCAAGATGGGAGGGTTGATTACCAGGAGTTTAGGAAGTACATGGATGATAAAGAACTTGAGTTGTACACGATCTTTCAGGCGATTGATGTCGAGCATAATGGATGTATTTTGCCTGAGGAGTTGTGGGATGCTCTTGTCAAGGCTGGTATGCTGTGTTTTATTTGTGTTTTTCACTTCAATTCGTTTCTTTCAAGTTGCGATTTGCGCGTCTTTTTACTCTCATGATTGAGTTGGATGTAATTTGGGGTACTCTGATTCTGATTGTTTTCTGTTGATGACATTGCTATGATGACTGGAAATGTTATGAAATGTGGAAAGTCAGTTTATGTTGTTCTTGACATATACTGTTGCCGATGAGTTTAACTGAAGATACATGCAGTTAGCTGGTTGGACTCATAAGAAGCACAGTATAATTTGGAAAGTTCATTAACACCAGCAGCAAATATGCTTCTCGGTTGGTTAACTTAACTCAATATTTTCTAACATGATGGATGAGTAGGTGCTGCAACACATGTTTTAGGTGTTGAGTGACACCATTGTAGTTTTTAACGTAGCGTGAATGCTCTGTCTTATGTTTAGAGGAGAACTCGAATGGTTTCAAGATTACCTTTTTTGTTGGTAATACGGGCTTTTTTTTTCTGGTTTTGTTACTTGTTTAAGGTTGCTAAGTAACTACAGTCTTGATAATTGGTTCCTCTATATGCATCTGGTCTTTGCCAATCTTATCCAAATACATCTCATCCGTTCCAAATCCCTTATACATGTTTATGATGCCAAGATAGTTGTCAAGTTTTTCTGTCTTAGGTATCTAATTCTTATGTTTCTTCTTCACTATTACTAACGTATTTACTGATAGTACAGTAGTTTCCATGAATCAGTTTGTATCTCTTTATGCCTTACGTATGTCAATATAGACTGAGAATATAGCAGTTTCTCTTACACGAAATTGCATCCTCTCTTCTTCCTGCCAAATGCCAAATATCCCATTAAGCTTGCTTGAAAAGGACGCATAATTTATCGTCTTGAAAAATTTTCCTCATTTTTGACAAAAATGGTGGTCTATAGCTGCTTTGTCAACCTTCATATTTTTTCCTAAAATTCCGAATGGGGCTCCAAATGGTTATGATTACTTCTTCATCATTACAATGTTCATTCTGCCCTTATCCTAAAATACCGAATGGCCCGCTTAGCTCAGAGGTTAGGGCATCGAATTTGTAAAGCGATTGTCATCGTTTGATTCTGATAAGAGATTCAGTACACGGCTCATCCTATTATATTATCCATGCGTAACATTCGATCAGTCACGCCCTGAACCTCTCTAACTTTGGCAGTCAAACTTATAATACCTACATAATATCACTAACTTCAGGGGAAAAAAACTCGTCTTTGAGGTTGTTTTTAACCGGTGAGTGACATCCGTTGATTTCCTTTTTCGAAATATTTCGACACTCAGATTGACTTTGCCCTTTCGTTCCTTTCAGGCATAGAACTCGACGACGACGAGCTGGCCCACTTCGTCGAGCATGTCGACAAGGACAACAACGGAACCATAACCTTCGAGGAGTGGCGCGACTTTTTACTATTATACCCCCACGAGGCGACCATCGAAAACATATACCGATACTACGAGCGCGTCTACGTCATCGACATAGGAGAGCATGCCGTCATCCCCGAGGGCCTAAGCAAGCACGCCAACGCCACGAAGTACCTCCTCGCCGGAGGAGTCGCCGGAGCCTCCTCTCGAACCGCCACGGCCCCACTCGACCGGCTCAAGGTGGCCCTTCAGGTCCAGACGTCCCGAGCCGCCGTGGGCCCCGCTGTAAGAAAAATATGGACCGAGGGCGGCCCTCTGGGGTTCTTTCGGGGAAACGGGCTCAACGTGCTGAAGGTCGCCCCCGAGAGCGCCATCAAGTTCTACGCATACGAATCGCTCAAGGGGTTGATAGGAGATGAAGACGGGGAAGTGGGGCCCGCGGGCCGGCTGGCCGCCGGCGGGCTCGCCGGAGCGGCGGCTCAGACGGCGATCTACCCGATGGATTTGGTGAAGACGCGGCTGCAGACGGTGAGCTGCGAGAAGGGGCGGGTGCCGAGCCTTAGGAGCCTGTCGAGGGACATAATGGCTCACGAGGGCCCGCGGGCTTTTTATAAGGGGTTGGTCCCGTCCCTCCTCGGGATTGTGCCCTATGCGGGGATCGATTTGGCTGTTTACGAGACGTTGAAGGACATGTCGGGGAAGTACATCCTACTTGACGACGGTATCGATCTATGCATTGTTTTTTTTTTTTTTTTGTAAAAAATTTTGTGCCCCGTTCTTGTGACGGAGTGAGGGCTCTTAAGTCTTAAGATGCGATAACACTGATCAGTAAGGCCCAATAAAATTTGGGGCCCTAAAATGCACATGGGGATGGCCTAATGGCTTGAGGGGTGTGGTATTTTGCATCTTAGGTCATGGGTTCGAATCGTATGAGTATGACTATCGTGTTAAGTGTTTTCGGGACATGTGTTCACTTGATCCCTGGAGATTAGGCCCGTCTTAAGAGTGTGGGGCGCAAGACCATAGTCGATCGAGTGGCGATAATCTAGGGTCGCCAAAAAAGAGGAAAAAATTGGTCCTAAAAATATGATTTTGTTAGGTATAGTATGTGATATTGAGCCTTAAAAATATATTTTTTTATCAGGTATGTGTGATATTTGGCCTTGAAAATTTGGGGCCGTGTGCAGTCGATCAGTATGCACTGGTCAAATCTATTCATCCTTACGAGGATTGTCCTTGGCGTCGGCTGCAATAATAGTAATTGTGTATGTGCAGAACCGGGCCCACTCGTGCAGCTCAGTTGCGGGACAATTTCCGGGGCATTAGGTGCAACGTGCGTGTATCCACTTCAGGTGGTAAGAACGAGGTGAAGAAATCAATAAGCCCCCTTTTTTGTATTGTTGATGAATGATATATGTACTAAATATCTATCAGATAATTGTTTTTTTTCCCATCAGAATGCAAGCTCAAAAAGCTAAGAGTAGCATGTCGGATATGTTCCGAATAACGTATCAGAACGAAGGCTATAGGGGATTCTATAAAGGGCTCTTCCCGAATCTTCTAAAGGTCGTGCCAGCGGCCAGCATTACGTATCTCGTTTACGAGGCCATGAAGAAGAGCTTGGATCTCTGATGATCGAAATTTTCTGCTGCTGACGATGATGATGATGATGATGATGATGATATTTGTTCTTCGATCAATCGAAAGGTATCATTCTTGGTGTAGTATTTGATTTCTTGCCTTGATGAGGACAAAAGCTGACTGACCCTTCTTCATCTGTGGATTATGGGACTCACTGAAATATATATTATCAGTACATTATATGGTGTGATGCTGAGTTAGTTGATTGTAAGGTAATTGTTGTACATGCATCAATCACTCAACAATTTGCTGCAAATACTTAATTTTTTGGGGGCCATTTCCTTAGTCTTTCTGTTTGCTAATTATTATCATTCTTATTACAGCACAGTTCTGTGCTATAATGGGTTCTTTGCAGGCCCTTTATTCTAATAGCAGTTGTAGCATATGGCTGTTTGCCTATCTGCTGCAGTAGAGAAGCAAGTATTGAACCCTTTTTTCAGCATATAAAATTCTTTGAAGGGTTCTTCTCTATTCTGCTAATCCGTTTTAGAGCAAAGAATTCCATTCCATGCACGATGATCAAAATTGCCTTAAAAATGGTCTGTTTTCGTAGAAGAAAACAAAGCCCAGACTGATAATGTTCATCTTTACAGAAACGCAAATGCAAGAAATACGATGCCTACAAACTTCTTACCTCGTAAAAACGCTCGAACGCAGATGCAAGAGCACTGCACATATCCTACAAGTCCATGCACAAGCCATCGCTAGAGGCCTCTTTTCGCTGTACCCATCTCTCATCTGCTCTCAGATTCTCCACTCCTTCACTTCCACCAAGACCGTTCGACAAGCGCGCACCGACGGCGGCGGCATTGCTCGTTACCCCGCCAAGATCTTCAATCTGATTCCGAACCCTTCGACTTTCAATTACAACTCCGCCATCAGAGCTCAGGCGCTCCTCTCCGATCCAAGCGGTGCGTTCGGATTCTTCGTCGGACTGCGGCGGAATTCAATCCCACCCGATTTTCACACCTACCCATTTGTTCTCAAGGCGTGTGGGTCGTTGCGAGGCGCGCGTTCGCCGGCGGAAGCGCTCCACGCGGAGCTAGTCAAGGTCGGGTTTCTATGCGATGCTTTTGTGTCCAACACGCTTGGAGCCGCTTACTGCAGATTTGGCCGCGTGGATAGTGCTGAGAAGGTGTTTGAAAGTATTCCCCACAGAGACGTGGTGAGCTACAACGTGATGATCGATGGGCTAGTGAAGGCTGGAATGATCGATAGAGCTAGGGAGGTGTTCGATGAAATGTCCGAAAGAGATTGCTTTTCTTGGGGAACACTCTTGGCCGGGTATGCCAAGTGCAATCGCTGTTCGGAGGCCATCGAACTGTTCGATCGTATGGTCAATTCTAACATACGCTTCGACAACATTGCGCTCGTTTCGTCCCTCTCTGCTTGCGCACAGTTAGCAGATCTCAATCGAGGGAAGAAAATACACAAATACATCGAAGCAAATGGGATCGAGCTTGACTCTTACATAGGCACCGCATTGGTGGACCTGTACTCAAAGTGCGGCTTCCTCACCACAGCCAAAGAGGTCTTCGAATGCTGCACATCAAAGAACACATCTCTATGGAACGCAATGATCCTCGGCTTAGCCATGCATGGCAGTGGCACGCTGGCACTCGAACACTTCTCAAGAATGCTGAAAGAAGGCATAAAGCCCGACGACATCACAATCTTAGGCATTCTAATAGGGTGCAGCCACGCGGGACTCATCGAAGAAGCTCGAAAGATCTTCTCGAACATGGAGAACCTCTACAGCGTCAAACGAGAGCTCAAACACTATGGCTGCATGTCAGATTTGCTTTCACGGGCTGGGTTAATACGCGAAGCTGTGGAGATGATCAAGGCAATGCCTGTAAGAAGAGACGTTTTCGTGTGGGGCGGTTTGCTCGGAGGGTGTAAGCTGCATGGAAACCTCGAAATAGCCGAAGAAGCCGCCAAGAATGTGATTGAGGTGAAACCTGAAGATGCTGGGGTGTACTCTGTTTTGGCTCATATGTATGTGAACTCTAATAGGTGGGATGATCTGGTGAAGGTGAGGAGGTATAGAGATAGTACGTGGGGTTTGAAGAAGATGGCGGGCTGTAGTTCGATTGAGTTGGATGGGATTGTGTATGAATTTGTTTCTGGGGATTGTTTGCATCCTCGGACTGATGAGATTCACTTCGTACTGAATGGGTTGGAAGTACATATATGTGAATCCAGTGATATAACAACAGTCTAAGCTATTACATCTGCTGGCCTCGCCTTTTTTCAGACACTATGTAACCGCCGAGTAAATTGAAGTCTTTTGCTAGCAGCGTCGACGACAATCGCACGGCGAACATCTGGGTATAGGAAGGGAAGGGAAGAGAATACGAAGGAAACAAAAGAAGTTCGAACTATATGTGATTTATAACTTGGTTCAGAGAGGATCTCCATCACTCGATACAAGGAGTCCTCGCTGGTGCATGTATGGTATCGCACGTTTTTCCCCTCTTCCTTGGGCGGTAAGTTTAATAACCTTAGAGTGATTTTATTTTGTTTAAATAACGAGCCAAGAAAAGATTTACGCAGGACGGAAAAAGAGATGGCATTCATGGACTGGTCTTAAAGTAGAGAGACTTGCTCGCGATCAAGTCGATTTCGGGTATATGTGTTGTCCCTTGCTAATGCAGTGATGTCAGTGTATATAATAAGATAGCAAAGTAAGAACATTAATTGTATGTTATGTCTTATGGAACTTGTTTGATCTGTACTAAGGAAAAAATAAAGCAGAGAAATGACTCTTCTTCGTTGTCGTCGCTGAAGATGACGGAGAATGAAGGAGCGAAAAAAATTCGTTCACCTTCCGAGAATAAACGAAGAGCATATGTAAGAAGATCGTGAGGAAAGAAGGAAATTTCCCAGGATTCTGTTAGAGTTAAGACCCGTTTCTTGATAGTGGAAGGGATGTTTTCGAACAGTAACACAAGGGAATGAATAAACAAGCCAAACGATTTTATCGAGCAACCATGAGAGGAACTTATCGTTCACCTCTCCCCTTAAAATAACCTTATTCTTTTCATGCCTCACACAAACTAATCCACTCCCTTCTTATACTACTCAATGCAAACATAAAAGGAAATAAGCTTCAAATCATAATCATTAAACCACAATCATAACTCCCAGAATTAAAGGCGCTGGAATCAAGCCCAATGATCATCCTCTTTAATTTGGTCAATCTCATCCGTGGACTTTATTTCTTGCCCCGACCCATCACGTCCGGACTCAAACTCCTGCGGGTCTCCATGTTCCTTATCGGGTCGTCTCGTGTAACGTCTAACATTACCACCCTCTCGAAAAACAGCCTTGTCCTCAAGGCGGAAAGTTGGATACGAACGGCGTAGCTCCCGTTCTGCCAATGTTTCTTGTGATAAAACCATCTGATGGTCATCCGACCGAGTCGGCGGAAGAGATGATGGTGCGTCGAAAATCTTCGAGAATTTCCTACTGATGGTCTCGAGATCAGCAAGTTGTATAGATGATAGTATGTCATCGGGAGGTGTAGTACTTGGTGCACTTGTTAAGTTCGCCTCGCCCGATAAACAATGAGAAAGACCCTCATGCTCAAATTTTATTGTCAACTTTGCTAGGTTGAGTTTGATGTCCCCCAATGTTCGAAGCCAATCTACCCCGAGGATCACGTCGACACCGTCTAGTTCAAAAATGGATAGATCGCATTTAATTCCGCAAGTGCCCAGCTGTAGTTGCACCCCACGACAGACCCCTAACGTGGGCTCGACTTTACCATTTCCTAATCGCACTTTGAAATTTGAATCTCCTGTCATCGACAGCTTTAAGCGCTCTACCAGCGAAGAAGAGATAAAGTTGTGACTCGCCCCGCTGTCAACCATAGTTATAACCTTAACTTGATTGATGATCCCGCATAACTTGAGTGTTTGTGGTCCCGAGATGCCGCCTAGTGCAAATATTGGCAATGTTAGCATCGTCAGATATCCCGCGGCGGTCGTCACGTGTTCCTCCTCGCCTACGTCAGTGGTATCAAACTCCTGCATTTTGGTAAGCTCTGTTTCACATGGAAGTTCGTCCTCGCCGCCTACGAGCATTCGAAATTCCTTCCGTGGGCAGACATGTTGACCCTTCACAAACGGTTGACGACAACGAAAACAAAGGCCCTTCTCTCGTAGGTCCTGAAGTTCGCGATCTGAAAGACGTTGGAATGGTCTTTGGTGAGGCGTAGAAGTAGGTGGCTTCGTATTTGACCGAATGTGTGGTGGAACATATCGATCGGTAGAACGATTCTCTCGGGTCGGCGTTGGCGGATTGTGCGAGTAACGCGAGAATGGCGTGGTTCGTTTGGGCTGTTGGTAAGATGACGCTCGATTGATCATAGTGGTATAGTCCTCATTCTGTTGTCGCATGAGTTTACGCTCGATGCCCCGAGCGATTTCAAAAGCATTTTCCACCGAATACGGGCTTAAGACGGCAACTTCATCCCTCAATGTTATATGCATGCCCATCAAGAAGAAATCCAAATGTTGATAGGCCGGAATATCAGGCAGATTAGACACCATGCGTATGAACTCGTGAAAATAATCGTCAACCGGGCCAGATTGTTGAACGCTAGCGAGACGCTGTACCGGCCGTCCCGCATGCTGGTTGTCGAACGTGTCGATTAACTTCCGTGTAAAAACCTCCCACGAGATATTGGGATGTGTTTTGAGTAGCCGTCGAATCCAAGGTTTAGCGGTTTCCTCCATGCATATCATAGCACACGAGATCCATTGAGATGCCGGAGTTCGATTGAGAACGAAATAATGATCGGCTTGGGCTAGCCATCCATGGGGATCTGTGCCGGTGAACATTGGAAGTTCCACGCGACGTTGGACCATTTCCGGTAGAGAGTCGCCTACGTTGCAACCCGGGGGTGGATCTGATCTGTTCGTCTCCACCGTCGGTATATGGTTTGGTGGGGTTTGGGCCTTCAATAATGCTAGAATCTCCTCCATCTGCGTCGCCAGTTGGGTATGGGAAGTGCTTAGTGACTCCACGGTCTTCTCTAACACCTCGAATCGTTGATCGGTTGAACGCGTCATGTCGCGGCAGGTCGGACCAATTTGTTAGAGTTAAGACCCGTTTCTTGATAGTGGAAGGGATGTTTTCGAACAGTAACACAAGGGAATGAATAAACAAGCCAAACGATTTTATCGAGCAACCATGAGAGGAACTTATCGTTCACCTCTCCCCTTAAAATAACCTTATTCTTTTCATGCCTCACACAAACTAATCCACTCCCTTCTTATACTACTCAATGCAAACATAAAAGGAAATAAGCTTCAAATCATAATCATTAAACCACAATCATAACTCCCAGAATTAAAGGCGCTGGAATCAAGCCCAATGATCATCCTCTTTAATTTGGTCAATCTCATCCGTGGACTTTATTTCTTGCCCCGACCCATCACGTCCGGACTCAAACTCCTGCGGGTCTCCATGTTCCTTATCGGGTCGTCTTGTGTAACGTCTAACAGATTCTCCCTTAAGTAGCTGTATATGTCTGGAGTTCCACAGATGGATCTTTAAATAGCTGCAGATTGATGGATGGAATGGAAAGAAGGAAAGAATCGTTTTTCAAGTTAAAGAGATGAAAACAATATTATTAGATATGTATTCCGTTCGTAGAAAAGCCGTTCATAGTTGCAAGAATATCAAAGAAAACTGACGAGATTCTGTTCATACACTATAAATTTCTTCAAATTATTTTCTGTTTGGAATTTTCTGTTTGAGTTTCCAATGGTATGAATATCCACGGATAACCTTGGTCTCCTTGCTATGAAAATATGTCATTTATTGTCACTTTTCTAGGATTTTATAAGTTGGGAAAGATCGATATGATAAGATGAATAGATGCTTTGTATGTTTAAGATTATATTTGAAATATCATTATCATATACTTAAATCTTTTATGGACACGATGCCTATATATGTGTGTGTGTGTCTTTCACCATTGAGCTACTAAACTTTACCCTACAACGCATATCTGATGATGAAAAAACATCGCATGTGGTGTTTAAGGATTTCTCTGTCACCATTATTATATATATATATATATATATATAATATATATATACTTGGAGAATAAAATGCATTACACAAGCTATAATACAAGGTAAGAAAAACATATAAAAGGATAATCCTTCCACCTAAAAGGTCATAAGAATACCTTTAATTATTATCTAGGTCATGAACAACTTTATTCTATTAGTGATTGATTAATAAAGGACGTTATTTCTAACTCATCTCCATCAAAGTTAAACAACATATTGGTTGTCGTATGGCCCTGCTAAAACATCAACCTTTTTCAGTTTAAATATAAAATTGATGGCCAGCAAGAAAATAGTTAACTTGGCGATTTAATAACGTACTTAGGTTGCAAGATGAGCTATACATATCGAACCAGGCGGCAAACACTTGTACAATGATTGCCTTGGGAGCAAAATGTAATATCGACAATGAACTTTGTGCTTGTCCTATTGTCAAATTTTCCGAGGGTGTAATATTTTGCATAGGCAATATATATACATAATTCCCTTTTCCCCCTTGAATTACCACCCAGCATCAGAATAAATTTTTTTTCTCAATGTCTGCATAATATTTGTCTATGGACCAACTAATATACTTATTTTTTCAAAAAAAAAATTATTAAATATTCTTGATGTTTTGGTTCGGCTTTCGGCTATTCAGTTACTAAACCAATTAACTGTACTCTATATGCGATGAAACTTATTGTCTCCGATCTTAATAAACATCGATATATATTGACATGTATCGAACATTACACGTAGAATTTGAAGCAATGATATGTAAATATATATAACATTCTAGAAGTACGTTCTCTGAATGTATCGGCTTTTCTAACATCATCCAGTTGTTTTCACTAGGAGAAGGAATTATGTCGACACCTTTGTTCTATCAAGGATGCAATAAAGTAAACAAGAAATTTTGCAAAATTCGATTTTTAAAACTGTAGATCAACAGTCTATCCGTTCTTCATATGAACTAGCCTAGATATGCATTATTTATTTATTCATCATCTCTCTTTTATCCTACAACCATCAAAAAGCACATACAACTCTCAATCACCCAAAAAACCCTCGAGAAAAAACATCAAAAAAAGATCATCAAACAATACAAAATGGATAGTAGTTACTACCACCATTCCATCTCACCATCAGCCAAACAACAACCACCATACAACTTCCTAACAAACCCTAACAACAATCACAATAACCTCGGAATAGTCCACCGAAACAACCCTTCACTGAACGACGCCATCCTCGACGGAAAATGGGCCGATAAGCTCCTCAAAGAGTGCGTAAGGGCCATGATAGAAAAAGAATCGAACAAACTCCAACATCTCCTTTGGATGCTCAACGAGCTATCCTCTCCCTACGGAGACTGCGATCAGAAGCTCGCCCACTACTTCCTGCAAGCCCTCTTCTACCGCACGACAAACGCGGGCCCCCACTACTACAAAACCCTGATTTCCTCGGCCTCGAAGTGCCACTGCTTCGACAACATAAGGAGGCTCGTACTCAAGTTCCAAGAAGTGAGCCCGTGGCTCACCTTCGGCCAGGTCGCCTCCAACGGTGCCATGTTGGAAGCCCTCGAAAACGACGAACCTAATAAGCCCATACACATCATCGACATGAGCAACACGCTCTGCACGCAATGGCCGACCCTTCTAGAAGCCATGGCCACGAGGATCCACGACACGCCCAGGTGTGTAAAATTTCATTATCGGGGCCTTCCAGATTATAGGGCTTTGTCTCATATCGGATAATTCCAGCTCTTCAAGCCATTATATTTCTCATACCACCAATTGGTTTTAGAAAGAACCCCTAGATTTATAATAGGGTCTTATTGGGCCTACGCCCATGGGCTCACACATGACGCATAAGCTTGATGGAGATTCCATCTTAAAACCAATTGGTGGTAGGTGGAACAACCCATCAGCTTGTAAGATCAGCATAGTGGTGGCCGACGTGTGACACGTGCGACTTATTAGGGTTATCTGCTTTTAAAACACACCAGGCTGAAGCTCACCATAGTGGTGGCAGAGGATACGGTAATAAAGGCGGTGATGAAAGAGATATCCCCGAGGATGGAGAGGTTCGCCAGGCTAATGGGCGTGCCATTCGAGCTCAGAGTGATAACTAGGGTTAGCCGTCTGGGCGAGCTGACGAGGGAGGACTTGGTGGGCCCCGACGGGGATTGGAAGGAAATGATCATGGTGAACTGCGACGGGGCTCTTAGGAGGGTTAGGGCGAAGGAACGAAAGGGTTTCATAGAGATGATGAGGTCTCTAAACCCTAAGATAGTGACGGTCGTCGAGCAAGAGGCAGATTTTCTTAGCGAGGAGGGTTTCGAGAGGAGGTTCAAGGAGTGCCTTAGGTTCTACTCGGCGTACTTCGACATGCTCGACGCGAGCTTCGGGCCAACGAGCAACGAGAAGCTCGTGCTCGAGAGGGAGTGCTTGAGGAGCGTCGTTAGGGTTTTGGCATGCGAAGACGAAGACGATGAGATTGGGGGTAACGACGAGAGGAGAGAGAAGGGCGTGCAGTGGGCGAAGAGGTTGGGAGAATTAGGGTTTTCGCCCGTGAAGTACTGCGAAGATGTGGTCGACGATGTTAGGGCTTTGCTAAAGAGGTATTGTGAAATTTCATAATTGGGCCTAAAATTCAATTGGAGATAGGTACAGTATCCCGTCAACTTGTTACAAGCTAATAATTCTCTTCTCAATTATCCGATGAGGGACATATGTGATTTATTTTTCTGTTCTAACAGGTATAAGAGTGGTTGGTCGATTATTCAAGGTGGGGATGAACGTCGGCCGTCGGATGAAGATGACGATCGGTCGAAGGGGATTTATCTGACGTGGAAGGATGAGCCTGTGGTTTGGTCTTCGGTGTGGAAACCATCGTCAGCGGCGGAGTATTTTTAGTGTCTTTTTTATGGTTTATTATTTATTATTGCATCGATTTAACGTATGTTATCGCGGGATCGTAGGCGTTTTATTACAAGAGATCTCAACATTCTTGGATCTTGACGATATTGGTTATCATTCGTTTTATGATCGTTCATCTTTTTATTTTATATCATCAATTTGTGTTTTCTGAGTTTGTTATTGAGTAATATCTGCATGTGCTTTTCGCGTCAAATGTGATAATACTACAAGTATATGTAACTAAAATTAAGATACCTAATGAATCCCAGAGTTGCCTGTTTGTCTAGCGATTAAAAGCGATTGACAATGAACCAACGCATTAGTTACTGGGAAGGATTGATTTCTTTTTTCATCTTTGGAAGTTGGACAAGACTTTTGTACTAATTCCATGATCGATCCTTATTCTGCTTTTTCACATGATATTATTGCACTGTTCTCGTCGTCTTGTATATGAGAACTTTATAAATTTGAACATCTATTTATTTTTTTTTTTGGTCGCCATATTTGATATTTAGGCAAAATAGGTGGGAAGCTGCCTCATCTTTTACCGTTCTAATTCGAAGGGCTTTAAAAGGGTGTTATCGTCAATAAATCTTAAATGGGCCTACTGAGGCCCAAAAAAGGGTAACGGGCTTCCTAGAGAATTGAGGCCCATAATGTTGCAGACTTAGATTCTCTCAACAGTGTTAGGGTTTGAGCATTTGTGAACTTTCCTGCAACAGAAATCTGCCGTGCTATCGTCGTCGGCTGTGTTCTAAAATGGTAAGCTCTATCTGTTTCTGATTCTTGTAGCTCCATCTCTTCTTTTTTTGTTTCTGTTCTTCAGAGGCCTGCCTAGTGCATCTCTTTTTAAATCAACATGTGTGGTAGGTGGCGTTCATTATTGACTCTCTGCTTGTTACGTTTTCTGTTTTGATCTTCGCCGCGCTGATATCTGAATTTGGGTTAAAGGCTCTGTTTTGTAGTCATTATCTTGTCTTTCCATTACTTCTGTATGATTTTAAAGGTGAGATATCACCAGAAATATTGGATATGCAGCACGAGGCGGAAAAGCAAATTTTATGCTTTCTATTAGCGGAATTGACAGCTGATTATTTTTCTATCTTGTTATTGGTGGCTAATAGTTGGAATGAGAACCTTTCTGCAAGTTGTTTGTGAGATAGATTTGATAATCGCTTCAAAACAAGCCTTTTGAATTCAGATAATAGTTTGTGGTTCCATCCTTCTCTATCTTGTTATTCAAGTTGTTTGTGATCCTTGATCATCGACAGTGGCTAAGATCTTGATTTGCTGCTGTTTATGTTAATAGCTTGTGGCACCTTGGAAAAGTGCCTTGAGCAATTGATGTCAGTCTTTGGGAAATAGGATGCATTAGCCATAAGTGATACGTCCAATTCGAACTCCCTTTTCTTTACCATTTCGAGTTTGAAATCTAAGCAATAAGTATTGACCGTAGTGTATTCCTTGTGCAGCCGAAGCAGATCCATGAGATAAAGGACTTCCTTCTTACAGCTAGAAGGAAGGATGCTCGCTCCGTAAAGATTAAGAGGAGCAAAGGCGTGGTGAAGTTCAAGGTTAGGTGCTCAAGGTACCTTTACACCCTCTGCGTTGCCGACGCAGAGAAGGCTGACAAATTGAAGCAATCCCTTCCCCCAGGTCAGTCATCTTTCTTCATAATAACTTTGCGTCCATCTCAACGTGTTATTATTTCACTCCTCGAGACAACTTAGGTGCCTTACTATGCATTCATCAGTTCATGAAATTTGTAAAAAATTACTTACACATTTTATTTTTTGTTTCTTGGGCTTCTAGTGAAAGCTGATTTTCCTCATCTAACTCATCATGTTTCTCTTTTTCTTTCACAGGCTTGAGCGTGCAAGACCTGTGAGCTGGCTTGCTGCTACCTCAGTTAAGAGAAATATCGAATCAGTTTAAGACAATGTTAACGTTTTGAATGTTTGAATGAAACTTCTACTGGAGATCCGCTATCATATAAAATATCATCTGAGTTACACACTTGTGCTACATTCTGGCAATGTATCTATATATATATATATATATATAACCTCTTATAATAAAACTGAGAAGAAGTATGCGAAGGCGTGCTATTCTTTCCAAAATGGCTTCAGACGACATCGATGACGATCAAGCGACCTTTGATCGATGTAAGAACCTCGGGAACTAACATTCGTGTAAGGGTTTTTTGCGGGAAGAAAAAGGGAGTTCTTGCGAATGTAATATAAGTACAATGGAGGGGCTTAACTTGTCCATTGCGAACGTTAATATTATGTTCACTTTGGAGATGCATACGTCGACATCAACATCATTGCTGAGGTAAGCGTTTTAAATGACTTCCAAGAAAACTATGTTTGTTTTTCCCTAAATACACTTCTTTTAGTGACCAAGATTTGCCCTAAATTAAGTCTCATGGCCATGTCTATTGTTTCTAGTTTTTGATGCCGCTCGATCTGTATTATTTATTTCTCTCGTTAGCGCTAATTAAGTCAGATAGCTAGTCAAAATTATATTCGAATCTTGAGAAGCCACAGAAAATAACCATCATTCCATTATCTCATTCTTGCTTTAGTATTGTAAATAGCAAGTCAAAAACCACTACACAGGGAGCTTGAGAATCATGGTATTTTGCTATTGTTCCATAAAATAACCCTTTGAGATCATCTAATTAACAGACTCTTAGGTTATAACGGAGGCAGCAGTTAGATACCAGACAAGTTGATTTTGGGTTTCAGTGTTGTAATGTTCCCTTGTTGAATTAATCTGTTATTTCTTCATTGGTGGTGGGCTCGATAAATATTATTTCCGATCCTATTACGTTAAGGTACAGTTTTTAATCATTTGTATTTTGTGGTAGCTCCAAGCCGACTGCAGTGTACAGCGGCGAAAGAAGTCAACGAAGCGCTTCAGGCCACTCTTCAAGTCAATGAATGGCTAATATTACGTTATATGTATTTGTTTTGTGTATGTGTGTTAAAACACATCGTGTATTAAAATCTAAGTCGGCTATTTGTATTTTGGTTTTGGTTTTGGATGTGTGTGATTGTGTGTGCGAAAATTGCGGAAGGTTATTTGGTGTTCAAGCTGAGCATCTCCAACCGATGGCAAAAACGCAAAAATTTTATAAATTTACCCCAATCGACACTAATAACAAAACCCAAAATAGGATTTTTAATTTCTTTCAGATGAAAAATCGCATATATGAGTTTCTATAAAGTTATACGCGTTTCTAATTTCTAAAATACATAATAGCCCATTATCTGTTTTAAATTACATAAAGAAGTCCTTACAAGTTTGTTTGAAATATTTTTTTGGTATGCATCTTGAAAGATATATTTTTTCATGTGTTATGTAATTATCGTGTTTTTAATTAAAATTTTCCGATGCTTTTGTATTTATAAATAATAATTCTACGAATAATTTTATTAACTCTATCATATCCAAAATAATATTTGTAATCTGATTTGTAAAATCGTAAAATATGTGGGTATTTTTGAAATTTTGTGTGGGAGAGAATGTTGCAGGAATATTCTTTTGAGTTTGAGAATGAGTTTAACGGTTGTAGAAGAATTATTACATTGAGTTTGAGAATGCGTTTGAGTTTGAGAATGCGTTTTTCGGTTGGAGATGGTCTTACAAATGCCAACATTGAATAATAATATTTCTTCTCAATGTGACGTTTATTTTTATCATATACAGACTCGCTTATATCATTGATTTTACCATGGCAAGCGAAATATAAGTAATTTATAGATTGGTTTTCTTTGAAGATGCAAGTTACTTTGACACTATAGTAGTTTTGCGCCCCTAACTAGGTCAAGTCGCTCGACTCATCAAATCATTTTTTTTTCTTCAATATATATCTTGACTCAAATCATTTTTTTTCTTCAATATATATCTTTACAAAGAAGGATAAGATATGTAAGCTAGCAGAACGTAGTGCATGGCTCCCTTTCTAATACACGTAGGGGTGTTCGCAATTCGGTAAACCGAACCGAAATACCGAATTACCGAAAATTCGGTACAAAACCGAACCGAACCGAAAAATTCGGTTCGGTGGTTTTAAAATTCTTTCGGTAATTCGGTCCGGTACAGGATTTTTAGTTTGTTATTTTGGTATACCGAATTACCGATTTAGAATATAATATATTAAATATACAGCCCAATAATTATAACACAGCCCAATAATTATCAAAAAGCCCAATAATATACAGCCCAAGGTCAGTTAGGGTTTTCATCATCTTCCTTCCACAGCCTACGCGAATCTTCTCGAACCAAAAAGTAGAAATGAAAATCAACGTCGACGCAGATGAGTTAGTCATTTCGACACCTCTGTCAATTGTTTTTTCAGTCATCGGCGGCCGACTACTACCCAGACGCCGCCGTCCGTCGCCGCCTGGTGGAAGACGGGCACGGAGAAGTACTACAACCTCGCCGCAATCCCAAGAAGGGGCCATCGTTCTCTCTCCTCCGACGTCGCCGTCGACGGCTCCTGCATGAATCGGTCGGCTTCAAGGCTGCAATCGCAAAGAAGACAGGGGAAAAAAGCACTAAATTTGCTATGCAAACTCAATTTTTTTTTTGTTGAACTCGGTACTCGGTAAAAATTACCGAAAAAATTTCGTTTTACCGAAACCGAACCGATTATGTTCGCTTTGGTATTCGGTTCTCAATATCATCGACGGAAATTTCGGTGAACGTCCACCCCTAAATACACGAATTCAAAACGTGTTGTTAAAGAATTGTTTTTGTAGGTGATTTTATACATTTTACCTAAGTTGTGTCTGTTAGAAAATTGCCGATTTAAAGGCCGAATATTTCTCTAGAATCGCGTTTGGAGTTCACTTTCCAAAGACAATATTTTGTTCTCCTAAACTTGCTAGAAACATAGTAACTTCTTTTATTCTTCTTTTAGATCTCGTTTAGCGGATTATTTCATTAAATTATTTTTCATATAATTCAACGACGTTGATTGCATGAAGTCTTAACAAAATTAATTAAACTATGTTATCAAATGGTATTCAATACTTAATTTATTTGAGTACCTACCTATGGTTCTAATGTAATCGTGTTCAATTTGTGAAACTTACACTTAGTAAGATGCTTTTACCATTTAACGCGTTCCACTCCACGTTGATTGGGGGCGTTTTTATGCTTGTATATTCTACGAAAAATATTACACGTGGGATTAGGGGGGTTAGAATTTATTAAACTAGTGTTTGGTTTGGGGGATTATTTAAAGGGGAGAATTGGCTAATACCCCCTTAATACCTCTAATAAGGTATTAATTAAAGGGATCTCCTCCCCTACCTTTAGCTAATCCCACCCATCTTAGACAATTTTATCCTTTCATTTCTTTGTTTATTATCTTCTTTTATTTAAAAAAAATTAAACCATCGTCTCTCTCTCTCTTTCTCTCTCTCTCCCTTCCCTCTATGTTATATTTCTCAACTCCATATCTCTCTCTCTCACACTCTCTTCTCGAATCCGTCTCTCTCGAATCCATCTCTCTCTCTCAACCAACTCCATACTCTCTCTCTCTCTCACTATCTTCTCGAATCCATCTCTATACTCTCTCTCTCTCTCACTATCTTCTCGAATCCATCTCTCTCTCTCTCTCTCTCTCTCTCTCTCTCTCTCTCTCTCTCTCTCTCTCTCTCTCTCTCTCTCTCTCTCTCTCTCTCTCTCTCTCTCTTTCTCCTTCCGGGCATAACCATCCATAATTAGGACCATATGCCTAATCAGAACAAAATGAGGGTAGGTTCGTAATTTAACTTAATTAAATTTAATACCATCTAAACTCATCTACCAAACATATGGAACATTATTATTTAAACCCGCCAACCAAACACCTCAAAATACTCATACTCTACATTATATAAACCCAACTAAAACTAATACCATCTAAACCTATCCTCCCAACCAAACGGGCTCTTAGGGAATAGATACTAAATTAAACTACATTAAATATAAAAAACCACCCACTACACCTATTTTTATATTTTCAAATTTGTCTTTCTTCTATAATATATTACCACTGCCAAAATACTAGTAAAAATAAGGGGAAATTTGTAGTCAGACCATTGTCAGCAAGTTTTTAAATGGTTCAGTCCCTGTCAGAACTCCCAATAGTTTAAAGGACCAACTTTTTCGAAAATGGCAGAGATAAGGGACAAAAATATGTATTGACGAAAATACCTTCATAACATACTGAACTAATTGTTATTTTTCGGCGACTTTCTGTTATGCTGTTAGATTATATTGTTACAAAGGTCTGGTAAATTGTTATTATAGATCCCTCGTCTGTTACTATGATGCAGAAAATAGTTATCAACAGAGAACATTTATTTTGTGAATCTCGTTTTTACAGTGAATCGAGCTCCGAATTTTCAAATGCCCATTAACCAACCAATTTCGGCGTAGATAGGATGTATTGTGTTACTCACGAAGCAAAATGTAAGAGTTGTAATGAATTTTTATCTTCCTATTTAGGGTTCTAATTTGCAAAATAAGACGAAATCAAAGTCGTTTTTGGCAACGATTACATCCAATATGGATAAATACGAAGTGCCCATAGCATGAGCAACTCGGTGCGGCACATGTTTGCTCGTTCGTCCGACGTTCATCTTTTAATTTCGCAAAAATACAGTCGACCCCAATAATTTAAGTACATTTTTACAGTGTCAATACTGTTACTCAGATTATGAAATCTGTTACTTGAGTATCAAAACCGTTATTAAACTGTAAATAATTGTTACTATGTGTAGGATCCAAATTTGCGAAAATAAGATGAAATCAAATCCGTTTTTGGCAACGATTACGTCTGATAAGTACAGCTTCGAAGTACCCATAGTATGTGCAGCTCGGTGCATCACCTCGTTTGGTCGTTCGACGATGTTCATCATTTAATTCTAAAAAATACGATCGACCCTATAAAGTTGGGTGTATTTTTTTGTTTTGACTGATTTGTAAAATTCTCAAGATCTGTTACTAGTATATGAGTTTCTGGTACTATGTTGACTAATTTTGTTACTAAATTGTCGGTGAAATTTCGGGCAGGGAAACCAGAATGAGATGACAGTTTTGGGCGGGAGTCTAAATAAAATCAAGCACAGATTATCTGTTACCCGATCTATGTAAAACTGTTACTAGTTGTATGTTTATATGTTACCAAAATTATTATAGTTTGTGAATTAGGGTTTGTGATTAAAATGATAACCTAAACTAATACATTTTTATCTAAAACTTCGTAAATTGATATATTTTAGTGAACATAGTGTGTTGGCAACATAAATTTGAAAATAATAAAGTAAACTAAGCACATATTAAATTGTTATTTTGAGTAGGTAATCTGTTACTCCTTTTGTGTAACATTGTTACCCAGCTGTCAATTTCTGTTACTTTATCCTAACAAATTGTTACTTAACACAGTTAAATTGTTACTGTGGAAATCAGCAAACAACATAGGGTTTACGTTTAAGATTAATTGAAGATGTCATTAATTTTGTTGAATCACTTATGTTAGGTCGACCATTTGGATTGTAATAAACAACTAATAGTTCAGATCTACAACGTTTTGTGTAAGTAGAATCAATTTGGTAGAATCATGATCATCCTCTCAAGAAGATTTCTACTTGTTTTTCATACTATATACTACAACTTCTTCAATTCCAACACAATCTCCACGAAAATTACAATCTAAACTAATATGTTTTTATCTAAACCTTCGTAAATTGATATATTTCGGTGAATGTAGCGTGTTTGCAACATAAAATTTGAAAATAATAAAGTAAACTAAGCATATATTAAATTGTTACTTCGAGTAGGTAATTTGTTACTCGTGTTGTGTAACATTGTTACCCAACTGTCAATCCGATACGTCCCAAACACGTCCCGACATGTCCCAAACACGTCCCGATACGTCCCAACACGTCCCAAATAGGTCCCAAACACGTCCTAAGATCCCAAACACATCCCTTTCAGTTCCCTTACAAATAAGCACCTTACGCACGTCCTAAAACTTTGAGATATTAAACTTACCGGCTATATAGATCTTTGGGATAGCCCCATATCAAATGGCGCCGTCTGTGGGAAAATTCAGAGTTGAAGGCGTGAGTGATTTTGCCTGTATTGTGCGAAGCTGTGCTTATCATTTTCTATTTCTTTTTCTTCTCCTTATTTCTGCTGGGACGAGACGAAACACCCATAGACAGTCAAAGTCAGAATTGAACCGCGGAGGAAGACCCCCAGAAATTGCCAAACGTGTTGAGGAACGGCCAGGACCTGAAACAGAGGCTCGAAATGATGAAGACGAGCAAGATGGTACAGATAAATCTTAAAGGGATCTCTGAACACCCTGGCGGACCTCCACGAGCCCCTCTAGTGAGCCACCCGAAAAAAGTGAAGGGAGCTGGGAACTCCAAAAAAAGGAAAAAGAGCTGCGAAACCGACCTATGGACCTCAAATAAGTTCTATCAGGAACTCCGATGAAACATGCGGGCATGGGGAGTTAAGCTCCCCGAATCCGTATACCGTTAAGTTCCAAGATGAGCAGCAAGTCGTAATGCAAAGGAGGAGAGGACGTAAAAAAACATGGACGAGGGAAGCCAATGCAACGGCCTCACCACAGGGAACTCCGGGGATCTCCATCAAGGATCTCATTAAGATCCTGACATTAGCCGGGAGATACCCCTTGACAAAAGGAACCTTAACCGGAGCTCCAAGACCCTCTAAATTTCATTTTCACTTATATACTATGATAATATGACTACCGTACTAACAACTGTTGTCACTTGAAGGACTTAGAGGCCCAGCCTCGCAATGGTGTACAAATGTCAGAAGGACCTCAAAGTCCAGCTCCGCGCTGGTAAGAAGACCGGGAGCTCCGTCTTTGCGACCTAAAAGCCCAGCTCAACGCTGGCAAAAGGCTTAAAAAGCCCAGCTCCATGAAGACACGAGCTCCTATATTCAGGGTCTAAGAGCCAAGTGCCGCGCTGACACACGAAGGTCCGTGGGACCCAGAAGACATGTACGTTCTAGCGTTTGACGATCTGCAGGAGAGACAAGCTCAACTCTGTTAGTACGCGAAGGTCCATGGGACTTCGAAGCCAGCTCCGTGCCGATGTCCGGAGATCCGCAGGGGATACAAGCTCTGTTCCAAACCAACGTCCAAAGGCCTGCTTTAGATAAACATGAAAATCCACGGGAGACATCCCGCGTTTAAGGCCCTTGGCCTGAATTCCAGGGCCCTTTACATCCCATTCTCTATTATATAATATTTCTATCATAATAAATATGTGCATCACACTAACAAGTGTTGTTATTTGAAGGATGTGATCGAAAGGCTTATCTAGATGGAACACCTGGAAAAGATGGTAGCCGCAGCAGCGAACATGAGTCGAAGGTGATTGATAAGGAGTCCTAGGGATCTATGCCTCATGGAGGACTTAAAATCCAGCTCCATGCTGGTGTATGAAGACCCGAAGCCCCACATTCGGGACCTTCAAGCTCCTCACTAGCACGCGAAGCTTCGTAGAACTTAGAAGGAATCTCCACGCTGACATCCGAAGATCTTCGGGAGATACAAGTCAAGCTCCTCGCCAGCACACGAAGGTCCGTGGACCTAGAAGTCAGCTCCGTACCGACACTTGAAGATCAGTAGGAGATAACAGCCCAGTTCCATAAGGGCACATGAAAATTCGCGGAAGCATCCCGCACTGATAAAGCTCTTCGCCGGGACTCCAGGGCCCTCTAACTCACATTCTCATTTATATTATCAATACCTTAATAAGTGCGTGCATCATGCTAACAATTGCTATCGTTTGAAGGACGGAATAGGGAGGCTCATCCAGGCAGTTGTCTCAAAGGAGTCTGCCTACCAAGGTCCCGTTCCGGGCCCCGGAGGAAAATCTATAGGATCTGCCCCGAACAAAGACATACCATCTCCACCACCGCTAGGGCCCTTATTCTCATTATAGTGGGAGGCCTCAGTTGAGAATATTCCAATTGGGCTAGGAAAACACATGCCAAACCGATCAAATTCCGCGCAAAGCAGAAGCCCAACTCCGCATAGGCATACAAGTATTCCGGGGAGGTCAAAAGCCAGTCCCACGATGACACCTAGATCCGCGGAGATGAAAGTTCAGCTCCACGCTGGCGCACAGTCCCGAATCTCCATATCCGGGACCTACAAATCCAGCTCCGCGTTGGCCTGCGGAACCTAGAAGACAGTTCCACAATGACACCTAAAGATCCGGGGCAGATAAAAGCCCGGCTCCACGTGGGCACATAAAGATCCACGGGAGACGTCCCGCAATGATAAGGCTCTTAGCCGAAATTCCAGGGCCATCTGAATCTCATTTTCATTTACATTACCGATATCATACTAACAACTACTATAATTTGAAGGGCTAATAGAAGGGCCACCCTAGGGAGACGTCCGAGGACGTTCATTAACCATAGCCTCGACGAAGGTCTAAAGGCAGCCGAGTGGGAGACCGCGGGATCTCTTCCGACTAGAGGCAGACAACCCCCGCCTCCTCTACATAAGGGCCAGCTCCAATTAAGACTCACATCCCTATCACAATAAGAGCTTCAGGCCAGGGGAATTCCAATTTCCAACAGAGCCCCAAATCATACACCTGAGCAGTCAAAGATCCGCGGGACCTTAATGCCAAGCTCCGCACTGACACGCAAAAGGTCCCGGGACCTAGAAGATAACTCTAGGCTGACATCCGAACCTTCGGAGATCCGAAGTCAGGGACCTTATCATTAACCAAGAAGAAATAAGCTCCATTTTTCTATTACTTCAAATTCAAGGCCTCCGACAACGAGCTCGGATACTAAGTGAGCTGGCACTATAACCACGCACTTAAGCGAGCTGGCGCTATAACCACGCATTTAAGCGAGCGGGCGCTATAGCCACGCATTTAAGCGAGCTGGCGCTATAACCACGCATTTAAGCGAGCGGGCGCTATAACCATGCATTTAAGCGAGCCCGGCGCTATACCCACGCATTTAAGTGAAGCTGGCGCTATAACCAGGGTAAACTAATGATGTCCCTAAGAAAATACCGACTTGTCGGAATATAAATACTTTATTATATATAATAACGGTGCACCGTATAATATAATCAATGCCAAAGGTCGACGGACCTACGGTGTACAGGACGCCAAAGATGATATATCTGCGGTGTGATGATGCCAAAGGTCGACGGACCTGCGGTATACAGGACGTCAAAGATAATCCATCTGCGATGTGAATGATGCCCATAAGGGTGTACAAGATGCCGCCGCTGACGGGCTGCGGTGTACAGGACATCAAAGGCTCTCAGTAAGCCTGCGACGTGAATGGCACCAAAGCGAAGCTGGCGCTATAACCAGGGTAAATCAATGGGGGGATCCCCATACTTTATAGACCTAAGTGTCTACACAAATACTGAAATCGCTAAGGACATAGAGAATTCGTACCTAGCGCAAAATGACACCTGAGGACAATGACGACGGTCATTGCAACCCAGGCGTGAATTCGTACTTGGCTTACGAATTAGTAAGCGAGCTGGCGCTATAATCATGCATCTAAGCGAGCTGGCGCTATAACCATGCCACGAAAATGATGTTCCTAGGAACATCCATCAGGTCCCGAAAGAATGCAAATCACAAAAACATGAAATACAGGAGAACGAGAACTCCGAGGAAACATGCGAACATGGGAAATTAAGCTCCCCACACCATTATGTCTCGAAAGGAATGACGAAGTATTTTTTTTACAGGCTATCACCATGATGAAAAAGGAGAGGTCTATACCAAAAGGATGTCCCAGGTGCAAGGCTCAAAGAGGAGCTCACCAACAGGTCCCTGCCAGATCCAAGGTCATAGGATGTAACGGCGACGGTAAAGCATAAGGAGAAAGGGCCCCGACGGAGACACGTGAACATAGGGTAGTTAAGCTCCCCTAAAGTACGGGTCCTAAGATGCCCCAAGATCCGTAGGAGAGGCTGGAGCCTCTTCACGAACATCTCTAACCACTGGAATCTGGGATCATGGGAGCTGCAGCACATGACTCAACCTGGGGAACTATGCCCACCCATAGGGCGTGCCTTTTCAAAAAACACAGTAAGGATTGTGAGTAGGTCATGGTAAGACCTCCTTACGACTATTTACTTTAACTACAGCCTGCCTTAAAATATTTTTACTCTAATTTACTTTGTCCCAAATGCAAATTAGAGTAGGGGAGTGGTTGATGTGGAACAATAATTAGGCAGGCTAAAAAAGATAATTAAGGAAATAAATTATTAAGAGAACTTAGTAAAAAATATGGGTTTCCTTGAAAAATACATAGTTAGAATATGAAGGGAGACGGGTTTTAGGGACCTCGGACGGGTTTTAGGGACCTCCAACACACTTTAGGGAGCTAACAACAGGAAATAAGAGTTTTAGGGACCTCCAAAAGACTTTAGGGACCTAAAGCCCATACTAGGGAACTATTTTGGAATCTATTGTGCTAAGCAGGTCCTGTCGTCCCGAGGGAGCATCGTGAGGAAGCTTCACCAAACGGTCAGAAGTCTGAAAGGACGTTTAACAATACTGAAAAGCTGTCCTGAAGAACCTGTACCGTCCACCTGTTGTACCTGACAGCGCAGAGCCAAGTCCCATCTCTAGCCGCCTGACATCCCTGACAGCACAAAAGCTGTAACTGTTGCAAGAGTGATCTCTGACAGACGGTCTGCCATTCTGTAGCATCACAGTGTCCCAGGAGGTCATATCAGCAGGAATCTCGGCAATATCCAGGAGCCAGGGACGTACCTTCAGGCAATATCCAGGAGGGCCATTTTCATGAGATCATTAATTTCACACCAAGAACACCACTTCATATTTTCTCTCTCTTAGCATAGTAAACAGTTTCTTTCAAGTCTTTATTATTTACGAGCGAAAGTAAGGGTATTTGAGTGTGTAATTCGTCCAAGTATAGTAAAAACAGTTCCCGAGCGCCCGTGGACGTAGAATCCGAAAGGATTCGAACCACGTACATCTTGTGTCCCTTTATTTACGTCCCCACGCATCCCAATACGTCCCGATACGTCCCGACACGTCCCGAACACGTCCCGACACGTCCCCAACACGTCCCAATACGTCCCAACACGTCCCAAATAGGTCCCAAACACGTCCTAAGATCCCAAACACATCCCTTTCAGTTCCCTTACAAATAAGCACCTTAAGCACGTCCTAAAACTTTGAGATATTAATCTTACCAGCTATATAAATCTTCTGAGCCCACATATAAATTCTTTTGATTGGGATAGCTCCATATCAATACCAAAAATAAAAATTAATTGAATTTTTTAAAAAGAAAAACAACTAAATTATTGTTACTCACGAGGGAAATAAGGAAGGTCTCAATCAAGATGGTGTAATCCACGATTAAACACCAGTTTTGCTGTCTGGTTAGGGTCACAACAAGCACCACAGCGGTAGCAAAGACTGAAATGAGGCATTTGGCAGCTGCTCTTCTGGCTACGTGATTTTCTCATCTTCTCCTCGAAATTTGTTTCTCCATCACACCAATTAGAATGGTCCTAGTATTAAACAAGAGTTTAATATCAGATTATTAGTAAAAAATAAATACTTAAATACTGTATAATGTACCTTGGGAATGACAGAGCGCCAACTGCATATCTCAGATATGGATGTTTTTTTGTTGAATTGCCTTCTATAACGACAATTGTGGCAATGATCATGTTCAAAAATACTAGAAGGCCAACTAGAAACGTCAGAAATGGAACACCAACAGCATCTGCTTCAGCGTGATCAGCATCTCCTTCAACTTCAACAGCATCTCTTCAGCGTAGCAGCATCTCCTTCAGCGTCAGCAGCATCTCCTTCAACTTCAGCAGCATCTCCTTCAGCGTCAGCAGCATCTCCTTCAACTTCAGCTATCACCATGATGAAAAAGGAGAGGTCCATACCAAGAGGATGTCCCAGGTGCAAGGCTCAAAGAGGAGCTCCACCAACAGGTCCCTGCCAGATCCCTTCCAGATCCAAGGACATAGGATGTAATGGCGACGGTAAAGCACAAGGAGAAAGGGCCCCAACGGAGACACGTGAACGTAGGTCATGGTAAGACCTCCTTACGACTATTTACTTTAATTACAGCCTGCCTGAAAATATTTTTACTCTAATTTACTTTGTCCCAAATGCAAATTAGAGTAGGGGAGTGGTTGATGTGGAACAATAATTAGGCATGCTAGATAATTAAGGAAATAAATTATTAAGAAAACTTAGTAAAAAATATGGGTTTCCTTGAAAAATACATAGTTAGAATATGAAGGGAGACTTTTAGGGACCTCGGACGGGTTTTAGGGACCTCCAACACACTTTAGGAAGCTAACAACAGGAAATAAGGGTTTTAGGGACCTCCAAAAGACTTTAGGGACCTAACACCCATACTAGGGAACTATTTTGGAATCTATTGTGCTAAGCAGGTCCTGTCGTCCCGAGGGAGCGTCGTGAGGAAGCTTCACCAAACGGTCAGAAGTCTGAAAGGACGTCTAACAATACTGAAAAGCTGTCCTGAAGAACCTGTACCGTCCACCTGTTGTACCTGACAGCGCAGAGCCAAGTCCCATCTCTAGCCGCTTGACATCCCTGACAGCACAAAAGCTGTAACTGTTGCAACAGTGATCTCTGACTGACGGTCTGCCATTCTGTAGCATCACAGTGTCCCAGGAGGTCATATCAGCAGGAATCTCGGCAATATCCAGGAGCCAGGGACGTACCTTCAGGCAATATCCAGGAGCTCCTATAAAAGCTGAACTTGGCCATTTTCATGAGATCATTAATTTCACACCACGAACACCACTTCATATTTTCTCTCTCTTAGCACAATAAACAGTTTCTTTCAAGTCTTTATTATTTACGAGCGAAAGTAAGGGTATTTGAGTGTGTAATTCGTCCAAGTATAGTAAAAACAGTTCCCGAGCGCCCGTGGACGTAGAATCCGAAAGGATTCGAACCACGTACATCTTATGTCCCTTTATTACGTCCCCACGCATCCCAATACGTCCCGATACGTCCCGACACGTCCCGAACACGTGCCGACACGTCCCAAACACGTCCCAATACGTCCCAACACGTCCCAAATAGGTCCCAAACACGTCCTAAGATCCCAAACACATCCCTTTCAGTTCCCTTACAAATAAGCACCTTAAGCACGTCCTAAAACTTTGAGATATTAAACTTACCAGCTATATAAATCTTCTGAGCCCACATATAAATTCTTTTGATTGGGATAGCCCCATATCAAGACCAAAAATAAAAATTAATTGAATTTTTTAAAAAGAAAAACAACTAAACTATTGTTACCCACGAGGGAAATAAGGAAGGTCTCAATCAAGATGGTGTAATCCACGATTAAACACCAGTTTTGCTGTCTGGTTAGGGTCACAACAAGCACCACAGCGGTAGCAAAGACTGAAATGAGGCATTTGGCAGCTGCTCTTCTGGCTACGTGATTTTCTCATCTTCTCCTCGAAATTTGTTTCTCCATCACACCAATTAGAATGGTCCTAGTATTAAACAAGAGTTTAATATCAGATTATTAGTAAAAAATAAATACTTAAATACTGTATAATGTACCTTGGGAATGACAGAGCGCCAACTGCATATCTCAGATATGGATGTTTTTTTGTCTAATTGCCTTCTATAACGACAATTGTGGCAATGATCATGTTCAAAAATACTAGAAGGCCAACTAGAAACGTCAGAAATGGAACACCAACAGCATCTGCTTCAGCGTGATCAGCATCTCCTTCAACTTCAACAGCATCTCTTCAGCGTAGCAGCATCTCCTTCAGCGTCAGCAGCATCTCCTTCAACTTCAGCAGCATCTCCTTCAGCGTCAGCAGCATCTCCTTCAACTTCAGCTATCACCATGATGAAAAAGGAGAGGTCCATACCAAGAGGATGTCCCAGGTGCAAGGCTCAAAGAGGAGCTCCACCAACAGGTCCCTGCCAGATCCCTTCCAGATCCAAGGACATAGGATGTAATGGCGACGGTAAAGCACAAGGAGAAAGGGCCCCAACGGAGACACGTGAACGTAGGTCATGGTAAGACCTCCTTACGACTATTTACTTTAATTACAGCCTGCCTGAAAATATTTTTACTCTAATTTACTTTGTCCCAAATGCAAATTAGAGTAGGGGAGTGGTTGATGTGGAACAATAATTAGGCATGCTAGATAATTAAGGAAATAAATTATTAAGAAAACTTAGTAAAAAATAGGGGTTTCCTTGAAAAATACATAGTTAGAATATGAAGGGAGACTTTTAGGGACCTCGGACGGGTTTTAGGGACCTCCAACACACTTTAGGAAGCTAACAACAGGAAATAAGGGTTTTAGGGACCTCCAAAAGACTTTAGGGACCTAACACCCATACTAGGGAACTATTTTGGAATCTATTGTGCTAAGCAGGTCCTGTCGTCCCGAGGGAGCGTCGTGAGGAAGCTTCACCAAACGGTCAGAAGTCTGAAAGGACGTCTAACAATACTGAAAAGCTGTCCTGAAGAACCTGTACCGTCCACCTGTTGTACCTGACAGCGCAGAGCCAAGTCCCATCTCTAGCCGCTTGACATCCCTGACAGCACAAAAGCTGTAACTGTTGCAACAGTGATCTCTGACTGACGGTCTGCCATTCTGTAGCATCACAGTGTCCCAGGAGGTCATATCAGCAGGAATCTCGGCAATATCCAGGAGCCAGGGACGTACCTTCAGGCAATATCCAGGAGCTCCTATAAAAGCTGAACTTGGCCATTTTCATGAGATCATTAATTTCACACCACGAACACCACTTCATATTTTCTCTCTCTTAGCACAATAAACAGTTTCTTTCAAGTCTTTATTATTTACGAGCGAAAGTAAGGGTATTTGAGTGTGTAATTCGTCCAAGTATAGTAAAAACAGTTCCCGAGCGCCCGTGGACGTAGAATCCGAAAGGATTCGAACCACGTACATCTTATGTCCCTTTATTACGTCCCCACGCATCCCAATACGTCCCGATACGTCCCGACACGTCCCGAACACGTGCCGACACGTCCCAAACACGTCCCAATACGTCCCAACACGTCCCAAATAGGTCCCAAACACGTCCTAAGATCCCAAACACATCCCTTTCAGTTCCCTTACAAATAAGCACCTTAAGCACGTCCTAAAACTTTGAGATATTAAACTTACCAGCTATATAAATCTTCTGAGCCCACATATAAATTCTTTTGATTGGGATAGCCCCATATCAAGACCAAAAATAAAAATTAATTGAATTTTTTAAAAAGAAAAACAACTAAACTATTGTTACCCACGAGGGAAATAAGGAAGGTCTCAATCAAGATGGTGTAATCCACGATTAAACACCAGTTTTGCTGTCTGGTTAGGGTCACAACAAGCACCACAGCGGTAGCAAAGACTGAAATGAGGCATTTGGCAGCTGCTCTTCTGGCTACGTGATTTTCTCATCTTCTCCTCGAAATTTGTTTCTCCATCACACCAATTAGAATGGTCCTAGTATTAAACAAGAGTTTAATATCAGATTATTAGTAAAAAATAAATACTTAAATACTGTATAATGTACCTTGGGAATGACAGAGCGCCAACTGCATATCTCAGATATGGATGTTTTTTTGTCTAATTGCCTTCTATAACGACAATTGTGGCAATGATCATGTTCAAAAATACTAGAAGGCCAACTAGAAACGTCAGAAATGGAACACCAACAGCATCTGCTTCAGCGTGATCAGCATCTCCTTCAACTTCAACAGCATCTCTTCAGCGTAGCAGCATCTCCTTCAGCGTCAGCAGCATCTCCTTCAACTTCAGCAGCATCTCCTTCAGCGTCAGCAGCATCTCCTTCAACTTCAGCTATCACCATGATGAAAAAGGAGAGGTCCATACCAAGAGGATGTCCCAGGTGCAAGGCTCAAAGAGGAGCTCCACCAACAGGTCCCTGCCAGATCCCTTCCAGATCCAAGGACATAGGATGTAATGGCGACGGTAAAGCACAAGGAGAAAGGGCCCCAACGGAGACACGTGAACGTAGGTCATGGTAAGACCTCCTTACGACTATTTACTTTAATTACAGCCTGCCTGAAAATATTTTTACTCTAATTTACTTTGTCCCAAATGCAAATTAGAGTAGGGGAGTGGTTGATGTGGAACAATAATTAGGCATGCTAGATAATTAAGGAAATAAATTATTAAGAAAACTTAGTAAAAAATAGGGGTTTCCTTGAAAAATACATAGTTAGAATATGAAGGGAGACTTTTAGGGACCTCGGACGGGTTTTAGGGACCTCCAACACACTTTAGGAAGCTAACAACAGGAAATAAGGGTTTTAGGGACCTCCAAAAGACTTTAGGGACCTAACACCCATACTAGGGAACTATTTTGGAATCTATTGTGCTAAGCAGGTCCTGTCGTCCCGAGGGAGCGTCGTGAGGAAGCTTCACCAAACGGTCAGAAGTCTGAAAGGACGTCTAACAATACTGAAAAGCTGTCCTGAAGAACCTGTACCGTCCACCTGTTGTACCTGACAGCGCAGAGCCAAGTCCCATCTCTAGCCGCTTGACATCCCTGACAGCACAAAAGCTGTAACTGTTGCAACAGTGATCTCTGACTGACGGTCTGCCATTCTGTAGCATCACAGTGTCCCAGGAGGTCATATCAGCAGGAATCTCGGCAATATCCAGGAGCCAGGGACGTACCTTCAGGCAATATCCAGGAGCTCCTATAAAAGCTGAACTTGGCCATTTTCATGAGATCATTAATTTCACACCACGAACACCACTTCATATTTTCTCTCTCTTAGCACAATAAACAGTTTCTTTCAAGTCTTTATTATTTACGAGCGAAAGTAAGGGTATTTGAGTGTGTAATTCGTCCAAGTATAGTAAAAACAGTTCCCGAGCGCCCGTGGACGTAGAATCCGAAAGGATTCGAACCACGTACATCTTATGTCCCTTTATTACGTCCCCACGCATCCCAATACGTCCCGATACGTCCCGACACGTCCCGAACACGTGCCGACACGTCCCAAACACGTCCCAATACGTCCCAACACGTCCCAAATAGGTCCCAAACACGTCCTAAGATCCCAAACACATCCCTTTCAGTTCCCTTACAAATAAGCACCTTAAGCACGTCCTAAAACTTTGAGATATTAAACTTACCAGCTATATAAATCTTCTGAGCCCACATATAAATTCTTTTGATTGGGATAGCCCCATATCAAGACCAAAAATAAAAATTAATTGAATTTTTTAAAAAGAAAAACAACTAAACTATTGTTACCCACGAGGGAAATAAGGAAGGTCTCAATCAAGATGGTGTAATCCACGATTAAACACCAGTTTTGCTGTCTGGTTAGGGTCACAACAAGCACCACAGCGGTAGCAAAGACTGAAATGAGGCATTTGGCAGCTGCTCTTCTGGCTACGTGATTTTCTCATCTTCTCCTCGAAATTTGTTTCTCCATCACACCAATTAGAATGGTCCTAGTATTAAACAAGAGTTTAATATCAGATTATTAGTAAAAAATAAATACTTAAATACTGTATAATGTACCTTGGGAATGACAGAGCGCCAACTGCATATCTCAGATATGGATGTTTTTTTGTCTAATTGCCTTCTATAACGACAATTGTGGCAATGATCATGTTCAAAAATACTAGAAGGCCAACTAGAAACGTCAGAAATGGAACACCAACAGCATCTGCTTCAGCGTGATCAGCATCTCCTTCAACTTCAACAGCATCTCTTCAGCGTAGCAGCATCTCCTTCAGCGTCAGCAGCATCTCCTTCAACTTCAGCAGCATCTCCTTCAGCGTCAGCAGCATCTCCTTCAACTTCAGCTATCACCATGATGAAAAAGGAGAGGTCCATACCAAGAGGATGTCCCAGGTGCAAGGCTCAAAGAGGAGCTCCACCAACAGGTCCCTGCCAGATCCCTTCCAGATCCAAGGACATAGGATGTAATGGCGACGGTAAAGCACAAGGAGAAAGGGCCCCAACGGAGACACGTGAACGTAGGTCATGGTAAGACCTCCTTACGACTATTTACTTTAATTACAGCCTGCCTGAAAATATTTTTACTCTAATTTACTTTGTCCCAAATGCAAATTAGAGTAGGGGAGTGGTTGATGTGGAACAATAATTAGGCATGCTAGATAATTAAGGAAATAAATTATTAAGAAAACTTAGTAAAAAATAGGGGTTTCCTTGAAAAATACATAGTTAGAATATGAAGGGAGACTTTTAGGGACCTCGGACGGGTTTTAGGGACCTCCAACACACTTTAGGAAGCTAACAACAGGAAATAAGGGTTTTAGGGACCTCCAAAAGACTTTAGGGACCTAACACCCATACTAGGGAACTATTTTGGAATCTATTGTGCTAAGCAGGTCCTGTCGTCCCGAGGGAGCGTCGTGAGGAAGCTTCACCAAACGGTCAGAAGTCTGAAAGGACGTCTAACAATACTGAAAAGCTGTCCTGAAGAACCTGTACCGTCCACCTGTTGTACCTGACAGCGCAGAGCCAAGTCCCATCTCTAGCCGCTTGACATCCCTGACAGCACAAAAGCTGTAACTGTTGCAACAGTGATCTCTGACTGACGGTCTGCCATTCTGTAGCATCACAGTGTCCCAGGAGGTCATATCAGCAGGAATCTCGGCAATATCCAGGAGCCAGGGACGTACCTTCAGGCAATATCCAGGAGCTCCTATAAAAGCTGAACTTGGCCATTTTCATGAGATCATTAATTTCACACCACGAACACCACTTCATATTTTCTCTCTCTTAGCACAATAAACAGTTTCTTTCAAGTCTTTATTATTTACGAGCGAAAGTAAGGGTATTTGAGTGTGTAATTCGTCCAAGTATAGTAAAAACAGTTCCCGAGCGCCCGTGGACGTAGAATCCGAAAGGATTCGAACCACGTACATCTTATGTCCCTTTATTACGTCCCCACGCATCCCAATACGTCCCGATACGTCCCGACACGTCCCGAACACGTGCCGACACGTCCCAAACACGTCCCAATACGTCCCAACACGTCCCAAATAGGTCCCAAACACGTCCTAAGATCCCAAACACATCCCTTTCAGTTCCCTTACAAATAAGCACCTTAAGCACGTCCTAAAACTTTGAGATATTAAACTTACCAGCTATATAAATCTTCTGAGCCCACATATAAATTCTTTTGATTGGGATAGCCCCATATCAAGACCAAAAATAAAAATTAATTGAATTTTTTAAAAAGAAAAACAACTAAACTATTGTTACCCACGAGGGAAATAAGGAAGGTCTCAATCAAGATGGTGTAATCCACGATTAAACACCAGTTTTGCTGACTGGTTAGGGTCACAACAAGCACCACAGCGGTAGCAAAGACTGAAATGAGGCATTTGGCAGCTGCTCTTCTGGCTACGTGATTTTCTCCTCTTCTCCTCGAAATTTGTTTCTCCACCACACCAATTAGAATGGTCCTAGTATTAAACAAGAGTTTAATATCAGATTATTAGTAAAAAACAAATACTTAAATACTGTATAATGTACCTTGGGAATGACAGAGCACCAACTGCATATCTCAGATATGGATGTTTTTTTGTTGAATTGCCTTCTATAACGACAATTGTGGCAATGATCATGTTCAAAGATACTAGAAGGCCAACTAGAAACGTCAGAAATGGAACACCAACAGCATCTGCTTCAGCGTGATCAGCATCTCCTTCAACTTCAACAGCATCTCTTTAGCGTAGCAGCATCTCCTTCAGCGTCAGCAGCATCTCCTTCAACTTCAGCAGCATCTGCTTCAACTTCAGCAGCATCTCCTTCAGCGTCAGCAGCATCTCCTTCAACTTCAGCTATCACCATGATGAAAAAGGAGAGGTCCATACCAAGAGGATGTCCCAGGTGCAAGGCTCAAAGAGGAGCTCCACCAACAGGTCCCTGCCAGATCCCTTCCAGATCCAAGGACATAGGATGTAATGGCGACGGTAAAGCACAAAAGAGAAAGGGCCCCAACGGAGACACGTGAACGTAGGTAGTTAAGCTCCCCTAAAGTACGGGTCCTAAGATGCCCCAAGATCTGTAGGAGAGGCTGGAGCCTCTTCACGAACATCTCTAACCACTGGAATCTGGGATCATGGGAGCTGCAGCACATGACTCAACCTGGGGAACTATGCCCACCCATAGGGCGTGCCTTTTCAAAAAACACAGTAAGGATTGTGAGTAGGTCATGGTAAGACCTCCTTACGACTATTTACTTTAATTAGAGCCTGCCTTAAAATATTTTTACTCTAATTTACTTTGTCCCAAATGCAAATTAGAGTAGGGGAGTGGTTGATGTGGAACAATAATTAGGCATGCTAGATAATTAAGGAAATAAATTATTAAGAAAACTTAGTAAAAAATATGGGTTTCCTTGAAAAATACATAGTTAGAATATGAAGGCAGACTTTTAGGGACCTCGGACGGGTTTTAGGGACCTCCAACACACTTTAGGAAGCTAACAACAGGAAATAAGGGTTTTAGGGACCTCCAAAAGACTTTAGGGACCTAACGCCCATACTAGGGAACTATTTTGGAATCTATTGTGCTAAGCAGGTCCTGTCGTCCCGAGGGAGCGTCGTGAGGAAGCTTCACCAAACGGTCAGAAGTCTGAAAGGACGTCTAAACAATACTGAAAAGCTGTCCTGAAGAACCTGTACCGTCCACCTGTTGTACCTGACAGCGCAGAGCCAAGTCCCATCTCTAGCCGCTTGACATCCCTGACAGCACAAAAGCTGTAACTGTTGCAAGAGTGATCTCTGACTGACGGTCTGCCATTCTGTAGCATCACAGTGTCCCGGAGGTCATATCAGCAGGAATCTCGGCAATATCCAGGAGCCAGGGACGTACCTTCAGGCAATATCCAGGAGCTCCTACAAAAGCTGAACTTGGCCATTTTCATGAGATCATTAATTTCACACCACGAACACCACTTCAAATTTTCTCTCTCTTAGCATAGTAAACAGTTTCTTTCAAGTCTTTATTATTTACGAGCGAAAGTAAGGGTATTTGAGTGTGTAATTCGTCCAACTATAGTAAAAACAGTTCCCGAGCGCCCGTGGACGTAGAATCCGAAAGGATTCGAAACACGTACATCTTGTGTCCCTTTATTTACGTCCCCACGCATCCCAATACGTCCCCAAACGTCTCGATATGTCCCGACACGTCCCGAACACGTCCCAAACACGTCCCGATACGTCCCAACACGTCCCAAATAGGTCCCAAACACGTCCTAAGATCCCAAACACATCCCTTTCAGTTCCCTTACAAATAAGCACCTTACGCACGTCCTAAAACTTTGAGATATTAAACTTACCGGCTATATAAATCCTCTGAGCCCCACATATAAATTCTTTTGATTGGGATAGCCCCATATCAAGACCAAAAATAAAAATTAATTGAATTTTTTAAAAAGAAAAACAACTAAACTATTGTTACCCACGAGGGAAATAAGGAAGGTCTCAATCAAGATGGTGTAATCCACGATTAAACACCAGTTTTGCTGTCTGGTTAGGGTCACAACAAGCACCACAGCGGTAGCAAAGACTGAAATGAGGCATTTGGCAGCTGCTCTTCTGGCTACGTGATTTTCTCCTCTTCTCCTCGAAATTTGTTTCTCCACCACACCAATTAGAATGGTCCTAGTATTAAACAAGAGTTTAATATCAGATTATTAGTAAAAAACAAATACTTAAATACTGTATATGTACCTTGGGAATGACAGAGCACCAACTGCATATCTCAGATATGGATGTTTTTTTGTTGAATTGCCTTCTATAACGACAATTGTGGCAATGATCATGTTCAAAGATACTAGAAGGCCAACTAGAAACGTCAGAAATGGAACACCAACAGCATCTGCTTCAGCGTGATCAGCATCTCCTTCAACTTCAACAGCATCTCTTTAGCGTAGCAGCATCTCCTTCAGCGTCAGCAGCATCTCCTTCAACTTCAGCAGCATCTGCTTCAACTTCAGCAGCATCTCCTTCAGCGTCAGCAGCATCTCATTCAACTTCAGCTATCACCATGATGAAAAAGGAGAGGTCCATACCAAGAGGATGTCCAAGGTGCAAGGCTCAAAGAGGAGCTCCACCAACAGGTACCTGCCAGATCCCTTCCAGATCCAAGGACATAGGATGTAATGGCGACGGTAAAGCATAAGGAGAAAGGGCCCCAACGGAGACACGTGAACGTAGGTAGTTAAGCTCCCCTAAAGTACGGGTCCTAAGATGCCCCAAGATCTGTAGGAGAGGCTGGAGCCTCTTCACGAACATCTCTAACCACTGGAATCTGGGATCATGGGAGCTGCAGCACATGACTCAACCTGGGGAACTATGCCCACCCATAGGGCGTGCCTTTTCAAAAAACACAGTAAGGATTGTGAGTAGGTCATGGTAAGACCTCCTTACGACTATTTACTTTAATTACAGCCTGCCTGAAAATATTTTTACTCTAATTTACTTTGTCCCAAATGCAAATTAGAGTAGGGGAGTGGTTGATGTGGAACAATAATTAGGCATGCTAGATAATTAAGGAAATAAATTATTAAGAAAACTTAGTAAAGAATATGGGTTTCCTTGAAAAATACATAGTTAGAATATGAAGGGAGACTTTTAGGGACCTCGGACGGGTTTTAGGGACCTCCAACACACTTTAGGAAGCTAACAACAGGAAATAAGGGTTTTAGGGACCTCCAAAAGACTTTAGGGACCTAACACCCATACTAGGGAACTATTTTGGAATCTATTGTGCTAAGCAGGTCCTGTCGTCCCGAGGGAGCGTCGTGAGGAAGCTTCACCAAACGGTCAGAAGTCTGAAAGGACGTCTAACAATACTGAAAAGCTGTCCTGAAGAACCTGTACCGTCCACCTGTTGTACCTGACAGCGCAGAGCCAAGCCCCATCTCTAGCCGCTTGACATCCCTGACAGCACAAAAGCTGTAACTGTTGCAACAGTGATCTCTGACTGACGGTCTGCCATTCTGTAGCATCACAGTGTCCCAGGAGGTCATATCAGCAGGAATCTCGGCAATATCCAGGAGCCAGGGACGTACCTTCAGGCAATATCCAGGAGCTCCTATAAAAGCTGAACTTGGCCATTTTCATGAGATCATTAATTTCACACCACGAACACCACTTCATATTTTCTCTCTCTTAGCATAGTAACAGTTTCTTTCAAGTCTTTATTATTTACGAGCGAAAGTAAGGGTATTTGAGTGTGTAATTCGTCCAAGTATAGTAAAAACAGTTCCCGAGCGCCCGTGGACGTAGAATCCGAAAGGATTCGAACCACGTACATCTTGTGTCCCTTTATTTACGTCCCCACGCATCCCAATACGTCCCCAGACGTCACGATATGTCCCGACACGTCCCGAACACGTCCCGACACGTCCCAAACACGTCCCGATACGTCCCAACACGTCCTAAGATCCCAAACACATCCCTTTCAGTTCCCTTACAAATAAGCACCTTACGCACGTCCTAAAACTTTGAGATATTAAACTTACGGCTATATAAATCTTCTGAGCCCCACATGTAAATTCTTTTGATTGGGATAGCCCCATATCAAGACCAAAAATAAAAATTATTTAATTTTTTAAAAAGAAAAACAACTAAACTATTGTTACCCATGAGGGAAATAAGGAAGGTCTCAATCAAGATGGTGTAATCCACGATTAAACACCAGTTTTGCTGTCTGGTTAGGGTCACAACAAGCACCACAGCGGTAGCAAAGACTGAAATGAGGCATTTGGCAGCTGCTCTTCTGGCTACGTGATTTTCTCCTCTTCTCCTCGAAATTTGTTTCTCCACCACACCAATTAGAATGGTCCTAGTATTAAACAAGAGTTTAATATCAGATTATTAGTAAAAAACAAATACTGAAATACTGTATAATGTACCTTGGAATGACAGAGCACCAACTGCATATCTCAGATATGGATGTTTTTTTGTTGAATTGCATTCTATAACGACAATGTGGCAATGATCATGTTCAAAGATACTAGAAGGCCAACTAGAAACGTCACAAATGGAACACCAACAGCATCTGCTTCAGCGTGATCAGCATCTCCTTCAACTTCAGCAGCATCTCCTTCAGCGTCAGCAGCATCTCCTTCAACTTCAGCAGCATCTCCTTCAACTTCAGCAGCATTTACTTCAATTTCAGCAGCATCTCCTTCAACTTCAGCAGCATTTCCTTCAACTTCAGCAGCATCTGCTTCAACTTCAGCAGCATTTCCTTCAACTTCAGCAGCATCCGCTTCAACTTCATTCATCGCAATTTCATAAATGAGTTGGTTGGAGCGGACGATCGCAATTTCATTCGTCGCTGCTTGGAGTAGCGTTCAAATTCATGAAATTGAGAGGGAGAATATGTAAAGTAAATTGGTTATTTATTAATTCTTCGTGTTTTATGTACTAATTTGTTTTTAATTTTTCATTTAGTCTATTTTTGTTCATTTGAAGGAATCCCAAGAGCTCGCCGTTTTTTCAGAGACTTTGGTTTGGTGTATGGTAGAGATAATGGGTTGGAGTTTTGGGCAAAGGGAATAACTTCCTTTATCTATTCAGCCTGGGTCTATCAGCTGCCTTCGAGTTATCTAGGCTTGTCAATGGGGCGGAGATTCCCCGTCCCCGCGGGGATCCGCCCCGAATAGGGCGGGGAATCCCCCTATTCAAAATAGGGCGGAGATCATGTCTTTGATTTTGTTGCTTGGCTATGGTAATGGTTATTTTGGGTTGGGGGAGCATTAATTTTTTCAATTTTTTTTGCAATGCAGTTGTACTTGAATCCCGTCCATGCTAATGACCATCTATGCGACACCTTGTTGCTAATGATTCTAAATCCAAGTCCACATTGGCCAATTGACAATGAACCAACGCATTAGTTAGTGGGAAGGATTGATTTCTTTTTTCATCTTTGGAAGTTGGACAAGACTTTTGTACTAATTCCATGATCGATCCTTATTCTGCTTTTTCTCATGATATTATTGCACTGTTCTCGTCGTCTTGTATATGAGAACTTTATAAATTTGAACATCTATTTTGATACGGACTAAAGTAGATGGGCCTGAAAAAATCAGAAAAAGCCCGTTAGGCCCATTGGAGATAGGACCTCCGGGGACCTCCGACAGGTTTTAGGGAGCTAACAACAGGTGCTGAGGACCTGAGGAACTACCTAGCAGCTCCCAAGGACGGACGAAGCTTCTCTAACACACTAATAAAGATAAGAAGAGTATCCAATGAAGGTGCCACGTGTCCGATCAAGAGAGGGCAGCTCCCTGCAAAAAGCTGACAGCCGACCACTGTTCACTGAAAGGACTGCAGACTGTACAAAGCTGTCCTGACAGCCTATACTGAAATTCTAGGACCCTATCAACAGGAATTCTAGGACGTGACACAGACCAGATTGCTTGCAGCTCCCTGAGGCGATGGAATGCGTCCCATCTCCAGGATTCCAGGGACCTACCTCCAGGCAATATCCAAGGGCTGGGGGGACGTACCTTCAGGCAATATCCAGAGAGCCTCCTATATAAAGGGGCCTTCATTATTTTCACATACGATTCTCATTCCAGCACTTCTAAACGTCTATAAAATATTCTCTCTCTACAAATAAGGTCCTTAAGTATTTTAGTAGGTCAGCTCCCAAGAGAGAGTGGGTTGTTTGAGTGTGTAATCATTAAAGTATAGTGAAAAGAGGTTTTAGAGCGCCCGTGGACGTAGGATCTGCAAAGATCCGAACCACGTAACCCTTGTGTTATTTTGTTTACGTCCTCAGCACATCCCCAACATCCCAAACACATTCAAACAGGTCCCCCACGTTCCAAACACGTCCAAACAAGTCCCCGACGTACCAAATATGCCCCCAACAGGTCCCCATCACGTCCCAGTAACCCAAATACGTCCCCAACAAGTCCCAAACACGTCCCTTTCAATTCATTTACAAATAATCACCTTACGCACGTACCTTTATCGATTCTCCGGCTATATAACCCCACATATAAATCTCGTTGATTGGGATAGCCCCATATCAAATGGCGCCGTCTGTGGGAAATTCCGAGTTGAAGGCGTGAGTAATTTTGCCTATGTTGTGCGAAGTTTTGCTTAACGTTTTCTATTTCTCTTTTCCTCTCCTTATCTCCACTGGGACGAGAGAAAAATGCAAAAAACGGGGGGAAGAAGACTCTCTCTGCCAAAGAAGCTGGACTTATAAACCGCGGAGCTGCCGAAGTACAACTGAAGCTCCTGAGACATAATGCATTAAGCACCACCTTGACCGAGAGGAGGAAATGATGAAGATCCGAAGCTCCCCCTTCGGGACCTAAGAGCCCAGCTCCCCGGTGGTAAGAAGACCCGAAGCTCCGTCTTTGGGACCTCCCATCTCCACGCTGACGTTCGGAGATCCGCGGGGGATATAAGCCAAGCACCTCGCTAGCACGCAAAAGTCCGTGGGACCTAGGAGCCAATCCCCACGCTGATGTACGAAGAGCCGCAGGAGATCAGAGTCTAGCTACGCACGAGCATACGACGGTCCATGGACCTAGAAGTCAGCTCAGCGCCGACACTCGAAGACCAGTGGGAGATAAAAGCCCAGTGCCATGAGGGCAAGATCCACAGGAGACATCCCACGCTGATAAGGCCCTTGGCCAGAATTCCAGGGCCCTCTAAATCCCCTTCTCAATACTATTATCATAATAAATATGTGAGCACCATACTAACAATTGTTCTCTCTTGAAGGATAAGATTGAATGACTAATTCTAGGGCAAATCTGAAGGAGGTCACTTATCATGGCCTCGAACAGGTGGCCGAGGAGGGATCTGTAGGAATTGTGCCAACTAAAGGCAAACAACGTCCACCTCCTCCAGATGGGGGCCAGTTCCAGTCAGGACCCATGTCCCTGTCATAGTAGGGGGTGGGGCACTAGGGACTCCAAATGGCCAACAGAGCTCGAATCATGCACTTAAGCATTTGAAGGACTTAGAGGTCCAGCTCCATGATGGTGTACCAAGGCCAGAAGGACCTCAAATCCCAGCTCTGCGCTGGCGAGAAGACCCGAAGCTCCCTAGCTCCCCGCTGATGAGAAGGTCCGTAACTCCACGCTCAGGACCTCCCAGCACGCTGGCAGGAAGACCCAGAGCCCCGCCTTCGTGACCTCTCAGCTCCGCCCTGGCAAGAAGACTCAAAGCTCCGCCTTTGGAATCTCCCTAGCTCCACGCTGGCAGGAAGACCCAGAGCCCCGCCTTCGGGACCTCTCAGCTCCGCGCTGGCAAGAAGATTCGAAGCTTCATCTTCTGGATCTCCCCAGCTCCGTGCTGGCACAAAGACCTGAGCTCCTATATTCGGGATCTAAGGGCTAAGCTCCACACGCAAAGCTGACCCCTTTATGAAGAACCACTGGGGAGTTACGAAGACCAGCTTCATGCTGGAAATAAACATATGATCTATGTGTTTGAGATCTCCACGCCGAGCTCCTCGCCAGCACGAGAAGGTTTGTGGGACCTAGAAGCCAAGCTCCACGCTGACATCCAAAAAGCCGCAGGAGATACCAGCCAAGCTCCTCGCTAGCATGCGAATGTCCGAAGGACCTAGAAGGAAACTCCAAGCTAGCGTCCAAAAATCCACGGGAGACATCCCGCATTGATAAGGCTCTTAGCCAGGACCTCACGGCCCCCTAGATCCATCCTCTATTATATATTGTTTTATCGTGATAAATATATGCACTGCACTAACAATTATTATTGATTGAAGGATGCGATCGAGAGGCTTATCCTGACAGAACACCCGAAAAAGGCGCTGGCCGCTGTAGCGAAGGAAGGCCAAGTGGATCTATCATAGGAGCTCCATACTGGTATGAGAGATCTAAGATGCTAAGGGTCGGCGGGTCCTACCCTTTCGTCGACAAAGGGAGGACGAGGACCTCCACACAATATCAGTAGGTCCAACACTGCGGCCCCCGGCGACACCCACCACCATTTTCTCCGTTAAAAAGGAGTGCACCAACCAACGACCTCCATGAGGGGAGCTCCCTGTGTCGTTGTTCCAAGAGCTCCCTCAGAATTCCATAAAGCTGTTACGCTAGGAAGAAACAGGCGAGAGATGCGCCCATGGAAAACCACCTCAACCTCAGGATAGGGAGCTGTCGGGACCTCTTCCTAGGATCCTAAAGAACCTCATTTCGTTATGCAATAGCATGAAGGAGATCCTCACTGTCCAAGGGACATCTCGTAAAAGAAGGAGCTCTTAGCCAGAATTACAGGGCCTCCTAAGTCTATTTTCATTATATCACATTAATAAATGCATCGTACTAACAATTACTATCATTTGAAGGATCGAAAACATTCGAAAATGAAATCGAATGCCCCCTCCTACTGAGAAAGTTCGTAAAACAGGGCCCTGACCAAGGTCTGAAGGCAGCGGAGAAGGAGCCAGGGGGATCTGTGCCGAATAAATGCAGACAACCCCCGCCTCCTCTGAAGGACCAGCTCCATGTAAGGCTCAGCCTCAAGCCAAGCTCCGCGCTGGCAAAGGTCCGCAGGACCTCAAAAGCCCAGCTCCGGGCTGGCATCCGGAGATTCCCGGAAGGTCGAAGCCCTCCGCTGCATTGGCATATGAAAAGCCACAGGGATTTAAAATCCCAGGTCCCCACTGGCACGAAGACCTACAGCTCAGCTCCGCCCTGACGTGAAGGCCCTAATTCCCAGGGACCTAAAGACCTGCTCCCTGCTAAAAATAAGGACATGATCCGTGTGTTCAAGATCTCCATGCTGAGCTCCTCGCCAGCATGCGAAGTTCATTATAAGGGATCTCCAAACCAGCTGAAGAGCAGCTCCGTGCTAGATAAAGGCAAATAAGCCAAGCTCCGCGCTAACACACGAAGGTCCAGGGGTCCTAGCAGATAGCTCCATGATAACATCCGAACTTCGGGAGTCTGGGGCCAGGGACCTCATCATTAACGGAGAAATGAGCTCCATCAGTTTCAAATGCTAGCCCTGTAGTAAGGGACCCGAATATTAAGCGAGCGGGCGCTATAACCACGCATGTAAGCGAGCGGACGCTATAACTACGCATCTAAGCAAGCGGTCGCTATAACCACGCATCTAAGCGAGCGGACGCTATAACCACGCACTTAAGCGAGCGGGCGCTATACCCAAGCATTTAAGCGAAGCTGGCGCTATAACCAGGGTAAACTAATTTTATCTCTAAGAGAATACTGCCTTGTCGGAATATATATACAGTTTATGATATAATAAACAAGTGCACTTGTAAAGATAATCGATGCCGAGGGTCGACGGACCTAAGGTGTACCCGACATCAAAGACTGATAGTCTGCGACGTGAGATGATGCCAAAGACCGACGGGTCGGCGGTGTACCCGACATCAAAGGCCACAGGTCTGCGACGTGAAAGATGCCCATGAGGGCGTACAAGATGCCGCCGCTGACGGGCTGCGGTGTACAGGACATCAAAGGTCATCAGTAAGGCCTGCGACGTGTATAGATACCTCAGCGTAGCTGGCGCTATAACCAGGGTAAAACAGTGGGAGAGATCCCCACTTCATACTTAGGACCTTCGGGCCTACATTACTGAATTCGCTAAGGACAAAGAGAGCCTAGCGCAAAGCGACACCCGAGGACAATGACGACGGTCATTGCAACCAAGGGCGTGAATTCGTACTTGGCTTATGAATTGAATAAGCGAGCTGGCGCTATAACCAAGCCACGATAATGATGTTCCTAGAAACATCCATCAGGTCCCGCAAAAGAAAATATAATACGAGGAGGAAGGGAACTCCGATGAAACTTACAAACATGGGGAGTTAAGCTCCCCAAGTCCTTACCATCGTATCTCGAAAGGAAAAAATGACATAATATTTCTTACAGGCCATCACCACCCTGAAAAAGGCAAAAGGGAACTGGAGATACGTACAGCAGGACCTAGGGATCTCCTTACAAGAGCAAAGGCTCGAATAGGAGCTCCCCCATTAGGTCCCCGCCAGGGGAGTTGAGCTCCCCTAAAATATCGCACATCCTAGGATGCCCGAAAGGCATTCCACCAAGTTCCCCGAGGAGTTGGAGACGACGGACTAGGACCTCTGCATGCTTCTCTACAACAGGGAGCCTTGAAGCACACAGGATAAGGAAGGTCCCGCAGGGATGACTTGGCCTCAGCTCCCAAGGACTCAGCACCACAACCTCCATGAAGTGTTGCTTCAGGAGAAGGGCAAAATCCTTCAAAGACAGGGGAGTCTTTCAAATAGGCTTGACCCTAATCCTCTGTCAGGCCCCCTAAGAACTTCTTCCGAGCAGCTGTAGGAAGAAGGAACTTCACGACGCTGCAAAAGTGCTACCTGCTCCTCCAAGCTCCAATAGAGACACATAAACATAGGGGAGTTAAGCTCCCCTAAAACATTGCAGGTCCTAAGATGTCCGGAAAGGCCTTCCACTAAGTCCCATGAGGAGCTCGAGATGACGTCTGAGATATCATAGCATGGGCCAAGACCTCCACATGCTCCTTTGAGACGCTAACCCAGAAACGAGGACTCTCGAGAGCTTGGGGACCTCACTCAAAGCAATCAAAGAGGGCATCTCTTAAAGATAAGCCAAATGCACCTGCGTCATACGCGCGAAATCGACATCCCACCCTTCCTTCTCTCAGCGAAGGAGCTCCAGAGATCCCCTTCGCGCTATTTCATAAGAGCTGCATTTTTATCTTTCTCCAGGGAGCTCCATAGTTCCCTCTCGTACTAATCCCTTGACTTTGTCTAATCAGCTATCTCCAGGTCCCGGGTTGACGACTTGGCGCCCACCACCTGGGAGGTGACCTCTGAACGTCTGGGAGCAGCCAACGACCTAACAAGCTCATCGTTTCACCTCCGTTCAGATGGTCCACAGAAGTAGGGAGCTCAGTCGTTGAGGTCCCCGTAGGTCCCATGAGAGGCTCAGCATATTCACCCCAAGGGGAAGAAGGACGTAACTTCCTTCTTGTTTTTCTTTCTGACCCTTTGATGAAGTTGTTTTCGTGTTAACACCAGAAACAGGGGCTGTGTTTCTTGAGCTCCCCTAATAAGAGAAGGAACCACAGGGACGTCTGTCGTCCCTGCAAAAGAAGGAATCTCCTCGCAAACATCCCTTGCGACCAGGACCCGAGGGAGCGAGGGAGCTAGGAGCAACGTATAACAGAACCTGGGGATCTCCTTCAAGAACGCAAGGTTTGAAGAGGAGCTCTGCCATCGGGTCTCCACTAGACATGCATAGGGGAGTTAAGCTCCCCAAAAACCAATGGGTCCTAAACCTTCAAGAGGTAATTACGGAAGGGAGGTAAGGCCCATCTTACTATTTTACTCTAATTCACTTTTGTCCCAAAAGACAAATTAGAGTAGGGGAGTGGTTGATACGGACTAAAGTAGATGGGCCTGAAAAAATCAGAAAAAGCCCGTTAGGCCCATTGGAGATAGGACCTCCGGGGACCTCCGACAGGTTTTAGGGAGCTAACAACAGGTGCCGAGGACCTGAGGAACTACCTAGCAGCTCCCAAGGACGAACGAAGCTTCTCTAACACACTAATAAAGATAAGAAGAGTATCCAATGAAGGTGCCACGTGTCCGATCAAGAGAGGGCAGCTCCCTGCAAAAAGCTGACAGCCGACCACTGTTCACTGAAAGGACTGCAGACTGTACAAAGCTGTCCTGACAGCCTATACTGAAATTCTAGGACCCTATCAACAGGAATTCTAGGACGTGACACAGACCAGATTGCTTGCAGCTCCCTGAGGCGATGGAATGCGTCCCATCTCCAGGATTCCAGGGACCTACCTCCAGGCAATATCCAAGGGCTGGGGGGACGTACCTTCAGGCAATATCCAGAGAGCCTCCTATATAAAGGGGCCTTCATTATTTTCACATACGATTCTCATTCCAGCACTTCTAAACGTCTATAAAATATTCTCTCTCTACAAATAAGGTCCTTAAGTATTTTAGTAGGTCAGCTCCCAAGAGAGAGTGGGTTGTTTGAGTGTGTAATCATTAAAGTATAGTGAAAAGAGGTTTTAGAGCGCCCGTGGACGTAGGATCTGCAAAGATCCGAACCACGTAACCCTTGTGTTATTTTGTTTACGTCCTCAGCACATCCCCAACATCCCAAACACATTCAAACAGGTCCCCCACGTTCCAAACACGTCCAAACAAGTCCCCGACGTACCAAATATGCCCCCAACAGGTCCCCATCACGTCCCAGTAACCCAAATACGTCCCCAACAAGTCCCAAACACGTCCCTTTCAATTCATTTACAAATAAGCACCTTACGCACGTAACTTTATCGATTCTCCTGCTATATAACCCCACATATAAATCTCGTTGATTGGGATAGCCCCATATCATATTTATTTTTTTTTTGGTCGCCATATTTGATATTTAGGCAAAATAGGTGGGAAGCTGCCTCATCTTTTACCGTTCTAATTCGAAGGGCTTTAAAAGGGTGTTATCGTCAATAAATCTTAAATGGGCCTACTTAGGCCCAAAAAAGGGTAACGGGCTTCCTAAAGAATTGAGGCCCATAATGTTGTAGACTTAGATTCTCTCAACAGTGTTAGGGTTTGAGCATTTGTGAACTTTCCTGCAACAGAAATCTGCCGTGCTATCGTCGTCGGCTGTGTTCTAAAATGGTAAGCTCTATCTGTTTCTGATTCTTGTAGCTCCATCTCTTCTTTTTCTTGTTTCTTTGTTCTTAAAAGGCCTGCCTAGTGCATCTCTTTTTAACTCAACATGTGTGGTAGGTGGCGTTCATTATGACTCTCTGCTTGTTACATTTTCTGTTTTTTGATCTTCGCCGCGCTGATATCTGAATTTGGGTTAAAGGCACTGTTTTGTACTCATTATCTTGTCTTTCCATTACTTCTGTATGATTTAAAGGCGAGATATCACCAGAAATATTGGATATGCAGCACGAGGCGGAAAAGCAAATTTTATGCTTTCTATTAGCGGAATTGACAGCTGATTATTTTTCTATCTTGTTATTGGTGGCTAATAGTTGGAATGAGAACCTTTCTGCAAGTTGTTTGTGAGATAGATTTGATAATCGCTTCAAAACAAGCCTTTTGAATTCAGATAATAGTTTGTGGTTCCATCCTTCTCTATCTTGTTATTCAAGTTGTTTGTGATCCTTGATCATCGACAGTGGTTAAGATCTTGATTTGCTGCTGTTTATGTTAATAGCTTGTGGCACCTTGGAAAAGTGCCTTGAGCAATTGATGTCAGTCTTTGGGAAATAGGATGCATTAGCCATAAGTGATACGTCCAATTCGAACTCCCTTTTCTTTACCATTTCGAGTTTGAAATCTAAGCAATAAGTATTGACCGTAGTGTATTCCTTGTGCAGCCGAAGCAGATCCATGAGATAAAGGACTTCCTTCTTACAGCTAGAAGGAAGGATGCTCGCTCCGTAAAGATTAAGAGGAGCAAAGGCGTGGTGAAGTTCAAGGTTAGGTGCTCAAGATACCTTTACACCCTCTGCGTTGCCGACGCAGAGAAGGCTGACAAATTGAAGCAATCCCTTCCCCCAGGTCAGTCATCTTTCTTCATAATAACTTTGCGTCCATCTCCACGTGTTATTATTTCACTCCTCGAGACAACTTAGGTGCCTTACTATGCATTCATCAGTTCATGAAATTTGTAAAAAATTACTTACACCTTTAACTTTTTGTTTCTTGGGCTTCTAGTGAAAGCTGATTTTCCTCATCTAACTCATCATGTTTCTCTTTTTCTTTCACAGGCTTGAGCGTGCAAGACCTGTGAGCTGGCTTGCTGCTACCTCAGTTAAGAGAAATATCGAATCAGTTTAAGACGATGTTAACGTTTTGAATGTTCGAATGAAACTTCTACTGGAGATTTCGGCAATCTAATTGTCCGCTATCATATAAAATATCATTCGAGTTACACACTTGTGCTACATTCTGGCAATTTATTGATGATATATTTTAGGAACATAAGCTGCTGTTAACTGCATAAACGCATCACTAGCAAAGAACTTACAGAGGCAAATCAGTCATTTTTAGGAGACTGATAACTAATTGGACTAAGCGACCTCTCAATTTCTTCGAGGGATCGGCCTTTAGTCTCGATGATGAAAAAATACGCAAACGCAGCTGCCAACAGTGAAACGCCGCCAAAGCCAGCGTAAACTGGTACTACTCCAAACCTCTCCACAAGCTCAAGGAAGAACAGCCCCACAAGGAAGTTGGTCACCTTAGGAAATTTAAAACAAAAAAATATATGAACGTGAAGGATAGTCGATGATTCTAGCAATTCTTTCGAATAGAAGAAGAAATATGGTCTTCTTTTACAAACTTTACCCAGTGAACGGAGAAGCTAAAGGCGAGGATCTTCCCTCTTGTTCGACTGCTGCTTAGCTCGGGTATGACGAGGCCAGTCACTGGACCAGCTCCAAGAGCAAAGCTAAATATATACCTATATTTTACCAAGAAATAGACATTAAGGATATTTTCGAAAAGTCATGTAAATGGGTTATAAAATATATTATCCAATAAAATGAGCAGAATAACCAGGTAATAGATAGGAAACCTCCCTCCCTCCCTCCCTCAGCTTACATGTTTATATATACAAGTTATCTTGTAATTTTCCTCCAAGCTTTATAGTTTAGTTAACATCCCCTCTCTCTCTCTCTCTCTCTCTCTCTCTCTCTCTCTCTCTCTCTCTCTCTCTCTCTCTCTCTCTCTCTCTCTCTCTCTCTCTCTCTCTCTCTCTCTCTCTCTCTCGCTCTCTCTCTATTTTTATCCTTTTTTTGGGGGTATTACTGTGAGTTCGAAGAAGGAATCCATGTGAAAGCAGAAGGGGGATGAGATTAAAATCATATCGGCAACACCGAAACTAATATAACGAAGACTAAGATGCAAAAACCATACGCAATAGTTCCTGCTATGGCTAAGTTGCTGCTGATATCAGTGTCCATAGGGAAGACAATGCCGCTCGTTATGAGAAACATCGACAACGCCTGCAAAACCAGACGCCGTAAATCACATGTACATTGCAGCTCATCACCTAAATTTACTATGATAATGAATTTTGTTAAATATGGTCCAGAGAGAATTGCACGCATTCGAAACAGTTGTGGTTTGTGGTTTTGCTCACCATTCCGAGGTAGCTTCCGATGAGAAGCACCTGCCTTCCTTGTTTATCCATCAAGTAAGACGCACATAGGGCACCTGTGAATGTGATTGTGATCTCAGAAAATTAGAGGCATATGAAAGTTAATTGCAATTTTACATGAATATATGTGGCAGTTAGTGTAAGTTGTAGACCTGCAAAGTTGGTAATCCCTACGTATAGGCTTGCTAAGACCCCACTTTCGATTCCAACACCCTTAAAAGTCAGAGATGAGTAATAGAGAACTCCGTTGATGCCGGCAAATTGTTGTAACAAGAAAAGTGAGCCTCCAATAAATGCAACTGCAGCAACAATGATAATAAAATTACGAAACTGATACTGTTGTTGTTGTTTAAGATAGTATGACAAAGGCAACTGTAATAGGACATATCCAACAAAAAATTACTTAAATTTATCATCTTGCTACATGTGTATGAATCCAGGAGAGAAGTCGAAACGGTAGGTTTTTCGGTCAACTCTCTAATCTTTCTATCACGATAACAAACTGATAGCTGTTAAGCTCTAGACTAATTCCCCAGAATCTACTGTGATTTTTGTCCAACATGCTTCGAGTCATTATAATCAACCTTCATGAAGTTCACAGAAGTGGGAATACGAAACTGGTCCTTTGCATTTCATGTGTGTGAGAAAAAATAACAACATAACAATTAAAAGAATGGAGAAAGAAAACAAAAATAATAAAGTAGGCTAAAAATGGGAAATCAGTGTCCTAAAGTCAGTGATGTGATTGGTAACATTTCGCCAGGATTGCATTGTTGGTACGAGTATGTCTATCCTTAATGCCCAGGTGTGACTCCTTGTTAGTCATAACCCATAACCACAAGAGTAGAAACAGAGGATTCATCTTCACCGCTCACATCTATCAAGCCCGTAAATTCAGTTGAACAAGGATTCAACGCATTCGATGTGAAAAGTACTATACCTCCTATATGTGAAGACCAACTAATGCATCATTTCTAGAAAAGAAAGGTACACCTTGATACCACCTCTAGAGTGAGGCTGCTCCAACAGTTCCAACCAACTGCTATCTGAACCAGCAACATCATTTCTAGCAACAGACTGGAATTCTTTGACGGCCTTATCAACTTCAGATGGTCCCCAGACACTTGCTATGACCTTTTTAGCATCATCAATTCTCCCTGACTATAAAAAAAAGTGTCATTGGATTAAATGGGCAATCAAACATCTATAACGGAAGAAAGAAAATGAAAGGTGACATATTTACTTTACATAGCCACCGAGGGCTGTCAACTGCAAACTGCATGCCCAGGGCAATAACAAAACCAGGCAGAGTTGCTATATACAGCATTGTCCTCCACCTGATTGTTGCATGAACAAATCAAAACCTCACTAATAGAAACTGACGTTTCAACATTACAGAAGATCAGATAGGACTCTAATCTTCTGCTAAGCATGCATAGGAAAATAAAGATGATCAACTTAGTAGTCAGTCCTATGAAACAGCACATAAAGAAGTGGAGAATAGAAGTACAGAAAATGCTTATAAGGAAAGTTCATACCAATGAGGATCAGTCTCGGATGGAATCCCTAGTAAAAGTGACAATATGATTCCAAGGCATGTCCCTATTTGAGAGAAGGTCCCCATCAAGCCTCGATATTTTGTAGGGGCAATCTAGGAAACACGAAGAGTTAATAATGAAAATGACATGATAGCTAATAACGTCATGAAAGTTGACCAATGAAAAATGGACAACATGACAGATTATTGTATCTTGTGAGTATAGAGAGACAGAAATGTCAAGAGAGACTCATTGTCGTAACCAAAGCTGCTATTCATGTGCTTGTAGTATGGAAATCGTGCAAATCTGATACAAATAACATTCTCTAAAAATCATAGCATAATCTTAGTTCTCGATTTTCACCTCCGAAATATAAATAGGAACGAGAACAGTATTCACGCCAATACCAAGGCCAACCAGGAATCTTCCAATAAGTATTTCATCCAATGAGTGTGCTTGAGCACTGTCGCATGTCATGCACAAATCAAGACAGGGAGTAGTCAAATATTCATTCAGGAACTGAGTAATTTTAGTTTGTGATACAAGATTTGGGTTTACCTTATGATTGCACCCAATACAAGTGGAATGGTGTCAACTTGAAAGGTGCGACGACAACCAAGTTTATCAACAAGTGCACCACATATTATGCTTCCAATAAATGCACCACCGATGAATATGCTGACCACAAGACCCTCGAGAAACGAATTTCCTTCAAAGCCAAGCTCTTTTGCAACGGACACAATAGGGCCGTTCATGACACTGCATAGTGGAGAAGAAGTATCACTTATCTAGCCAACCAAACTATTAAATATGTATCGCATTCTGTGTATCCTACGGAAACTCATGCAGAGACATAAAATAACAATGAAAAATTCAGTAAAGGTTAATTTGTGCAATAATACTTTCTTGAGTCAAACAAGCATGACATGTCAGTCATGCAAGTATCACAAAATTGGTTCAAATTCCCAATTGTACATCAAATAAGGATCAAAATGATCAAGAGAATTACGAGCTCACAAACACTTAGGATCCGTGATAAGATCAAAACTTTCCACAGTTACTTACCCAATGTGATAACCAAAAAGAAAATTAGACATGGAAGCAATCACCGCGTGAGGAAGGGCAGGTAACCAGCCAAAATCAACCTCTTCTCCATCGTTATTTTCATCAGACAACTCATCTTCAACATCCGAACAAAACAGACAATACAAATCTCATCAATACGCAAAACCCGGAAAGGAATAACCACGCCATAGGAGATGTTTCACGCACCCGAGCTGCTTCGAGTCTCCAATTCAGCACCCTTCCGCTGCTGGCGATCTTGATTCGAAACAGAGATTCTGAAACTTCTTTTGGTGAGTGAAGGAGCAGAAATCAAACCTGAAAACCGTACTTGCTTTGGCTTCCAAAACTTGTACGCAGGAGCAGTATGAACAGTAACCATCGAGGGGCACTTTGGCATGGAGCTGAGCAGCGAACTAGCTTCCATCACTTCGACTAATCGAAATGAAGAACCTCGATGAATCAGAGAATGACGATCAAAATCTCTTCTCTTCTCTTCTCTTCTCTTCTCTTTGCTTAATCAAATCATCCAAAGTACATTGTGTAGACGTGGTGAATTTCGTATGGATGGATCATTTAATACCAAGTTCTTCCGCAATATTCGCTTATTTTTCTAAGTACATCTACCTATAAATATCCAATTGAATAAAATTTTTACACATAGATACTCATAAGTATCTGATTTAATTTTTACCAGTTTCTTTAGTCATGTCGTACCTTCCTGTGTGTATATTGCGTACCGTATCACGTTGATATAGGGTACCTAAAAAAGTAGCATACGTCGTACCTACGGCATACATATGAGTTATATAGGGCCTACCTAAATGTAGCATACGTCGTACCATTTTTTGTTATATAGGGTACTCAAATTGTTGATATAGGGTACCCAAATGTGTTGTATGGTGTAACTACGGGGATCGGGTACCTATGTGCAAAAAATTTATTCTGTTACTTACCTACATATAAAAAATCCTGACAGGGTACTAAATTACAAATTTCTATTCAAATACGTACTTATGTGTAAAGACTCCATTTTTCTTTTTCTTTATTATTTGTTTTTGTAGATTCTTTTATCTATTTTCAAGCACTTGTTTATCGCTCTGAATCTCACTTATGTGGGCTTTGAGTAGCCCATTAACATAATGGGCCTTGAGTTCGATTAAACTACCCAAACTATGCCGTATTGAACTATAAATGTTCTATTGCATCATGCTTCTAAAGTCTATAGTTCGGTTAATTTGATTTAATTTTTTAAGGTAATACATTTTTTACATTTTGTTTTTAACAGAAGACGAGCAAATGCTGGCATTCTATGAATTGAATATATATACGGAATAGCTCTAAATGTCGATCATAATATTGATTAAATGTTGGAACCCACCAAAAATTGAAAATAATTATATGGTACCAAATGCAGATATGGTACGTTTGATGATGAAAGGGCGTAGGGCAACATGCTTTTTCAATATGACGACAATGCTTTTTGATGTTACGGGAAACCTAAATTTTAGATTTATCCAATTTACCTTATCATATACATTTTTTTTTTTATTTCAACGAATGTATGAAATCTAAGGGTATCAATCGTAGTAATTTATATATTGAATACATGTCAAAGATTCCATCGCAATATGTCATGATGTAAATTTAATTTGAAATACGTGACGTGGCAATAGCTTGAACGTCACTGAATCAAAGATCTACATAGCATATAATATTAATACATCTTAATTGAAATATATTTCGTTCATACCTATTTGTCAAAACAACGTAAAGATTTATTTCATATTTATTTGCTACCACTTAAACTTCTAATCCCCACTTCACAAGTCCACGAGCCACTTCCTACCATCCCACATATTTTTCTAATATATTTTATTTGTTCATTTATTTGGAGAATGTGAGAGATGGGAAGGAATAAGCTGGTCCACAAAATATTTCATATCAAGCTAAATTAATGAATATTTATAAATTCGACAAATATAAAATAAGAAGTCAAGTGGTTGATAAGTTTCTATTAAACTAGCAAAATATCATTAACCGACAATGCCATCTCAATGCACATGCACCACTTCGATTGTAATTACAGCCAAGCTGTCACAAATTATTATTCATTAAATAATTGCTTCGAATAACTAGAAGTTTTTTTCCCAAAACGATCGCGTAAATCGAATAACTAGAAGTTACCCCAGCCAATATTTTGCAAGTTCAAGTATAGAAAAAAAAAATGGCAATTCCTTTTACAAGGCCTTGTATTATTAGTCTCCGTATAAATAATTCAAAAAGGATGATAGAGTATTTAGGTTTTTCAGCGTTATATCAACTCATTGCGTTGCAGCTTTTATTCATGTTAGGTGTTTGTCCAAATGGGACCTAAGAATTAAGATGTCTTATAATACTTTTGTACGAAGTATGGTTCCTTGCACTTGAATACGATGGCTACGAAATTCCACAAGTAAATTCCCTTACTATATATCATTTTCATCTGCAATATATATATATATATATTATATATCAACAAATAAAATATTTGATTTTTTATCTTATGGAGGAGCCATTTCGCTGCATATTCCACGCTATCAATCATTGAAAGGGGAACTCATTTATACATAATGTGATGTTGATATAGGTCCATCTGAAATCAATTAATATTCACTATATAACACACATTAGAATTTTTTCTTTTTTGGAGATTTCTCGACGGTAACAAAGCAATCCATATATATCCATTTGATGACCTCTCCCATGCTCAAGAGAAAGAAGTATTTGCACGCACCTGTCAACTTTCCCTTTAATAATTCATTACCACTTAGGGTAGTTTTGGAAGCTTCTTACACGCAATGGAATGTAATATATCGATAGGCCATAAACGAATGTAAAACCATAATCCATCATACGAATACACATCACAAATCTCTTCTTCCTTGAACAAAATTTGCCATAGAAGGAGCTGCCGTTTCATTTTCACCAACCACACTGTTCATGTTTTTTTCTATACGAGAGAGAGAGAGACAGAGAGAGAGAGAGAGAAGGAAGAAAAATACATTTGTTTTTTTTTTCTTTGCGAGAGCATTAAGTAGTCTCACAAGTCACACCTGCTGTTTGTACTTTTTCTTTGGTGTTGTTCAACTGTGCCCATCACTAATATTTTAACAAACACTTTAAAAAACATATATGTGAGGCCAACTAGTTTCTTCTAAGCTTCAAGTCTTTCGTATATGTGTGTGTTTCTTGGAGTATGCCCAAAAATATATGAACCAATAGTCTCTTCGATTTCAGTCCTCGAGTCTTTTTCAGTTTTTGCGTTTACCCTTTGGCTTTCTCTTCTCTGTTGACCGTTTGCAGAGCCAAAGATCGAATCTTTACTTCCTCTCATCCGAAACCTTCGCTGATTCTTCTTGCCTCGCCGGATCTATTGGTCGGAAAGCCGACGTGGGGCTTTCGAAACAACCGCAAAATCAGTGTATGCGCGCGCCTCTATTGCACTACCTCGTTAGAAAGGAAAAAAAAACCTGGGATTTTTCCTCCGAGGGATGCTCAGAGGCAAGAGCGTGAAAAAATGGCAACTTTAACACCTGGGGTTTTGCTAAAGCTGCTTCAGCACATGAGCACCGACGTGAAAGTCGCCGGCGAGCACAGGTCGTCCCTTCTGCAAGTCGTGAGCATCGTCCCCGCCTTGGCCGGCGGCGAGCTGTTTCCCAATCAGGGGTTTTACCTCAAGGTCTCCGATTCTTCGCACGCAACTTACGTTTCTTTGCCCGACGAACACGACGATCTGATTCTCAGCGATAAGATTCAGCTCGGTCAGTTCATACACGTCGAGAGGCTCGACGCGGCGTCGCCGGTGCCCATACTGAGAGGAGTCCGGCCGGTCCCCGGCCGGCACCCTTGCGTGGGTACGCCGGAGGATATCGTCGCCACCCATTCTTTAGGATTCCTTAGCAACAACGGCGTGTCCAATTCATCTTCTAGTTCGAAGTCGAGGCTGTTGAGTAATGGAGGAGATAAGAATCTAAAGTCCACGCCTTCGAGGTTGAACGGCTGTAATAGCAGCAGTTGTAAAGAAGATCGATTGGAGGGTAAGAAAACACCGTTATTAACTCGATCCAAGTCACAGCTGTCCAAGATTTCCTTGACTTTGGATGCAAAGAAGGAATCTAAAGGAAAGCTCAAGTCTTCAACGAGTTCAAGATCTATACCTTCTTCTCCTACAAGCTGCTATTCGTTGCCTACGTCGTTTGAGAAGTTCTCCAATGGAGTTAAGCAGCAAGCTATGGGTAGGTCAGAGAAGGTGGCTTCGAAAATGGGGCTCAAAGAAAAGGTTAAGATGAGCCCAGTTGGAAGTAGAATGGGACTGATGAAGAACGTTGTTCAAGGGATTGATTTGGGGCCTAAAGCATTGAGGAAGAGCTGGGAAGGTAACGTTGATGTTAGAGGTAGAGAAAGTCCTAGGCTTAAGCTTAACAAGCATGAGCTGAAGTCAGAGGGACGAAGCACTTCTGTGAGTCTATTTTCTTGCATTTATCTGTTCTTTTCGCTGAGTTCGAGTGTATAGCAGCTTTTAACAAAATGGCGCAGAATATATTTCTGATCTTGTTCTCTTTATCAAGCAGGCGCCGAGGAAGTCGACGAGTGAAAAGTTGCCTCCTAAAGAACAGAGTAAGGCTATGATACCTCCAAAGTCGACTGTGGAGCAGAGCAATGCAAACACATCGTCGGCGAAGAGAGCTTCAGCTGCTAATTGTGGTGAAGTATCTGATTCGAATAAGCTTACTCCTCGAACTGTTTCTGGTAGGAAGTCACTTGGAGAGGGTGCTAACAATGGATTTCCTGGAAATTTGGTCAAAGTTTCGTTAAGTAATCGACGGTTAACTGATGCAAGTGCTTCGTGGGCTTTGCTCCCATCTTCTCTTTCGAAGCTGGGAAAGGTAAACTTCGCAGTTTGCTCTGTCGACTATGTATAATCTTGCCCGTATATTTGCGAGTGTAGTAACTCGCTACATCTGTTTTCACTGAATCATTAGGAAGTGCTGAAGCGCAGAGATGCTGCTCAGACGGCTGCCATCGAAGCTGTGCAAGAAGCTTCTGTGTCTGAAACACTTCTTCGGTGTTTGAGGTACCTCTTCAGAAATTGGAACTGTATATTCTTGAAGTTTCGATCCATGACACAAATTCGTAATCTTCTGAGCTGTTCATCTTCAAATCTGATTGTGCATATAAACTACTATAACTGCAGCGCATACCATGAGCTGAGCTCATCAGCAAAAGAAGACAGCCCTCAGCACGCCGTGGAGCAGTTCTTGTCTCTGCACTCAACCTTGAACAAAGCTCATCTCTTAGCAGAGTCTCTATCGAAGACCATCTATTGCCTCGACGGCGAAGAAGATCCTCCATCAGAAGAAGCGCTTCGAATAACAAGCGAACGTCGAAAACAAGCTGCTTTATGGGTCAACGCTGCTTTGGCCTCAAACTTGTCGTCCTTCACAGTTTATGCCAAACCAAGTAGTGCCCTAAACCCATCGCTTATTACATCGAAAGCTACGACAGCGAACCAACCCATCTTAGTCCTCGAGAGTTCTCCGAAGAACAGCGCATCACAGAAGGCCAACCCTACGAAATCCCGCCAGCAAATAAACCCTAAAGGTAATAATACTCCTTCAACACTTCGAGGGGCTTCTAATAACTGCCAAAGTCATCAGAACAAAAGGATAAGTTCTCCTCCACCACCGCCTACTCCGTTGGAGTGGGCTAAAGGAAACAGCCTCGACAACGCTGTTGAGCTGTGCGAAATGTTGAGAGCTCAATCTCAAGAATGGTTCTTGGGCTTTGTGGAGAGATTCTTGGACACTGAGGTAGATTCCTCGACAGCTCTGACTGATAACGGTCAGATAGCAGGCATGTTGAGCCAACTGAAGAGCGTTAATGATTGGCTTGATGAGATCAATGGTTCGAATAAAGAGGACGAAGAAATTGCGAGAGATATTATACCTCAACACCATTATGTGTCTGTGGAAACTGTTGAAAGGATACGAAAGAAGATTTATGACTATCTTCTGACACACGTAGAATCTGCAGCAGCAGCTCTTGGCGGTGGTGCCACACTGCCCACTCCGCCCAATGACCCAAAAACGAGGAAATGATACTACAACATAGTATAGTAAATCAGCATATTTTGAGTTGCAAGAACTATTATTGGATCGGATTTAGTGTATATATGATATCATGATGCATGCTTCTGAAGCGTAGGAGGAGAATGCGAGTGCAACCACACTCAGTCGAATTGACTGTGAAGCCTTAGGTGTATCTTTCTTTCAAATTTTCGGAAACATTCGGTTGCTGAGAAAATATTGGTGGTTATGTTTTTCTGTAAGAGCTCAGCTTTTGGTTTTGGTCTTTCTTAACCAGTGTTCAATCATCATTCTTGCTTTGGCAATTTAATGTAATTTTCTTGTATGGTTATGTGAACAGTCAAGAGAATCAATGCAAGACAATCAGAACAATCTATCAATCCTTCAATAAAAAATTCCAAACCTTACAAAGAAGAGTATATTGTTGGGATCAAACTGGAAAGTAAAAGCACTTTCCATAACTTAAATGAAAAAAAGGAAGCTCAACTCTATTCTAAAAAGGCTACTAGCGCTTACTTGTTGTTCTCTCCATCAACAACGCCGTCATCACAAGGCTTCGGCTGATGCACATTCATGCCGTCACCAATGCTGTCGTTTCTTACCGAAGGATAAGGGCACATGACATTCTTAACAATGGAGAAGTGATAATTGAAGTCTGCTTTCAGCTTAGCACAGCTCGCATGTATCCACTTGTGTGCCACATCAGTTGGCACGCTGTCTTGATTGTCCCTTTCGTGCTGTTCTATCGCAGGGCGAATCTCATCGTACAGCAAATTGAGCTCAGCAGCTGCTTTCTTTCTAAGTTCCTTCAAATAACGACATCTCTACATCACATTCGTTTCCTCTTAATTATCTTTGAGTTCGACAAACCAAAACAGCTGCAACTATTACCTCGTACCCTTTGATCTCTGCTTGTGCTTTCTCCGATGAAAACAGCTCAGCGATGGGCTTCGAACTCATGCGTTTCCTGTTAAAAGGTGCTTTTCGGGCTTTTTGTCTCTCAACTGCAATGTGTTGGTGTGATCTCTTCGGCCCGATATTATAATTCCTTCCAGCAGTATTACTACGCAAACGGTTTATCATGGGATTCCTTTGTGAGAACTCTCGCCTGCTTTCTTCTAGACCAGTCTCTTCCTTCAGTGTTTCCCCTGAACTGAATAAGGAAGTTGCTGGCTCATGTATAATTTCGATGGGCCCCGCTTTACTCTCTAGAAAAGTTGAGACCTCGGGGACGTTAGGTTCTTGTTCAGCTTTCAGAGAAGGCATGATGAGTTCATCCTCAGCAGAATCATAGAGAGGAACGTTTTCAACTTGGTATCTGTGGTTTGAAACACATATAAAATTGTATACTATCAAAACTAAATGTTTACTGCATATATTGAGCCGAGCTGATCTCTTTCACGCTTGGTATAACATTGACTCTTAAAAATGCCCATCATTTAGCAGATGCAAGAAAGTGACAGAAAGAAATGGAAGGAACGTTTATATTCTGCAGAATATAATAAGACACTAAGGGGAATTGGTGCTTTAGTGATTTACCTGTTATCTCCATCTTCCCAAACATGATTGTGCTCCTACATATCAGTAGTAAATGCAATAATTTAAAGGAGTGAAGTCCATTTTCTTCTTATAGATGGAAAGATATTATGAAATAAAGGAGGTTTCATGAAAATGAATTAGTTACCTGGAAACCATGAGATTTCGCACCAAGGAACAGAGAACACTTAGCTGCACCACACAGACACCGAACAGTGGCCCCACCATACCATTCGAAGTTATAGTCATATGTAAGTTCAGTTCCTACGGAGATATCTTCCTTTGCAAATATCCCAACTCTCGTATCACCCAACACTGTCCATTTTCTGGTCTCACAATTTGGGTCACTGCGCATTTGGCAAAATAAGAATGGTGCGTGCAAAATTAAGATATGTCAGAATTTTAAGACAGTAATAGCACATCACTGGCACACCGTAGTAATTGTATTACTGGATTTACCAAGAATGATTTATAAATCTAGCAAAGCTCCCTTTCTTTGTGGCATCGATGTAATAGTCTCCATCCAGAGAAATTATATAGGCGTCCCTATGGCCTTCATAAACAAAGTGACATAAGCATATAAGAAAACACAGTACAAAGTCATGCTATTTTCCTTACAGACGAGTTAATATTTGACCTTCATTTTCGTAAGTTTGGGACCTTATCTTTGCTTCTTCAGATGATATCACCTCTCCACAGTACTCGATAATAAATTGTCCTGCCTGTCCAAAAGAGAAGAAAAAAGGAGGACTGAAACTGAGATTTCAATCTATATGTGTGTATCAATTACTGATATATCATGGTAGTCACGTATCAAAAGTTAATTTCATGCAGATTGAGATATTTGATATTTCCTATTTAACATCTGTAATAGTGTGGGGTATAAACTACGAACAGATATATGATGGTGTAACAGTAGAAAAGAAGAGGTTTACCAGAATTCTCTGATCAGCTCGAAGACCCCAACCACGCCCATCAGTTCTGAAAAGCACTGTTTTTGCATAGTCCCTTTTCTGAAATTTCTGTAAAAACAAAAAAAGGAGCAATTTTGAATCGTCCTCCATATTATGCAAACAGATTAAAGTAGTTTTACAAGAGGAAAAACAAATGTATATCAACACATGCTGTTTGTACTCAGCACAGGCTTTATCATATGAGTTTCTCACATCCTTGACGAAAAAGGTCAAATCAAATCACCTGATTAGTACAATATTCGCCGCAAGGGCAATAACCCGGTGTGCACTCTGTGCTTGTCAACACATTCAAACAGCGTTCACCGCATGCACTTCCTGGATTGGAGATATCATACTTGCATTCACAGACTGCAATATCCTCTTCTTTCAATTTTCCTTCTCTTAAACAAAGAAAAACACCCAAAAAAATGTTAAATAAGTAGGGAAACTTCATAATTCATAATGGGAATATATTTTTTACGAAACACCAGCTCATCGGTGGATTCTCGAAAAAGAAAAAGAAAAAATAAATTGATCCCTCCCTGCAATCAGCAATCTTTTTTTTTTATGAAATATCAGCCACTAAAAGAACAAAAAGATGACAATATAAACACAAGATACTTGTGCAAATAAGCCATTCTAAAGGGTGATCAAGGAGTAGCATAGGTGATTTGTGATATTAGGAGGCATCATCTATATAAGTAGTCTATGAGTTGAATACCTAGTAAAAATAGGATATTTGAAGCAAATATGGAGCTAGTAAAAAGTTTTACCGCTATCCAAAATCTACCTTGAGAAAAAACCAATTGAACCATGCATACTTAGGCACATACCCAAAGTTCTTGATAAAAGGGAGAAGTTGACCATTATTATTTGAGGGTTCCATCCAAATACCAAGTGTAATATCCATGATTAGCAATCACGCCATTTAATTTAACAATTCCTTTCTAAGATGCAAACGTGTTTATTTTCACAAGCATGTACATGCAAAGAACTTACTTTTTGCCCAGAAATTGGTTTTGTGAGATACTCAGAAACGGTGGAACTCCCTCTGGCAGTTCGCCCTTAAAAGCAAAAAAATTAAAAATTAAAAAAATTGTCATGAACGACACAAATAAAATCGCAAGATGCATAACTGTTACTAAAGATATCCACTCTAACATCGAATGGGATGTGCTTCCTTCGGCTTGACAAAGATTTACAATTCCAAAAAATCCTTCCACATATTCTTCTACAAAACAGCTCTATTTCCAAATCATTAAGTACATACCTGTGCTTCAAGCTCCGTCAACATAGCGTCGAGCTTATGTTCTGTGTCAGATGGGCCGTGCTTCCTTCTTCTTGAGTGTTGAGCTGATGATTCTTGGATTTAATTCGTTCTGTGTAATAGAAGAAATGAGTGATTTGGGTATGGACTGATATGCATGTATTTGTAAGTTATGTGGACAAAATGGTATATTTTATAAATATGGGACTTGAAATGAAATTTGCTTAATTTCCCAATTGTTTTCACTGGTGAAACCCCAAAATTAAACAATCTATTTCTTCTGATTTACTATCCTCCATCGCCAATATTCTTCGGCTAGAATGAAATCATAATCGATCAAGCATCTAGTCGAATAACCAAAATCCTTGTTCTTTCGATTACTTTGGATCTGTAAGCTGTATCTATTGATATTTCTCTACTGTTTTGTATGTCCTCCATTCAGTGGTCTGACCTTCTAGTTTGAGGTTGTACGCTAATTGGTTGCTTGGAGGTCCAATTTTGTTTAAATTTTTTCCAGTTGAGCTGGGTTTGGTTTATCGGATAAATTCTGTTTTTTATGAGGTATTGAAGGGTTTTTAGTGAATATTGGCAGCAGTTCATCAAACACTTGGCGTTCAACAATCATAACCAGGGTTTTGGAAGAAGTTTTCTATACTTTCGATTCGATTGGAGTGAGTTTTCGATGGGAAAACCCCTCTTTTACGAGATATGCGAAAAGCCAGCGACGAGCTGTATAATAGGAATATGCAGTTTACTTTGGTTCTACATACAAAAGAAAGGAATTGGGTACTCACAAGTAGGTTTGAGCTACGAGGCAGCCATGGAAGGTCACCATTGGAGGATAATCACATCTGCTTTCTCACACATAAGCATCCTTCACCTTGTCTTCAATATGAGTGCTCTTTGGAGTTTAGGGGTTATTGAGCAGTTAAAGCATGTAGGCCTCGGCGTCGAATTCTACTTGCATTATACGCTGGTCTTGATCGTTTTCTCAGGCTTGTTGGTTCTCGGGCTGTACCATTTCTTGATCCAAAAGTTCAAAATAGAGTACTTTCGAAGAGTCACAGCTGTAGGTTACTCATGCGTTGTTTTCGGGTTGATGACTATTCTTTCGACTAAGCAGCCCACCTCAAAATTGGAGCTTTTTGGGTTTCTTTCTCTTCCAATCAGTTTGGCCCCATTCGAATCCCTCATATTCACGTCTATCATTGTTCCCCAGGCAAGCTTTATTGGCCATTTGTCTGGGATTATCGTTGGGTATGCTGTTTCTTGGGGTTTGATACATGGGATGAACAATTACTGGGCAGTTTCGATGCTGCTATGGATCGTTCTTGTGTTCGTCGTAAGCTTGAAGAAGTCGGGCGCTTACGATTTCGATTTTGTCGAGATCGAATCTGCTGTGAATGAGCCTTCTTTGCCATCATCGGTGCGCGCTCTTTCTGCTACTCAGGTGAGTGCCTTACCTTCTTCTGCTGTCGTTAGTGTTAATCTTGTGTAGCTTTTAAGATCGTGTAAGGGATTATCGATTCGTTTGTTTATTCAGAATCTAATTGATTGCTCGACAATGATTAATGGCTTTTTGAAATAATGTATGGTGATGTTGATCACTTGGGAAGATTATGTTAGAATTGGGATTGATCGATCTTTGTTCGTACGCTAAGAAAATCTGATCTTGAAATGATTCACTAATATAGCGAATGATGGCATATACATGGGACAAACTTGAGATTCAAATGCAGAGATTAATGAAAAGGTAAAAGAAGCATAAAAGATCAACTTACGCAAGAAAATTAACAGTAAAATTCTTCCCTATTAGTGAATCCGTTTAAGATAGTATGTTTCACATCTTTCGCGCGGTAACAGTAATTGAGAGAACCTTTCAGCTAATCTTTGTTGCCTGAATTGAGATATAACTGACACTAGAGTAGTTAAGTTAAACAACTAACCCTCGAATATGAGAAATCTTGGAGCAACTTTCAACCATCTTTCATTAACTTGGCATGTCATGTGGTTCCATTAGCTTCTTTGCACAAGTATTGGGAATGGGGCATATCTTGTCTAATTTATCAATTTTAAGATCAAGAAAACAACCAACTTCCCCTAAACTTTTCAACTCAAACCGAATCGATAGATTACTTTTGCAAATTCTAGCTTCGTTATCTCATGTAATAAATCATTATGTCAACGTACAACTAGACCAATAAGTGCACGTTTGATTCTAATTCAACAAAAAAAAAAATAGAATTTACACCTGAAACTTGAAAAGCACATAGGATAAGTATTGAGCCAACTAAGCATGCCGTGAATTCAAAAATTGGACATGTCATTTTGTTGACTCGTTTGGACATGTATGCCGCACCATTCCGTTATCATTACATAACGTGAAAGATGATCAAACATTTATTTCCCATCGTTAGTCACTTTTGAAGACATTTAAATCTTGCTTCCAAAATATTTTCCTATGAAGTCAGCAAATTCTGTCAATTGTTATAACTTCATGGCATAACGACACTTTCAAGCACTTGATATTTTGTTGGCAAATGAGATGTATGAATCGATTCAAATATTTAACATTTGTGATTAACAAAAAAAAATGTAAGTTCAATTTGACACTCTTAAAAAAATTCCATCTTTATAAGGTTTTGCAACAATGTCATGACAATCGCCTCTCTTTGGATCAAGCACGTGCATAACATCATTAACGAAAGCATATTAAACTCAAGAACATGTGCAATGAACTCCATCAAGAACCACTATAACGTCGACTAAAGCATCTCCCCGAATGATGTATGCACGATATTCAACGCTTATGTTACTTCATCGAATACACTTCTGAGAAATTGTCCCTCGTCTTATAACGGATTTTCAATGCATCAACAATAGATCAACACCAACTGCAAGATCAATTGAGTTTCATGTCAGTGAGAGTGTTTTTCTCTTGTATTTGAAGATAAACAACCATCCGGGTAAAATAGAAGTTTTGCTTATACTTCAGCAATAGAATAACAATTGGACTTCTCTTTATTACCTCGTAAAGCTTTTTGAACAACTGAATCTTACTGTGTTTGAAGTTATGGTGAATAAGGATTGATATGGGGCTATCCTAATCAAAGAATTTGTATGGGGTTTAGAAGATTTATATAGCCGGAGAATGAATTATCACAAAGTTGGAGGGCGTGCGTAAGGTGCTTGTGTGTAAGGGATGTGAAAGGGACGTGTCTGGAAGGTATTGGGACGTGTGGGGACCTGCTTGGGACCTGGGACGTGTCTAGGATGTGTTTGGTACGTTGGGGGACGTGATGGGACCTGTTTGGAACGTGGGACATGTATGGGACGTATTTAGGGACGTGCCGGGAGATGTCTGGGATGTGTTTGGGGCGTGTTGCGGACGTAAATGAAATAACACAGGGGTTACGTGGTTCGGATCTTTGCAGATCCTACGTCCACGGCGCTCAGGAACTGTTTTCACTATACTTAAATGATTTACACACTCAACTAAACTCACTCTCACTCATGAATACTAAAAGTGGAAATAAAATACTTAATACATCGAAAGAGAGAGAATGTGGAGTGTTTTTCGTGTGTTGAATGAGTTATCTCGCAAAAATGATGAAGTCCCCCTTTTATAGGAGCTTCTGGTTATTGTCCAGAGGTACGTCCCCGGATTCCCAGTGATGCGACCCCCTGGAACAATGTGATTTGCAGTCTGGGCTGTCTGTCAGGAGGATGAGACTTGGCTCTGCTGTCAGAAAAAGCAGACGGCTGGCACAGGCACTGTCAGATCAGCTTTTTCAGTGTTGTCAGGCGCAATCAGACGTCTTTTCAGGCCTTCAGTTCAGCATGGCTTCCTCAAGACGCTTCCTCAGGACGACAGGACCTACTTAGCACCATAGGTCCCAGGACACTCCCTAATATAGATGTTAATTCCCTAAAGCCTTTTGGAGGTCCCTAAAATCGTTCGGAGATCCCTAAGAGTCTCCCGTCACCATCTAACTTTATATTTTCAGGAAAACTCATATTTTTACTAAGTTTTCTTAATAATTATCACGAGCTAATTATTTCCTTAATTTAGTTATTTTTAGCCTGCCTAATTTCTGTCCGTATCAAGGATAATCATGGTTTGATTATGGTGGGGTGACATGCCACTAATGCAAGCTGTTAATAAAAATTTTTGTCAAGCCTGGCAATTTGGAAAGTCATTATATTCCGTTCCCAATTGCAAGTATTTCAAACTTGAATTCCGTTGACATACCTAATTCTTGCGTCGTCGCCGCCGATGGCTTTTGTTTTCTCGCCGCCTTTGCCGCCACCGTCTACGCCTCGCCACCGCCGTCTCCGGCTCGCCGCAGCTGGCCGTCAGCCTTCACCCACCACTACCGTCACCGTCTACGCCTCCCATGTGAAGCTCGTTTCTCTTGGACATTAGGTGAGGAGCTCTTTTCTCCCATTGTAGAGCCCCTTCCGATGAAGAAGTAGGCCTCGAGTCGTTGGACAAAGAAAGTGTAGAATCCCGTAAATTTGGATTAATAACCTTTTTGTGATATGTTCTATAGCTCTTTGGTCTAAGTTCGAAGTTTATTTCGTTTTCTGTCGGCTTTTGTTACTTTGTGGTGTTTTGCTCACGTGTGAGCCTTCGTTCTCTGCCAAATATCGATGTCACCGGAAAGACCTTTTGAGCTATTTAGTCTCTGTGTTTTCGTTAATAATACAAGTTATTGTTTGGAAAAAACACCCGAGGAAACAACTACATTACTTGAAAATTTGTGGCGAAATTTAATAATTAATAACTCCTAAAAACTGCCACTACTTAAATGAAACATATTCTATTACACCAACAAATTTATTTAGGAACTAACAAATATAAGCAGAACTTTAGGAGGAATAGCTCAAATCGGCAATTCCTCGTTCGTTTTCATGCCCCATTTCATTTGCATCGCGAGAATGAAACGGAAAAAAAAAAAAATCAAACTTTACTTCCGTAAGATCTCATCTCATCTTGGAAAAGTATTGAGAGCTCTCGTAAACTCAATTCAAATGAAGGCATCAACATAAAAATTAATATAAAATTTATTTAGGAAAAGTCACCCTTTTTAGCACTTCTCCCATCGTTCATCGGCATAAAAATTAAAATATAAAATCATCCAAGACCAAAACACATCTTAATACAAAGTCCCAAAAAAAACCTTTCAATTGACGACCAATAATAATAATAATTCAAATACGTACGTGGCCATTTTCCTCTTTCTTCTTACGCATCGCCAACTTCCACGGCAAGAGATTCGTCGAGCCCAGAAAATCTAAAAGCACCCAAGACCTGCTCGGGCAGCTCCGACTCCTCCTTCGCCTCGATCACAAACGCCATGTCCACCGTCGTACTTTTGAAGTACCCAAAACACAGTCGAAACACGGCGGCGGCCACCATGGAAGAACCGACGTCGATGTCGACCTCCATGGAACCGTTCTCCTCGGAGCAATGGTAGGCGCAGGCCAGCGAACGGCCGATGAGCGAAACGGCTTGCTGCCCTATAGCCTTAGTCACTACCCATGGGCCTTTCACGACGTTGACTATCAGCTTCAGCCGCGAGTCTCTGAATCCGCCGTCGTCGCCGCCGCCGGCCAAGAAACGGCCCGTCAGAGGCGAGTCGGCGGCGTGGTGGGTGTAGAAGTAGGCGACGATGCTGTGGTGGTCCTTGGTTGGTAGCTGGAAGTTGAAGGCGAAGACGAAGGGCCGCGGCCGCCTTTGTCCGGCGTCTCCGGCGCCGGCGGAGGCGTCTTCGACTGCCCTCCTGACGCGGTGTTTGGGGTAGGCGCCGAGTACGTCTGAGATCTTTCTGTCGCCGCCTTTGATCCAATCGAAGGCTAGCAATTTGCCGAGGTGGTTGCTTGCTGGGATTTTGGTCTTGGTCTTGAAGTAGTGTGGTCCTCGGACCATGAATGAGTTCGCCGGCGGCGAAGACCAGTAAGAACCGGTCTGGGACCGGTCCGGTTCGGCGAATGGGATTGGGCCGGTATTGAGCTTGGCCGGCGCGGTCCATTCTTCGTCTGAGTTTTCTTCGATCTTTGTCATGGGAGGCTTACCTATTGAGGTTATATTGCATGGGAGATTATTACGAAGAGATTAGAGAGAGAGAGAGTATGAGAAAGATGGTGATTTTATTACTTGCCTTTATCTCCTCAATCAAGCAAAAGATCAGCTTTTTAAACTGGCTTTTGAGTTTCTGAATAATTCCTATTTGTAGGTGTTAGCTTAGGCTAATTGCATCTATGGGATTTTTTTTATAGCATACAACGAAATGAAAAAAGATGGGAAAAAAAGGTGGTAGTTTCGTGTCGTTTTGCATATTCAATCACTGCCATGCTTGGCTTTGGCTTTGCTTTGAGTATGAGTTATTGCTATCTACCGCTATGTCGCATTTAATGGTAGAAATTTCATACGGATTTTAGTTCTATTGCGTATAAAAAATGTGCACACCTAGTCTGCTTTATTTTGTCAGAAACGATAGTTACGAAGAAAAAAATATTTCTTTATCTCACACTCACCCAACCTTCAACGCTGCAATCAAATTTAGTGGCATAGTTTACCATTAAGTACGTAACTTCATGAAAAATTATCAATAATGTCTAGATTTTCATTCTTTTATATAGCATAAAAACAAACATATGTACAACAATCCATGATAAATGGTGATTGCATGTAAACCATTTATTACGTGTGATAACGTACGTTTCACAAGTCAAGCGAGAGAGTGATATATCCTTGTTCCTACGTTAGAAATTACACATCAATCGCTAGTTACGTGTTGATTAAATTTGATTAAATTCTTGGGTCACTTGGTTTATTAGATTTCATAATCACGATTTCTCATGCGACCTAAATAACTAAAAAACCACATAGACAATAAATGCTATGGTGGGCTCACGAGAAAAGATGAAAAGCTAAAGTGTCATTCTATTTATGTGTAGATGCAAGAGCACAGCAATGCACAACACAATGATGTTCCTTACTGAGCAATTTAATTCAATCAATGCATATGGCAGCTAACAGTTGGAGTTGTGTTAATAAACTATATAAATGCATTTATTGTCATTTATGAATGAGAGGACACGACTAGCTTCTTCTTACCTTTCTCAAGCAAGTGCAAGAAGAAAGAAACGAAAGGATGAATGAGATAAGTCGATTCATCCCCTTTTTTTTTTTTTTTCCTTTTTGTATTTGTTAGTTGTCATTATCCTTGATTCGAAATTATTACATACAAAAAGCAACTCACTTGTTGGATGATACGATGTATGTCCAAAATTGCGTAAGAATGTAATACTTCAGAGTTACTTAAACTCTAAGTTCAATATGAACATAATCTCCACACAGCTATGAGACAACATATACGTAGATGATCATAATACCAAATAAAATTACTACAAGAACAACATAACTAGCTAATGAAGAACATATAAATACTTTCCTTGGTCAGAATAAAAAGACGCAAAATCATTACCCAAAGATCTATACCATAATTCTTACATACTTAAACCATTTGAAGATTCTTTACCTCTCCAAACAGCCAACACTTCATCAGTTCTGAATCGCTGTGTAAACGTAGATTCCTCAAATGTGGTCGACGTTCCATTAGCATACGCTAAAAGACCCGTGTAAGCAATCATCGCACCGTTGTCCACACAATAACGATCATCGGTGGAAAATAAATTCCCGCCCCTCTCAGAACACATTGTGCGCATCATAGCTTGTAAACGCTCGTTGCACCCAACCCCACCGACTATTAAGACGTCTTTCTTGTCGCAGTGTGCCATCGCTCGCTCAGTGATCTCCACGAGCATGGCAAACAAGGTTTCCTAAAAACGATTTTTTTCCTTTCTTTAAGCAAAGATTGGAGATTTTCGAATAAAGGATAAACGAGAAGCATAGAGTTTTTCACCTGTAGGGAGTAACACAAATCTGCTGGGGTGCATTCTCTGTTCTTAAGCTTCTCTTCGGCGGTGGTTTCGATGTAGCTCAGAATCCCGCTAAAAGATACATCCATTCCTTTGACAACGTATGGAAGGTCTATGAACTTTTCGCCTTTCTTTGCAAGCTGGTAAGAATGATACGAACACAGACTGAGATGCAACTTCTCTAACATCCTTTTTGATATTAGCACATAGCAAGATCAACAAGAAGATGGTTCTTAAAGGAAGATATTCTAAAAATAGTCTCCAAGTGAGAAACAAACTATTATACCCTTAGTAACCGACGATAATTGTGTAGTCAGTATCTATATTATCTGAATACCTGCTCAATGTTATAGCCAGGACTAGGATCATTAGATAGCTTGAGAACTCTAGCAAATCTATCCAAGCAATTCCCAACTGCGATGTCAATTGTCTCGCCAAAAATTCGGTATCTACCCTCACTGTATGCAATAACCTGAGTATTCCCTCCGCTCACATAAAGCACGACGGGATCATCAGCACCAGTCACTATCCTCCCCATCTCAATATGAGCTACACAGTGATTTACTGCAACTATGGGCTTCTTCCACAGTTGAGATAGAATGCGGACAACCACAGCAGAGACCTGTAAAAAAAAATTCGGCAGTCACACACAAAGCAGCAAAGAAATATAACAATTGAAAGGTTAAAGATGATACTGCTGAATTGTATCGCGCAAGTCCTTACTTTGCCACAAATTAAGACCATTTGAGACTTTTAACGAATACATTACAGGCATAAGACTACAAACACTAAAACGGCAGTTTAGGACCTGAAATCTACCGACAGAAAAGGAAAACGTGCACATATAAACGGAGACGAGGTACAGCACCTGAAGTGGGGCTCCCATGCCCGGCCCTTTGGTGTAGCAGAGGCAGTCCAAGTCGGCGGGTGAGATTTTGGCCTCGTCCAGCGCCGATTTGACGAGTGGCAAGACGTGGCTGAGGTGGTGCTGAGCGGTCTCTCGAGGTAAAAAACCATGGCCTGGCGGCGTGATGTACGTGTGCCTCGGATTCGACAAGATATTGCCGTCGATTGTCACCACTCCGACGCCGATTTTGTTCGCCGATCCTTCGAAACCTAACGCAATCAATCGACTACTCTTCTTCGAAGAAGCCATATCCTCCGCCACGGCGATAAATAGCAACGATATCAATCCCCAGAACGTGTTTTTGCGGTGCCTTTCCTTGTTTCTCCGTTCTATTCCGAGGGTTTGGAATTGGACGGTTATAACGGACCCGACCCGACTCTATAACCCGAAAGAGAAGCGATGATCTAATCTACTACACATACGAATGTTATAATGGGCTTTGTTATTCAGGACCATTAGCTAAATCCTACAATAGCATGTTTGAAAGCCCAAACTAATAACTTCAATTTCAATTTATAGAACTGACCCAAGTGTTTGGGATTGAGAGGACCGCAAAACTAACATTTTTTTCTAAATTTACTCCAACCGATACAAAAACCAAATTCAAAATGGGATTTCTGACTTCTTTCTCCTAAAAAAACGCATATATGCAATTCTGCAAAGTCCTTATAATATTCTGTATGAATACTTTTTATATGCATCTCGAATTATATAATTTTTTCCCGTGTATGTAATTGTCGTATTTCTAATTATCATTTCGATGCTTTTATATTTATAAATTATACTTTTATTAACTCGATCATATATAAAATAATATTTCTAGTCTAATTTACAAAGTTGTAAAATATATAGGTATTATTGAAATTTCGTGAAAATTGTTGTGAAAGGAAATATTGCAGGAATATTCTTTTGAATTTGAGAATGAGTTTAACGGTTCGAAAAGAATTACTGCATTTTGAGTTTGAGAATGAGTTTTTGAATTTGAGAATGTGCTTTCCGGTTGGACATGATCTAAAGACTCGTAAGAGATCTCGAATCCGAACGCACCTTAAGATCTTTAACTACTCATGTTGGGTGAAAATTGATCCTCATAATCTGCGGCGCAAACCTATAACCGATCGAGCGCCGTATTATCCTAAACTATATTATACGACCCCATCATTTATGCAAAAAAAAAAAAAAAGAAAGTTGATTCGAATATCGATCTCCAATCGCTAGCAATAAGCGTCGCGTCGGCTCATTACATTCCCATCGTCCTTCTTTCTCTTTACCTTCTTCATCACATCCCTCGCCCCGGCATTTCGAATCGGTCTACCCTTCCTCAAAACCAAATTCATCAATTTCACGTATCTAAGCCTCACTTCGACCAGAGGGTGTTTACGGGCCAACGCGCGCTTCTCAAACGCTTCTCTCAAGACGACCGTTTGCGTCCTAATCTTGTTCGAAACATAGAAAATTCCCGGGAAGCGAACAATGGCCTTCTTCACCCTAGCTCGTTCCAATCCCCAGAAATCCGCCAGGTGGAAGATGTTCGCCAGCTCAGTCTTCTTCGTGGCGAGCGAGCTCAGCAGCTCGTGGACGATTCCCACGACCCATTTCTCGGCGTGGTCGCCGTCTGCAGTGAGGTGGAATGCGTTTTCGTAAGGGGATACGTAGGGAAGGTTTTGCCAGTGTTCTTCTACCCATTGTAAGACTCGCTTTTCGAGGTCGAATCCGTTTGGGAATTTCATCGAATACCTTACGTGCGTTTGGGGATTGTCGCTCTGCCTCTGCATTTCTGATACGGCGAATCCATCCCTCCATTGGACTAATTCGATTCCCAGGACTACTGCGCCGGCGTCATCTCTGAAGCCCATGTCGGAGAGTGCGAAGTGATCTGGAAATTCGAGCAATAGCGTGGATAGGTAGTCGGAAGGTAGGCCGAGGTCGTAGGCGAACCTTTGAACCAAGTGCAGTGGCAGCTTACAGGCTCCGGTTAGCATCAGTAGCTTGCTCAGCCTCTCTGCGGCGGTGCGGCGGTGGTGGGACATTCCGAGGACGAGCATCTCGTCGTTGTGGAGGGCGAGGACTCGGCGGGCGAGCTTGACGTGGGGAGGGGACTTGGGGCGGGGCTGGAATATCTTGAAGATGAAGGGGAATTTGAGGAAGAAGGTGTTCTTCGCCGGCGTGGAGGATAAGGGCAGGGATGGGACGGGGTTCGGCGGTTGGGCGAGGATGAGGTTTTTGAGGGAGAGTACGGACTGGAGGTGATGCTCACGCGCCACCGCCGCGTCGAGGTAGGGGTCGCGTACCCACTTGATTCTCGCGTTTAGGAATGTACGGACGGCGAAGCAGCGGTGGAGGTGATCGGCGGAGGCGGCGGTGGCAGTGAAGTGCAGCAGTTTGGGCATTTTAGTTCTACAATTTGATGCAACGATTGAAAACTACTACTGTTGGTGTTCCATGGGTATTTTAGTCAAATTGTTATATCAGGAGAGTGGAAGTATAAATATGCGCCTGTTCAAAGTAATATAGCGAAAGCCGAGGACTACAAAAGAAAAAAACCTGTTGGTTGGTTTAAGGCTTTAAGCCTAAAATTTTCGAAGATCAGACAATTTCATATTTTTCCTTTTCTTTTCTTTGGGGCTCTCGAATAATCGAACCGCAGGCTTATAAATATAATTCGAACGGCAGGAAATGCATAAGCTTATGTTATGTTACAGCTCCTTCTCTCTCTGTAGATATCCTCTTAGTGCACATTCTTACTGATTTTTAATCAGCTGCGAGGCCGTTCCTCGCAGGAACGGCGGTGAAAGGATATTAGTTTTACACCTTTTGTTTCTTGGTTTTTGTGTGCGGCTCTGTTGTTTCGACTTTGTGGGTTGTCTGATGATGAAGGTCGGCTTTAGGATTCGCGATTGCTGGAAATTAGGGTTTCTTCGTGTGGTGGTTGTGGGATTATTTGGTTTGGAGCAGTTTTTTCCTTTCGACTATGATGTCGTTTGGAGGATTTTGCTTGCCATGGCTGAAGGTTAAAAGATTGCTCCTTTTTGTTTTCGTGTTCCGGTATTTTTTGGTTAGGTATATAGATTTCGATGTGTTTGGTAATTTTCTGACGAGGGAACTGTGATGATGAGGACTCTTTAGGGAGTTTTTGACGGGTTAATTTATAGATATGGAATATGTTGTCCGTTTTTTTCATAGACCGAGAGAGGTTGGATGGTATCAAATGGAAATGCATTGCCTTGAAGTTGATTAAGGTTGGTTTTATATGGAGAGATATGTTGCTGACACAATAATTCAGTGGGATGATTTCGGATGAGTATAGCGGTTATGATTTTGTTAACCGGCGTGTTAGTTTTTTTGGGATTCCTCTTTGGCTTGTGCCCGCAGGGAAACTAGTTTCCATTGCGATTTCTAAATTTCCATCTTTCTATGGAGCTAGAGAAGTTATGGTTACGTATTTATATTTTATGTATTTCTTCATATAGTTTCTGACACTTGATTCTAGCTATGTAGAAGAGAGGTAATAATTACTCTTTACGGTTTCCTTACATAGTTTTCCCGTTTGCTCCTTAGGCCTAAAAATATCGTTCCTGGGCTGCATTGAGGAGCTTTGGCGAGGCAAGTGACAAGAATCTTAAAAATGAAGCGAAGACGTGGAAATAAAAAAGGAAGACCTAAGAAGCAAAAGCAGATTGACACTAATGAGGTAGCTTCAAATGTTTTGAGCATAAATACAGAAGAGAAATCAGGCATGGATGATCATGACAATGAAGATGTTGAATCGGCAATGGATTTAAAGGTTGAGACAAGCACTAAAATACCATCCCCAGCAAGATCGAGTCAACAAGATGCTATTGTTAATGTCGATCGGGCCCCACGTCCAACCGATAAGTTACTCGGACAAGCAGTGTACAAAAGAGTAAGAGTAAAGATCAAGACTTCAAAGAATATCGAGAATCAACCTAATGTCTCAAATGCCCCTGCCCAAAGTGATACGAACAAAAGTAAGCAGCAAGTGGGTTCGGATAGGAATGAAAAGATGGAGGATAGTGCCACCTCTGTTTCTGTGGCTAATGGTGGTTCATCTGGTACTCTAACCAAAAAGTCTCTGGGCATAAAGATTAAATCATCTAAGGGACTGGGTTCTTCAGGCTTGAGTCCATGTAGTAATACTGAACCAGCCAAAGACGATAAGACTGAGAAGAAAGATGTTGAGTTGTCTCATGATGAGTCAATATTGAATGAGCAAGAACTAAAAGCTGCATTGGAGGTAGAAATCTATTGTATGATGCTAATTGATATTCTCAAATTCTGCGTTCTATTGCCAAAGTTTGTTTTATGAATGATGAAAATTCGTCATTATTTTATCTTTTTGGTTTTGTAGGTGTTAAGAAAGGTTATGAAAATGGATGCAGCTGAACCATTCAATGCACCTGTTAACCCCGTCGCTCTCGGCATACCAGTAAGAGAATGATTTTTTTATTTGTGATTACATTTGAGACTGTTGAAAAATGTGTCACAAGCTTCAGGATTTGTTGTAGAAATAATTTATACTTGTGTTGATAAAAGCTTTTCTTTTCCCCCTTGAACGGTTAGGATTATTTTGATATCATCGATACACCGATGGATTTTGGCACGATTTGCAGCAACCTCGAGAAAGGTGTTAAGTACAAAAACTCGAAGGATGTTTTCAGGGATGTTCAGTACATATGGGACAATTGTTTCAAGTACAATAATAAAGGCGACTATATTGTGGAACTCGCAAAACGTGTTAGAAAAGCATTCACAAAGTATTGGACTGCTCTTGGTTTATTCAGTGATCAGCCGATGGAAACTGACAGTAATGTTTCTCTCTGTATCTTTAAGTTTTGTACTTGATCTACAGCACACTGGGCACGCATTTTTCTGCTTTACAAATTGTAGATAAAATTTCCATCCTTATCTGATAAATAGAGAGTTCTGCATCTTGCAATCTCTCACTATGTTTAATGTTACAATTGTAGGTGGTGAAAGCAATCCACAAAAGGATCTCACTCCTCGAAATGAAGAAAATACACCAACAAACAGTGCTATCTTGAACCTCTCTGGCAAAAAGTTTCACGGGTAGGCACGTGTATATATACAGTTTCTCCGCACATGATAACCCTGGACTGACTTATATACAATTGCGACTAATGGGAAATCGTTGCCAATGGACAATTTGTCGATCATCTAACAGCTTTGAATGTTGCCTTTGTGCCTTCTTACACCTCTCCTTTGACTGTTCTCTTGGCAAGCTCTGATCTTCAATTGACTCACTTCATCTGAACTTCTGCCTTCCTAACAATAGCACTTATACTTCTTCAGAAAATTAGTTGTTTCTGACCTAACTTGAACTTTTTGCCATCAAGTGGTTCCATTTTTCGCTAAACGTTTGACCCTTCTCTTCAAATGTTTAAGATTTTAGTTAATTTAACTTTACTTGTAGACTTAAGAAGCATAAAGAAGGCTGCCAGTGTGCTATATGCGTAATGATGCGACGAAGGCAAGAAAGGGATGAGATTGCTCGATTAATGGGCGGGAACAGCGAAGCTAGCGACGACTCTCTAAATGAAGATGTGAAGAAAGAGGTAGCGTTTCTCCATCTGTTAAAACTAGTCATCCCTATGGTTCAAAATATACGCTGAGCATAACGAGTTGTTAATATATCATTTCCCCCAAAGAAAATTGGATGCTCTTCTCTTCTCCCTTTGCTGATAATTGCTAACGTTGAAGGGCATTTCACTCGGAGGAAGTCCCTTTGGTGAACACACCTCGTCGAATATGGAGAACTCGCCTGGTGCAGATACCAACGTAGAGAGAATAGGCCGTGAAACGACATTGGGGCATATCAGTAATTTCTACAACCAGCACAACAATGGAGACAATAGCTTCGCAGTTTCAGGACAAGTGCGTAAATCTATCGATGAAAATGGTTCACATTGCCAGGATCCACATATTGGCCCGAGCACAGAGAAAAATTTAGCTTCGAAGCACAACAACGAGGATACGCCAAGCGATCCGCATAAGCCCAAGGAGGTAATAACTCAACGTACCTTCAAGATTTTCCATTTTCTCCTTTTTTTTGGGATTGAATAAACTCAATGTTAAGGGTGTACTCTGTAAACTGCAGGTTGTAGTCGATAAAAACCAACGTGCGAAAATGCTAGAGAACCTTCGATATCTCGAGAATCCGATGCTTTTGGATCTGTATAACACTCTCTTTTCGGAAGATTCGAAATCATTTTGGAACGGACCTCATTCGCTGGTCGGCGGTGGGCGCCGCCGAAGTAGTTCTATCCATTCAGCTATTTCTTCATTTATGAAAATGTAGTTGTAGCTCAACTCTATCATCATCAGTTACTCTGTTTGTACTTTGATCTTATATTGGATCACTTTTTAAGTGACTTGTTGAATGTTGGACATTTGTAAGTCTTTTTTCCTTGCCTATCTTATTTGAACTATTTTTTGCTAGAAATTTAAATTATATTATACCTGGTGGAATTGAAAGTGTCTGATTGTGCCTTCCTCTGCTCCTCCAAGGTTGACAAAAGAAAAGAAAAAAATGTTTTTGTAATAACCAGCCATTAATTACGAAGTAAACAATCTTAATCTTCTATAGATGTAATATAATAAGTGAATCTACAGATAAATACCCAATTGTATAAAAAATTTGCAAGTCGGTACATATGTCAGAAACTTTTTTTAGATAAGTACCCGTTCGACTGTGCGTACCATTTTTCTAGTCTTGACGTACCTTTTTGTATGTGTATTGCGCACCCGTTATGCATCTATATGGTACCCATTTATGGTACTTATATATGTATCATACGGTACCTTGCGACAAGCTATATGGTGGTATCATTTTTCTAACTGTGTTACATACCACAATACGTTTCTCTATGGTACCTAAATTTGTGATACTCCCTCTGTCCCAAATGGTTTTGTACATTCGGTTTTTAAGAAACTGAATATTTTAATAATATAGTACAATTAAAAGGTAAAAAGGTGTATATTTTGACACGTTTTTTAAGAATATTTAATACTATTATTTGATTATTTGTGATAGTTTTTTACTATAAAAGGAATGTACGAAAGGGAATGGGACGCCCGAAATAGTAAAATGTATAAAATGGTTTGGGAGTATAATGTACCTTGCAGCGGGCGGATACCAATGTGCAAAAAATTTATTCCGACAGGTACCTGCATATAAAAAAATACTCAGCCTCTCACTTTTTGTCGGACTTAGATCCGGCGCCTTTAGTTTTCACCATGGTTGAGATCGAAGAATTGAAGGATGAAGACAGGGTACTGATTTGCTAATTTTTTATATTAATGGGTATTTTTATGTAAAATCCCCAATAATATATCCGATAACTAAAAATCCATAAATTATTTATTGTAAATTAGAAGGCCGCAGTTCTCATATAAAAACCAATAGACTTGGCTTTCTATTCACTACTCTCGACCCATTTAGCTGATCGGCTGAGGTAAAGGATCTGTTTTCCTAATCTACTCACCGGCGCACGCGCAATCAAGCTTTTGTTCGGTTGGATCTGATCGAATTACCTCGTATTTCGATTGCATTTCACTGGTTTTTCGTTTAATTTTTTCCCCAACCTGTGATCTGTATGAATCTGTGAAGGATGGCATTCGTGGATGAATGAATACATCTGTTCTTTTTTTTTTGGTTGGTTTGTAGATCTGCATGTTAGATCTATGTCTTCTTTTATTTCGACTCGCGTATACGTTGTCCAATTGTTAATGCAAAAAAATTGAAGTTTTTGCTCCTCGATCTACTCATTTATTGACGATTTTCTAAAATTTTTGTTGACGGTCCGCTGACTGTTGTGTATTTCAGGTGTTGCTTTGATCTGTATCTGGCGTTTTGATTCCATTGACACAAGATGGTAATGTTTCTAATGTTTTCTGTCAATATATTTTTCTTCTTATTTTCGTGTATGCATTTTTTGACTTTTATTTTTCCCGTGTACAGGTTGTACTCGCAGCTTCAATTATTACTAAATCTGGGAAAGGTAAACTCCCAAGTTTTCTGTGATCTTTGCAGCTCGTATCTGTACAAAATGAGTGGCTGAATGTTTGAGCTAGTCTACACGATGGAATGATCTTGACACAGATATGATATTTTGAACTATAGATATAGGGACATTGTGTTTTTCATGTTCGTTATAAATCATAAATCACATCTGTAAACTTGGCCAAGTATACTTGCTTTATCACTGATGCAGATTGATAGACCTATTTTGAAGACTTCCCCGGTGTGATTTCTGCAATCTTGTTTGTTTTCATTCATGACCTTTTTCCTTTTTATTGATGGTCTCTGCAATCTTGATGTTATTATTCATATATATTATATATATATGCTAGGCTTCTGTTGCCTATTTATTCTAAATTGAAGCATTTCATGAGAAATTTCATATGATACTGAATTTGGTTAATTATTAGAGAAGCTTACTAACCATAAGTGATCCCTGCTCCCATATCATTGGCAGCTCTTGTTTCGAGGCAGTTTGTTGACATGTCTCGTATTCGAATCGAGGGGTACCTTGCTGCTTTCCCAAAATTGGTTGGAACAGGGAAGCAGCATACTTACGTTGAGACTGAGAATGTCCGTTATGTTTACCAGCCTATGGAAGCCCTATACTTGCTTCTTGTCACAAATAAACAGAGCAACATTCTTGAAGATCTTGAGACTTTGAGGCTTTTATCAAAACTAGTATCCTTTCATAGTTCAAACTTCGACCATGATTTATTCTTTACAGTTAGATTAAACATGTATATTTGATGATTGCAGCTCTGTCGCCTCGCTTTTCCTTTTGGTATTCCACATAAAGTCGTTCTTATCGCAATCATTTCAACTATGTATATCTGATTTTTATTGTTTGATTATCGTGGGCTTTTGAAATTGGATCATCGTATCTTCCACAAAATTAATTTGTATTTGTTTGTCCAATTTATTTGTGGTCTGGTTACCTTAACCCTCCTTAGGTGCCTGAATACTCTTATTCCCTGGATGAAGAGGGCGTTGGCAAGGCGGCTTTTGAGCTGCTCTTTGCGTTTGACGAAGTCATCTCACTTGGCTACAAAGAAAATGTCACTGTTGCACAAGTTAAGCAGTATCTTGAAATGGAAAGTCATGAGGAGAAGTTGCATAAGCTTGTTCTTCAGAGCAAGATCAATGAGACGAAGGACGTCATGAAGCGCAAGGCTAGTGAGATTGACAAGAGCAAGGTATATATGCTTTTAGACTCAAGGTTGCTGATTATCTTTTGAGCAACGTTTACATGTGATAGTATTCTCATTGTTCAATACAAATAATCTAGATTGAGAAGAATAGAGGCGAGAAAGGAGGATATTTGTCACTGCAGTCAATGGGTTCCGGAAGGAGTGATTCTGGTTTTGGCAGTGACTCTGTCATATCCGGCAATAATGGTGGCTTTGGAAGTGGCGGCTTTGGCCCAAGCACTGACGTGGAATCATTCTCCTCTAAGACCAAAGGTTATGTTGGCTTCATCTTTTACAATGAGTACATTTTAAGTATATGCACTTTAACTTTGCATCCTTAAGGTCGCCACACACTGCTGTAGCTTGTCTGCTACTCTTGACAGTTCAGTTCATTTAAGCATGATTCAGACCTAGTCATTCCTTGAACTTACAATTGTAAACTTCAAAACAGTCAGCATTAAATTTTGCATTAACAATATCCAACTTTTGTACTAATGAGGCTTGAGTCTTATGGTTTCCTAGTTCCTGAGGTTAATTCTCTATAATAGGTCCTCCACCATCATCAGCTACAGCCCCACCAAAGGGTCTTGGTATGCAACTTGGGAAAACAAAGAGGACAAACCAGTTTCTTGAATCTCTCAAGGCTGAAGGTGAGGTGATTGTTGAAGATGTGAGACCTAGTGCTGGGCACTCGAAAGCAGCTGCTCCACCACCAACTGATCCCGTTACATTAGTAGTTGACGAAAAACTCAATGTAACTTTAAAGAAGGATGGTGGTATTGGAAGCTTTGATTTGCAGGGAATGTTATCCCTCCAAATACTTAACCAAGATGATGGATTCATCCAAGTTCAGGTTAGGCAGTTTTCACTACGTTTCCACTCGTTTATTTGCATGAGTTCTGTTTCTTGCTTTTTTCAATTCGTAGATTTCCATACACCTTTTGTCTTCATCTCAGATTGAAACTGGTGGCAATCCTGGAATACTCTTCAAAACACATCCCAATATTAACAAGGAACTATTCTCTGGTGAAAACATCTTGGGCCTCAAGGATCCAAATCGCCCATTTCCCAGTGGCCAATCAGGTGATGGTGTTAGTCTAGTGAAATGGAGGATGCAAAGCGCAGATGAGTCTCTTGTGCCCTTGTCAAGTGAGTATACTTATCGTTGGAAGCATCAGATCTGAATGGCTAATTGGCACTTCCAATTTATCTTTTTTTTTTTTCTTTTCGTTGTTGCAGTTAATTGCTGGCCTTCTGTTTCTGGCAATGAAACGTATGTGAACTTGGAGTATGAAGCATCACAGCTATTTAACCTTCAAAATGTTGTCATTTCTATTCCTCTTCCTGCTCTTCGAGAACCTCCAAAAGTACAGCAGATTGATGGAGACTGGAGGTTAGGCTTCACTTTATCATTTCCCTTTCATGTATTCTGGTGTGAACAAAAAAATTTGGCATCATTAATAATAATTCCGATGACTCAACTGCAGGTACGATTCCAGAAAATCGATCTTGGAGTGGTCCATCGTCCTCATTGATAATTCAAATCGCAGGTAAGTTTCCCTTTGAAACTATTTCTCTTGTGAAATGAACTCTCCACTCAACGTTCTTATCATAGTTTTGTTGAATTCGAATCCCATTTGCAGTGGATCTATGGAATTCGTAATCCCTGCTGTAGACCCATCAGATCTCTTCCCAATATCCGTGAGCTTTACTTCAACGAGTACATTCAGTGACTTAAAGGTCTCCTTCTACGCTTCTTAAGATCGAAATTGCAACATAAACATGGTTCTCAATCTCCACTTTGATAGTTGATTGACAAACTTCCAATGTTTGCAGGTTTTGAGTGTCGTGCCCCTTAAGGGAGGGAACCCGCCCAAGTTTTCACAGAGAACACTGTTGTCTTCCGAAAACTATCAAGTTGTTTGAATATGATAGAAGATCCTTCCATTAATATCAGACATATAGGAACTATGACGAACGATCGTTTCTGTACGTTTTTTATGCTTTCAGTTGCACCCAAGTTCTTGCATAATTCTGAAGCTTTGCGGGTAATACAGTTGTTTTATGGTGAGACTATATACGTTTGCTTGCTTCTATACATTTTACTGTTCTATTCCCAAAGCTTTATTGCCAGCAGTCAACGAATCATATTACTGACATCCCTATAATGCAGAATCAATCCCAAGAAGTAAGCAGTTTACAGTATCTTACGAACAAGCCAAGGTTGATCTCAACTGCATAAACTTTTCGGCCTCCTCAGTCCTACCCCGACGACCCAAAAGATCGACAATGATACTGTAATGCTCTTCGCTTCCTTCAATCTTAAATTTCCCAGTCATTAAATTAAAAAATCTCACAGCATCGTCGACAAATCCACCCCTGTCACACATACGCAGAACAGCTTTAAACGTGAATTGGTTGGGCGTAAAGCCTTCACCCACCATCTCTTCGAAACAAGCTATGGCTTCTCCATACTCTCCACTGAAGCCATAAGCCTCTATTAAAGCAGTCCAAGTCATTGACCCCTTCACGGGAACTGCGTCAAAAGACGACTTTGCCCTCCCAATATCCCCACAACTCCCATACATCCTCACAACCTCCGAAGAAACAAAAGGGATGGACTCAAAACATCCCTTCAAAACCTGCCCATGCACTTCCTTTCCCAGCTTCAGCACTCTAAGCTGCCCGCAAACGCTCAATACCCTCGCTATTGTGACCGAGTCTGGCCTGTGCTTAGACAAAGCCATGAGCCGAAAAACACTGAGCGCCTCGTCTAAGCATCGGCCCTCTATGTAGCACTCAATCATAGCCGTCCATGCCTTGACGTTCTTCTTCTCCATGCTATCGAAGAGCTTAGAGCAGTAGCTTAAGACCCCACATTTAGAGTACATCATCATAAGGGAAGTAGCCACAGACACGCCCGGCGAAAACCCATTCTTGACAGCATAACTGTGGAGCTCTTTGCCTTTCTTTAAAGCCCTAAGCTTAGCACAGATAGGTAGAACCGTGGAGATGGTTACTACGTCGGGCTTAAACCCTTCTTGCTGCATCCAAACGATCGATCTGAGAGCTTGCTCGAGCCTACCGTTTGCGACGTAGCCCGACATTAGAGCAGTCCAAGAAATGGCGTTCCTCTCCTTCGACCCGTAAAAAACCTTTCGACCCGAGCCCATATCGCCGCACTTGCAGTACATGTCGACGAGCGAAGATTGGATGAAGAGCTGCTTTGAGTACTCTTTCGTCTTGATCACGTAGGCGTGGACTTCTTTCCCCAGCTTCTCTTCGGAGATTTCGCCGATTATGGGAAGGATCGTAGTCAGTATAACCGAGTTTGGTCTGATGCCTTCGTCGACCATCCACCGAGTGTGCTCTAGCGCCTCTCTTTGCAGCCTATTGTGGGCGAAGCCGGCGATCATTGCTCCCCAGAGTACGATGTCCCTCTCTTCGATTTCGTGAAAGAGATCGCACGCAAGCTTGACTTTGCCGCACTTGAAGTACATGTCGATCAAGCTTGTTCGAACGATGCAGCTTCGGTATAAGCCGTTCTTCACTAGCATGGCGTGGGTTTTCAAGCCCTGGCGAGTCGAGCGCGCGCCGGCGATGCTCTTGATGAGGCACGAAAAGGTGTATACGTTCAGTTCGACGTTTTGGGCCCTCATTTCCGAGAAGTTGCCCAAGAGCTGAGCGTAGCTTTGCTTGCCCGAAACGACGTTGCCCCTGAGCAAGGCGTTCCACGGGTAGACGCTTCTAACGGGCATTTCGTCGAACACCTTCTTCGCATCGTCCGACGACCCGCAGGAACCGTACATGGCGACGATTTTAGTCTGCAAAAACTCGTTTTTGTCGAGCCCGTTGATCCTTACGTGGGCGTGGACCTGCCTTGCGGCTTCGAGCGACTTGAGTTTAGCGCAGCAGGCGATTAGGGCTGAGAAGGTGGTGGCGTTCGTGGGTATGCCTCGCTTGTCTAGGTAGTCTAGGATGGCTAAGGCTTCTTTGAGCTTGTTTTGGCTGGCGAATCTCTGTATGTCTCTGTAGATGGCGTGTGGGTTCTTAGCGTGGATTGGTATGGAATGTGGGAATGCGTCTCTTTCCCGGAAATTTCTCGGCTTTTTGAACTTCGATGGGAAGATTCTTGGTGCTTTTGCTGCTTTTATTTTGGTTCTTGTGGGTGTTCTGCGGTGGGGTTCTCTGAGGGGAGAGACTATCAGATGATGATGGTGAAGAGGATGAAGAAGAACTGACGAACTTTTCAGGCGAGTTTTATGAGTGACTGTGAGCGAAGAACAGTCCATTATCACCATTCTCTTGAAAACTGCAGCTTAATCTCTGTGTGCGTGTGTGATTTTTCGTTATATTTGTTCTCGTAGAATTCAAAAAGATAAAAGGTCAACAGAACTATCTCCTTGATGAAATATCTTGTATGGTATGTATAACCGTATGGATAATTTAAAGTGGTAATTACGTTTGAGGCCCATTCCAAGTTTTTTTAAATAGGTTTCAGACCATGTCAGAAAAGACTGTTGTTTAGAGGATCCAATTTTTATAAAATTTAGATACAAGGACCTAAAATTACAAAATTAATTGTATATGAACTGGTAGGATGATCGTTTGTGTTATTTCGGAACAATGAAGTGATACTAAAAAACAATGAAGTCGTACTGCAATAAAGTGGTAGTGCAGAACAATGAAGCGGTACTGCATAACAATGAAGTGATTATGCAGAAATGGAATCCTTAAAAATATAAATTTTCTGACATTGTCTGAAATCTAAATCAAACTTGTGAGGATTCTAAAAGACCCCAATTTAAATGATGGGTAAATTCTCTTTCAATACCTATCAAAGATTAGAATTTCTCTTAAATAGCTCTGAAGTTATTTATTCCTGATCAGTACCCATCTGCGAAAAGTTTCCTATTTAATACCCCAAATGCCTAAAATGACGATAATAACCTTTCTTTAAAATCGCAAAACAACTTTCATATTATTGTACCATCAGACGCGATTATTATACCAATAAATGATGTTACCATACCACTGAAGAAATACATGATTGTACTAGTAGACATCATTATTATACCAAAAGCGGGAATTATTAAACCTAGCGAAATTGGAATATTAATGTACCATCAGACGGGATTATTATACCAACAAAAGATGTTATCCTGCCACTAGAAAAATACATGATCGGACACTATTTTACCTAGTTAAATTTTCTTACTATTGTACCATCAGACGCAATTATTATACAGGTGTTATCGTACCAGTGGAGAAATACATTATTCTACTAGTAGACATATTTATTATACCAAAAGAGGACAAAATTAAACCAGTTAAGTCAAAGAGTATTATACCATTAGTTCTTAAAATTAGACTAAGAAACAATATATATAAAAATTTATTATACGAACTGAACTGTCCGCATTATTCTCGAAAAGTTGAAAATTATACCATGAAAACCCGAAATTTCGCCAACAAAAATTCCCAAACAATTATCCCTAAAAAACTTCGCGTTATGCCAACAAAGATCTTAATTGCACCAACTATTTCGAGTACAGTACCAACATTTCAGTGATCGAATTATACCAAATGACATATTTATTCTACCACCAATTCAAATTTGCCCACAATTTTACCAGTAAACGTTACGATTATACTATCAGTGTCGCACATTATACCAAGAAATTTGAATGATTAGTTTATATTTTTATACCAACAAAGAGTTTAATTGTACCAACTATTTCGAGTATTATACCAATATTTTAGCAACACAATTATACCATCCGAGATCTTTATTATACCACCAGTTCTGATTTGCCCATAATTTACCAGTAAACGAGCAGATTATACTATCAGTTTCGCACTTTATACCAATAAATCTGAATGATTAGTTTATAATTTTATACCAACAAAGAGGTTCAGTGTACCAACTATTTCAGGTATTATACCAATATTTCATCAACACAACTATACCATCCGAATTGTTTATTATACCAGCAGTTCTAATTTGCCCATAATTTTAGCCGTAAACGACCCGATTATACCAACAGTTTCGCACATTATACCAATAAATTTGAATTATTAGTTTATAATTTTAAACCAACAAAGAGGTTAATTTTACCAACTATTTCGAGTACTATATACCAATATTTCAACACGATTATACCATCCGAGATCTTTATTATACTGCAGCTTAATCTGTGTGTGTGTGTGTGTGATTTTTCGTTATACTACTGTCCCGACTATTTCTTCCCAAAAGATTAGTGGGCAAGGAGATTCAAAACTACATTTTTAATATTATAGTACAGATTTTGAGGTATGGATAGAGAAAAGTTATAGTAGACGCGCAAATCAAGAAGACTTTTTTTAATATTATGGTGTAATTAGTTTAATTAGTGGGATAATTTTCTACCAAAAATGGGAATGAGAAGAATTATATGGGACGCTCGAAATAGAAAGATGAGAAGAAATAAGTGAGACGGATGTAGTATTTGTTTTCGTAGAATTTAAAAAGTTAAAAGGTCAACAGAACTATCTCCTTGATGAAATATGTTGTATGGTATGTATAACCATATGGATAATTTTAAAGTGGTAATTACGTTTGAGGCCCCATTCCAAGTTTTAAATAGGTTTCAGACCATATCAGAAAAGATTGTTGTTTAAAAGACCCAATTTTTTAGATACAAGGACCTAAAATTACAAAATTAATTCTATATGAACTAGTAGGATGATCGTTTTGTGTTATTTCGGAACAATGAAGTGATAACTAAAAAACAATGAAGTCCTACTGCAATGAAATGGTAGTGCAAAACAATGAAGTGGTTATGCAGAAATCAAATCCTTAAAACTATAAATTTTCTGACATGTTCTGAAACCTAAATCAAACTTACGAGATTCTAAAAAACCCTATTTTAAATGATTATCCTGCTAGTGAGATCACTAAATAATAAAAACAAAGTAAAGGATAAATAATAATACTCTGATAAAACCGAACAAAACCTCGACAATCAATCCTGCATCATCATATGCTCCTCTAACGCAAACTAACAAATTCCCAATCTCAAGAACCGCAAATTTTCATCCTTCTGAGCACCCAAAAAAAAATGTTGTGCAATCAAAAACTCTTTCCAATCACTCAGTTACTGTCTGTAAAATCAGCATCAATAACATCGCCTTCAGAAGGTCCCTTGTCTGAAGATGACTCTGAGGATCCACCCGGGCTCGGGCCAGAGCCAGGCGATGGCCCCCCTGCGCCGGGCTGGTTATAGAGCGATTGACCGAGCTGCATAACTTCTTGATTTAGGGCAGTCATAGCATCTTTAATCGCCTGCGTTGAGCCGCCCGAGATTGCTTCTTTGAGCTCGTTGAGCTTGGCCTCGACCTTCTCTTTTACTGGGGCGGGCACTTTATCGCCGAGCTCCTTCAGTTGCTTCTCAGTTTGGTAAACCACGGAATCTGCCTGATTCTTGGTGTCGATGGCGTCCCTCTTTTCCTTGTCTTCCTTTGCAAATTTCTCAGCTTCGTTCACCATTTTCTCCACCTGTCGGAAAAAAATAGGGTCGATTATCGAAGCTCCCATAGATTCATGAGATTTCCATGTCAAACATACCTCATCGCTGGGCAGTGTGCTGGCGCCAGTAATGGTGATATCTTGCTTCTTCCCAGTGCCCTTATCAACGGCAGTGACAGAGAGGATACCATTTGCGTCAATGTCGAATTTGACCTCGATCTGCGGGACCCCACGAGGGGCAGGCGGGATGCCATCGAGCCTAAAGCTTCCCAAGGATTTGTTGTCTTTAACGAATTCTCTTTCGCCTTGGAGAACGTTGATCTCCACGCTCGTCTGGCCATCAGCTGCTGTTGAGAATACCTCCGATTTTGAGGTGGGCAGCGTCGTGTTTCTGGGAATAATCTTCGTCATGACTCCACCGAGGGTTTCGAGACCTAAGGAGAGCGGCGATACGTCGAGAAGTACGATGTCACTAACATCTCCAGCCAATACACCAGCCTAAGGAATGGGTAAAAAATTAGCATATGAAACAGAAGGTTGTTAGTTTATCTCCATTGAGCGGATAGCTCAGTTGATAACTCATAGCTCGGGATTTTGTACAAACCTGAACCGCTGCTCCAAGGGCAACAACTTCGTCGGGGTTGACAGTGACGTTTGGGTCCTTCCCTGTTAGTTTCTTGACAAGTTCTTGCACGGCTGGAATTCGGGTCGACCCGCCGACGAGTATTACTTCGTCGAGATCACTGAATGAGAGTTTAGCGTCCTTCAGGGAATTTTGAACTGGCGTTTTTAGCCTGAGGAAGAAAGGGAATGTCATTGAGGTTACATTATGAACGAATAAGCAAAATAATAGCCATTCGATGAGTTTCAAGGCTCACCTGTCAAGCAAATCTGAGCATAGCTCCTCGAATTTCGCTCGAGTAAGAGTAGTTTCGATGTGTTTTGGGCCATCTGCAGTTGCAGTGATGAAAGGCAAACTGGCAAAAAGAGATGCGAGGAGAAACGTTAAGAGCTACTGTACGTAAGACATAGGAAAGGAGAAAAATGCAACAAAACATCATGCCTGATATTTGTTTGAGTTAAGGATGAGAGTTCCATTTTGGCTTTCTCGGCCGTCTCAGTTAGTCGCTGGAGTGCTTGTTTGTCCTTCAATAGGTCTATTCCTTCGTCGTTCTTGAAATTCGAAGCAAGCCAATCAACAACTCTCTGTACAAACAGAAAAGGTAAAAAAAAATGTATTACTGGGTTAATCAATTAAACAAAATGGAGCAGAATAGAGCAACAACGTCGACGCACCTTGTCAAAGTCATCACCGCCGAGATGGGTATCCCCTGACGTAGATAGCACCTCAAACACGCCGTCGCCGACCTCAAGAACTGGTAGCATTTTGGAAAAAAAAAAAGCAAATCATTACAATCACCGAATAGCCAATGCTTTCAAGAAGAAAACAAAAGAGACATGCCAATTGACAGAGAAACACAACTTGAATCAAATTACAAACATTCAATCGCCAAATGAAGGACTTCATTACAAGCAGCATTCACAGATGAAGTAGGGGCTTCAGTCATACCTGAAACATCAAAAGTACCGCCTCCAAGGTCAAAAACCAAAATGGTTTCGTTACTCTTCTTTTCGAAACCGTAAGCCAACGAAGCAGCGGTGGGCTCATTTATGATACGCAGAACCTCTAAACCAGCAATGCGCCCAGCGTCCTTGGTTGCAGTCCTCTGAGAATCATTGAAGTACGCTGGAACCGTAACTACTGCTTTAGTAACCTTGTCGTTTAGAAACTTCGATGCATCATCCACGAGCTTCCTCAAAACCTGAAACAAAGAAAGAAAGTGGTACATGAGATACTTAGCAACAAACCACATCAAAGCCTTCATTCAGTCATTCATGAGCTAAAAGATGGAAAAAAGGGAAACTTCAATTCCAAATTCGAATTAACCTGAGCAGAAATCTCCTCAGCTGCGAACATCTTCCCTATGGCGGGACACTCAAGCTTCACATTTCCGTTCTCATCTCTCACGACATGGTAAGAGACCTGCTTCGACTCCTCGTCGACCTCCGCCATTTTCCGACCAATAAACCTCTTCACCGAGAAAAACGTGTTCTCCGGGTTCACCACCGCCTGCCTCTTCGCAATCTGACCGACCAAGCGATCGCCGTTCTTCGTGTACGCGACGACCGAGGGAGTCGTCCTCTGCCCTTCGGCGTTGGTCACTATCGTGGGCTTCCCACCTTCCATCGCCGCCACGGCGGAGTTGGTCGTGCCCAAATCGATTCCGACGACCTTCTCCGCCGCCACGTGGAGCCTCCTCGCCGAGCCACGAGAACGGACGCGAGATTTAAGCTTGAGGGTTCTGCTGGGAACGTTTGCTCCGAAGAAGACGGTTTTAGCCGAGGCATTCGAGGGTATCGAGCTGCGATTCTTGAGGTTCGAAATGGAGCCAAAAGCGTGGACTTGAGCTGTCGAGGAAGCCATTTCTTCAGCAAAATCGGACGGGATTGAACTGAATTAGGCTTCGAGCGAATCGCAGGTACTCGATTAAGAAGAAGTGATCGAAGGTTTTGGAGGTTTTAAGGTGAGGCCAAGAATGAATGTAAGCAGTAGTAGATAAGAGAGGGGTTTATCGTGCGTATCAAGTCTGTATGTGTCTGTGTGTGTAGAGACTGTGTGTTGGGTGAGAGGACACGTGTACGGTTCTAGAATGTTCTTTACGAGCATTGGTAGCCGTTTGATCTTGAAGATTGTTATTTTACAAACCTTGGCCAAACTTTATGGGCCGACTCGCAGGCCAAGCCCAATAAATTTACTAGGGTGAAAAATTACCATCATGAGAAGTCTTGCAAAATTTCAACTCATTTCCTAGTTAACACATTAATCTTAAAATTCTGAATATTATAAAGTTTAAAATTTCATCATCTTTGATTAATTCTGTGTCCGTTCTTGGCAAGCCCGTGTTGCCAAAAGAAAGGCATTTGAGGGCGATGACTGTTACCTATTGAATTAATCGAATGAAAATTTTATTATGTAAAAATCCCTGTATTCGACGATTTTTCTAACAATCATAAAAACAATTTTAATTTTGTTTCGATATATGGCTAAACTACCTTTGAACGAGAGTCTGATTATGGTATATAGGCTGAACTACCTTGGGTCCGAACAGGATCAAAGTTACCAACATGAAAAGCCTTTTATTGTTCAGGAGTTGGTATAAACCGATCGGTCAATTAAAATGAAATGAAAATAATAATATTAAATTCAAAGAAACTAACATATAAATATATATCACACACATGAATGTGCAAAGGAGACTTGTCAACCGTAGAAAAAACAACGTTGTATTGAACTTGAGACGGAATACATAAGCCGAGGAAATTAGTCCCAACCTTGATTGTCCCTTGGCCAATAATGAATTTGAAGTTCTCTTAGAACTCAACTTAATCGAAGTAAAAGACAGTACAAACCCACCTTAAAAGCTATAAAACGACCAAATCATAACTGAAATCTTCTTAAAATCCCATTGAAAGCAGAAAAGTTAGCATATACTGCAACAATTAGAAAGAAAGCATCCATAATCATAAGAGAGCTCTGATAACAAATTACAAAGCAGAACCATACCATTAAAATTCACCAAAAGCACAAAGTCAGAAAATAGCAGTAAAAGCAACGCATCTTCTCCAGACAATTTGCTTCTTTACAGTTTCGATGGAACGAAGCTAAATATCAACCCTAAGAAAGAAGCTGGAAAATATCACAAATAGCCAGTGAGTCATCGACAAGAATATGCAGCCCTTCAAACTAGTAATAGATCCCTATCACGAGAACGCCCCAAATGGACATATATAATGGAGCGAATTGATATGTTCTATACTCTGCTTTCAACATCTTGCTGATGATGTCCCCTGACCGTATTCAAGATTAGGATCGAAATAGTGACCTCATTCACCGAGCTGTAAGAACGACGAGCATCTGTAGCATTGTTTTCAGGCAAAAGTGAAGCAACACTAAGGTCCTCTTCCAAGAAAGTACACTGTCTTGTCCCCTGTAAACCGCTTTTCTCAAGAAGAATCGGCTTAGCAAGAGACATCTCCAAAACCAGATATATATGTGCCGATATGGTGGGCACTAACCAAAAGATATCACTGCAGAACCATATGAATCGATGAGATCATAGGTACGATAGGGAGTGATTTATCAGTTGTAAATAATTCAGTAGGCTTAGTTTCAACAAACAAATGACCAACATAAGTAAAGTTCCAGGCTAAAGGGATTGGATGGGTACCATGTGCAGCAACACTATGGAGGAGCCTTTTGAACCCAAACTTGCCTCTGCATGAGCATACAAATATGTCAGTTATCCAAAAAGCTGGGGTAATTTCACCACGAGTAGATCCCTTACAACCGTAATGGTACACCCTATGTCGCAAGGTTTAATGTTTTCGAGCATGTATTGGGTGTTATGAGTAATATGAAAGAAGGGGTCGATGCATTTAAGAGGTCTAGGAATATGGCCAAGAAGAAAATAGGTATTGGTGTGTCATAGCGAAGTTCAACATTTCAACGATTGAGGCATACCTCTTGTGAACCATGGCCAGAGCCTACTCTTTTAGAGGTTCTTCCATCTACAACAGAGCGATCAGTATCCTTAGTGTCATAAGTTGACGCACGACGACCCCCTCTCCCATATGAACCTTAAAATATATTAGCATGTAAAGAAACAAATTATTAGAACTATCAGTTTGTTCACCAAATCTCTGAAGGAAAACGATTGCTTACCCAAGTAACGAGTGCCGCGACCACTTCCACCAAGCCTGTAATCACCGTCAACTCCACGACTGTAAGAGATGTCTTCTTTTGTTTCTCCATTAATCCCTACAGAAGGACAAAAAACACAAGTGGAAGAACTTGATAGCCCATAATCACAAGTCCAATATTTAGAAGGTTTTTCAGGTGAAAATAACTTAACCCAAAAAATGAAGCCCAAGACCATATGTCCAGAAATTTTTTTAACCTAAAATGTCACCTTCAGCAGAATCCACCACTTGGGAAGTTTTTGAACCCTGGGATGATAGTGAGTCGTCACTTGCATGCAATCCCTCTGAACGTCGAAGTGTTGTCCAAACCCCACGATCTGGTCTGTCTTTGTTCCTCGTTCTACGCTCATGCTTCTCTCCTTGCATAGCATTAAAATGTTTTCCAGGAGTCTTGTCCTCAGAAGACTCATTGCCAACCTTTAAAGACAACTGAGTACTGGGAGGTCGAGGTGGTCTCTTGTCCCTGCTGGGATTCGAAGTAAGGATTCTCAATTCTGATTGAGACACAGATGACTGTTGATCTTGTCGGGCATCTTTGTTAAGAGAAACGCTTTTTATAATCCTTCCACCACCATCGTGTCTCTGATTCTGCTTTGGACGAGCATCGCCGTGTGAATATTTGGGTGGAGTTACGTCAACAGTAACCGGCGGTGAACCATCATAAACCTGGACAATATCAAAGAGAAGCATGACTTAATTTTCTGTCATTTCAAGCCTTGAAACGGTAAGCAATGGAAATTGCCAAAAACATCATCAAAGTGGGCATAACATCGACGAAGTCATCTATAGTATCAAGTGATACTTGTAAGAAGCAGAATCACTAAATGATCTGTAGAACCAAATGATTAAGTTAGGCTCAAGCACATGTTAAACTGAGCTGCAGGAAACAATTCCAGAAGTAAAGAAAAAAGTGAACCCACTTACAATAGGAATTTCCTTCTGTTTTCCTTTCAGAAGCAATATCTTCTTTCCAGGTTTAGCTGATGCCGAACCTTCTAAAATTAGTCACAAAAATAAAGAACAAATCTAGGACTAACTGAGGAAAAAACAAATAATAAAACATATAAAAAAGACCCAGCATTCTAACTGGTGAGCAATTTAATAAATTACTTCAACGAGAATAAGTTTTATCGAGTTAGATGTTTCTATATCCTTGAAAGTGAACAGATCTCGTGAAGCAAGATCGTCTAGAACAAAATAATTGACATCCAGCGAGATGTATGAAACAGAGAAAGTATACCTATCCATCAAACATGAATGCAGTTCCTCTTCCTACATACAATTCCACGTGGTACCTAAGTAACTAACCGCACACTTTTTATTCATTTATGCCATGATAAGAAAAACCTTGGTTCCATAATTAACGATGCAAACTGCCGTTAATAAACATAAATATTAACAGGGAAGGAGAGCTCTCGAAGTTCCTACACTAACTTGATCTTTAAGCATGAAAAACCAAACTATAGTTTCCTCAGCGAACATGAATAATCTAGCGATCCACACTCAGAATTGACTAGATAAATAGCCAGTGGGGAGAGTTGGACCTTCCCAATCAAAACAACTTGAAAATATCATTGAAGGTACACTGACTTACTAACCAACAGACAAATAAACTCAATCCCATCATTTATTGTCATAAAAACAATACCAAAGTAGCATACCAGTTTCACCGTCAAAAGCTTCACTGCTGATAACAGCTGAGTTAACAGATGTGTCTGCATTTTTTTCATCTTTGACATTCTTGGAGCTGTCCCTTGTCACATACTGCAAAAGCAAGATCAATTAACAAAGCATGTTATCAAGTAAGTTGAAGCATTCCATTGACCATGTGTGCATAACTGACAACACAGGAAGACAGTGACCAGTCACGGAGCTAAAATATATAAAGCGAAACAAAATCAAGTCCACTACCTTTCACTAAGACACGCAGAAAGAAAGACGAAATAAATTATAACGGGTGAAATGTGTGACTGAGAAAAAAAATAAAAAAATGTCAGCCCCAACTCACAACACTGTAACCGAACTGATAATGTAAAAAGATTTTTTAGCAGTAGTCTCATAATTACAAACGCAAACACAACAGGTTATGATAACGAACCCTGACCCAATAAATAACAATGATTTAAAATTGTTAAACCAATCACTATCAATGAGAGCCAACTAACCATGGATGTCGAAGTCCTCTTTTCTGAGCCCCTCTTTGGAAAACCTGAGCCAGAATTTTTAGATGCACCAAATTTTCTAGCTGCTTTTCGACTCGTCAGGATTCTCTAAAGAGATTAAGAAAACCAAAGACGTTAGCATACATATAAAATTACAGAAATCTACATAAGTTATCCCCGTTGATAGGACTATAGAAAGAATAAAACTTAGGATTCATCATTCATTTCCCGAAAAAACATCGAACAAAAAGCAAAGAAGCATGTTGAAATGATATAGAGGGATCAACAAATACAGATGCTCAAAACATTGATAACCCTGAAAGCATGCTTGCAGAAAACGGTGCACATCTGTAACAAGTAAATTAACGAAAGAGTAATGAATAGGTTGATGAACCAATTTGAATGAAGCCATGAAAAACCATATGTCATACTTGAACTTCCAAGCAATATCACCAGGTAATCAGTTCAATTTGAACTATGAACTTAATAAGAAAAATAATTGTTGCGAGAGATGTCAAATGGCTTCAGACATGCAAAAGAGCATAATGCCTTCAATCAAAACAATGAAAAAACATATTAAGTGTAATGTAGAAGTTAAAAAGAAATTTTCCTAGTTTGGAGAAATAACTGTCCTATAGAATCAACAGATGATAGCCCTACCGGGACTCTGACTTTTGCAGCTCTTCTTTGTCGGACAAAGTCCATGAGAGGAGTAATGATGGGAACATCCTTTGGAGCACCTAAAATCAAGATTATTTTGCTTCAAACATGTCAATATACATCTATAACCAATGTTTTTGAATCATAAACATGCCTGCCCGCTCTGCTTCCTTCCTCTCCAACTGTATCTCTGCACTAGGAAGATTCTCAACCGGCTTGGCAAGAAATTCAAGGAACTCCAAATATTCAGGATCTACAAAAATTGCAGTTGCACGTAAATTGGGGTGACAAGTTGATCTAATATACACCAAGCCCAATTAGAAGTGCGCAAAGCAATTACCTTTCAATATAGAGCCCTCACGACCATCTTTTTTAGACCGCTCCTTGTCCTCTGGGATACGCTGAGAAGGGGCATACTCAACAAGTGCTTTAAACTGAGTCCCTGGAAGACACCATTAAAAAAAATTATATAGTTAAATCTAATAACAATTTTCTCAAATGTGGATTAGATCTGTTAATAATTTTTCCAAACCTCGCATTATCATCAATTAAAATATGTTACTGATAAACAAGTGTCACATAAAGTACAAAAAAGGAAATCTTTAATTATGATGCAACTCAACATGAACTGTATTTAACTTGCTGGTTAGCATTACCTTTCTCATTGACGAAAACATGGCCATTAAAATACTCAGCGAACACAATTACATCTTCTGGCTTATAAAAGTCGATGTATGCTCTGGAATGTTTCAGATGCTTCGGGCTGCAAAAGGGAGGATAAATTTGGAGTAACCAGGCAATGGGCATTGCCTTCATGAGCTCAAACACTTACTAAAAACCAGAAGACAGGTACCAGATCCACAATTTTTTTACAAATCAAACTAAATCACAAATCAACAATTTCACAGGTGATAACATCATGGGTTTTCTACGGATTTAATTAATGTTAAAGTTAGGCAGATGTCGTACCCAAAACAAAACAAACGTATATCAAGGACACGGGGAAAGACAAAACTGAATACATGATTTCAAATCAGTACATCAAGACATGATAAACAGCAGAAAATGCATGACAGCAACACATGCAATTAATTTTGATTGGATCCAGTAACCTGTCAAGTAAGCACAACGAGTTGCACAAGAAAAATACTCTTTAACTTTCAATCCAGCACCTAGAAGGAAATACGACTGTCACCGCGCTTGAGAAACACAACTGTCATCATGTTCTCGAAAAATGACTTTCAAAAGCTTCACATAATTAATTTCATTAAAATTCTACAAGCACGTGAAAGTATAGGCCTGCTCTCGACTCTAGCCCTAGTCTTCAAAGGGCACAAACAATTTACCGACAGAAAAACGACAAACTTAAGCCTGACATTTTAGCTTTCTACAACTGCAAACAGTTAACATACAATTGATCAACCAGTCAAAAAAGGCATCAGAATATCCTCAACTCAGACTCACGGACGCAATGAAACTGCAAACCTGACCGAATCCGTAAATAATTCTCCACCTAAACCCTCAACAGACACATAATCAACTCACAATAAAAATATTCGGCCAAAAGAAAACAATTCCGAAGCAAGAATAAACAGAGAAAGAATAACCTATTTTTGCCAGGCAAGAACGAAAACCATCGGTATCTTCCAGCGAAGCGCGAATCAATCTGCTCCAAAAGGTTTGACTGAGAAATCGACGGTGGCAAGTGCCTAAGCACCACCTTCGTTCGATCCAACGGAGCCCCCTTCATGCACGCCAAAAGCCCTATCCAAACAATCTTTCCCGATCAATTATAACGCAAATTAAATTCTAACACAGTACAGCCGACTCCTGCAGATAAAAACCCTTCAAAAACCCGTGAAATTACATCTCGTATACGGTTTATTCAGCATTGATCGGATAATTTCCTACGATTAAAAACCCTATTTTCGAATTGGGAACTGGTATTAACCTTGTCGATAGAGAGTGAACGGAATTGAACAACACCGAAAATAGAGAGATAGATAGAGAGAGAGAGAGAGAGACAGAGAGTATCGCGCGTGGCGATAGGAGATTGCTACTGTGTGTATTTCTCTGCGACGGTCAAATATATGTTGTGTACTTCTCTGTGTGTGTTCTTTTTCACTTTAGCTAGCGTACAATTCTTGCGTATTTCCCTTTCTTTGTATTATGCCTTGTATTGTACGTGTTGTGTGCGGTTTTGAAAGATTTATGGCAAAATCAAGATTGACTTGCAGTATCTTGTATTACTATTTAATTTAAATTTCTAGTAGTTTTTTAAGTACTATTTAGAAAGAGAAAGTTTAATAGGTGAGATATAATTAGAATAGGTAAAAATGAAGGATATCATTGCACTATAGCATATCAAATTGACGATCCATATTAATTGCATAATTTAACGTGTAATTGATCCTCACTAATTATAAATAGTGATATTTTAGACGAAATGGATGCATGCGCTCTAATATATAAATATATATTTTATATCTATCTATACTAGAGCTGGCAATATTACTCGCGGCCCGCGGGGCGGGCTCCGATTTTTCAGGCCCGCACCCCGCGAGGCGTGGGCGCGGGCGGGCCCGTCAATAATATAATAATATAATATTTTATATAGATTATCTAATTTGGTGTGTAGATTAGGAAATCAACCAATCATAAATTTTCTACAATTAATAATAATTAATAAAATAAAAAACTGCCCACGTCTCTTAATTGGGTGTTGTGTACAGTAAAAAATGTGGCAGTTAGTTGGCCTTTCGCATGTTGCAAGAGATTGTGGAAATTTTCTTATGGACCTTCGTCGTTGTACATATCCATTTAGGTCCAAACTTTTAGCTCTTTCACTTGCATTTTTTATATTTCTTGGAATCAAATTATGTAGCCTTGGCGATTTAATTTATCTATTTATAATGAAAAAGAAATAATAAATTCTAACTGCTTTGTGGCACCCACGTAGGGAGTGCACGTGACTAGTACTATATAATATAAAGAGGCTACGGTGAATATAAACTGTTCAATTTGGTCATTGAATTTTAAATGATTATCTACAATTTTACTTAACTATTAAATTGCAATTTTATATTTAATATTTTCATTTATGGAAATTCCATGTGGTAACCTCGAGTTTTCGACTTTTCCAGTTGGTACCCAAAGCTGTTTTTCGATTCCGGCTGGTAACCTCGAGGTTTCGACTTTTTCAGTTGGTATCCAAAGCTTGTTTTCGATTCCGGGTGGTACCCCTGAGGTTTTATGAAATGTAATTTGGTACCCCTGAATGAATTTAAAATACTTAAATAATCAGAACTTCAAAAATAAATTATTTTTTAATTAAAAAATAATAATTTTAACTATAAAGAAATAGTATATAGTTGGAAAAAATTATATAAATATTTTACAGAAAATTATATTTTCCGAACCCCAAATCCACAATGTTTCAATTGGGTTTTTACTTTGCTCACGATCTCTCACGGTAATTGATAATAATAATAATAATATATAGTCCATGATAAAACATATTTTTCGATATGAATGCTGATTTTCGATCTCAACGCTCGTGCGGGATTCAGAAAATATATTTCTATTTTTAAAAATATTTATAACTTTTCCCAACTATATACTATTTTTATAGTTCAAAATTAGTTTTTAAACAAAAAAATAATTTATTTTTGAATTTCTGATTATTTTAAGTATTTTAAATCCAGTTTTGGTAATTCAGGGGTACCAAATTACATTTCATAAAACCCAGGGGTACCAGTCGGAATTAAAAACAAGCTTTGGGTACCAACTGGAAAACTCGAAATCTCGAGGTTACCAGCCGGAATCGAACAACAGCTTTGGGTACCAACTGGAAAAGTCGAAAACTAGAGGTTACCACATGGAATTTCCCTTTCATTTATTACAAAAAAATATCGTAAGTTAAAATTTTATTGTTTAAATTACATTATTATTGTTATAAAATGATCCAAGTATACAAAAATTTGACATATTGCACACACTAGTTTTAGGAATTAGTTTGATTAAGGATTATTTATATAAGAAATTTTTTAAAAGGTGTGATTAGAATAAATAAAAAGTTGAAGGACTAAATGTTAATTTCAATAAATTGAGATAAAAAAAAGTTATATCGGCGCGTTCAACCCTAGTAGCAATTCAAATTCCTTTCTCCACCATTTCAGGAATCCTTGAATAACCTCGTCGGAAAAGGTAACATGATTCTACGTACGCCACCGCCGAGGAAGAGAAGGGCAGAGTCACAGCTGAATGAAGATGTTAACGATGACTTTAACAACGGCAATATTGATGTTGCTAAGGTAGCCACCCCTGGTTCGAATTCGAAGCAGCTACTGATTTATGAGGATTTGCAGGCACCCGAACATTCGCACGACCACGTCACGTCCGAGCAAATGCTCTGCACTTATCAATGCCGTCAGATGGTATTGTGCTAGTCACACTCGTATTTGATTTCATTTGATTTTTTTCTTGTCTTCGGATAAAATTATCCGGTCCACTTCGCTTGATTCAATTAATTTCGGTTCAATGATGTCACAAATTGATTAAAGTTACATCCTTTTTCTTTCCTGAAAATGGTACTTCAATTGTGGGCAGAACAGAACTAAAACTTAAGCCTACTTTTGTAGGTGAAATCTGAGTTCTTTGATGCCCTAAGCAGTGCTGAAAAGGACGCCCGTGATTATCGGTCTAAGTTTGAAGCTTTGAGTGATCACTTTGCTAAAGCTGGTAAGAACAAGAGTGAAATAAATGATGATACCTCCTTGGAGACTTGGTAGATTTCGGATGCTTATTAATATTAAATGGTGCAAATCGACATCATACTCAATGGCTATATATATAATATTCAATGGCAAGGTCAATACAAACACTTGCTCATAATTTCATAATAGCATGTGCCAAAGCGTCCCCAGGATATAACAGGAGTGAACATCTTAAGAGTGAAAATAAATTCCGCATTCGTTAATATAGCTTGACTAGTTTTTTGGGCTGGACACGAAAGCCTCGTTTAGCTTTTTATGTGAAGTAGTATTTAGTAGTCTTCAGAAAGTTCTGTTCTTTTAAATTGCTTCTGTGGAACATGATTGATCCCAAGTTCCTTCTTGAATTTGTTTCTGTCACAGACTCTGAGAGAGTCAAATTTCGGGATAAATTACTGGACATGGAGCAAGAATTAGCTGCTGCTAAAGGTCGTGAGCAGATGTTACAAGAGCAGCTGCGGAAGGAGATTGAGTTTTCTCAAGAACAGCTGAGGAAACAGATGCAATCTTTTAGTGAACTTGAGGTGAAGTAATATATAGCAGTTTAAGTATATTGATGTCCTTTTGTTTTCACCATCTTACGGTTTCAATATTGTTGAAACTGATTAATTATTATGATTTATGTCCATTATTTATGTTTTTGGGTCACAAGGCCATTATTATCTGTTCTGGTAGTATTGAAAAAATTGTGACATAGTCGAGTTACTTATTCATAAGGATGCTTTCTTATGGTATTTCTGTGCTAGCATTTGGCAACTGTAGTTGGATTCCGTTCTCTTTAATAATTAGGTTTTTATTATTATTATTATTATTATTATTATTATTATTATTATTATTATCTTGCATTGTGCATGGACCTGTGATTCCTGTTTCTCCGTTTACTTGTGTAGCTAAAGTTCAGAAATGAGGCAGACTTGCGGAAAAAAGCAGAGTCCTCAGCAGCAAAAGCTGAAGAAAAAGCCAGCCTTTCACATGAGAAGCTGAACAATCTATCAGAAAGCATAAAAAGGGAAAAAAAGCACCTTCAAAATGAACTCACTCAACTAAGGACTGAATCAAAGTTATCATTTTCCAGACTAAGCGCTGATGTAAACGCCTTATTCGTTTTTTATTTGGTGATCGCTTCTTTCGTATTGCTTGATTTCTTTATTTTTCACATTCCTATAATCTTTTACCTCTGTTTTTCAGCTTGAGAAAATGGAGTGTAGAGCTACAAATGCAGAAAGAGAGGCTTCAGTCCTGGAAAAACAGTTAGAAGATCTAAAAAAGAGGCTGGATGAGGTAACTTCAGACCTGCATAAATTATATCAAGGGATATCTGTGTGCTATTCCCTGTGCAAAGACGTACTTGAATGAGTTCGCGAATGGTTATTTTGGTTTATCTCTTTTGTACAACTGATTTTGAGATAGTGCCAACAAATTTGTAAGATTGGCTTATATAACCCTTACTTGAAGTTGAAAATGGAAAAGCAGGCATCCATTATTGAGTAATTGATTATTTCATTGTTATCATGTGGCCTGTATAGTTCCTTATATTTGGTGTTGGTGACTCGGGTAATCTTGGCATCCTGTCTATCTGCTATCCAAACTATTTACTTATCCAAACTATACTTCGATCGTGATATGCTTCTGGCATGCTTTAAATTTGGGGATAAAGCACAATGATTTCAACTGGAACATACTGAAAGCAGAGATCACATTTGTATTTTGGCCAATGCAGATGCGCTGTTGTGCATAGATATGAAAGTAGGTCCTGTATCTCTATCCTCATGTCATGTGTGCGGAACACAAAATTGTGATTTAACTCCTCCCAAGACATAGCATTCGTATGTTTAGCTACTGTTGGAGATTAATAGCGGATTTTCCAATAGTGCATGCAAGAAAAATTTGAAGTGGAGAAAGAGTTATCCAAGCGATCTATGGAAGCTCCAACTAAGGACTCTGATTTATTGGTTAAACATTTGCAAGAAGAATTGAGGAATTACGTAAGCTCTGTTCTTTTCTGAATCAAGTTTTGCATGCTGTGGTTATTCTATTTGACTGAGCAGCTCATGAGTTTTGAGCGTATGTGGAAGTAAAAGCAGAGCAGTAGTTGGAGTGGGAAATATGGAAATTGTTTATATTTTGTATCACCCAGACCTTTCTTATCGTTGCCCAAACTGCCACGAAAATGACACGTTACACTTTTTAGCGGTCATTAGCTGTAGCTGCCTCTTTTATAGTCTGAATGACCACATTTGGTATGTTAGATGGTAATCTTCTGAAGTTGTTTCTCTTCAGGCACTTCTATGTCAGGCTAAGGATTTATCATAAAAGAAAAATTCACATATTTGGATACATATTAAAGTACAATATATGCATGAAAATGTCTAACCAGGCATCTTCTATGTATTTACAGGAAGCTGAAGTGCGAGCAGCAAGAAAACTGAAAACTTCACATGAAGATATGGAGTTGTTGAAAGAAAAATTATATGAAGAAAAAAGGCGCAGGGAAAAGGCAGAACTAGATCTACTCAAAGTATCTGAGCTGCAATTAAGTGTACACAAATTGGAAAATGAGTTGTCTGCATGGAAATCAGTGATTAAGGAAATTCCCGGTGTGTCATCTGCAGATGATGTACCTCGCAGATTTGCTGATCTCCAGAAGTATTTCTGAACTTCATTTTGCTCCATTTTTTTCTACCGTAAACTTTGTTTAAAGTCATAGTGATATTTTTCTTATATTTGTATTTCTGACCCAAAAGAATTGGATTCAGGTGCTGGATGTCATTTTCTGTTCAACAATGCGAATTATATCGGTTCACTTGACCATTTGGTTTGAATAGGGTCAATATAAATGTATGGGGGGAGTATACTGATTTGTTTGTCGAACTTGCTCGCGCAGAGGGTCGGTTGATAGCATGATGAAAGCGAGTGAAGCCCAGGCACGCATTAAGGAAATCGAAGTAACTCTTGATGCAGCGTTACTTGAAAAAACGAATGCAGAAAGCGAGGTGGCATTGTCTCAAAAGAAAGCACAGTCATATAAAGCTGAAAATGAGAGGCTTGAATCAATGGTATGCAGTAAGGGATATCTTGTTATTTGATAGCAGTTTAATGTGTCAAGACTAGAATTTTCATTTTAACTGTCAAACGGATCCTAGTTTCTATAGATCCTTTTGGAAGGGATAGGTAAAAAGAGACAACCACATATTTTTGTCTAAGCAACCCTTGGATGCAAAGAAATTCTTTTGTATATTTAAGTTATTTTGCACGAACTTCTTTGTTCCTCATGTAGATTGCCTTAATCAAGGAGGAAAGGGACCGTTTAAAGGATGTTGTTACGAAATTTCAACAGCGGAAGGGTCGCGAAGGTGGAGCAGAATCAGTCAGTGTTATAGTTCAGGTTGTTGAATTATATTTTGTTAAGTTTGTCCCTCACTTGTTTTTAAATTATTGTTAAATTTTTTATATTGATAGGAGCTTGAAGCATCTCTATATTTTGTTAAGTTTATCCCTCACTTGTTTTTAAATTATTGTTAAATTTTTTATAGGAGCTTGAAGCATCTCTAGCGAAGAAGGAAACTTATGTCAGAGAGCTAGAAAGCAGTTTGTTCGAACGAAAGGATATAAATAGCCGCCAGCAAAATGAAATAAACTTGCTAAATGAAAGGTTAACTAGTGAAGCAAGGCGGATAAAAATGTTAGAGAGAGAAGATGATCGTCTTCGTTCTGAGATAGCTTTGTTGGAGTCTAAGGTCCGTGCCTATGGTAAATATACCCAAAACTAGCATTGAATCCTGTGTGATGAATCTGATATGTGATTCTCTTGTGACTGTAAGTTTTAAAATGATTAACGTAACGCGAGGTAAAATTAAGCCATTGACTGACAGTTCTGTTGTCGAGGATAAGGTCTTGTACTATCATCTATTAAGGTATGAAAATTAAAGCTCAGTGCTACAGAACGTAGCATACCGTAGAGGTGGCTGATCAGAAACCTCCTCCTCATCCGCCATGAAATGGAGATATTACCTATCCGACTGAAAGCATTGATCATTGATGATTCAGGGAACGCTTTATTGAATATAATGGGTTACTAATTGGACAGCCGTAGCTTCAAATTTGGCATTCTTATGGTCCGATTCATGTTTTTTTATTCAAGTCATGTTATAGGCAGCAATTGCTTCACTACCACAGCGTATTCATTCTCTAGATTTTAATATAGTTAGGAGTACATCATTCTCATCAAAGGATTATATATATTTTATAGGATAGCGTTTTGCTTCTATTGTTCTCTTCGTTTTGATGCCCTACTCATTTTCTTGTACAGTTGGGACATGGCGATTTTTCTTCTGCTAATACAAAAGTTCTTCGGATGGTTAACACTCTGGCAATTGATAACGAGGCAAAGCAAACCATAGAGGCTCTGCAGAATGAGCTGCAGAAGACGAAGGAAAAGTTGCAAGCTATTGAAGAATTCAACAAACAGTCATGTAAGATCGATTTCTGCAATTTTATTCTTGCTCTATATTCCATGCCTTTGTCGATATGAAGATGGTTGGTTGTTAAGTTACACTTAAGGTGGAAGGTAGGTTTGATTAACCTTTCTTTTCTCTCTTGGCTCCCTCCTGATGATCTAGGAGAAAACTAACAATTAAGTTGGCAATAACTGTATTACCTGTCGTCTAAGTGTCCTTATTAACAGCCTTTGGGGCATGAAGAAGATTTCAAAATCTTACCAGGATGACGCCTTTATCCCTGTTATAATTGTTAACACGACTTTGTTGGAAAATCATAATGCACAGCCACAGCCGATGCTGGCACTGTTGACTCCCTTGTTGCTGGGAAGCTTAAGCAGCTAAAAGAGCAGATTGCAACACTTGAAAAACGTGAAGAAAGGTTAGTGAGTGATACTGTTTCAGTTTTGAAAAGACATTTTTATGGTTCATGGATTAATTCCTTTAATTTGTGAGAACAGATATAGGACTGTTTTCGCAGAAAGGATATCGGTATTCAGGAGAGCATGCTGCGAGTTATTTGGCTACAAGGTAGCACACTTCTCTGTGTTACTTCTCAAGTTGATGTCACTCCTGCTTTTACTTTATAGCTCATTATAAATTATAGACATCTGCAAATAGATAGAAATGCGTGCACAAGTTTGAATGCAACTGTAACACAAAAAAGGGTTGCGCTTATTTGTGGGTGAAATAGAGAATAAATAAATTTGCATGCATTTAGTGATATTATCATGTTTATGAATTTTGTTTGTGACTGACCTTCCATTATGCTTCAGATTGTAATGGATGATCACCTGCGCGCGGATGGCATCCCAGTAACAAGATTCACTCTTCATTCAATATATGCTATGAGTGATGACGAGAAGCTTCAATTTGAATATGAATCTGGAAACACAAACATCGTGGTATGGCCAATTTTATGTTCCTTTTGCTGACTACTGGGTAGTTGGTCTGATAATATAAAACGGGACCTCTTCTTATGAATTGGAAATTCTAACTCTCAGTATAGAAATTCTGGCGCTATTTAAGATCACATGCATATAATTAGATGCTTGCTTGCATGGTCTGTTTTCCCTTACAAGATATTACTATTCTGTACGATTATACATTATGCACACACATGATTGTCTTCATGAAGATGAAATCAGATCAGAGGTTTTAGGAGTCATGGTATTTTATATGCTTGTGTATTGATCTGAATTTTATCTTACTCGAATTGCCAGGTGAATGAATATGCTTCACAGACGGAAATCGCTAGACAGGTATGCGCCAAACTTCTTATCTCATAGTTACAATGTTAAACTACAAAAATAACGGCTACGACTACGACTGGAGTTAGAATAGAATGGTATCATGTATGTGTTTAGAGTCTATATTCGTGGCGCCCTTCAAGTTTCATCACGTAGTACACTTCTGTGGAGTATAATTTCTTTCCTTGTACTACTAAGGAAGATCTAAACTTAAAAATTGGTAGAGACTAGAGCTAATAGCTTTCCATCGGTATTAATTATATCTTATGTCAAGATTAAGTTTGAAGAATTAATATCGAACTTACTTATCTGGAATGCATTATCTGTTTTTCACAATTGCTTTCTTCTTTCAGATTGAAATATTTATCCGAAAGATGAATTCCATCCCTGCATTTACCGCAAATCTCACAGTGGAATCTTTCAACAAGCGCACTCTCTCATGAGAAAAAGGTGCAAAACTACACTATATTATTTTACCGAACAAACAAATCATGTTTAGTTTTTTTGTTTTTTCGAATTATCGGCTCCCTTTTCCTGTTAATATTTCTCACACTGTATGTCCAACTGGTGCCATTTAATGGCCTGATTACCAAGTCTTAAGTACCTTTATCTTTTTAATATTTCTGTACATTATCGATATATATGACATGATAATCGAAATAATCTTCGAACTAGGATTGATATACTTGTGACATATTCGGTTAAAGTCAGCCTTAGATGCTGTAGACGAACCTTTAAGGACCTTAAGTGAGGACTCTATATAGGGAGGATGACATCTGATTCATTGTGTTGTGATGCGACCCAATTTGTATTTTTCTCCATGGAATGTAATATCATGCGATGGTTAAAAAAAAAATAATAGGAAAGTGACGTGCTTTTTCCTTAACTTTCGGCATTATTCTGACTTGGAAGAAAATCAAAGCTAGTGATGGTGTGAAGGACCTTCACTGAGTTGGGGTGAAGCTTTTTGACTTGTGTTTTAAACTGTGCGTAAAATTGTCAATGAGATGACTTAGAGTGGGAACATAAAGCCTTTAGAGATGGTCCTATGTTTACGCATCAATTGAGCGATGCACGCTCAGTGGACTTTTATTGAATTCGGTAAGTAAGCTAGGCATTGGACACCTCTACACTTTCTTTTCCTTGCAAATAAGTATGGTTAACATTCAAGACTTGAAAGTCTTGTGTAGAATGCGAAAAATCTGGAATTGGATTAATGAAAATCTTATCGAATCGAATTAAAGGGAGGATGTGAGATTAACACGTTCTTCGTGCCATCACCATACGATGCGATGGTGATTAAAATATATATATATTCTAGTTTTGCAATCTGATAAAGTGTAACAATGGTGAATGACGTGCCATTATATTCTAATTTATATATTTCAGATGGCTACATACATGCATGCGTGAACGTGATGCATATGTTAGATAACTCTTATATATATATATATATATATATATATATATATATATGGACTGCTGCTGAAAGACTAAGGACGTACTTTGACTTGCGTTCCTTGGTCACGTTATCTTGTCTTGAAATATACTTGGAATATACATTATTCGACTATTGTCGTGAAAAAAACGATTTTATACGTGCACTCAGCAAAATACGCACCCTTTTTATATGTAACTAGTTTTCTACACGTTATTGTAATTATTATATGCTAATAAAATTATTAATAGTTTAGTAATTATGGAATTAACATGCGGTTGTAAGATTTTTTTGTGGTTTTATTATTAAATTTATTCTTTAAGTTAAGGGAGACGTGTCAGCACTACAGTCCTCCTACATTTCTATAAATATATAAGATATGATATGCATATCCGCACACTTTAGGGTGTTTCCATCTTTTCTCATCGTCGGGAAAAGCATATATTGTTCTTAAGACTAGTGCATTAATGTTTATATCATGCCATCATGTTAGAACCCACAAGAAGAAGTTGAAATATTCAAAACGAGAAGCACATATTATGGGATTATTATTACATGCGCCATTAAATAGAGGTGTTTTCTTTACTAGGAAATATGGGTTCAAATGTATTAAAGAAAAGAAAAAGGTATTACGTAGGGTAGTGGGGATGAGCCTATATAGAAAGAAGGGAAGATAGGTTTGATATATCTTTCAGTGCTTTGATACCTAATTATGTCTTTTGTTGACAATATTCCATTGTATTACGTGTAATACATAATATAAAATTCGATGGTCAACGGGACTTTTGTGGGAAATCTTCATCTCTGATCTGAAATTACAAAGAGGTAATCATTATTCCATCCACTTTGAACAACGAATGTGCTTGAAATAATATGTATTTACAAATCAAGTATTTCAAAAAGTAACTTTTGGCTTTTCTGTTCTTCTTTGTTTGCATACCAATGAATTCCCATTTTAGTGTTATACATTCATATTAAAAATCATCAAATCGCTCCTTTCTTTTAGTTGTATAGCCCTATCTCTAATTTCTTGGAAAGTACTTCATGGTTGTATATAAAAAGAAAGTTCCATTTGTTGAATATATTCTCAATAGTTCAAATCCGGAATAGTATTGCATAAGACAAGTATTAAATTAAATATACTGATCATCCAACGAACCTACTCTACACTTAAAAAGGTCAAAAACTATATAAAAATAATAATAGAGTCCACATTGAATCATAAAGTTAGTAGCCGTTTGTCTCCACTTTGTCCCCCACCACATTCATTGAATTTTTTTTCAACCTAAGTTATGTCCGTATGTGTTTGTGTGTGTTTTAGGTTGTCAATACTTCTTTTATTATCAGTTATTGTCCACCGACCGGCCAATGGTTTACCTCCACGCGTCGAGTTATATTTTTAAATAGGTATTTATTTTTTGTCTTGGCTTTAGATATAATCAATTCACATTAACAATATGGCATTTATGATGTTCATTTAATGAAATACTCGTTCGTGTGTATTAACATGGTTGGGGTATGGTGTAATGTGTCACATATTATTTTCTGAGCGAAGTTGGATTATACCCAATTGGATAGGAAAGACAAAAATCTTTATTTCATCACTTGCAATTTCAATTATTTGTGTATGTTTATGCTTCATATAATTTATCCCACCAAAGATAAAAAGTTGGTTTTATCTGCTAGAGATATATGGGTAATAAAAGGAAATATGTTATAAAACAAGAATGGGGCCTTTTAGTATAAGATTATAAAATTATTATACATATATTATATATATAGGATTTTTTTGGTATTATTTTCTAAAATTGCATGGTGGGATGTCTTGTAGATTAGTTTTGCTCACCGGATGTATGTTTCTATATAATTATATTATATTAAGTTACATTTAAGTTACTTTTAATAGGTAAAACTATAGTATTAAGTTTAATTTTATATTGTTTTTAATTATAAATAAAAACAATTGAATTTGAAGGATAGTTATAAAGTGCTCTCCGATAATAATGGTTCGTTGCGAAATGTGTAAATATTTGATAGGTTTCGTAACTCTTCTATTAATAATCGAATGTTATGTTTCTCTGTCTTCCCGTCCTTACCTAGATTGATGTACATATTTACATTTATTTCTAACAACAAACGTTATAAAACATACGAGTTTGTAGAAATATATTAATTATTATTTGACTGAGAATCAGCTGTATTGATGTACATATATGTACACATTGAATGGAATCATGAATAGTGATTCGTACGATTTAATATAAAATGTATAGCGGCAAATGGATGGTTGGATAAGGATGAGCAAAAAGGTCATTTAGTTTTCATAAATTAACATTTATTAATTTCTAGTAATTTTCGTAATTAGAAGTGCTTTTTGGACAACACGTAAAGCCAACTATACATCCATGTGCAGTTGACCTTCTTCCGTGATTTTAATAAAAAAATAATAACCATGATAATAATAAATACAGTGTGTTAATAATAGTGTGTGAACCATCATGAATGATATTAGCATACTTTTGAGAATAATGCATCTAACTTTGCATGGAAATTAGCAATACCTTCACCAACCAACAATGTTGGGACTGCCAACCAATCAAAATTGAAGACGTTTATATAAATAATTGATATATTTGGAACGTAACACTAACAGCCACTACTACTTTTGTTTCATTATTATACGTATATAATATTAAAAGGGTCTTTACACGTAAATACTCATTTGCATAAAAGCTTGTAATTCAGTACCATGTCAGTATTTCTTTTATAAGTAGATACCTAATAGAATAAATTTTTTTGCACATAGGTACCCGATCCGCCGCATGTACGCCATATAACACCTTTAGATATTCTATAGCAACGTATTTTGGTACGTAATACGTTGAAAAAATGGTACGTCATATATAGCACACCGAGGTACCATATAGATATCGTGTTGGGTACCGTATAAGCGCATGACGTGGTACGCAATACACATAAAAAAGTGCCGCAAATACTGAGAAAATTGGTACATACAGCAAAACGGCTACCTTTCTGCAAAAAATTCTGACATAGGTACTGATTAATTTTGTTATTCAATTGGGTAATTTTCTATAGATGTCACAATATTAAATTTAGTTTAATTTAGATTTTGTATTGGAACGTAGTTTATACTCACCCCTCACGCTAATAAAATAGAATAGATTATTATGAGTTTTAGACTGATATAGTGTTTATTAGTTTTTTATTCAGAATCTCCTTTTTTTCAGTGTTGTTTACGTACTTTCTTTATTGGTATTTGTTCACTCGACAAGTGTCTTCCCTCTAAATGGTCCAATGTAATAGATCGTTTGAACTCTTTAGCCCCTTGTATAGTTTTATTAGTGAAATTATTATTTACATATATATTAAAATTATATTTGTTGGGCTAATGGCAAGGGGTCATTTTCCAGTGACATTCCTAATATTCATCTCTACAAAGCCTACACTCTCATACGTACACATGTAAGCTCATGCTTGATGAAGCACTTGCGTGCAAATATACATCTTTAAAATAAAATTTAAAAAAAATAATGAAAATATAGTCATAGTGATTCTTTTTGGCAGGTTAGCACTAATTATATTATACGGGGAGGTGGTCAAAATCCAAATACATACAAAAGGCAACTTTTGACTATCCATATCATCCGAATTAAATTACAATTCGCTATAAATTTTTCAAAGTACGGCCTCGAAAGACATAGTAGTAGTGGAACACACTTTTATAATATGTAATATTTATATAATTTATATGTATGTGTCAATATTACATGGTTGGATGATGATGTAACAATCATCATCATAGAGAAAGTGACATCCACGCGCGATGTACATACAGAAGAGTGCAAGGAATTGTAGTAAAAGAGTAATACTAGCTCAATTGGCATTTGTGGAAATTACTTAAAATTGTGGGATCTTCCAATTATTATATTAACAAATACATACACATTTTAAAATTTATTAATCATTATTATTATTTTCTTGAAAGTGAGAGAGATGTGTGTGTCGTGTGGGACTATATATATTGGATGTGGACTCACCTCCAAGCTTATTATATACAACACCACACACACAAAAAACACAACCATAAGAAGCCATCAAACTCTTACAAGAAAAAAAAGATTTACGATTTTAATGGAGGATTCAAGAACACAAATAGATCCTCAGCCATATAAGATGGAAATTAGCAAAGCTTGCGAAGAGAAAACCGTCGATTGGAGAGGAAGATCTTCAGATCCTAAAAAGCATGGAGGGCTTAAAGCTGCTGCCTTTGTTCTTGGTATGCCCACACGCAAACACACACACAAACACCCAATATTATTACATGGATATATTATATATACAATGAATTTGATTTAAAAAATTGTATGTGAAAAAGGGCTTCAAGGGTTCGAAATCATGGCAATAGCAGCAGTTGGGAACAACCTCATAACATATGTAATAAGTGAGATGCACTTTTCATTGGCAAAGGCAGCAAACACAGTGACCAACTTTATAGGGACTGTCTTCATTCTTGCACTTGTTGGTGGTTACCTTTCTGACTCTTATCTTGGTTGCTTCTGGACAATGCTCATCTTTGGCTTTGTTGAACTTTCGGTAAATATACATATACATGTAATATCATATCATTTTACACGTATAAAATACATTAAATAATATCTAACTTTCCCTTGCTTTCTCCCTCTAGCAATACCCCTTTTGGTGACTCTCTCCCTTTCTTCGCCTTGCATTTGCTCTTTTCCTTAACTCTACAAAACGTTTACGTTACAACGTCAAAATTCTTGCACAAAACATGTCACAGAGACACGATTTTTTTTCTCGGTTTTGTATCATTTCGAGAAATTTTTTTTCTAGGGTTTCATATTGCTATCGGTCCAAGCCCATCTCCCTCAGCTAAAGCCCCCGCCATGCAATATGCTCGCAAGCCCCGAAGAATGCGTAGAAGCTAAAGGGTTCAAAGCCCTAATTTTCTTCCTAGCACTATACTTAGTTGCTCTTGGAAGTGGTTGTGTTAAGCCTAACATGATAGCTCATGGGGCAGATCAGTTCAACCAAGAAGATCCTAAGCAGTCGAAGAAGTTGTCGAGATACTTCAACGCTGCTTACTTCGCGTTTTCGATGGGCGAACTTATTGCACTAACTGTTTTGGTTTATGTCCAAACATATTCTGGGATGGATGTGGGGTTTGGTGTCTCAGCTGCTGTAATGGCGATGGGGTTGATAAGCTTGATTTCTGGAATTCTTGTTTATAGGAATAAGCCTCCTCGTGGGAGTATATTGACGCCTATTGCCCAGGTAATAATTAATATGATATGTGTTTTCGTTTTCTTTCTTTATGTATTTTCGTCTTATAATGGATTACGTGACTTTATGTGATTAATCGATTTTTTATTCATTTGTTTCTTTCCTTTTTTTTTTTTTTTGGCAATGCAACTTGCAAGTGCTTCATTTGATTAAAAAGTTGCTTTGGTTTCTTGTCCTTTAGAGGGGCTATTATTCTTGTTTAAAATTTTGTAGGGACCCATTGAAAAGGGCCAAGATTGCTCGAGAGATTATAATGCATGTATTTATATTATCAACTCAACATAACAATATTTGTCTTGTTTATTGATTGTAGGACATAGATAATAATGACTAATTTAAATATAATATGAAGTTGAGTAAGTTTTGAGGTAATGCACAGATGGCATGCATTAAAAAATAATCCCAATCATTTAAAAAAATAATCTTTCATGTCGGGCCTATGATTCATATCATTTTCTAGCTGCTGGTATAAAGGTTAATCCGCCTAATTGCAATAATACATCATGAATCGGATAATGTCGGAAGATTTGGCATCTTGCTGATCATACATATATTCATATTCCTACTATGTAATTTTATATTTTTATATCCTTTATTTAACGACCCATTGCACGATACACTTATTTAATTCTTCGTTTTAATAATCACAGGTAATCGTGGCTGCAACTTTAAAGAGAAAACAAGTTGGTACAACATGTGACGATCCTCGGATGCTTCAAGCAAGCCACTCCAAGGAGCTTTGTAATGACACTGTTTCTGATAATAGTCACCTCACTCAAAACCTTAGGTACGTAATATTAATGCCATTTCTTTTATCATCATATACGACACAATATACTCACAATAAAAACAACGCCAAAACCCAGCCCGTGACACACACACACACACACACACACACTTTAATATATGTTACAATAATTATATATTTCTCTTACACGTACGTACGTCAGATTCTTGAACAAGGCATGCATAAAGACGACGACAGCTACTCATCAAGAAAACGACGACAGTACAACCAAAGAAAGCCCATGGAAGCTATGCACCGTTGACCAAGTCGAACAAGTCAAAACCCTAATTTCAGTCATCCCAATATTCGCATGCACAATCGTCTTCAACACAATCTTAGCCCAACTGCAAACCTTCTCGGTACAACAAGGAAGTTCCATGAACACGCACTTGGCAAAATCTTTCCACATACCACCAGCTTCATTACAAGCAATACCCTATATAATGCTCATCTTCATCGTCCCTCTATACGAAGCATTCTTCGTGCCCTTCGCACGTAAATTCACGGGCCATATTTCTGGGATAACTACTCTGCAACGCATAGGCACTGGCCTTTTCTTGGCAACCTTTTCGATGATCGCAGCTGCACTAATGGAGAGGAAGAGAAGGGATGCCTCGGTTGGTAAGAACGAGACGCTGTCCATATTTTGGATCACCCCTCAGTTCTTGATCTTTGGGGTGTCCGAGATGTTTACAGCCGTTGGATTGATTGAGTTCTTTTACAAGCAGAATCTTAAGGGAATGCAGTCTTTTTCGACTGCTATAACTTACTGTTCTTACTCATTTGGCTTCTTTCTGAGCTCAGTTCTTGTCTCTGTGGTGAATAAGGTGACCTTTCGATATGGTGGGAAAGGATGGCTTAGTGAAAACGATTTGAATGAGGATAGATTGGACTTTTTTTATTGGTTCTTGGCAGTTTTGAGCTCTTTGAACTTCGTTAGTTATCTGTTATGTGCGAAGTGGTACTCGAAGAATCAAAGGAGGGAATGTGGTTATGTTCTTCCTAAGGTTGGTGGCGATGGTCATAATGTCTATCCCGTGAATGATATGGTATGAAGAAAATAATGTATGAAATTGTAGATCTTTTATGTTATGATTTGCTTATGTTATAATAGTTGTATTGTTAGAGAAAGTTGGATTAGTGCCGTTTATGGTTGAGGGCACTTTTGCACAAAGATGTATAGGGAAATGCTATCATATTATTGGTAATAGATGTTTATTTTCCTACTACCGAGGGTTTCCAAAAGTCTATGGAATTATCTTCATATATGTTGTTCGAGACGAGAATAATAATTTGAATGACGCTAGCAAGGAGAAAAATGGTTCATTGTTGGAATTTAATTTTGTTAAATTTTTAATAGGCAAATGAACATGCATGCATGTGCTTGCATGGGAAATTAATGAATGAAGAACATCTTTATGATGGCAAGGCAGTGTACACCACTTCAGTGTATTTTGTGTATTATGTTCGCTTTGATTTGATATGCATAAATCAAATGAAAGTAGACAAAAAAAAAAAAAAAGATAAAAACAATGTACACATTGAGAGATAATGTCAAATAGTAACCGTGCAGTGTGCACACTCTATGCATGCGCAAAATCTAACTACCTATTAAATAAACAAATAAATTGAAATAGAAATTTATTTAACTTATGATTTTAATTTTTTACTCATTTGATTCAGAATTCGCTACTGTTTGATGCTTTTGACAATATGAACGTGAGTGCAATATGAACGTGGGTTACATTTTTTCAAAAATTATTATTAATTTGTAAGTTAAATATGATGGATCAATACACAGACCATTGAATTAGTGGCAGTTTAACCAAAGTCATGAGGTTTAATAGGATAGATACGAAGTGACGAAAATAATTAATTAAATAAAATAAAATATGAGGTTCACGGATCTCTCTTTCTCTGTAAAAAAATCCATCATAACACTATCCATCTGTATCTTGATAGTGATATTATTGTGTCTTCTTGTCTATTGTTTGTTTTCTGAATGTTTTTTCTTTCTTTACTTTCTCTTTTTCTATGGAGGAGCATGTCTCAAACATGTTTCGATTAGCCCCAACAGTTTTTACCTTTGCAATTTCGACATCTCTTACACTGACTCAACCTTCATCAACTTGTTGTCTAAAAGACGAACACCACATTGGACCCTCCACCATATATCTTCATTATGAGGATCATGTAATAACCTTTTTTTCCTTGTTCGTGTAGGATATTGATTAAATCGTGACGCTTATCTTATTATGATCATCAGAGTATGCACACACACACAAAGATATATATAGATGTATAGATGAGTAATGTTATGGTGCTCACCTTGCTTGGCACCTTCGTGAGCACCAACCACATTAACGCGTCAAATCGGCATACGATGGAATTTTTATTTACTATAACCTACACATGGGATTAGTGAACCCGTCGGGGGTTGATTTGGCATGTTGACGTGGCACAAAAAAAATGCCACATAACAGGTGCCCACTCGTGAGCACCATAACATTTCTATATGTATATATATATATATATATATATATATATAATTCGCAATTTAAGATCTTGGCTTAGCAAAAGTAAATTTGGTGGCTGCTGATAAATGTATGGATGAAGCTAGATAGAATCACAATAAAAATGATTTTTATTTCTTCTATTTGACATACAAAGTCAAACGCAACAGTTGAAGCACTACATGTGTGTTTGCAACGTGCTAGGAGCCTTTTCTTGATCTTCAATATTGTTCAATAAAACACCATTAAAAAAGAAAGAAAACAAAAGTTAGAAATGCATTATGGCAACTATAGGGCACAATAATGGAACTATATTATGTCAATTCGAAACACCCCATGAATAGTTCGATTAAATTAAGCTTCGAGCTTGAATATATCGAGCCTTAAACCAAGAAAAATGGAGACGACGATCAGCTCCAACCAAAACTACTCCAACTTACGAATGAGGAAAAAAAATGCTCGAGGATATATATTCCAATTAAAGAAAATTTTTTGCCTAGTTTAGGGTTTCTTAACTACGTAAGCCCTTGAATTAAAATGAATTGAAGTTAATGGCGAAGTATCTACGACTATCTAGCTATTTAGCTTCACTAGAAAGCAAGAAGACTATGCAATCTTTATATCTAGCGTTGTCGGCCTAAATCAACTTTTATCAATATATTTAAGGCAAATTAAATTAGGTCACTAAGTATACAAGTTTCTATTTTTGGGTTACTATGTTTGATAATTGCAAAAGTAGGTCAGTAACTTTCATGTGAAAATAATTTTGGGTCATTTTCAATTTTAGGTCACTAAGAATATATTTTTTCGATTTTGGGTCACTAAGTTTAGATTTTTTCAATTTTGGGTCACTATATTTATAAAATTAGTACCAAATGAGTGATCCAAAATTGAAAAGAAATGTAATTGTGACCCAGAATTGAAAAAATATATTCTTAGTGACCTAAAATTGAAAAATGACCCAGAATTGTTTTCACATGAAAAGTTAGTGACCTACTTTTGCAATTATCGAATATAGTGACCCAAAAACGAAAACATGTATACTTAGTAACCTAATTTTATAATTTTCCCTATATTTAATTATGTACATCATTGACAAAATTAATAGACCTTTATGTCAAATTGTTATAACAAAAGAATCATTTCAGAACCAAAACTTTTGGAACGGAACATCTTTAACATTGCATTCGACACATTAAAAGTTATCATAAGATGTTAATGCTTCGAGAAGAATAATAACAAAAATATAGTGCAATTACTACAATTAGGGTTGCAAACGAATTGAATCGAGTCGAATACCGCAATATTCTATTCCTATTCGGATGACAATCGAATACGAATACGAATATTCAAATATTTAATCGAATCATAAAATCGATTCTTATTCGAATTCGAATATTTTCCCGAATATTCGAATCGAATATCGAATATTTGTATTCAAAGTCATCTTTTATTTTTTATTAATAAAATATAGACAATATTATACTTAAAATATATATTGAATTATAAAATTATATTTAAACATTTATTGAATTATAACATATTATTTTAAATGTTTTGGTGAGTTATCATATATTATATGTGAATATATATTAATTATATTATATTTTATGTTATACTATTCGAATCGAATAGTTCGATTAATTTTCGAATCGAATATTGTGATTTCATATTCGTATTCGTATATTTATCGAGTCAAAAAAAATATTCCTATCGGATTCGTATTCTAGATATTCGAATTCGAATCTTAAAATTTCGAATCGAATCACGAATCGAACAAAAAAAGTTCGATTCGTTTGCAGCCCTAACTACAACCGTATTGATTGGTTTATTCTGTCCTATATATTTTTAATTGAAAGGCTCATGTTGGGCTAATCCCGTTGTACACAACTCGGCCCATTTTACTAACCCAATAAGAAAGAATCATTTTTCTGTTATGAACTCGCTAAAGGTTGAGCTCGAAAGTGGTACGTTCGGTGAAGATGAGATGAGTGAAGATGCTGCAAGAATGAAGACTGCTGTAGCAAATGATTGGATTGGACTTGATCGTGAAGGAGTGGGCTGAAGAGGAGAATATCTGGGCCAAGTGTTTAATTACTTATATTTCATGTTGGGTCAAAAGCCCATTTATGTTGCTGTTATAAACAATGTACGAGAGATTATACAGATTAAGCAAAAGATTAAACCTAATTCTCATCTATCTTCATCTTCGCGTCTCATCGCTAAGGTAAAGTTAATCCTTGACCAGTCATTCGCCCAAAAATCGTGAGTTTTTTCTTATTCGAAACGAGCTCTATTTCCTCTGAACTGGTCAAACGCAAGCACAATTTTTCGATATAAAATCATCCCAGCCAGTGGAAAGGATCTTCAGCTATACCCAGGTAATGAAAACCTTAACCATGACTTCAATTTTTTCGTTCATGTGAGCGTAAGGGCTATTTCGTGAATCCATTTTGCTTTGCTCAATTTTCATATCTAAAAGTGCATACAGATCTCCAACTAACGCTGATGGTATTTGTTGTTTCGTTCTTCGAGAGGAGTATGACTTTTTTTTTTTTGTTTGGGATCGACTTGTTGCTACTTGGAATGGAATCTCGTTGGGTTATCGACTTAAGTTATTCAGTTAAGTAGCTAAAATGTTTACTTGCTGATATTTTTTACTCCTTGGTTTTTTTGTTTATGTTTTAATTAGTTTGTTTCTGGAGAAATTCATGGGGGGATGAGTTATGGTTGTAAAGGATGATGATCATGTGAGGGCGATGTTTTACGTTTGTGTCATCGAGGATTGGGCTTATCACGTTGAAAGTGCATTACATATTAGGCGGAATTGCTATTTCACTTTGACAGAGCGTTACGTTTTTCTTGTTCGTTTCAGGAAGAGAAGTGATAATGTTTGTCTTTTTACAAAGACTACTTCAGCAAAATAGAATGTTGCTGCTCTTGCTATCTTGTTCAACAGTGTTATCATGCCTTCTTAGGAGGGAGAGGATAATTTTGTCATTTCCTTAATTTTACCTGAGATAATTTTGTTCTTATTTTGGAAACTAAACTAAATAATACTTGTGTGGACCACTGCCTATATGACACAGTGAACATATTACTTTTTCCACCGACTGGATTACATGAGGTAATAATCTTCAGCCCAATCTTATACTTGCTTATCATGTGTGTCCAACTAAACGCAGTCATAGGCGATTTAAGTGAACGAAACCCACTGCCGACGAAAAAAAAAAGCCGAAACCTCAAATGCTCGGTGCCAACTCGATTGCGTCCACCGCCGCCGTGCACTCGGCGCACAACTGTAGGAGCTTTCCCTTCTCGGCGGATCTGCGCTACGCTCCCCTTTACCTCCCCAGCCACTCCATAACCCTTGAATTTGTACAAATATAGCTCATTCAGTTCATTTTTTTTCTTTCTATTCTTGGCTCGGATTTGATTTTCCGTTTATTTTTATTGTTCTGTAGCGTCGGGCTTCGCGGTATAAGATATCTGGTTATCGAGTTACGGCTATGGCGGAGACTCTGTCAAACTATAAGCTCGACGTGACGACATCGTCCCCTTCTGGTGTAGTTTTTTCTTTCATCTGTTATTCTGTAGTTTCTTAGTTTTGTGTTGCTTAACATGCTTTTAGTTAGCTGTTGTGTACGTGCTCGGTTTTATATTGATTTTCAATTAGCTTTTTCATGTCATATACAGGGAAAAGGCAGGCATTGATTTCTTTATCGGATAAGAAGGACTTGGCTTTGCTAGGCAATGGGTTGCAGAAATTGGGGTGAGTTTCTTGATGAAATTATACATTATAGATATGCTGCGAACTTATTGTCCAGAAGAGTTAGTAAGGTTGCAACTTTTGATTTTGGCAGTTTATTATGCTTGAGACGTTGTGAGATATGATAATGTTCATGTTCACATGGATGATTTCCGACGTCATTTAATCGTTAAAGTTGAAAATATTAAGCCACCATTATCACTACTTTCCAATTTGTATTATCAGATTTTCAATTGTCTCCACGGGAGGAACTGCATCTGCTCTTGAAAGTGTTGGTGTGCTTGTTATCAAGGTTGAAGAACTTACGCGCTTTCCTGAAATGGTTAGTCTTAATCACGTCTTGCATGCAAAAAGCATTTCTTTTTCACTTCTTGTAGGAAAGAAGAGGCAAGATCTAGGTCGTTTATTGAATAGTCTTATCCTTATGTTATCTATTTATAATCCTATTGTAGCTAGATGGTCGAGTGAAAACTTTACATCCTAACATCCATGGAGGTATTCTTGCAAGAAGAGATCAGAAACATCACATGGAATCTCTGGATAAGCATAGAATTGGTGAGTTGGTGTTAGATGAATTGTTAAAAGATACGGCTCTTCAATTTTCCAATAAATATCAACTTATAGTCTGTTTTTTAGCTTTTGGATGTACTTCTGTTGGCTAGTTTTCTTTAACACATTGAGACATAACATATTTTCTTCAATTTATTTTTTCGCAGGTACTTTTGATGTGGTAGTGGTGAATTTGTATCCCTTCTATGATAAGGTTTCTTTTTCGAGCGGGATTTCTTTTGATGATGGAATTGAAAACATTGATATAGGGGGACCTGCCATGATCAGGGCTGCAGCAAAGGTTTTGATGGTCTTACTCTTGCCTTTATTCGTAATGTTAATATGAAAATTGGAAGGACTAAAATCTTCATCGAGGGGAACAAAGGCGAAGAACAATCATGAGCATCAAAAATTATTTCTTTTGGCTTTTTCATTCGCCATCTCACGTGTGTTTTGCATGCTTGTTATATCTCCTCTACCCCCTTTGAACCTCATTATTTTACAACATGATAGAGCAATATCTATCTGTTTACGTCTTTTGAAGTGTACACCCTAGTCTAGACTAGACATCTTTGTCCTGGAAAATTAGTTATATCTATTGAATTTATTTGTTGTTTTCAAATGTTCGTTCCTATTCTAACTGAGATCAAATTTTGGGTTCAACTTTCATTCCTACAGAACCACAAGGATGTTTTGGTCATAGTCGATCCTCGAGATTATCCAAGACTCTTAGAGTATCTCAGTAAAAACCAGAATGACCATGAGTTCCGAAGGACGTTGGCTTGGAAGGCGTTTGCGCATTGTGCTTCTTATGATTCCGCAGTTTCAGAATGGTTGTGGAAACAAACGGGAGAAGGTGGCGTTTCATACGTTATATTTCACTGCTAATTATGTAATATGTAAGTAAAATATGGGGATGTCATATTTATTCTCATGTGTATATGCATATTTTTGGCAGATAAATTTCCACCTACCATGACAGTGCCTTTGTCGCACAAGAGTTCACTGCGATATGGTGAAAATCCTCATCAAAAAGCAGCGTTTTATGTCGATAAGTCACTTGCGGAGGTCAATGCTGGTGGCATTGCTACTGCTATTCAGCTCCACGGGAAGGTACATTAAAATTGATTCATTGATCGTGACTTGGGTGACTACACTGAGTGACGTAACTGTTTTTATTTCTTGTTGTATGATTGGTATGAAGTTTTGATCAAACATCTTTACAGACTAACGGTCAAACAATTGGAAATCGCCTTAAATAATCGCACCATCTTATAATATGCATCTGTTATATGTCATGAATCTTCTTGGAGTGGTATTGAAATTAGTAGTTCCCACATGGACACTGTTTCCTTTTGACATTTTCATTACCTATTAAATTTTGATATAGTTTTCGCATCTCAAACTCTTTATGAATGTTTCATGCAGGAGATGTCTTATAATAATTATTTAGACGCCGATGCAGCTTGGAACTGTGTATGTGAGTTCCCCGAACCCACGTGTGTAGTTGTGAAGCACACAAATCCTTGTGGAGTAGCATCACGCAATAACATCGTCGAAGCGTATCGGCTCGCCGTTAGAGCAGACCCTGTTAGTGCATTCGGTGGTATCGTAGCATTCAATGTTGAAGTTGATGAGGTAATTTTTCCTCTGTGTCTTTTAGTACATATCATGACTATTATCGAACAACATAATCACTGATCTAGTAACTCTCACAGGCTCTTGCAAAGGACATCAGAGAATTTCGAAGCCCAACAGACGGCGAAACACGAATGTTTTACGAAATCGTAGTTGCTCCCAAGTACACTGAGAAAGGGCTCGAAGTGCTCCGTGGGAAGTCCAAGACATTGAGAATCCTCGAAGCAACTAAAAACAGTAAAGGGAAGCTCTCACTCAGACAAGTTGGAGGTGGTTGGTTAGCTCAGGACTCAGACGATCTGACCCCTGATGACATCACCTTCAACGTTGTCTCCGAGAAAAGGCCGCAAGAAAATGAACTCAACGACGCGAAATTCGCATGGCTCTGCGTCAAGCACGTGAAGAGCAATGCTATCGTTATCGCAAAGGTCAGTCTGAGCCCAACCCAGCTAGATTCTTATTTGTAGAAGTCTCTTATCACAGTAATATTTATTACTTGTGTGTTTTGTCTTTGTAGAATAACTGTATGTTAGGCATGGGAAGTGGTCAACCTAATCGCGTTGAGAGCCTGAGGATAGCTATTAAGAAAGCGGGTGATGAAGTCAAAGGAGCTGCTTTGGCTAGTGATGCATTCTTCCCTTTTGGTAAGAATATCATTTTTTTTTGTTATTCATAACATGTGCATACTTGGATGGATTGATTCATTGTTTGATTTTATTTTATTTTAAAAAATAATAATAGCGTGGAATGATGCGGTGGAAGAAGCTTGTAAGAGTGGGATCGGCGTAATAGCTGAACCTGGAGGGAGTATAAGGGACGGCGATGCGATTGAGTGCTGTAACAAATACGGAGTTTCGCTCCTTTTCAACAATGTCAGGCACTTCAGGCATTGATCGATCTGAGTAATGCTTCGAATTTCGTCGCTTTTTGCGTTTTTCTTTAGTTCTCTTTTTCGGGTAGGAAGTACTCTCTACTGCTGTTTGTTTGGCGATTGATTTTGTTCTGCACCTTGATGAAATCTGCCGATAATGTTATTTCATATACAATAACAAACAATCAGTTACTTGCTAGGTGGTGTTTTATTTGTGTCTTGGAATTTGGCTTTTTTTTTTTTTCAAGAGATCAAATTTCATATCATTTTGTTGCTTTCCTCACCATCTAAGGAGCAGCTGCCGTAAGAAAAAATTAAATCAACGCAGACTCGAATCAAAATCTTTAACGTGCTATGCTATGCTACTTTCCTCCGATTTAAATAAAAATCTTTTACGATGATCTCCATTTTGACTGAACGACCGTACGGCATTCTCCAAAGTGAATGTATTCTTTTTGTATTCGCAAATAATGCCAATCGATCGTCTATATTATATTTATCGTTATGAATGTTAAATTTTTGCTCGAAGTGGAAAAGTATTATGCAAATGAATAAGGAAAATATCATGAAAGGAAAGGAAGGAAAGCAAAAATGTTAGTATAAGGGCATATATTTCATATCCGACAAGTAGGTACAGCCCAATTAGTTAAAGCCCATCAATCCAATTAATTCTTCTCTTCAATTTCTTTCCCATCGAACCGAACCGCCGGGAACGAACCGGACAAAAAAAAAGAGGAAATCAGTGTCGTTTTGTTTCGACGGGCCGCCCGGCCAAACCTCTCTCACTGAAGACTATGAATTTCAGTCAACAGCAGCGGAACCATAGGCAACTTTGGGGTCGAAAATGTTTAAAACAGAATAATACGAAAGATTAGGTACGTCGTAAAATTGTGAAGATTTCTTATGCACGTTTTACATAATATGTTTATTATACACCCGATGATAAATTGCATATTGTAATTATGAAGAAACAATAAATTAGATCAAAACATACATTGAAATCATATGAAACAATTATTCTTCGTATAATCATTTAAAATTATTTTTTATATATTTTTAGCATATGTATTACATATAATGACCAAATGATACTTGTAACTTAGGAATCGAAGAATAAATTTAAAACAAGAAGCGGCGTCTAGTCCATTATCTAATCTAATCTTCAAAATGTGTTATATACGTTTTGCATAGATGTTTATTACATAGATGAAAAATTAATTCCATATTTAAATCAATATAATATTATGAGTTGTAAATTTGTAAACAAAATAATAAAGGTGATAAGCTCTTTGTAAATCTTAATGTTTCTTATATACGTTTTTTAACGTACGTTACAAATACAAGAAGAAATAACATATTATAATAGTGACACAGTCAGAAATTATAATCTGAATATTGCTTTCAAAATGACGTTTTCATAACACATTTGGTTTATATATGAAAATAATTTTTATAATGTAATGAAATATATTTTGGTTAATAAAAATAAAATCCAAATTATTTAACATAATTCTAAATCATAAAATATAAATATACGGCTTTTTACTACTTTGGTTAGATTACCTAATCTTTTTGTAATAAATTATTGTTAATATTATTTACGAATATGATTTACATAATATATTAAAGAGAAATAAATTAATATAGAGAGCAATTTAAATTAAATAAATTAATTTCAGAGAATAATTATATTGAAATTATTATTAATGATAAGATTTAATTCGTTTCTTTAATTTAGAGTTGATTCTCCAATAATCGAAATTTCGAATATTAATATATTATTCAGCCCACTAGGAAGGACAATGTAGGTTTCTTTTCTAATCATCTTCCTCATACGAATCTTCTGATAAAATACCGATGTCGACGCCATCAACCACCACCCTTTGTAGCGCCGGCCGCCGGGGGTTCGGTCGACCGTCGACCCCTCTGACCACCCTCTGATTCCGTCTCTGAGTCGACCAAAACCCACCGCACAGAAAAAACACAAAACCTCAAATGCTTAGTGCCGCCAACTCCATAGCATCCACCGCCGCCGCGCACTCGGCGCACAATTGTCGGAGTATTCCCTTTGCCAGCTCGCCAGCTCCGCGCTGTGCTACACTTTACCTCTCCAGCCCCTCGGTAATAACACCCTTACATTTGTTCTCTGGTATGGTTCAGTTTTTGTTTCGATTCTGTTTTTTATGTAAAATTTCCTTTTCTGTGTGTTTTTCTCATTGTCTTGTAGCGCCGGACCACACTGTGTAAGAAGATACCTGGTTATCGAGTTAAAGCCATGGCAGAGACTCCATCGACCTCCTCGAAAGTCGATGCCACTTCATCCCCTAATGGTAGAGCGTTTCTTCTCATCTGTGATTATACTGCATTTTTCTGAGTTTTGCGTTGCTTAATATGCTTTTAGTTAGTGGTTGGTTTGTGTTAGCGTTTTTATATCTTAACTTCCAAATTAGCTGTTTCTTATGATATTCAGAGGTACGTGGATTGTCCGAAACTGTAGTGGGCGTTCTTGGGGGAGGACAGCTTGGTCGCATGCTCTGTGAAGCAGCTTCACAGATGGCAATAAAAGTAATCGTTTTGGACCCGATGGAGAATTGTCCAGCGAGTAATTTATGTCATCATCATATGGTTGGGAGATATGATGATAGTGCTACTGTAGAAGAGTTTGCTAAAAAGTGAAAATTATTGAAGAACTTTCTTTAACTTTGGAGGTAGAACATGCAATGTTTTGAAGTATTATTTGTGCTGTAGGTGTGGGGTATTGACCGTAGAAATTGAGCATGTCAATGCTGAAATCCTGGAAAAGCTAGAGAAGCAAGGTGTGGATTGCGAACCTAAAGCTTCAACGATTAAAATTATCCAGGTATACATACATTCATTGAGAATCATTTATTCGCGAGAACTTTTTCGACTTTTTTTATATAACATGTCTCGATGATGAATTTATTCCTGAATCATTCTGATGGTAGGCTGCGCTTTTTCAAGATTAAGTAACTCTATCAGATGTTCAAGTAGCATTTAGGTTCTTCTACTTATATATAAAACATAAGTTGTTTGTGCGATGATTGAACTTACACATTATCAGTTAGATTAGTAAACTCATGAAAGATTCTACTTAAGCTGTAACCATCCACCCACCCGCCCGCCTGCACAGATTTATGATGTTGGAAAGCTTGATTGAAATTCAGAGCTGAAATTTATGCAATGAATGTGAAAAACCCTGCACAAACTATGTCGTGAGTTCTGAAGTTATATAAAAGAAGATTTTTTGATTCTATAGCCTATACATCATTCTATAACAGGATAAATACCTCCAGAAGGTTCATTTTTCTCGACATGCGATTCCTCTCCCTAACTTTATGCAGGTACTTTCATATTTTGGTGAACGTTTTTAGATGTTAAATAAAATTAATCTCATATCTAAGAGGCCTTTGTTTCACATACAACTTTGGAAGTAGATAGATGATCTTGAAGGGGCGAAAAGAGCTGCAGACCTATTTGGATATCCACTTATGATAAAAAGCAGAAGGTTGGCTTATGATGGACGAGGAAATGCTGTTGCAAAAACGGAAGGGGATATATCTTCAGCAGTCAACTGTAAGATTTCCCTGATAAAAATTTGCTATGTTTTTTGTACTTTGCTGTTAAGACAGTGGAGTACGAAATCCAAATTATGTGCTTGATTTGATTGATGAGACGAGGACGAGTTGACAGTGGTTTTTGGTCCTTGATTTTGTCTTCTGTAATGTTTGTTTAGCGATAATTGCTGATTGTCGTAAATTTTCTGCATATTATACCTTCTATCCGATTACTTTTAACTTCAATTCCTCCCTTGTGTAGCCCTTGGTGGATATTCACGTGGTCTGTATGTTGAGAAATGGGCACCATTTGTGAAGGTTAGCATTTATCTTGGCAATACTTCATTTTGCCCACGGAGCTATTAAAATTTTCAAAATGATTACAAATTGTTACGACCCACGGCCCGTTGACCTAGTCAACGGTCAGCTCGGTCAACCTCATGACACAAATCTTATTCTGCTGACTTACTCTTCTGTGCAGGAGCTTTCTGTCATTGTCGGAAGAGGAAGAGATAACTCTGTGCTATGCTATCCCGTTGTAGAAACTATCCATAGGCAAGATGATAATTTTCTCGAATACATATAGTTCATTCAGAGATGCATATTGCATATTTATGTTAGGAATGTTCTTCAATTAGGCCTTGACTCTGTACCCTAGTACACGTACATAAATGCGATTAATCTAAACGTAAAGATATACACTATGTGTCTTTTTTTCTACATGTGAAGAAAAAGTATATCTGACATTTAAAACAGTAGAATTCGTTGTTTTTGACATTTTTGACAAAGGATTTGATGTCTTCTCTTCTCGTAGCTGTTGATGCTCACATAGTTATGATAGTTTGAGGATATTTAGCATTAAGAAATGGGCTAGTTATCAATCTGGACATTGGTGTTGCTTGTTAAGTTTGGATATCTCGTGCTTTATTACATTTCTTATTGATGATCTAATTCCTTTCGCAGGGATAACATATGCCACATTGTGAAGTCACCAGCCGCTGTGCCATGGAAGATACTAAAACTTGCAACTGATGTCGCACACAAGGCTGTGAGCTCATTGGAAGGTGCTGGAGTGTTTGCTGTTGAATTGTTTTTGACAGGCGATGGCCAGGTAGAAAATTCACATTTCATTGCTGATGTCACTCTAAATACAATATATTTACCGATGCCAAAATATGGCAACTCAAGCTGTTTTTGCTAATCTCATTGTCTATGTTCTTAGGTCTTACTGAACGAAGTGGCACCAAGGCCTCATAATAGCGGACATCACACAATTGAAGCTTGTTTTACTTCGCAATTCGAGCAGCACTTAAGGGCAGTTCTTGGGCTCCCACTGGGTGATCCATCTATGAAAGCGCAAGCTGCTATCATGTATAATATACTTGGAGAAGATGAGGTAAACTTGTTGTTGATTCGAGCTTAGAACCTTTTTTTGATGATATATGTTGTGTGGACATATCCTTATTTTAATAATATATAATTATGTTATATAGGGTGAAGCTGGTTTCTTGCAAGCTAATGAACTTATAGGAAGGGCACTAAGAATCCCAGGAGCATCGATACATTGGTATGACAAACAAGGTTTGTAACTGCTGGAATTTTTTCTTTCACATGCTATACTTCGCGTCATAAGCTTATTTCTATATTCTGACTCTGTAGAGATAAGGAAGCAAAGGAAGATGGGGCACGTAACATTTGTCGGCCCCTCCATGGGCATTGTTGAAGCGAGGTTGAAATCCATGCTAGGAGAAACAAGCAATGGCAAGCCTCCAGGTTATTTGCACAATTTACACTACATTGGCATTGTCTATGCTATAGGTGAGATATCATGCCACAAAACTAATGAAACACTAGAATAATTTATTAATGACTGACCTAACTCAACTCTTCCTAGATGCTATGATCATAACTCCCTTCCAAATTTAGTCCCGGATTATGTAGAAAAAGATAGGAAAAATATGCAGATACCTAAATATACAGTTAGACTCCGGTATAAAGATTTTAATATTTTGAACAATTAAGTACTTCAAGCTTTGTCCTTGTCTTTGATATGCTTACACGAATTCTCCGTTTGTCCCTTTTATACTGTTTCAAGAATTATAACTTCTCAGGGAAACTAAAATAATCTCTTCAGAGCAGGCATTAGTTTTTTTTTTGTTTTTTGCAAGTGTTTACTCTGCATAACCTGCGTATATTTTTGCCGCAGCTGCACCACGCGTTGCTATCATAATGGGCTCTGACTCCGATCTCCCAGTGATGAAGGATGCTGCAAAACTCTTGAGAGAATTCGACGTGCCTGTCGAGGTTATATTATAATATCTTCGATTTCAACAATTGTTGATTCATTCAATAAGCAGCTATCAGCTTTTTCTAATTTTTTTTCATTACGTAAATATCAGGTAAGAATAGTCTCAGCTCATCGTACGCCAGAGATGATGTTTTCTTACGCATCATCTGCTCGAGATCGTGGCATCCAGGTTATCATCGCTGGCGCTGGTGGTGCAGCTCACTTACCAGGTCAGAACATAGTTCATATATATATATATACACACACACACATATGTTATGTTTTATCATGCCACGCCCGACGAGTCGAACAGGCATGGTAGCTGCATTGACCCCATTGCCTGTGATTGGTGTCCCTGTGCGTGCATCTACATTGGATGGGCTCGACTCTCTTTTGTCGATTGTTCAGGTACTTTTTTCGTTTTTTAGTTTTCCCTTTTTTTTTTTCTTATTTCCCCTTTTTCACTTGAATATTCTCGTCATTTTAATTCATTCGGTGCAACCTAAACAGATGCCAAGAGGGGTGCCCGTTGCAACAGTATCGATAAATAACGCAACAAACGCCGGTCTATTAGCTGTAAGGATATTAGGAGTTAGTGACATTGATCTGCAATCTAGGTGAGTATGTAAATACATTCTTTATTTCCTTATATATATATATATATTTATATATATAGTTGCGAATCATTTTGAAAGAAAGTTCATGTGCTTAGTATGTGTTTGTATAGGATGGTACAATATCTGGAAGATAGAAGAGACGAAGTATTGGTTAAAGGTGAGAAGCTGGAAACAGTTGGTTGGGAAGAATACTTGAGCAGCTCAACTTAGTTGACGATGAAAATGATGATGGCTTCTTCTTCTAATCAGTTCTTTATGTAGGCTACTAATGTATTATTATTAGTACAATCTGCCACCTACTTTTCTGTCATGGATTAAGGCTCAAGAGATAATCTCAATCTTGTATGATTTTTATTTATTAAAAAAAAGGTCTTATTATTTATATTTACATCCCCTCTAGAGGTGAAAAGTGCATGAAATTTGTTAAAATTAATACTATCCTTACTAATTTTACAAAATCATTAATTGGGTCAATTCCTTTCATAATCCTAGTCAACCCGAGTTATTTAGTCTTTAATTTATTTTTAGATATTTATTTGTCAATTTACATTTATAGTCAACTTTGAATGAATATTTTAGAGAAACAATATTGCTTTTATATGTTTATATTAATTCACATTTACTCAACTTATCAACTTAGGATACTCAACCTAGAATTAATATACAATTCAATGTAACATGAATATTTCGTTTGTATACAAATAGAAATAAAATTTATTTGAAGCAGCAATTGGGTTGCAAACAAATCGAATCGAGTCGAATACCATAATATTCTATTGATGATAATCGAATCGAAATACGAATATTCGAATATTTCATCGAATCATAAGATTCTTATTCGTATTCGAAAATATTCGAATCGATGTCGATAAAACGACACTAGAAGCTGTTAGTTTCCCGAGGAACATTTCGGGAAACTAAATCCCCCAAGGTTCGCTGATGCCACTAATCCTGCGGTGGCAGATGACTGTTGCGTGCGATCGAGGATATGTTCATTTATAGTCGAGTACCAGAAGAGAAAAGTTTTATGAGCTGTTTCCATGCTAAGGGGAAACACCAGGTTTTGGTGGGACGCCGTTCAGGTTTTAGAAAACCCAATGACGATGTTGTGGGAGCGATTTAAAGAATTATTCCACAACAACTATTTCACATCTCATGAGCAAGGAAGGATGATGTTTGAGTTATGAACTTGAAGCAAGGAGAGATGACGGTCACAGAATATATCCGCAAGTTTGAGGAGTTGTCTCGGCCCCTCATGTGGTGGCAACCAATGTGCCGAAGGTAACGAGGTTCATGACGGGCGTCAAACCTGAAATCTATCAAGACCTAAGGATATCGAAAGCCCGACAAATGAAGTTTACTCAAGTAACGGAGCGAGCGATGATAACTGAGCAAGCTGAGGCACAAATTGTTGAGGCCCAAGAAACGAAGAGAAGAAGAGCAAATCAACAGTGAGGAGGAGGAGGTGATCGCAAACGCCAATTTTCTTTGGCAAAGGCCCTGGTAATAACAATTAAACAACCGACCCGGTCACAAAATTGGCGCCCAATGAACCGAGGACCCGCCAATGTTCCAAATAGACCACCAAACCCCACACTTCAATGCCAACAATGCGGGCGTTACCATTATGCGGATCACATAAGATAATTAAAAAGAGTAGCTAAATAAATATTCATTGGTTACTAACACAAGACGCAACTGTCCGCAGCTTGAATTGAACGATGACCTCTTCACGATCATTATTAGCATATATCGAATTGATCAACAAGAAACATATCATAACGATAGTAAAAAATATATACGAGTAGTATAAGAAATTAGCATGACTCGTGTCCTCAATAGTCAAGAAAGCTTATTGCAAAGAATTGTATGCGACATTATCGACTTACCTATTGATTTATTGGATGAAATGGGGACGGCAGAATAGTTTAGGGTTTTAGTGGTAATGGCGTCGGCATGGCAAGAGTCTTTTGAGGTTCTATTAATATTCTTTTATTATATTTACTAGTATAATATTATGACAGAGAATCTAAAACTAATGTGAAAGTTGCGTGCGTTCTAGTGTATGATGATTAAGACAGAGAATATGCTGTAACACTAATATTTATATAGTGAAATATATAGTGGAATAGAGTTTGGAATAGGTGATCCGAGCCGCAAAACCAGATATGTGCTAATCAAAGGTTCAGGACTGCGTAGTGATCACAATGGACATAACAAACAAGCTCTTCTCGGTTGAGACTGAATCGTGCCACTACACGGTTCAATCAGCCTATGCGCTTCTCCTTCTAGTTGCTACGAAACATATGGCCGAAGCAAATTGCAGTGATGGTGGTGGGGGAATGGGGAAAACTTGAACCCTCCATGTGGAAGCTGAAGATCAAATATAAACTTGAAACACTTCATGTGGAAGCTTCTTCACAAATCTGTTAATGTTTGGAAATTGGATTCAGTTTCATGGTATCACTTGAACTCTACTCCAACGGGGTTTTCTGATTGGTGGGGGACTGCTTTTCAGTCAATTCTTTAACATAAATATATCAGGTATTCAACTAGGCAAGACAAAAATCAAATCAAACACATAACTGCTCCTTGCAGTCAATTCTTCAACATAAATATATCCAGACATATGAACACTTATAATACATGCCTTGTATACAAACAACATCATGTATCAAAGTCTATCCCAAAATATAGCTAAACACCACAATAGTACGGCAGGTGCACCACATCTTCCACTTTTCAAAAGGCATCAGAAGATATAAGCATCACTGAACCCTTCTTTCCACAGCCCCCATCTCCATCTTACATCACTACGACGAGCCATACACCTCGACATCAGCCTGCCCGTGACATTACCAACAACATCTCTATGTACAAACATTTCTACGCTCGAAAGGCAGCTGAAATAATCCAACAAGGAATATACAGCCGAAAGGGTAACTTCAATATCATCCACAGTTAAGTACGCCTTAATCTCCTTCAATCCCTTCATATGCATCCCAGATTCTAATCCCTCTATCCCGGGAGATGATTCGAATTCTGACCATGCGCCAGAGGTAAGGGTTAGAGATTCAACACGTTCAAGAAGAGGCTCGGCGACTCTATTACGCTTCTCCCACCTTGTCGACCCTACGATGAGTTGGCCTACGCTTTTGTTGAAAGGAAAACTTGCAAGAAGGTGGCCGAGGCAGGGAGATTCAAGATGAAGTTTTTTCAGATGAAAGAATCCTTTAACGGTGAAGTTGGCAGAACTGATAAGCGAAATATTCAATTCAAGTAACAAGGGCGTGTCGATGAGAAGGAGTTCAGGCTTCCTGCAATTGAGCCTGAGCTTTGTGAGACTTGGAGCAATTATTGATACAGAGGTTGGAGCATTTGATAACTTCCAAAGGCAGGTTTCGAGATGCATTAGATGGATTCTCGGTTCTTTGAGTCCTCCAACGCCGACCAGATTGAGAGTCTTCAAGCAAGGGAAGCATTCATTTATTTTGTCCAAGTTTTCGTCGTCCAATCTTATAAATTGAAGCGTTAGGTTGGTGAGGCGTGGCAATGGCGTCAAGCCATCAACGGAGAGCCATGCATTTCGTATCTCTAGATCCATGAGTTTGACACCTGTACATACAAAACCAGTCACAAATACGGTATTTTGCGAGCAATTATTATCATTCATTCACTTAAATAACACCAGTGGTAATGGGCCAAACGACACAGCCTACAAAGTTTGCACCAAAACCTAATTTAAATCCATCTTCAAAGCCAAATTGCTATGCTGGTTTGGTATTTTAAATTAGAACTGAAACCAAGAAAGTGCATACCTTTCAAAAAATAATCTCAAAGTAATATGCATTTGAAGATGTTGGCAAACTCAAAAAAACCGAACTAGATATAGCGTTTTGTAGAAGCTAAACATTGGATATGTTTCGAAAGAGTTCTTAATAAAACCATCAGAAGACATAAAAGAACATATATATGAAAAAAAACAAAGGAAAGGGGAACCACAGAGAAGTAATGGAGGGCTCACTCACAGTGAGAGGCAAGAACTTGCAGCACATCCGATCTCCTCCAACACGACTGCAACCAAAAATCCGAAATCGAAAGCTTCCTCAGATCACCACAGACTTTGGGCAGCCACGCCTTTACAAATTCAGGATCCGTCAAAAACAAATCATCGTTCTCCTCGTCCTCCACGTTATCATAATCGACCAAACAAGGTGGTCTATCAACCCCAATCGATACACTCTCCACGGTTCGCCGACCGTCGATTAGCTTATTAACCACCGACTTGAAAGGCGTGACACACAAATCGGGCCCCGAATTCACGTACCGGGTGTACGAACAGTGAAGGTGAACAGATTTGAGCTCTGAAGCCAGCGAATTGAGGGTTTTGAACAGATTTGTAGACGGGCGACATCGAACGAGTCCTCGAGACGGCCAAGGATCTCTAGGATGAGGTGCGCAGGAAGCTCATCCATGAGACTGCATAATGTAATATAATTGCGTTTTAATACGTTATTTAAGGGCGTGTTTGGACGTCACACCGATCGATGACTAGTAGGCTTAATTTTCTTTTGTGGGCCCATATGATTTTCATATCTATTGGAGCTGAGCGAAAATATCCGGAAACCGGATTACGATCCGGTATCCGATTTTCAAAACCCGGGAAAGCGGATATCCGATTATCGGATATTCGATCCAATATTTTAATATAAACCGGATCGAATACAGATAATGGTCTGTCTAAAATCCGGATATCCGGTATCCGATTTTATATTTGAAAAATAAAAAGATAATAATAAAATATTCCAAAAAGAAAGTGAAGGTCAAAAAAGAAAAAACAAATCCTCAATGTTGAATATTTAAACTTATATTATTTTATTATTGCAAAAAACTTTGTTAGAGAATTGAAATAAAAAATAACATAAAACATCTAGACGTAAATTAAAAAATTAATGTGAATTTGTGGTACTTGGTTTATTATTTATTATGCAATTTTGAATCATAAATTCATATATGTGTTAAATTTAATATTGTAGAAATTCTTATATGAAAAAATATATATTTTTTAATTTGAATAAAAAATTGTTTTTGGCAAGAAAATAATAAAATATAAGAAAATAAATTTAAAATCGGATGCGGATATCCGGTTTAATTATCCGAATAAAGCAGAATTTCAGATATCCGAAAATCCGGATATCAGGTTTTGCTCACCCCTAATTGGAGCTTTCATTTATACAAAAATTTATTCTTTCGCATTGATGAATGTATATTTCAATGGTTCACCCTACGTGAATAAATCAATCCAACTAGGGATGGCAGTGGGGCAGGGAATTCCCGAGTTTTTATCCCCGAGGGGCGCGGACGAGGACAGATTTTTTTCCCCGCGGGAATCCCCGCCCCGCCCCTATTTATATATTATAATATGTATAACATTAAATTATAATCTAAATAATATTAAAATAATATTAAATATAGATTAAATAATATTAAGTTAATACAAATAATACATAAAACTATAATTTATATAATATTTATAACGAAAATATATTTAATTTATATATTATATTTAAAATATTAATTTTTTAAAAAAAATTGAATCCCCGTGGGGATCCGGGGGGACGGGTATCCAAATAATAAAATTGGGTATGTCATAGGCACATTGAATTCAATCCTAATTAAACACTTCAATCAAGTTCAGTAAAATTTGTTGGGTCCAACCGCCTTAGGAGAATAGAAAGCCAAGCAAATGCAACAAAGTCAAGCCAACTACATCAAATGACGTGTGGGATGACATGTTGATGTTTGGATTTTTGCTCATGGTTTTGCCTATAAATAACGAGGCATTTGGAGCTTAAAAAACCACCCCAAAAACGTGAGTGAGAGAGAGGATATGTGAGAGAAAAAAAAAATCTTGTCCGGGCGGATAGGGTGAGAGCGGGTGTAATTTTACTGGAGTAGTTGGGAATAGATACAAATATATTACCCGGGTGGGTAAGGGGTCTCGAGTTTTGGTTTAAACACGAGTGTTAGTTTGTACGCTATAATATTCTCAATATAGTAAAGCTGGTGCTCTCCGTGGAGGTAGGCGGTATTGGCCGAACCACGTTAAAATCTCGTGTTCTCTATCGTTGTCATCTCGGTTCTATATTGTCCAAATAAAATAGTCGCGGTTCAAAACAAACGTTCCGCTGGCACGAAAAATTACCGCTCAACCCCAACAAAATTGAATTGAAATTTCACTGCACTAATCCTAATGGTCTGCAAGGCTTTTCGTAAGTTCACACATAAATCGAAAGTGATGTGATGAACTTAACTTCAATTATTATATAAAAATCATGTCACATTCATTTCATTCCATCGCCAACCAAAGTCGATAATCATCAAGATCTTTCGAGAAAATACAAGAAACACTTTCTAGAAAATCACACTATACTCTACTCTCTAGAACAACGTAGGCTACTTACTAAAGCACATCTCTATATAAGGCCAAGGACCAAAAGAAGATATTCATCATCATATCTTCAACGCAAAGCGAACTTAAGCTTACAAACTCAGTCACTGAAATACGGCCATGGCGAAGCCAAGAACGACGGCAATAACAACGATCCTGACAGTACTAGTCCTCGCCGCGCCGGCGCTGACCCACGCGCTCATCCCATACGCAACCCCACGCTCCATCTCCGACCTAATATTCCCGCCGCTGGAGCTCGACGACCCCTTCAGAATCCTCGAACACGCCGCCTCGCCTCTCGACGAACGCGGCGGCGCGCTGATACACGCGCGGGCGAACTGGAGGGAGGTGCCCGGCGCCCACGAGATAACCGTCGACGTGCCGGGGATGAAGAGGGACGACGTGAAGGTCGAGGTTGACGAGGAGAGCCGAGTGGTGAGGATCTCCGGCGAGAGGAGGACGGAGGAGGAGGCGGCGGAGGGTGAGAGGTGGCACCGAGTGGAGAGGGCGGTGGGGAGGTTCGTGAGGCAGTTCAGGCTGCCGGCGGATGCTGACGTGGACGGCGTCGCGGCGAGGCTCGAGGACGGTGTTCTGAGGGTGGTGGTGCCTAAGGTATCGGTGGGGAAGAAGAAGGATGGTTATAAGGTGGTTAGCATTGAAGAGAAGAGAAGTTCTGATGCTGCTGAAGAGAGTGATTCGAAGACGAGTGAGAACAACCAAGAACTCTAAGTTCGAGAAATAAAGCTCTTATAAGAACGGTGAAATAATTATTTTTTTTTTCCTTTTCATGTTCAATAATAACGTGTAAGGACGACGGCATGTTAGTGTGATGGAGGAAATATGAGCGTTGTGGTTGTATTCTTTTTGAAGAAAATGAAAGTATAAGCGGGTTACCACGCGCACGTGTGACGTTATATACATGCGAGACATCCTCAAATAGACTTTATGCATATGTAGTGCTCTAAATGACAAGAGATGTAATACAGATCCTATATTTGAGATTATCTGTTGGCCATCTTAATTAGAGCTAGAAGTCGCAAATCCACAGTTCTTTGTCCATTTCTCGCAGGACAAGGTCAATCACTCCAAAAGTCAACGGATGAACCAATTATTAAAGAATCATAATCTTCAAAAAAAAAAAAAAAAAAACTCCAAACCCTTGGAGGCCAAGGCTGAATTTTCCCTATATAAAGCCCATCATCGTCATCGTCATCTATACAATAAAAAATCATCCAAGAAACAAAAATGGCCAAAAACACCAAAAAGAAAGCAAGAAACCAAACCCTAAACCACCCGAAATCAAACGACAAATCCCCCCAACAAACTCGGCCCTCGCCGTGGCCCAACCTCCCACGGCAGCTCAAGAACTACATAGCAATGCAGCCAAGCCTACTACACAACATCACTTCCTTCGGCTGCACCATCAAAACCTGGCGATCGCTCCCGTCCCAATGCAGCAACGGCCAAACTTCTCCCCACTTCCCAAAGCTCGTTGAAATCATCCCACCCAACAAAACAGTCCCTAAAAGGTCGCACATCTTAGACATACAGTTCCACGCTCGTTGGCCACGACCATGGCCACAAAGGCACAATATATGGCACTGGTACCCTGGGAACACCTTCAAGGGCTACTCCCAGGGGCACGTCGTAATCATGGGAGACGACGATGACGAAGATCCCATGATATACTTATGCAAGCCCGAAGATTCGTGCACGAGTTTCTTGCCAAGGTGGGACCGCAACGTTCCTTTCAAGAACTGCAGCATCTCGTGGGTTTGCCCCGACGATTATCGACGTCGAAGGCTCAAAGCGGTCGTCACGACGGGAATTGCTTCCCCGGCCTTTGGGTTCTGTTCGTTCGGTAAAGAAGGGAAGGATTCTTGGGTTCTGAAGGCGTGCGATGTGAAGGAGCCTTGCGCTCCTAATGAGAACATGAGACTTACCAGTGTGATCGAGTTCAGGGGGAATTTCTACGCATTGAGCTTACAAGGGACCATAGTCGAAATCGAAATCGAAATCAACGGCGAAGATAGGGTTTCTTCTTTCAATATCACACGGGTCGGGTCGACCCGAGCGGTTCCATTCTCGAGGCAATTTCGAGAGTACTTGCTCGAGTCTGACGGGAATATACTGATTGTCTTCCTACTCTCGAGGAAATCGATCGGTGTTGTTGACGACGTTGAGGTTTATAGGCTGAGTATGGAGAAGCTAACGTGGGTTAGAGTCGAGGGGATTGGGGAAAGGGCTTTGTTTCTAGAAGACGAGTGCTGTATGAGCGTTCTTGCGGGCGAAATAGGTTGCGCGGAGAATTGCGTGTATTTTACGCACGATAGGCTTGGCGATAATCAATGGCGGGTTTATGACATGGAAAGGAAGGAAATTTCAAGGGTCGATGAGATCAGAGAAGGGATTATGTGGGGCGAGCCTAAGGAGAGGATTAGGTGTCGTTGCCCCGAAGATTCCCGCCGTTGGTGAAGGTGTTTGCTCAAATTGAGTGCATTTCCTGGCAATAAAAAGGCAATACTAGTCCACTTGGTACATGGTCTTATGTGCTTGCTAAGATCTTAAATATGTTCTAAGAATTCAGTCTTCTTTATTGCAAGTATTAAGAAAATCGTCGCAAAGGCAGACAGACAACTGTATGAACAATCTTGCAAAGCCAAAAGCCAGCGTATTTCTTTTTCTGATTTAGATAAAAACAACCAATGTGTAAGCACAAAGCCACAAACCTCTTCATTGAAACCTCGGAGATAAATGTATGAGGGGGACTTGAACGCGCTCCAGGTCATCTGCATGGTCAGCACTAAGGCAATCAAGCTTCGCATGTGCAGCTTTTGGATAGTTGATAAGCTTGAGTGGAAAAATAAAGAAACGACACAGTGCAGAATATCGATCATGGTCATGGGCAGATGAAAGAAAGAGAAGACCTATAAACTTATTGACAGAAATTACTAGGTCCAACAGTTCCAACAAAATCAAAGGGCAAAACTTCGATATGAAGATACTTTTATATGTTGAGAAATTTGATCAAGCAATCAGTCACGGAAATGCAAAACTGTTAGCGGGGTCTCATTTCAGTGACTACGAGGCAAATCAGGGAGGGAGAGACTCTAATACTAAATGAACACGGTAGGATTGAAAAAACAAAGGCATTGGATAAACAAAGACGACCCAAAAAGAATGAGGATTGAAAAAACAAAGGCATTGGAATGAAAAGCAAAGGCATTCGAGCATGAGATATCCATTTAACACTAAACTAATACATACTGGAGCTGTACTACAAATACGTAGCAAGCCTGCATAGTGCTTCTTTTGCTACAACACAAAGAGAAAGCCACTCCAAGAGAGGCGATGGATCTTTCAAAAGCCTCAAGTACCATCAATGTCTTCCACTCAATAATCATAAATCGAAACAAACCTGTCCCATGATGTCCCAGTTAAAAATTGCATCGATAACACAAACCCCATCTTCAATGCGATCAAAGAATTTCCCAGGTCAACATCACATCCGAAATCAACCACAAAAATAATACCCCAGAAAGAGACTCCACATTCAACGAAACCAGAAATCGTACCATCAACCCTAAGCTCAATCCCAAAAATTTACCAAACCAGCAGACATCATAAACAACAAAAAAAAAAGTAGATGCGGGGAGTAGGCTGGTGAGGATGTAAAGTTCAATCAACTTAATTAATCAGTGAGAGGCGGCTTGCGAATGGTGGGAGTGGGATTTAGGAGCTGCGTACATCTTATCGTACGCGAATTCACCGACGCAGTAGATCCCGAATGCCACGACGGCGATGCCCAATCCCGGCGTCGCGTGGCGCCACTGGTTGCTCAGCATAGGGTGCTTACGCCACTCATCGCGTCGCCGGAAAAACTCTCCTGTGGGAACCAGCGGTTTCGCCATTTGCAGCAAAGATGTTTTCTTCCTTCTTCTGAAGTCGCTTTTTCCAGGCGTTGGCACTTAGCAAATTCATTATGGGCTGGGCCGAAGGATGGCGTAGTTTCGGCCCATTCCTTTTGGGCCTAACAAACTAAAGTTACAAATACTTCTCATTCAAAAGGAAAAGGATGACGGCGAATCTGAGAGCAAGGAACACTATACGTCGAAATTCTATATTTATTTCAAAATTACTTAATTTTGAAAATTATTTTTCATATATTGTGAGTTGTGACACCCTAAATGTCCCTAAATTGCTTAATTTTTAAAATTATTGTTCCTAATATTCCTTAAATTCGTTGTCCAAATGTTCACTCCTATCTTACAAGATTAAATTAACCCGTTTTTTCTGGACTATAACTAACTTATAACCATGAATTAAGTATATGGACCATATAACTTCCGTGTCCGTATAGTCTCCAACCCTATATTTATTAGAGGTGTCAAAACGGGCCGAGCCCGTCGGGTTTGCCGCCCGGCCATGAAAAATAGGTGGGTTGGGCCAACCAATTCCCGGCCCGTTTAAAGGCGGGCCGAAACGGGCCAGCCTGTTTGGGTTGCGGGTTGAGGCGGGTCGGGACGGGACGGAACGGGCTGGCCCGCCAGTAATTTTTATTTTTTTTATTTATTATGTATATATATATTATAAACATTTTTAATGCTAAATATTAATAAATAATATTTATTAGTGATTAATAATAATTAATTTAGTTAAGAACTTCATTTATAAATGATTTATTCGTTAATTATTCCAAAAACATTATTAATTTGAGTATTATTTGCAAAAGAAACACAAAAATTTAAAAAAAATAAAAAATATAGCGGGCTGGCCCGCCAACCCGCGGCGGGTGGGCGGGCTACTAGTTTAGTAGCCCGTTATGTTGGCGGGTTGAGGCGGGGTGGGGCGGCCCGTTTGACAGCTCTAATATTTATTACATAGCTAAAAATTAACCCGCTCAAATAGAGAGAGATGGAGGGAGGGAGAGAGAGAGAGGAAGAGAGAGAGGGATGTAGAGAGAGAGATATGGAGATATATATATGTAGAAAGAGAGAGAGAGATGGAGAGAGAGAGAGAGAGGAGGGGCAGTAATCAGTATTGGCCCATCATCGAAGGGAACTTGTGCTTGGCTTCACTTGGAATACAACGCAAATACTTGGAAAACAAAATAAATCAGCATGTCCAAAAAAAGGAGCAAAACCCTAAACACCACAACCTTCAAAGTCAATGCAGATACGCTAACACAGACGAGTATATATATATATATAAATATCATATCATGCGCAATGAGTTTCAATCCCAGTTTATGCCTTTCAATCTTCAGCCAAACTCAGTCACTTCCACAGACAGGGAAAACAAAACCAGGAAAAATGGCTGCCATTCTCTGGCCAGAGAAACTCGGCGACGATCGAATAATGGAGAGTAGAAAGACGGCAATGATCAACCGACGACTAAAAACCTCCGCTACTGCTCGGGCACTCCGACGCCCTGTGACCCGTGCGCCCGCACTTGAAACACGACCCTCCAAAGTTTCTGCAGTAAAAATTTACGCAGTTTTAAGATTATTATATTACACTGGTGCGATAATAACCGAGATTCATGAATCAGATTGCATCGTACCTGTCTCTGCCTCCCCCGAAAGTAGGCGATCGTGGGCCCGACCTCCTATCGTTGATCAGCCAATCATTGCCTCCACCGCCGCTCCTCGAACTCCGACCACCGCCACCACCGCCGCCCCAGCTGCTGTTCCTACCACCGCGAGCGCCGCCACCGCCGCCCCTTCTGAAGCCTCTTTCGCTATCATCTTCGTCGCTGTCCAGCCAATCCCGAGAAGACCTAAAACTGCTTCCGCCTCCTCTTCTGTCCCTCGAGCCCCTCGCCGACGAAGAGCGTCCTCCGCGCCTTTCGCTGTTGGAAAACCTTCCGTAATAGTCGCTAGGAGGACCGTCGTCTTGCAACGGTGGCAACTGTTTTGAGGAGAAAAAAAGAAGAAGCGGAGATTAGGAAATGAAAAAGGAGTCGATCGAGCGTCATGTTGTAGTTGAAGGGCCCAAGAAAGGGAACGCCAAAAAAAGACCAATTTGCGATGAATTTCTGTTCCGTTTCTGGAAATAATTTGATGATTGGAGAGATGACAAAGTGATTGTGAAACGCTATTAAAAGATGATTATGTGATTGTAAGGATAAAAGGCCGTACTTTGGCGATCTTGGTGATGGTGTTTCCAGGCGGCAGCTCCTTGTTCAGCAGCTCTTTAGCGATTTCTTCTGGGAGGTCAAAGACTGCTCCTTGAACCTGAAGCATTGGATTGATTCATACGTCACGGTTGAGGAAAAGATGATTGCATTTACTGTGGAGTTCGAATTATTATAACGCTAATTAACTTACGCCCTCATCTGCAATAAGTTGTATTTTCCCTAATTCGTCGGCTGCAGCCGAGTATACGTCATTCAGAAGTCCAGTCACTGAACGGGCCGAAAGATACCCTCGAGAATAAGCAGCATCACGTGTCAACTGCAATGTCACAAGCCCCTGCAGTATACAAGAAAAAAACATAATGAATAAATTTAATCACCAATTACATCGAAAGTGTTTTTATAAGCCAAATCTGAAGCTATACAAATCAACCCAAATCATTAACACTCAGTTTGGTTTTAAGGAAATTAGTAGGGAAAAGAATACGAAATAGGAAAGAAAAAAAAAACAATTTTTATATTTGGTTGATTGAGAAAACAGATAAGGGAAAGAAAGAAAATCTAGCTTTAGTTTATACTTAAAACTAGAGAAAACTTCATAATACGGTGAGGAAAACGAAAGAAAAACTTAATAAACCATTTTTCCACCAATTTTCTTTTCCACACGACTTTCTTCAATCCAAAGAGATTCTAAATTTAAACGCTTAGTTAAAGTCATTCATCACCTGTTCATGGGTGATAAGAGAACGAGACGAAGGAGGCTGGGAAAACCCGCTCAAAGTGGCCAAAGCAGCAGCGAGTGCTTCGACTCCCCCCCTTTGGTCCATGAGCTTCTGAGCCGTAGGAGTGAAGTACTCGATAGACTCGTGGTGGACACCACCGAGGGTCGACACCACTTGGTCGGCGGAAGATTCTAGAACCTCCTGAACGGAAGGAGGGCTAGCGAACTCGAACTTACACCCCACATCACGCTCGAGCGACCGAACAGTTCTTCGCTGGCTGCCCGTGAAAAGCAACACAGCTGTCCCTTCTTTACCTGCCCGCCCCGTCCTGCCCGAACGGTGTACGAAGGTCTCTGGATCATTGGGCAGTTCGTAGTGTATGACCTTGAGAAAAATAATAGATTATTAAGCGCCGAGAATTAGAAGTACAAAAAGGTAGGTAAAGGGCTATTTTTTATTAACCCAAGGTGGTGAGTGAAGTGAACTTACAAGATCAACATTAGGGATATCGAGCCCTCGGGCAGCTACATCAGTTGCGACAAGTACGGTGAATTTTCCTTGTCTGAAACCGTTGAGTGTTCGCTCTCTCTGGTGCTGAGATATGTCGCCGTGAAGTGCTTCTGAAGCGATAATGCTAGACAGAGCCAATGAAACTTCGTCGGCGTCTCGTTTCGTTTGAGTGAAAACTATAGCTTTTCCACCCTTAGCATAGACCTTCGAAGAGAAGAGAAAAACAGTGTATTAGGTTATAGTTGGTCGTCACGTAGTAAAAAACTGAACCAAGAATTAACGTTTGAAAACTAAGAAGACTAAGTTCGACGAAAAATAGCGAATTTCATTCATACCGTAACAAGATCACTGAGGATGGTTCGCTTAGACGTGGCAGTTGTTAGAATAGCGTACAACTTAATTCCTTCAGCCAACTTCTCTTCTTGATCGCCGACCTAGTAATACGACATAATGAAACACTGTAAGGATTTGCATGCTCCAAACTCAAACTACCAACATAATATACACTCTATCGTTAGCCAAAAACTAGCAGCAAAAGAATTCGGACTTACAAGATCGATGGTCAAAGGATTACTCAAGAAGTTCCTCGCCAGTTTCTTAACCCAGCCAGGCATAGTTGCAGAAAAAAGCATACTCTGTCTCTCAGATGGAAGCTGCTTAAGAATGAGCTCAACATCTTCCTCGAACCCAACGGCGAGCATTTGATCAGCTTCGTCGAGCACTAAATACTTAACTTCTCCCAACTTCAAGCTGTTGTTGTTAATAAGGTCGATAATTCTCCCAGGCGTTCCAACCACAATGTCAACTCCCCGAGAAAGAGCGCTCTCTTGAGTGAGGTACGAAACACCTCCGTAGATGCAAACTGTGTTCAGGTAAGGTGCTGATTCTTTGAACTCTTTCTCGACTTGTTTGGCTAATTCTCGAGTAGGTGCAAGGACCAGCACTTTGGGGAGACGCCCACGTCTGAAATTAATTAAAAAAAATATATATATTCGAACAAGGACTTTAATTATTTCCATGAGGATAGACATAAGGAATGGATTATACCTCAACGAGCCTCTTTCTTGTTCAGCATCAGTGACTCCTTTGAGAATTGGGATACCAAAGGCTAACGTTTTCCCCGTGCCAGTCTTCGCACGACCTATTATGTCGCGACCTTGCAATGCCGGCACTAAAACAGCTCTCTGTAAGAAAAAAAAAAAAAAAACACAACGAAGATTAATCAGAAAGTGTTTTCCATTTCTTCGAAGGTTCCCATGGAGCCTGAAAAATCTTATCCATCTCCTATCCATTGAGCTAAACCATAAATGAGTATTCATTGTCCTAACTGTTGCATTCTAAAAAATTCGAACAAGCCAAGAAAACCAAATTCACAATTCGCACAAAAACCCCAAAACTTCCCACATGATAAAAGACAATCAAGAGCAAAATAGGAGCTAACAAAGCAGTGTCTTATCGTCCTCGTAGCAGAAAAGCGAGGCAAAGAGACAGCCTAAACAAACGAAGGAAGGAACAAAAACCTGAATTGGAAAAAGCTGCGTAATCCCACGCTTCTCCAACGTCTCAACGAGCCTCTTCGGCAAACCCAGCTTATCAACATCCAATTCATCCTCCCCACTCGCAACGACACCGTTTTCCCCTTCCTCCCCTTCGCTATTCCCCTCGTCGTCCTCGTGCTCGCCGTCGCTCTTCCCAAAACCCGTAAAACCCTTGAACGCCTCTTCGCTCAGCACCGAAGAATTCGGCGTCACCAAGGCCGACGAAACCGCCAGAGAAGCATTGCTCCTCGAAGACCTTAGGGGAAAGCGCGCGCGCGAAAACGACGGCAATAGCTTGAAAGGGTTGTGGAGCTGAACCGCGGGCTTCTTGCTATTGTCGGATGAAGAAGGATTCGTTACGTAGACCGATGAGACTCCGATGATGGAAGAAGAACACGACGCCATAGCTGCTGCTGCTGCTACTGAGTTTGCGCGAAGAAGAAGAAGATAAGAGGGTTTGGGCTATGTCAAGCTTGGGTTTAGGAATGTATGGTGTAATAAACCTCCACCTCGGTAGTTCGCTTGAGGATAGGGAGGGCTTGCAATTTGTGAGTGAGCCATTGTGTTGGGATATTTATTCATGGAGTTTCTTTTTTAATTCCAATTTATTTATTTATTTTAAATGAGGAGAGGAGATAATTAATTAAAATATCCTCCTACCCTTCGAATAAGTACAAAAATGCAATTGGGTTGGGCTTCAATAATGCTCTGAATTGGGCCCAAGTATGATATTGGGCCTTTGAGAATATTAGGACTTTTCCTTGCTTTCAGTGACTTGCGCATCTAGTTAGAACTTTACCATTACGCGCTTATCACTTTTTCTTGTTTCCCAGTTGATCTATTACAAGTCCACAACCGTATAAAACATTATTCTTACTCAATTAATTGAAAGAATACATAACTGAGTCACTAAAAAGTTTGTGTTTGCGGGCAAGAAATAGAAATAATGTTCAAATCTACAATAATCAGGTCGCAACCATCTTAGAGAACTACTTCATTGAGTATTCTCACAAGAAACACAACTGCAAAGCATGTAATAAATATGTTACATCATGTGACAAAGGCAACATCTTTATTAATACGTTTTTCGATGCATTAAAGTCACTTTTTTTTTCATTTCTTTTTCCCGTTTTGGGTGAGACTGTTAAAGATGATACGTAAGTTAATTAAATTTTATATTTTATTATTTCCGGCCCTTTAGTTTAGCTTATGCATATTTGACAAATTGCCTCACATGAGACGTGTTAGGAGGAGAAAGCGTTCGAATTTATCATTTCGAGTATTATTATTCGAAAAAATTTATATCTACCGCTAGCATATATCCTAGTAAAGTTCTTTGCATATGGCCATCAAAATTAATTTCGAGTAAAAGAGTACATATGATAATACAATCCATCTTTAAACGATGGATATGACATTATCAAGTTACTAGATTACGAGGTACCGTCTTAATTAATGGTAAGAACTTCATTCACACACACACACACACATATTATCTGTATGTATTTAATACTACATTCCCAATGCCCCCACGCCATATGCTTACATTGCTCTTTAAGCAAAATAAATATTGGTATGACCAAAAATTGATGCTTTCATGAATTAAACGCCGCCAACAACACTTTCATCTTTATACACACAAATATATAATATCCCTTTCCCACCTTCTTCATCTCAAACGTTCAATACTCAAAGCCACACACGCATTATACATCAATGTATAACAACCATGTAATTAACTATTCTTACAACCACAATACGATGATAACTAATAATCCAACGACGTACAATAATATGTTTTTCAAAGCCCATGATTATCACTACACAGATATGGAGAAGAGAGGGCTTTTCTTGAGAAGCTATCAATTCTCAAGAAAGCAAAGCTTCGCCGAGAGAATCAAGAAATCCATTTTTAGGGTTAAGAGAGCAATTTCTGTTAGGTTTCGATCGGCGAGGAAGATGAGAAGGGTTCTTTGGTTGAAGCTCAAGAATGGCTTGCTTATTACTACGAGGAGAAGAAGGGTTTTCACGAGGTTACATTACTGTAATAATATTAATAATTATTACTATAACGGTGGGTATGTTAAGCGACTCATAATTAGTTCTTGTTAGTTCTTGATTTTCTTGGTAACAATATGCTTGCTTTCTGTCTCTTTTTCTCTTTGCATTTATTTTCATTTTTCTTTTATCATGAACAAAACCTAGAATATTATAGTTGATATTTGTGGCGCTTATACCTAGAGAATTAGTCTCGCTAGAGTCCTATAATATGAGATAATTTGATTCTATTCTGAAATAATACGACTTATGTATCTAGGGAAAATTCGCTTTGGAGCGATTATTCCCTAGATACATTTAGTAATGTCCCATAGTAGACAACGTTGTTCAAATTCGATATAGGCTATATTGAGGGTTTGATTCAATTCAGATTGAATTTACCGTGTGGCAGTTAAAAACATTTTGATAGTATTTTTTTATATTATTCTTTGGATCTTGAAACCCAATATATATGCATTTATATACGGTCTTGGAATTCCTCCATGGTGTGTGTGTATAGGTTGTAAGCTCTAAGATTTGTGAATTATGTTTTCATTTGAATGAGTTTAAATGATTAATGCAAATTGTAGTAAAGCAGCTTTAATAAAGCACATGGATTGAAAAAAATGATCTTTGAACGTCGTTGGCTGCTTTATTTAATTTTATATTATTATTTTGATCTAACGATTGTTGTGACTTTTATTTCGACCAGAGCAGACATTAGAAATATTCGATAAAATTTCCCATCTGAGTCATAGCCAGATAACACTGTCGTTTTTGCGACTTATCCAATATTACGATTCACATCTCATTAATAATTAATTATTCTTATAACGTCATACTTGAGATTTTATTGTAGTATGTAAATGCGATTTTCATAAAATGTGATTGTCGGGAATTAAATCTGATGACAATGATATGCCAACTTTCAGTCATTTATTCACCGTTTAGAACGATCGAGATAGGTATTTCCGTCGGTACTCCTTAAATTAAGTAGAAAAAATATACATCACTAATTTCATATAAATAAATTTTGTTTTCACTAAGTCGGATACGTATACTTGACGAGAAATATCGTACTCACGTGATTGGTGATATAATATTTTCAAGAAAGATATTCGACTTATTTTCTCGAAATGCTCGATACCCATTGTTTCCAGAAAGTTTTTGACATGTATTTAACATTATCAAACATATTCATCCAATATTAAACAAATTTATTATTCTTAAGTGACCAAATTCATAATTTTGAGTCCACATTATTATCTATTTATTTACTACGAGACATCGAAGTCCCACATCGTGATTAATTATTTATGAAGATTCCATCTATCATGCACTACTTGTATAAATACATAAAATTCATCTACAATTTAATATATATATATATATATATATATATACAAATACATATAATAATCTGAATAATAAAAATACAAAGCACAATCATTTAAGACCCCACCAAAGGCAAGTCAGCCTATCATACTCCGAAAATTAAATTAAATTATTATGTATACTATTTATATTGCTTTTAGGTGCAGAAAAGTAACTTGTAGAGGAACGAGGCTCACGCTTGTTGAATTTTAAATAAAAAATTACAGAAATTTCGTCTCGGGCTAAGTATTCAAACTTCAAAGTCCATTTATTCAAGCTTAGATGTTGAATCACGAATCCATGAGGAAATTAAGGGTGACTTTTAATTGAAAAAAAAAAACAATTATTTTTAAATATTTGCCAGCTAGTTACTGGCGACATACGTAAAGTTGATATGTCTGAACGAAGGTATAAAATTCAAAGGATTAATAATAAATCAGTATATAATCATACAACAGTATCTTGATCAAATGACAGATGTTATAGATCAGACTGCTTAATTATCAATGTCGACTAATTTTTTTATTAATTAATCAGACATGTTCGTATTAAGTTATGATGCCGTTACTTAGAAATTGCATCTGATAATAGATCCTCGTCAATTGGTTATTTATCAGGCAAGATAGAATTAAATATATGGATAAATTCCTTATCAGTCCCACTTGAAGTTTAAACTTCCTCTAAATACCCATCGAATTATTTCTTCCTGTTCAGTACCCTTCTGTTAAAAGTTTCCTGTTTAATACCCAAAATGCTTGAAAAAGACGAAAATAACACTTCCTTAAGGATTTAAAAAAACTTTCAGACACATGTAGCAAGTATTATACCATGAAAACAACTAATTATACCCAAAATTGAACATATAATTCTACCAATAAAAATAGATATTATATCAATTGTTTCAATTTTTATACCAAGTAAAATTTAAAATTATTATACCAATTGTTATTATTATTATACCAACAAATAGTGTTATTATTATTTTTATATATGAAATAATCTTTAACATCATACCACGAACGGTAGATATTATACCAACAAAAGGGAATATTATACCAACAAATATTCAAATAATTATACCAATAAATTCAATTATTATACCAATAAACTCATTTTTATATTATTATTTTTCCATTCAATTTCTGACTATTATACCAACAAAAGATCGCATTATACCAACTGTTTTAGCTATTCTACCCAAATTACATTGTATAACATCGTAGCAAAAAAACTTGTTTATTATGCCACCATATATTTCAATAAATGTGCATATAAATATACCAACACATGATACGATTATTCCAATAGTTTTGGTTATTATACCAACAAATACTGAATAATTTTAATCATTATTATACCAATAAAAGATCTAATTATATTAATACAATTGGCAAGATTATTTTCAATTAGAGGACCTAATTATTATGGTATAATTTACTCAATTTCTGGTATAATAGCAAAATTAGTTGGTATAATCTCCAATTTTGCTGTATAAAATTAATATAAATATATTTATTGGTATAATAACGAAGAAAGATGGTGTAATAACGAAAATATATGGTATAATTTTCACAATGTATGGTATAATTGCAAAAATTAGTTGGTATATAATTCAATTTCGCTGTATAAAATTAAAATAACAATATTTATTTGTATAATAACGAAAGTAGATGGTGTAATCTCCTCAATTTCTGGTATAATAGCAAAATTAGTTGGTATAATATCCAATTTTGCTGTATAAAATTAATATAACTATATTTATTGGTATAATAACGAAGAAAGATGGTATAATAACGGAAACATATGGTATAATTTTCACAATTTCTGGTATAATAGCAAAAATCAGTTGGTATATAATTCAATTTCGCTGTTTAAAATTAAAATAACAATAATTATTGGTATAATAACGAAAATAGATGGTATAATCTCCTCAATTTTTGGTATAATAGCAATATTAGTTGGTATAATCTCCAATTTTGCTGTATAAAATTAATATAACTATATTTGTTGGTATAATAACGAAGAAAGATGGTATAATAACGAAAATATATGATATAATTTTCACAATTTCTGGTATAATAGCAAGAATTAGTTGGTATATAATTCAATTTCGCTGTATAAAATTAAAATAACAATATTTATTGGTATAATAACGAAAATATATGGTATAATCTCCTCAATTTCTTGGTATAATAGCAAAATTAGTTGTTATAATCTCTAATTTTGTTGTATAAGATTAATATATATATTTATTGGTATAATAACGAGAAAGATGGTATAATAACGAAAAAATATGGTATAATTTTCACAATTTCTGGTATAATTGCAAAAATTAGTTGGTATATAATTCAATTTCGCTGTATAAAATTAAAATAACAATATTGACAGTGAATGAAAGATACCAACTGCCATCGAAGAACATAGTTCGTTGTTTTCTACTTGATCCAAATTTACAATTGGTATAATCTTTGTATGTTGAGCATTACATTGGTGACGATTGCATTAGTTCTACCAAATTATTAGTTCGATCGAGCATTGCATTGCATTAGTTCTACCAAATTATTAGTTCGATCTAATATAATAGTTGTAACGATTGTTTTATAGCAAGAGTGAAAGCCTATGTATAACAATCAAGTTTGTTTGCTAAAGAATATAGTTATAATTCCTTTATGTTAGTATAACAGTCAAGTTCAACACTGATGCCCTCGAAGAAACATTATAAACACCGATGCCAATCGTTCAACACTGCAATCATCGATGTTGGTATAACAAACAAGTTCAACAACTGTCCTAAAGAATATAGTTATAATTCCTTAATGATAAGTTCAACACAATACCATATATTTTCATTATTATACTAATATTTTAATTCTATACACCGAAATTGAATTATATACCAACTAATTTTTGCAATTATACCAGAAATTGTGAAAATTATACCATATGTTTTCGTTATTATACCATCTTTCTTCGTCATTATACCAATAAATATAGTTATATTAATCTTATACAATAAAATCGGAGATTATACCAACTAATTTTGCTATTATACCAGAAATTGAGGAGATTATACCATCTATTTTAGTATTATACCAATAAATATTGTTATTTTGATTTTATACAGCGAAATTGAATTATATACCAACTAATTTTTGCAATTATACCAGAAATTGAGAAAATTATATCATATGTTTTCGTTATTATACCATCTCACTTCGTTATTATACAAATAAATATAGTTATATTAATTTTATACAGCAAAATTAGAGATCATAACAATTTATTTTGCTATTATACCAGAAATTGAGGAGATTATACCATCTATTTTCGTTATTATACCAATAAATATTGTTATTTCATTTTATACAGCGAAATTGAATTATATACAAACTAATTTTTGCAATTATACCAGAAATTGTGAAAATTATACCATATGTTTTCGTTATTATACCATCTTTCTTCGTTATTATACCAATAAATATATATATTAATCTTATACAACAAAATTAGAGATTATAACAACTAATTTTGCTATTATACCAAGAAATTGAGGAGATTATACCATCTATTTTCGTTATTATACCAATAAATATTGTTATTTCATTTTATACAGCGAAATTGAATTATATACAAACTAATTTTTGCAATTATACCAGAAATTGTGAAAATTATACCATATGTTTTCGTTATTATACCATCTTCTTCGTTATTATACCAATAAATATATATATTAATCTTATACAACAAAATTAGAGATTATAACAACTAATTTTGCTATTATACCAAGAAATTGAGGAGATTATACCATATATTTTCGTTATTATACCAATAAGTATTGTATTTTCAGCGAAATTGAATTATATACAAACCAATTTTTGCAATTATACCAGAAATTGTGAAAATTATACCATATGTTTTCGTTATTATACCAATAAATATATATATTAATCTTATACAGCAAAATTGGAGATTTTACTAACTAATTTTGCTATTATACCAAGAAATTGAGGAGATTATACCATCTATTTTCGTTATTATACCAATAAATATTGTTATTTTAATTTTATACAGCGAAATTGAATTAGTTGACTTGTTGGTATAATGTTGATGTCTGTGAGATTCCATATATAGTGTTTTGAAGTACAATAACTGAAACAGTTGGTATAATATCAACTTATGTTAGTATAATTGTCAGAAATTGGATTGAAACATCATAATGTAATAAATTGGTTTGTTGGTATAATATTATGCTCTACTGGTATAATTTTCAGAATACCTTTATGGTTAAATTTTCGTATTTGTTGGTATAATTGTCGGTCTGTGTGGTATAATTTGAGTATTTCAGATTTAACAATAACTTAAAATTACATTATTTACTGGTATAATGTTGATATCATATGATATAATTAACTATTTTTAGGTACAATTTTTTGAATATTTTGTTGGTGAAATTTTGGATTTTGATGGTATAATTTTCGTCTTTGTGGGTATAATGTAGAAAGATCAATTCGTATGATAACTCTTATTTCTTAGTATAATTTTGATATCTATTGGTATAATACTCTTAAATTTAACTAGATATGATAATGTCCACTGTTGGTATAATAACTATGTCTATTAGTAAAATAGTATATTTCTTCTGTGGTATAATAATATCTTTTGCTGGTAGAATAATCGCGTCTCATGGTATAATATTCTGAAAATTGTTTTGCAATTGTAAAGAAAAGGTTATTTCCGTCATTTCAATGTTTGGGGTATTAAATAGGAAACTTTTCGCAGATGGGTACTGATCAGGAATAAAATTCGATGGGTATTTAAGAGGAAGTTTAAACTTGAAAGGGGACTGATAGGGAATTTACCCTAAATATATTGGGAATTTTTCAAATGTAAAGAGCTACAGATAAATAACACTTGACCCTCTAAAAGCTGGGCTTTAGCTACGTAGTGGGCTGAACATGGAATCTCTAATAACTTGATTATATTTATACATTTGATTTTCAATTACGATTAAATTTTGGAAAATTGAACTCCAAAAGTAAGTATTGAGCGTGCAACACTACTAAATCAGTAAGCATTTTACCTTTAAACCTAAATCTTACCTCATAGAGCATTATCGTTGAGTATCAAACTATATCGAATGATGCTCGTAAAAATTAAAATGAATAAATAGATAAAAACTAGAACTTTAAAATGGAGAGGCCAAAAAAAGCATGAAAGGATGGGCAATCAGATAAATGTGGGATAGAATACTAGCAATGCCAAAAATAAAATTGTTTTCGGGATTTGCAAGTTTATTACATAAAATACTACGTACTAAAGAACGCCAGTCGTACAAATTTATGTTTCTCATGTTCTCATGGTGCCATGATGACAATTGACAACTATCACCAAAATATTGTTACCACTACCACGTGAACTCCATAATCTTTTGGCTTTATCTAAATTCTCTTACATGTAAATTTTTGCTAATTTCCATATTCGTCCTGTTCGACTAAGTTCGCAAATCTTAACATTATGATAGTCAAGATATCGTTTAATTTATTTTCATGTACATGTAAATGTTGTTAATAATCACAATCAACGATCGGGTCACCAACCTAATTTATTTTATATAATAATGGGATAGTATTCAACTGATTCAACATTAAAATTCAACATTGAGTTGACTTTATCTAATTATGTCACTACAAGATCTTCAAACCTTAATATATCATAGTCTCAACTCTTTGCCGCAACTTCAAATTGATCTTATCCAACGTATGATTTACTAATTTTAAACCCCTAAAATCAAAGACCACGTTACTGTGCGAGGGGTTTTTCTACACAAAGCATATGATATTCACGTGAAAGACCATATGTTCTTTCTGGAAGCACTTACCTTCATCGGAATGCAATTACTACAACCCATCCACGTAGGATTGCATCATTTTTCACAAATTAGTGAATAAGTTATTCCAAAAAAAAAAAAAAAAAATCTTGACAATCTTGTTCAACATTAAGTTTCTCATTAAATCCGACAAGAGGACCCAAATACCAATCAAAGCACATTGTAATTCTTTTGTTTAATTTAAGACACTACTTTGAATCACTAATTACTATATACATGGCTCACAAAAAAGTTACAACTGTCTCGAGCCATGCAAGCACTACGAGATTAACAAATAATATATACTAATATTCCCGGCACATAAAGAGAATTAGTTATTATTAAATTGTGTCAAATAAGCAATATAATAAAATTAGAATTTGGTAGTCATTATGAGATTATGGAATATATTTTTTTTTTTATTTCAATAGATGTAGAAAAATTTGATTGATCAATTGATATTATCCTAGCCCCTCACCATGTAATAAATATATATAGATAAACGAAACGAATAACAATAAAATAATATAATACATATTGTAAGGAAGTCATGTGAAAGGTTGGTGTAAGAAATTATTTGTTTAATGGCGATGGTGGGGGGATTTCTGAGGAGCATGCACCTGCTGCAGTGGTGTGGCGCGTGGTCCCCACGCATTGGTTTTTGGGTTAAGCTCAGTAGTACTACGCGAATAAGGGGAGAGATGATGGCTATTCTTTTAAGAACTGATCAATCGATGCTCTTTGAGCTGAAGATTTAACACTTCCCAAAGCCCTTCAAAAAAAAAAAAAAGCTCTGTTCTTTGTTTAGGGGTTTTTCTCAAGACTTCTAATTCTGGGATTTTGTCTTGCTTCTATCTCCTTCAGCAGCTGCAGTTAATCGAAGTTGTTTGTTCAAGTAAGCTTTTGCCTCACTTCTTCTGTGGGTTGGTTTTTAATTTTGTGCTTATTCGGTGAACAAGATTCGATTTTGGGGCCATGCTTTGAAGCTCTTATTACTTCTTTCGTCGCTGTCCCATAATTTGTAGATTAGTTCAACAGACGAACATACAAACATTGTCTACGTTTAATTACGCAATTAGGCATATCTAATAACCCAATTTCTTACACAGTGGGGCGATTTCTTGAAAGCTATCCCCTCCATTTCTTGGTTGGCGATGTTTGAATTGAACTTCATATCGTTTCTAACCAAATGGGCTCTTTTTTTTGCTTTTAAGCTCACCTCAAAATTCCTCCTTTTTCTTGCCCAGATAGATCATCACCGCGAAAGAAAATAAAACAGAAAAAAGGAGAAAAAGAAAATGTCGTCGCAACCCGCCCGACCCGCAAACCCGACCCGTTCGAGGCACACCGCTCGAATCATCGCCCAAACCTCCGTCGACGCCAAGCTCCATGCCGACTACGAGTCCTCGGGCTCGTCCTTCGACTACTCGACCTCCGTGCGCCTAACCGCCCTCGAACCCGCCCGAGCCCCAAACCCCAACAACACCTCGACCTACCTAAACCAAATCCAAAAGGCAAAGCTAATCCAACCCTTCGGCTGCCTGCTAGCGCTCGACGAAAAAACCCTCCGAACGATCGCGTACAGCGAAAACGCCCCCGAAATGCTAACCACAGCCTCCCACGCCGTGCCCACCGTCGGCGAGCACCCGCTCCTAACCGTAGGCACCGACCTTCGAACCATCTTCACCGCCCCGAGCGCCTCGGCCCTCCACAAGGCGCTAGGGTTCGGCGAGGTTTCGCTCCTCAACCCTATTTTGGTCCACTGCAAGACCTCGGGAAAACCCTTCTACGCCATAGTACATAGGGTCACCGGCGCTTTGATCGTCGACTTCGAGCCCGTGAGGGCCCACGAGGTTCTGCCCGTGACCGCCGCCGGCGCGCTTCAGTCCTACAAATTAGCCGCCAAGGCCATCAACAGGCTCCAGTCCCTGCCCAGCGGGAGCATACAGAGGCTGTGCGATGCTATGGTCCAAGAAGTGTTCGAACTCACTGGCTACGACCGAGCCATGGTCTACAAATTCCACGACGACGAGCACGGCGAGGTGGTCGCCGAGTCGATCAAGCCCGGGCTCGAGCCGTACTTGGGCTTGCACTACCCGGCCACCGACATACCCCAGGCGGCTCGGTTTCTGTTCATGAAGAACAAGGTGAGGATGATCGTCGACTGCAGGGCGGCCCACGTGAAGGTGGTCCAGGATGAGAATCTAGCGATCGACCTGACTCTGTGCGGCTCGACCCTTCGGGCCCCGCACGGTTGCCATGCCCAGTACATGGAGAACATGAGCTCCATCGCCTCGCTCGTCATGGCGGTCGTCGTCAACGAGGGGGACGAAGAGCGCGAAAACGGCAATAGTCCTCAGAAGAGGAAGCGCTTGTGGGGCTTGGTCGTCTGCCACCACACGAGCCCGAGGTTCGTCCCTTTTCCTCTGAGGTACGCGTGCGAGTTTCTCGCGCAGGTCTTCGCCGTGCACGTGAACAAGGAGCTCGAGCTCGAGTGCCAGGCTGTGGAGAAGAACATTCTGAGGACTCAGACGCTTCTGTGCGACATGCTGATGAGGGACGCGCCTTTGGGGATAGTTTCTCGGAGCCCGAATATCATGGACTTGGTGAGGTGCGACGGGGCGGCGCTCTTGTACGGAGGAAGGAAGTACAAGCTCGGGCTCGCTCCGAGCGATTTTCAGATACGCGATATCGTTTCTTGGCTCGACGAGTACCATAGGGACTCGACTGGGCTGAGCACTGATAGCCTCTACGACGCGGGGTACCCGGGCGCCGCTGCGCTTGGGAACGACGTCTGTGGGATGGCGGCGGTGAAGGTGAACGAAAGAGATTGGCTCTTTTGGTTTAGGGCGCACACGGCGGCGGAGATTAGGTGGGGCGGGGCGAAGAACGTGGCCGGGGAGGAGGACGACGGGGCGAAGATGCATCCTCGGTCGTCGTTCAGGGCGTTCTTGGAGGTCGTTAAGGCGAGGAGCTTGCCTTGGAAGGACTTTGAGATGGACGCCATACACTCGCTTCAGCTGATACTGAGGAATGCGTTTAGGGACGACTCGGCGTCGAAGGAGAGCGAGGCGCTGATGGTTCGTTCGAGGCTCGACGACCTGAGGATCGACGGGTTGCAGGAGTTGGAAGCCGTGACGTCTGAGATGGTTCGTCTGATTGAGACGGCTTCGGTTCCTATTTTGGCGGTTGGCTCGGATGGGATAGTGAACGGTTGGAATACGAAGATTGCCGAGCTGACTGGGCTGAGCGTCGACGAGGCGATCGGCATGCATTTTCTTGAGCTCGTCGAGGAGTGTTGCGCTGATTCTGTGACTAGGATGCTCGAATCGGCCCTTCGAGGTAATCTTTTTCGACGCATACGCCATTTTTTCTTTTATTGTCTGTTTTTTTTAGCTAAAACTCGTCTTCGATACGCGTGAACGAACCCATTTTTTAAAATCTTGAATTGTTATGCCGAATAATTGCCGGATGAGCGACGCTTATGATGTGTTTGGATCAAGTAAATCGGTGAGGAAGAGAAATCTAAAGAGAAAATGATTTTCACTAGCTTTTCTTTCAGTTCTCCACCGTTTGGTGAAGAAATTGATTTTCCATGGTTTTTGCTTTTAATTTAGTTTACGTTTTCATTTCTTATCTATTTCTCTGATCAACCAAACGCAGAAGTTAGTTTTCTTTTCTTCATGTTTTCCCTCTTATTCCCACTCAATTCTGTAAACCACACTCCCTTACGGCCTTTTTTCTCTTGTTCGGGGATTTTCAGGCGAAGAAGAGAAAAACGTAGAATTCAAGCTGAAAACCTACGGCCCGAGCCGCGATTCGGGCCCGGTCACCCTAATCGTGAACGCCTGCGCCAGCCGAGACATCAAGGAAGAAGTCGTAGGCGTGTGCTTCATAGCGCAAGACGTAACCGCCCAGAAAAACATGATGGACAAATTCACTCGAATCCAAGGCGACTACCGAGCCATAATCCAAAACCCTAACCCGCTAATCCCGCCCATATTCGGCACCGACGAGTTCGGCTGGTGCACCGAGTGGAACCCAGCCATGGCCAAGCTCGCGGGCCTTCGCCGAGAAGACGTAATCCACAAAATGCTCTTAGGCGAAGTCTTCGGCGTAAACGACCGTTCGTCTTGTCGGTTAAAGAACCAAGAGGCGTACGTCGGCCTTGGCGTCGTACTCAACAGTGCGGTGGCGGGCGGCGACTCTGAGAAAGTTCCCTTTGGGTTTTTCTCGAAGGAAGGGAAGTACGTCGAGTGCTTGCTGAGCGTGAGCAAGAAGGTGGGCTCGGAGGGTTTGGTCATAGGGGTCTTCTGCTTCTTACAGCTGGCGAGCCAAGAGCTTCAGCGGGCTTTGCACGTTCAGAGGTTATCTGAACGGACGGCTCTGAAGAGGCTTAGGGTTTTGTCGTACATAAGGAGGGAGGTTAGGAATCCATTATCGGGGATTGTTTTTGCGAGGAAGCTGATGGAGGGGACGACTGATCTGGGCGAAGAGCAGAAGAAGCTTCTTCGAGCGAGCAAGCATTGTCAGCGTCAGCTTAGCAAGATTCTCGACGATACCGATCTTGATTATATTATTGAAGGGTACGGCGAATTTCCATATACTTCCTTTTTTTTTTTTTTTTCACGTTTTCGCTTTCGATATCCATTTTTTTTTTTTGCATCGGTCTCTTCTGTTGTTTGATCCGTATGTTTGTATTTCAATCGAGGAAATTGGCGAGGAAAAGAAAAGGCAAAGAGAAAGGGTTTTCATGGGCTCTTTTTTTGTCATTTTTCCTCGCCATTTAGCGATGAAAGTGATTTTTCAAGGTGTCAGCACCATCATTTTTTGCCCATACATGAAAAATTAGTTAATTTTCTTTTCCTTACGAAATTCTTTAAACCAAACTGAATAAATGCAGGTACTTGGATCTGGAAATGGCGGAATTTAAATTACACGATGTGTTGATCGCATCGATCAGTCAGGTGATGTTGAAGAGCAACGCAAAGGGCATAATGATCGTCGACGACTTGCCCAAAACCCTAACCTCGGAGACGTTCTTCGGAGATTGCCTAAGGCTTCAGCAAGTGATGGCGACTTTCCTCCTCGTGGCCGTGGACTCCACGCCGAGCAGGGGACAGCTTGGGATCTCGGCGACTTTGGACAAAGATTCCATCGGACAATCCGTGCAGCTCGGGCGCCTCGAGCTCAGGTAATAATCAACCAGTTCACCTAAAAGCTTAATAAGCTTGAAGGGACTGAATAATTTTTTGATATTATTTAATTTTATTTCCTACGCGCCCCCTCAGTCTAAGCTAATTTATTTCTTATCCAACAACCTTAAACGTGTAATTTTCTGGTGATTGTGAGGATTCGTATCCAAGACCACCTCTAGCATGTTGAATTACCAACTTAATAAAAGCCTAATCCGAATGGAGCGTATCATATCTTAATTTTATATATTTTATTTACAATGACAACACTGCGGCTTTCTTTGTAGGATAACGCATACTGGCGGCGGAGTGGCGCAAGAATTGCTGAACGAGATGTTCGGGAACGAAGAGGAAGCTTCCGAGGACGGGATTAGCCTTTTCATCAGCAGGAAACTCGTGAAGCTTATGAACGGAGACGTTCAGTACCTTAGAGAAGCTGGGAAGTCGTCCTTTATCATTTCTGTCGAACTTGCGATCTCGAAAAGAAGTTCGGACGCTGCTGCTGCTCGGTCTCAAGACAACGACAGGGACGACTAACTAACTGTAAAGTACTTACTGTTTTGGAAACTGCTGAAAGTAAGTGAATCAGTTTCTCACTGTACTGAAACAAAAGGAAAAAAAAAAACTGGGAGTCGCTTGATTTCGAAAGTCTGTTATTTCCGCGTCTTCTCTTGTTTGTTGTCGAAGATGTGTTTTTTTGTGTGTAAATGTGTGGTTAGTGTTGTTTGATGTAAGCGTAATGTTTTTGCAATAAAGGATTGTCTGTAGTTTTAACCCTTTGTATTGTAAAGCTTATAAACTGTATTGAAGTTGGAACAAAGACTGATAACGTTGCGTTCAAAGCATAACGTGCGGCGGTTTCATTTTTTTTGGATAAGCTTGCTTCTTTTGTGCTATCTATCATGGCAGAGATCCTAAAACCTAGTTGTTCCATCAAAATAAACCGTTGTCTTCTTTCTTTGCCCAAATTAATCCATTAAAGCTATCAGTTGAACTGAGATTCAAGAAAAAAAATTTTTAAAAAAAAAAGAAGAAAAAGGGGCCTTTGGTGTCCCAGTTGATTCTCCGCTGATCAACGTCATCGCCACTGCGAAAATCGGCGGCGTCGATCTCTTCGCCAATCCTTCTCTTTCAGGCGGTTCTTCGCCGATTCTGATTTTATCGAAAGGGTAATAATTGAATAAGCGCATTTGAATTCTTTAACACACTGTCTCAGTCTCAGCATTGTCTAAACCCTAACCAATTTCTTGCAGCGAAAGGCTACATGGAGCTCATGTTATACTCAGATACATTGGTCGAATGGCCGACATTCCCGGCTTCTACGGACTAGACGCTTACCAATCGAGCCATGTATATATATTCCACGTTCTTCGGTATCACGTCGAAAAAATGCACAAACGGAAATCTAATCTGATTCTCGTTTCTTCTTCAGATCGATCAGTGGCTCGATTACGCTAAGATATTTTCTTCTGGCGCCGAATTCGAGCGAGCGTGCTCGTTCGTCGACGAACATTTGCTGCAGAACACTCTTTTAGTAGGCCTTAACCTCTCCATCGCAGTTCGCAATATGGGCCGCCCTCGCCGGTAAATTTTTCCCTATAATTCGCCAATTCCTTCATTTGTAACTGTTCATTTGCCTTACGCTCGAGCATTCGCATTACGGCTGTGTATGGTCGTGGAAAGCAGTTGGGGAAAAGAAACTAGACAGAAATTGATTTCCGCTAGCTTTTCCTTCAATTTCTTCCCCATTTGATTAGGAAAATGATTTTTCATAGTTTTTGAAACTTACTTCAGTTTTCTTTTCCTCGGCAATTTCTCTAATCAAACGTAACACAAAAAATGATTTTCCTTTTTCTTTTATTTTTCCTTCCTCATTAAATTCCTTGAACCAAACACACCCTACAGAAGCTCGTCTGCGTTGGGAAAGCTTAAGGAAATCCAAGAAATACCCCAACCTAGCCCGTTGGTTCAACGCAATATCGACCGAACACAACTCCTCCTTGAGCCAAGTCACCGCAACATATCTCTCTAAACGTGGGTCCCACCCATCGAACCCTCGGGAAAACGGCACTAGCCACGCGATCGAAGCCACCGAGGTCGAACTCCCGGGAGCCCAACTTGGGAAAGTCAGGCTACGGTTCGCCCCCGAGCCCAGCGGCTACCTCCACATAGGCCACACGAAAGCTGCGCTACTCAACCAGCACTTCGCCGACAAGTACGAGGGCAAAATCGTCATTCGCTTCGACGACACGAATCCCGAGAAGGAGAGCAGCGAGTTCGTCGACGCCCTCCTGGACGACATAAAAACCCTAGGAATCAAATACGCCGCCGTCACGTACTCCTCCGACTACTTTCCCCAGCTCATGGAAATGTTGAAGAAGTTCATTATCGAGGGAAAGGCGTTGTCGACGACACCCCTCGGGAAAAAATGCAGCAAGAACGAATGGCCGGGATTTGCTCCAAGCGAAGGGACGCCTCGGCGGGGAGAATTTGAAGCTCTGGGAGGAGATGGTTGATGGATCGGGGCGGGGATTGGAGTGCTGCCTGAGGGGGAAATTGGACATGAAGGACCCGAATAAGTCGCTCCGCGACCAGTTTATTACCGCTGCAACCTGACCCGTCACCACCGGGTCGGGTCGAGGTTTAAGGTGTACCCTACATAGGATTTTTGCTGCCCGTTTGTCGATGCGGCGGAGGGTATTACCCATGCGCTTAGGTCGAGCGAGTATCATGATCGTAACGATCAGTATTATAGGATACAAAAGGATATGGGGCTCGAGGAGGTGCGTATATACGAGTTTAGTAGGTTGAATATGGTGTACACGCTTCTTAGCAAGAGGAAGTTGTTGTGGTTCGTGAAAAATGGGAAGGTCGATGGGTGGGACGACCCGAGGTTTCCGACCGTTAGGGGGATTGTTCATCGGGGTTTGAAGATCGAAGCATTGATACAGTTCATCTTGGATCAAGTGAGTGTTTGTTTTTTCGTTTTGCCTTCTCCGTCCTTTTTTGTTGCGTGAATAGTGGGCTCGTAAAGCCTTAGCCCGTCCTGCCTGACGCAGTTTGTGGGCCATCTTGCCCGGCCTGGGGCTCCCCTTCATTGCGGGGCGCGCTAACCTCTGTATTCTAACATGCGTCCTCGATAGTTCTGTTGAATGACTACTTCACCAAAACTATAAGCCTTTAAAGTTATATGTTCTAGTTCTGACACCCCCTCATGTTTAGGATTTCTTTCTTATTTAGCCTTAGACATGTAATTTGATTTTAAAGGTCAGTTGCTGGACTTCGTGTCCATGACCTTTAGGTCTGACCGAGCTCTGAAACCATGTCGACGACGCCCGTTTACCTTAAAAATTGAAGCTTTTTAAGTTTTATACATTTCATTTCCGACGTACTAACGGAGCAAATTTTTTTTTTGTCTCCGATCCGTTAGGGAGCGTCGAAGAATCTCAACCTCATGGAATGGGACAAATTGTGGGCCATCAACAAGAAGATCATAGACCCAGTGTGCCCGAGGCACACGGCCGTGATCGAAGAACAGCGCGTGCTCTTCGCCCTAACGGACGGGCCGAAGGATCCTTTCGTGCGCATTTTGCCCAAGCACAAGAAGAACGGAGCCGCCGGCGAAAAGGCCATGACCTACTCGAATAAGATATGGATCGACTATGCAGACGCTGTGTCCATTTCCATAAACGAGGAAATAACCCTAACGGACTGGGGAAATGCGATAGTGAAGGAGATTGAGAAAGACGGGAATAATGGGATCGTATTGAGGCTCTCGGGCGTATTGAACCTCGAAGGAAACGTCAAGAAGACGAAGCTGAAGCTCACTTGGCTGGCCGACTCCGACGAGCTCGTCAGGCTTAGCCTCGTCGAATTCGACTATGTTATCACGAAAAAAAAAGGTAGCTAGCTTCAACATCAGTTGTCAGTAACTTGACTTTGTTGAATGACCACTCTACCCTAAATACTTAAAGGGAATGCATCAATTTATATATTTTATTTCCAGCGCGCTTCTCACGTCTAGACCGAATGTAGCAACGTATATATTTTTTTTAATTGGGCGATCGTAAGGATTCGTAGTCATGGGAAGTAAGCTTGAGATGAGATGGTGGTAAAACCTTAAGCATTATGTTAATTTTTTATAAATTTTATTTTCAATAGAAATGACACTTTATTTGGTCATCATTTGCAGCTCGAGGAAGACGAAGAATTTGTCGACGTGGTGAATCCTTGCACGAGGCGCGATGTGTCGGCCCTCGGAGAGCCCGACATGAGGAATTTGAAGAGGGGAGACGTTATACAGATCGAACGAAAGGGTTATTACAGATGCGACGTTCCGTTGATTCGACCTACGAAGCCGATAGTTCTGTTTTCGATTCCTGATGGTAAGCAGCAGCAAGCTTTAAATAGGTAAATGAGAGGCTAATATGGCATTATTTTCTCTAACATTGTTGAATAAAAATTAGGGTGAAATATAATCTGTTGATGTTTTAAGCTTAGTCCTTGTGGCCTAATAGGCAAGTAGTTGACGATGTAATGGTAAAATATCTTGAAAGATACGGAAAGATAACACAGATTATATGAGGTGACCCTTTATCTACAGTCAAGAATAGAAGCACACACCATGTTCAAGATATAAAACAAAGCTAATAGATTCGAGACCAAAGAAAGAAAAAAAAAAAAAAAAAAAAAAAAAACGATTTCAATTTAGAAAGCTTGTACGAGTGTGGCAGCTGAAGGCATCTGAAATGCTTACTGTATATATCTTGAGATAGATTATTATATCCATTACTATTTTTTTCCACCATAGACGGAGCTTGAAAATACTTCATTATGCCACTCATATCTTCTCAGAAACAACACTCCAAGTCATCAAACTTGATGCTTTGATAAGGGTTCGAACCATCCGAGGTTGTTAAGTAACGACCCAGCGTGGGCTTTTTCGCTCTTGCTAGAACTGATGAGGCTTTTGTCAGGGGAATTCCTATACTATAAGTATATGTAAATCATTAAGGATTGGGAATTTTTAGCACTGATGAAATAACTCATTATTTGACCTCAAAGCATCATATGTATAATAGTTCTACTAAAGGAAATCTTTTATGTAATATTTATCTTTTATTTGGAAGAAAATTCACTACTAATTCACCACGCAGGATTACTACTGATTTTGTATCACTTCTCATTATTACACAATCAGAAGTTGAAGTTCATCACAATTCGTGATATTAACATCCGTTTTATTACATATCAATCATTTGACTTTGTACATTGTGTTGCTCTTATAATTGATGAGAGGGATACTATCATCAGATAATGATGTCTTTGAGATAAGTTTTGATATGGAATTGATACACAATATAAATGAATATCTTTCCATGAATTCATGTCCCAATTCATACTCCCATTCAATGTCAAGAACCATACATAGAAAAATCTTTCCTCTATTTCATTTGACCACGTGAAAATCCGACAAGTGGATCCCAAATCATCACACAATAATTCAAAATGATTCCAAAACATTAAACCCTAATTACCTAAATCACCAAAAGTCATCACTCCTCAAATCTTCCATATTAACTCCACATAATTCCCTAACGAGCACTATATATACACCATTCCACCATTCCCATATCAAGAACCAGACACCTCGAATAAAAAGAAAAGAAAAAAAAAAGAAAAGAAGGCCACGACAAGAAAGAAGGAGAAGCGCTCCTGCATAGCGAACGACTCCGCCCGAAAGGCAACGTTCAAGAAACGAAAGAAGGGCCTAATGAAGAAGGTCGGCGAGCTAAGCACCCTATGTGGGATCGATGCTTGTGCCATAATCTACAGCCCGTACGAGGCCCAGCCCGAAGTTTGGCCCGATACCTGCGGGTGCCAGCGGGTCGTGGCCCAGTTCAAGCGCATGCCCGAGATGGAGCAAAGCAAGAAAATGGTAAACCAAGAGAGCTTCATACGTCAGAGGATAAGCAAGGCCGCCGATCAGCTTAGGAAGATGCACAAGGAAAACCGCGAGAAGGAGATTACGCAACTGATGTACCAATGCTTGATGGGGAAAGGGCTTCACGGGCTCGGCGTGCCCGAGCTCAACGACATGGGATGGATGATGGACCAAAAGCTGAAGGAGATTTACAAGAGGATTGGTGATTTGGGGAAGGATGAGAAGGTCGAGGGTAGTGAACCGCCCTTGGTTGGTGGCTCGACGTTGGGTTCGAAGGCGGCCCATCAATGGCTCGGTGGTTGGGTGGGGAATGGGACCAGTGTGAGCCATGGTCAGCCACCATTCAGTGGGGGCGAAACGGGGATGCAGTTTGGTGGGGGCGATCAAGCGATGGGTAGTAATGTGAATCATGGTGGTGGGATGTGGGCTAATGTGTTGCTTCCTTAAGGTTTCGTTGTTGTTACTTTTGTTTTTGGTTTTGTGGTTTCCTTTTTTGCATTGTGATTAAGCTATGATGGTTTCAGCTTTTGGTCTTCTACTGAGTTTTTGGGGGAAATCCTCGGGATTGGTTATTAGGGTTTTTTTCTTGTGGGCTTGTGTTTATGATGTGTGATGTTCTATCAAGATCTCCCTTTCATATGGCTTGATTTTTATTGACGAATTATAACTTGATTTCAACATCTCTCTGGTCTAGTGTATTTCTTAGAAAATCCTTCGAATTGGTTTACTTAGGGTTTTTTTTTTTGAGTGTGAACTATGATATGATGTGATGTTCTATCAACACTGGACGAATTAATACTTTAGGTTACATTTCTATGCTCATACTCGGACAATATTTATTACTAATAAGCTCGTCATTTTAGTACCCTGGCATAATAACACAATTCAGTGCACCACTAATATAATAATTAAATTAACTAAGAGAGAGGGTTAAATCAGACTGTAATGTGATTTACCAATATATCGATTGATGATAAAACATATATTATCTGTTTATCTTTTAATAATATCTTCTAAGAAGAACTGAAGTAGCCGTGTGTTGCGATAACCGTGAACGTTGATGTGTGGCCAATGAATATTTCGGAGTAATGCCTAAACAAAATGATAATAAACGATAATATTGTAGTAACTTAGCAAATCCATTTTTTGCGAGGATGATTTGTTTTTTTATCATCGAGTAAATGAGATCACGAGCCGCGCTCGAGTTTAATGAATTATCTTGAAGCTCGAACTCGAACAATTTTCGTGGACGGATTTTTGAGTCATTATTTGGAACAACTAAAAATCACTAGGAATCCCCTAAACGACATTCCTGAAGAGATTAAAAAAAAGGCACAACAATGCTAATGGCCCCTTTGGATTCAGAATTTTTTGAAATTCGGATTTCCTCGAAATCTTGGATTTGACAATCGAGCGGATTTGGATTCGAGTCCAATTCCGAGGTAAAATCTAAACGCTTGTTATTGGTTAGATTTGAAATTCCATGTCAAATGGTGCGCTTTCGAAATCGAAAATTGAGCGCGTAATGAGCTTTTTGTAAATAATAATTAATAAAAATAAATAATAGCAATAATTAATAATAAACATAAAAATAAAAATAATAATATTAAAAATGAGAGGGTGAATGATGAATCGATCGGACTCGTGAGCCCAATGAGCCAGCTTGCGAGCTTACTTTTTAATTTTTAAGAAAAAGTTAGAAGTCGAGTTTGACGAGCTTCTCGAGTTCGAGCTCGAATTTTTTGAAACCCGAATTTCAAATCCTAACGTTGCCAAACAATAGATTTGGATTTGAAACTACGATTTTGAAATCCATAATTTTAAATAATCCGATTCCGAAATACGCGAATCCACAAAGGCACTCTATATATATCTCTAAACGACATACGTCGACGATCGTTTTCTTAACAATCATGGAGCACCTTAATGCATTTAGGCTGATACATCGCCTGACATCAACATTACGATAATTTATTCAAACTCACACCGAAACACACATTAAAAAAAAAAAAAGCTTTCTCAAATCTTCGACCTTCGTCGACGACGATCAGAAGAATGGTAACTCTCGTACCTCATGTAACAAGCGCTCATATTAATGTGCGCTCCAATCGCGCTGCCACACTCGGGATAGAACGAAGCAGTGCAAGCGCTCAAGCACTCCAAGCAATCGTATTCGCTCTTACTCAAATCGCATTCCCCATAACCGTAGGCAGTCACTTCCTGCTGCTGATCGGTGGAGACGGTGGAGAACAAAAGGTTCGGCTCGTCGGGCGTCGTAGTTGTTATGTTGTCCAACATGTCGTTCACCAATTCAAGAAAATGGTCGCTAGGGTTTAACTGCTGAGGGTTGCAAACGGCGGATATGAGCGTCGTGACGTCGTCGCGGCTCTCCACGGTGGAGGTGGTCGTTAAAAATGCGACGACGACCAAGGAAAAAAACCCCGTTGAAAAGCGCACGGTGGACATGCTTAATTTTTCGCGCAAGTGATCTTTGTTAATGAGCTCTGAAACAAACCCTAATTTATGCTTGAGTTAGGAACTTTGTTTCCTTCGTTCCCGTTGGATTTTACCTGCAGAAACCCTTGAATGAAATGTTTTACGCTTGGTTCGTATGATCGTACTTTCGATATTGCAATCGTCGTTGTCCTTTCTCTTCGACTTGGTCTGAAGCTTAGTGCTTTGTTAAATGATCATTTCTACCTACTAAAAGCTTATAGTTGAAGGGACAATATAATTTTTTTTATAAATTTGACAGCTCACGTCTACGCTGATTTATTTATAGTATTCGGTATTGAGGTTCATATTTTTACTTTTATTTTATTTTGGCAAGCGATATTTCTAGTCCCCCAGTGTTTGAAGGATGGACGTTTCTGGCCCCCATGTTCCAATGTGCCACTTTTTAGTCCCCATTGTTACCAATTTTGGACGGTTTTGGCTCCTCGATTAATTTAATCGCTAATTTAGACGAAACGTAACACGTGAGAGCCCTGATCTCCTTTACTTGACGTAAAACCTCATAAGACATCTTTTTCTTCGATTTAAACGCACATGAACATCATTATATCACATTTAGGAAGTGGACAACCTTGAAAATGAGTTAAACTGTGATACGTAATGATGCTCACGTGCATTTTAGTTGAAGAAGAAGATGATTCATGAGGTGTTAAGTCAAGTTAAAGGAGATAATGTGCTCTCGTATGTTAAATTCCATCTAAACACGTTAATTGGATGACAAAACGGCCCGAAATTGTTGGGGTTGGGCGGTAATATTTAATTCAGGGCCAGTGGTAGTTGTATTTGGACAACGCGACAATTTATCGGGATATTAATTAAAGCCGAAATGACACCAAGAGAACACCGAGATTTTTACGTGGTTCGGCCAATACCGCCTACATCCACGGAGAGACAATAGTTTTACTATATTTGAGAATATTACACCGTACAAATAACGCTCGTGTTTAAACCCAAAACCCGAGACCCCTTACCCACCGGGGTAATGTTTTTATACCCACTCTCAACTACCCAGTAAAAACTACACCCGCTCTCACCCTTATCCACCCTGACAAGATTTCTTTTTTTTCTTTTCTTTTTCCCTCTCTCTCCCTCGCTCTTTTTCTCTCTTGTATTTTGGGGTGTCTTACGATGGCTCTCTCCATGCCTTTATATAGGCAATTGTATTCACAAGCATCCAAAGCCTAATCTGTCATTGCATATGTCATCGGAGAAGAATTCCAAGTTTGCTTCTTCTAGCCATGTTGAAAAAATCAACAATTCTCTCCCTTTTCAACATCGGCGTCTTCAGAGAGTAATCCAACGAATCCGAGAATGAGTGTAACCTGTTCGTAAATACCACGAACATCCATTGACCTTCCTTGTAGCACCTACACATAATCCGAATCAAGAATTTCGATCCTACCCCACTTGATTCAATCAACGGCCAATCTTATGTGCAGCTATGTTGAACCGACTCGACCCGTCGATTCCCGAAGAGGGACTTCGATGCAACCCCTTCTCCAGCAGGATTTTCCTTCTCACCATCGTCTGCTTTTATACCACGCTCGAGCGATTTTCGTGAACCCATCGAAAGTCTGAGTATTATATACCACTGTCCAGACGATACAAACCTTTGCACTCTTCTCCCTTTGGTAGGACCACTTCGCCATGTGTGATTTCCAGATTCCCCCTGCTATGAAACCCCATAGCCCTGGAATTTGACTGGCTTAAGAATATTAAAAACTACGCAACTTTGGGACACGTCACACCACCCAAAATGCGTACCGCTCCGTCAGCTATTTTGATCTCCCGTTCCAACACATCAAACAACACAACGATATCCATCGGCCCATGGAGATCGAAAAACCCGTTCGCATTTCCCTAAACGTATCAAAAAATTCTCTTGGAGCAAACCCGAATTTAATATCCTTCTTCCTGAGAACGAGCGCCATCATTAGAGACTGTGAGAACGTCTCTAAGATAAACCGTGTGCTACCTCTGTTGTGGAATTTTCCTAGCCACTTGTCCTTCTTCCTCCAAGTCGGACAATTTCTCCTGATGGGTCCCGGCTCACCACATTTGTAGCATCACATGCCCTTCCCGCCACTTGGATTTGGACCTGCTGTTGTCCCTAAATCCCCTGGCGTATCACCTTCCTTTATGATTCACTCTGAAAAATAGTCAACGGCCGACTATTACCATAATTTGACCGCCTTCTCTTTTCTTGCTCCAAAGAGTTGACTCCACCATCCACCGTCTGCGCCGTCTCGTACCGGATGGTTGTGATCAAATTATCACCCGAATCAGAAAGCGAGGTAAGAAGTAACAGGGCCTTACTTCTTCCTTTCCGACACATTTTGACCCCAAAATTTCCGTCATTTACTCCGACTTTCCTCGTCTCCCATCAAAGCTTATCACCCAACATTGACAAACGAGCACATCCTTCACTCTTCTCTGCCGAAGAGTGAAACATCCCGCACCAGCACATTGTCGCACTTTGCTATCATCTGTCGCTATTATCCTTGCACAGATTCAACAGCCCGATCCAAACAGTACTGATCAGAAATTTTCCAGGAAAGGCTAACGACCTGCCTCACAGCACTATTGCCATAACTCGCCAAAAACTGCACCGCCGCACAAGCTCCGCCCACACCGAGCATCCCATCAACGATAACCATCTTATACCATTATTTCTTCAATATAAGGCATCACTCGTTGAACCTCGCTCTAACATCGGCTCCCCCCGATCCATATTCCCTTCTGATATCTTTTCTGATGTGGAAGTTCAGACTCAGCTGCAACCACATAGCATACTCAGAATACTAGCAGAGTTTGGCTCTGATACCACTTGTTGGGGTTGGGCGGTAATATTTAATTCCGGGCCAGCGGTAGTTGTATTTGGACCACGCGACAATTTATCGGGATATTAATTAAAGCCGAAATGACACCAAGAGAACACCGAGATTTTTACGTGGTTCGGCCAATACCGCCTACATCCACGGAGAGACAATAGTTTTACTATATTTGAGAATATTACACCGTACAAATAACGCTCGTGTTTAAACCCAAAACCCGAGACCCCTTACCCACCGGGGTAATGTTTTTGTACCCACTCTCAACTACCCAGTAAAAACTACACCCGCTCTCACCCTTATCCACCCTGACAAGATTTCTTTTTTTTCTTTTCTTTTTCCCTCTCATTCTCTCTCTCCCTCGCTCTTTTTCTCTCTTGTATTTTGGGGTGTCTTACGATGGCTCTCTCCATGCCTTTATATAGGCAATTGTATTCACAAGCATCCAAAGCCTAATCTGTCATTGCATATGTCATCGGCGAAGAATTCCAAGTTTGCTTCTAGCCATGTTGAAAAAATCAACAGAAATCGGTAAGATTGAGGACTAAAAGTGGCACATCGGAACATAGGGGACCAAACCGCCCATGCTCCCAACATCAGGGACTAAAAATATCGTTCTCCCTTATTTTTCAACAATACTTAATTGAACTAAAATAGCTATATATGATAGCCGCCCATGCCCTATATGCGAAACTCACGTGGCCAACTTTGTATTAAGGAGGGACAACATATTATATAACTGTAATGCGCTTTAACGAGGTATTCTTTTTATATCTATGTGCGAGTAATTTTCGACAAAACAAAGGATTCATCACGAGGTATACTTGTCCGATGCTTTTGCATATCGAAAAGCTGCTTACGAAGTTCCTAGATTAGTTCTTGGAAAAATCAATAGTACACGCTTCACTTCGTAACCAGACGACAGGGATAAACCAACATAAGTACCAACTGTAATGTTTTAAGACAATAAGCATGCAGCATTTATCCAAATTATGAACTAGTGAATAGTAGATGTCATCATTCCTCGTTATCTCCATGGCACCTTGTCAAGTCTTCACTCAACATGAACTCGTACAAACTATATATTTAAATAATATTTATGCATGTCTAAGAATACTAGTTTAACCAGACAAATTAATCCATAGGTTATATCTGGCGAAAATTGTTTTTTTTTTTGCGTGTCTATGGATGCTATCGTTGCTAAAACTTTTAGTGCCTTCACTATGGACTAGTACGCGTACGAGTGTGGAGAATGAGATTTTAATGAAACAAGATTCATTATGAAAGTTCGAAGGTGCAAAATTCTTCTTTTTCCACGTTGAAATGTATCGCTAAAAGATTTGATTATATAGAGGATTGTACAACCTAGACTCTTCTAACTAAACTCCAAGTCTCACACTCGTTTATCAACTATTTTTGACAATCAGTTGATGTATCTTTACAAACTAGCTAGCTTTTCTACTTATAGTTTCCCCAAAATTATTAAGTCCAAAAGTCCTTTCTTCTATAGTTGAAGACGTACATATGAACTAAACGCGCATTAAATGCAGCTACCCAAAATAGCTCTATTGACTTTTTCCAAAACGAGATAAATTCCAAGACGAATAACGACTCTAATACAACATATTTACTTGAAACAATCTCAATGTATAATTTGTCTTGATCCAAGTCGACCTTGCCTTGAATTGGATGTTGTCTACTACGTGTTTTCGTAGTTAAAACATATTGAATATTGATGGTTCTCCTCATTCCTACGACAAGAAAAAAAAAAAAAAAACAGTATTTACTGTTCAAGAAAGGTACATATATATTACTAGTGTGTGCTATATTGATTTTTACTAATTAACGTATCCAAAATAAAATTTCAACTTAAGAATAAAATTGTATTTAAGTATAAAATTGTAACTAAATACTTGTCAAATTGAAAGACCAATTCGACAGTTTTTTTTTTTTTTTCGGATACCCGACCGGTTCCGGGTTGCTCCGACTAATCCGGTTCGCCCCGCGTCGCGTACCTGGTAACGGCAGTTTTTAAACACCATTTCTCCATTTATATAAGAATATAGATACTCTAAGCCCTTGCCCCGACATCCTCGGATAACGATCATTTAAGAATACTTATTGTTAGACATAACAATACAAAACGGCTTCATCAAAAGCGCGAAATATTCGATTTTTCGACTATCATTCATAATTCAAGCGAACTCGAAATTCTCGTATCTCATGTAACATCCCGTCATGGCGATCTGCGCGCCAATCGCAGGGCCGCAATATTCGTACAGCGCAGAAGTGCAAGCGCTCAAGCAGTCGAGGCAATCGTCCACGCTCCCGCTCGGGTCGCAATCGCCGTAACCGTAAGCAGTCGTTCCCTGGCCGCTCGCCGACGTAGAGAATTTGAATTCCGGCTCGTCGGGCGCAGTAGTCGTTACGTCGTCCAAAACGTCGTTCACCAGCTCGATAAATGGGTCGTTATCGTTTAAGCGTTGCGCATTGCAATACCCCCAAAGGATGGTCGTTAGGTCGCCGCGGCTTTCCACCATAGATATTCTCGCCGCTAAGAAACATATAGTTATACACAGAACTAGAGCTAAAGAAAACCTACTCATACTCTCTCTCTCTCTGTGAGTCTCTTCTCTTGTTTAGTTGAACTTAGGTTGTAAGATTGAATTTGTTGGTGAACTCATTAGCAAGAGGCCTATTTATTGCAAGTTAGAAACTTTGCTTCCTTCGTCGCCATTGGACTTCATTTCGCAAGTCTCCGAGAGGGTAGAAGTGGTTGTACGATGGTAAGTTGATTACTTGTAAGAATGTGAATGTCTTCTTCCACTCTTAGCAGCAGCTCTATGGTAACATCATTCGATCAACTACTGCAATAATAGGGGAAATTATAAAATTAGGTCACTAAGTATACATGTTTTTGTTTTTGGGTCACTATGTTTGATAATTGCAAAAGTGGATCACCAACTTTTCATGTGAAAACAATTTTGGGCCTTTTTTCAATTTTAGGTCACTAAGAATATATTTTTCGATTTTGGGTCACTAAGTTTACATTTTTTTCAATTTTGGGTCACTCATTTGGTATTAATGTTATAAACATGGTGACCCAAATTGAAAAAATCTAAACTTAGTGACCCAAAATCGAAAAAATATATTCTTAGTGACCTAAAATTGAAAAATGACCCAAAAGTGTTTTCACATGAAAAGTTAGTGACCTATTTTGCAATTATCAAACATAGTGACCCAAAAACGAGAACTTGTATATTTAGTGACCTCATTTATAATTTTGCCAGCAATAATATTTATTTTTTATGTTACTGAATTTATAATCCCAGCCGCCCTGCATTATGCGAATCTCATGTGGCCTCAGCTTTGTAGGAGGACAGCATACTATGACAAATGTAATGTGTTTTATTAGGTATATAAAGGTTTCTATGGAAAAAAAAAAATACTAGTAATTTTTTATTATTGAAAACGTTTAGCAAAAGTGTGGTTATCCGTGAGCTGCAATGGCCATGAACGTTGATTAGGCCTATGTACCATTTCGGCTTGGTAATAGATTAGTACGTCGATTATTTTTATCATGTGATATTTTTTCCAAAATCACAAAAAGTTCCAAAGATAGGACATCTACCTAATATCTATAGAGACATTTGCAACTTATACGAAAAGTCCCAAAAACCACACATTGTCGTCGGACCAACTATTTGCGGACGAACCCTTCTTCTATATACTAGTTAAGAACCATCCGCTTCCTTTTTTTCCTTTTGTACCTCATTTTAATTTTATTGCAGGAAATCCTTCGAGAGAAGGGAACGTTGATGATCTTTATAGTTCGTCGGATATTATAGTACTTTCTGAATTTGAATGACTTCCATCAATAGGTTAATTCAAAGGGGTATATTTGTCATTGATCAAACATAAAGTTTGTCACTAATCAATAGCGACGAGCAGAAAAATGCAATGACATTGAGCCGTGAGTAGGGGTGTTCAAATTTCGGATAAAACCGAAAAAACCGGCCGAACCGAAATTTTCGGTTTTTTCGGTTCGGTTAATTCGGTTTTTCGGCCGGTTTCGGTTTATGATTTAGTAAATTCGGTTTTTCGGTTCGGTTTTCGGTTTTCATATAAAAATAACCGAAATAACCGAAAACCGAATTATATATATTATTTACCGTGTAATGGGCCAATAATATTAGTAGGTTTTAAATAAAGCCCAAAGATATTAAAGATATAGCCCAATTGAAGTTAAAGTAGAGCCCAAACAATTCAATTAAATTTAAATAGAATAAGAAATCATCATCACCCCAAGCCCAAACGTAAAAAAAAAAAAAAAAAAAACATAGTAACCTAATTTTAGGCAAAATCAATCGACTACAGCTAAGTGCAAATATTGTGGTTCAACTTATGCCGATGAATGTTTTGTACCATTTTCAGACAAGTTTTTTCTGTTTTGGTTAGAATTTATTCCATTTTCAGATTAATGTTTGCTTCTTTCAGAACTGTAAAATTGCGATTGCTACATGTCACATTCTACAGATCTTTCTTTGTTATTTAATAACCACAACTTTACAACTCACAATATTTTTTAATTAAAATTCTTAACCGAAAATACCGAACCGAAAAAACCGAACCGAATAGTGAAAAAACCAAACCGAACCAAACTAAAACGGTTCGGATATCGGATTAAGACTATGTAAAACCGAAACCGAAAAACCGAACCGAATTTTTACAAAACCGGACCGAACCGGCCGATGAACACCCCTAGCCGTGAGTTACAACGGTAGGTCGACCTGGCCAATGCATATTTCGAAGTAACTACTTAACTTAAGTAATAAAATCATGAGTTTGTCTTACCTCTACATTGTATCACATTTCAAAAAATTTTTTCCAACACAACGGTAGTTTCATAAATAAACAAAAAAGATATACATATACATGTGTGGTTAAAGAGCCAAGAACATCCCTCGAGACATAAGATAATCCAGTAGGGAAGAAATCTCTCAAACACGGAGAGAAAGAACAAGTTTCAGAGATTGAATCAGACATCTAAAAAAGCCAAACCCTAAAAATGTATTACACCATAACTCATCAATAACTTCTCTGTGCATCAGATATTCTTCAACTGTTACGAGTTTATTGACGGTTGACGCTACTCGCACCAATTTGCCAAATTCTAAAAGTTGGCTTTCCGCGCGATAATGTCATTTATCGGTGATGATATTGTCAATTTTGTGTGTTCGTTGGATCTCAAACACTAATCGGAAATCACTGAAACTGCACGATCGATCGCTCGTCATTTCACTCTCCATCTATCACCAACTGATTTTAGAACCGAAATTCTATGCTCGATAATACGCCGGGCTTCACGGGTACGTATTAAGGCAATTTTATTTCCCAACAATGGCAATAAAAAACGACCTTACTTACCTACCCAATTGGGTATAACCCAACTCCCAATATGTTGAGATGTGTGAGCTACAACTCTTGTGATCAAGGCCTTGAAGGGATCAAACAGAAGATTGAATGATCACTGGTAAGAAGATGATCTGGTTTAGCTGCTGGAAATTCTATCAAGTGTTGAAACAAAGTTTAAATGCTCATTTAAAGATGAGCCGTTGGATCTTAACTGGCTGGCATCAGATCGTATGGCTGAGGTGAAGAGTTGTTTCTTCACTTATAGAGTCGTTAAACACTTTTACCAGCTAGGTGATATACGCGGTACAACTAAAGCAGCGCGGAGTACAAGTCTGTTGAAGCACACATCAGTGATCTGCTCTATATATATCAGATTTATCTGTTACGAGTGGGCGACTCTGAGGGCTTGTAACTTTCGATAGAGAGCGAATCTCTGTGAGGTGTAAAAGAGAAAGTTGTAGAGAGTATGTGAGTCTTGTAAACCCTTCTTCTTGATTAGTATAATAATATCTGATTGGTCCGTGGACGTAGACCAAAGTTGGGTCAAACCACGTAAATCTCTGTTATTTTCTGGTTTTTCGTTTTCATCTGTTTTCGATTCGATCGACTTCAAGAACGTGTTTCTTGGATCAATTCACACACATCTTCGATAGAAGTGTGGATTGCGAACCTAAGGCAGTGAATTCTCAACACAATAGAAGTATGACATGTGTTATGTTTGTTTAGTGAAACACACGTATGCGTGTTTTAACATAGTTGGGGTAAGATGTAATGTGTCACATGTCATTTTTTTAGTGGAGTTGGGTTATACCCGATTGGGTAGGAAAGGCAAAACCTAAAAAAAAAACTATGTATCTCAATTCATGATCAAACACAATCATATTTATTACGCAAGCCAACCGATACTCGTTTTCGCATCTCCAAAACGCGCTTTTTCTTTTCCTCGATCAATAGAACCTATAATTGTCGTATCTCATGTAACAAGCCGTCATCCTAATCGTCGCGCCGATCGCATACTTACACAGGGGAAAGAATTGCCCGGCGCAGGCGTTCAAGCACTGCGAGCACTGAGCCCTCGTCTTTGTCGAGTTGCAGTCAGCGTAGCCAAACGCTGTCATTCCATAATCAGTATTCGACGTGTAGATGTCCAAGTATGGGTCTTGGGGGCGTAAAGTCAACCATTTCGGTTATCATGTCGTCGACGACGTCGAAGTATCGGCTCGTGGAGGGCAATAAAGGCCCGCACGCTACGTATTGGATGGTCGCCAAATCGTCGCGCGCTTCTACCGTTATTATTGATATTTGCGCTGCTAATAATAAGAGAAGTCCATGAGAAATCGTCGTCATAGTTTTTCTTTTTTCTTTCTTTCTTACTGATTTTAAGAATAGTTGATGAACTGTTATATGTGTGTGTATGAGGTGAGGAGGCATTGCTTGGTCCGTTGCTTCGATGGTGATGGTTGTATTTCTTCGTTTTTTACAATGATTTGCTATGTATGATTGTCCGTACTTATTTGATTTTAGTACTTCAGTGTCCACATCACTAATTTTATATGTTTTTTTTTTTTTTTTTTTTTCTGTCCCGAGGTATCCCCACACTGCCTGGCTATGGGCTAGCCCCTGCCAGCCGTGGGCTTTTTTACGCCACACAGACTTGGCAAGGCGGGGCTATTTACGCCACACACTCCAGAGGTGGGACTAATTCCCGGGGCCAGATGGATACGTCCCAAACTCATACCAACATCGATAGTCATGAGGAATAATCCTCATGGGGACTTCCCAAATTCATGTGGGAGGTAGGGTTCGAACCTCTGACCTCCGAGTCACATGAATTTTTAGGGCCTCCCCATCAGCCACTAGAGCTGATGGGTCATTGACGTTTGGGTTCGTTGTTTAGATTACATTTTTTTCGCAGTTTTAAACATCATTGCCGTTCGGCAACAGAAAAAAAAAATTAATTTGTGATAAAAGCTCTACGAAAATTGTCTTGGAATGAGATAAGGTTATATACAAAATTACTTCTGGCTGCCCTAGCGTTCGGGTGATTTTTTCCTGCCTAACTCAACCAAATATATAGCTATTGAAATGGATATTAATATAAACGAAGTGATAAAATTATAAGATTATAGGACTACGAAGAATACTTCCATGTAAAGAATGAATCAAGAAGATATTGGAGGATGATACAAGCTCGAGTTGGGAAAAGGAATGCAGATCGAAAATGAGAATCAAATGGATAGAATAGATTCTGATGATCGAAATGCAGGTTGTTACAGAGAGCGTTCAGCAACAGAGAGAAAGTAGAAAAGGACGAAGTTCGTTATACCCATAAAGTGACATACATTCTCCCCACTGCCACCACATATTTAATAGGAATAATAGAAAGCGTAATAAGCAGAATAGAAGTGTTAAACGAAAGAAACGTAATACTTAGGTAAGTAAATGTAAAACGCTGGTATCCTCCGCGATTCTGTTAATCCTTGTAACACTCCCTCTCCCTTAAAATCACTCTTGTCCTCAAGAGTTGACGAGCGTTGGAAATTGCTGCTGCAACACGTCCCAATCCTCCCAAGTGCTGTCCTCCACCGGTGTGTTGATCCATTTGACCAAAACCTGAACTATAGGCCGATTCTTCCTCTTGATCAGTCTCCTTTCCAAAATGCTTTCTGGCTCCAGTAAAAGATGGCCGTGCGAGCTCAGGAATGATGGTAGGTGACTGGATATTTGAGCTGTCCCTACTCTCTTCTTGAGTTGAGAAACATGGAAGGTGGGGTGTATCTTACACCCCTCCGGTAACAGCAAGCGATATGCCACATGCCCCACCTTCTCCACCACCTTGAAAGGTCCAAAGAAGCGGGCTGACAGCTTATGGCAGGCGTGTGGTTTAAGAGAAAGCTGTCTGTATGGTTGCAACTTCACAAATACCCAATCGCCTTCTTCAAATGATCTCTCACTCCTTCTTTTATCCGCTTGCACCTTCATGCGATTTTGAGCATTGGCGAGGTGCTGTTTGATGAGTTTGATAGTCGATTCACGGTGGGCCAAACTTCGATCCACCAGCTCAATGTTGGAAGATCCCTCAAGATAAGGAATGTGGGCGGGAGGTGGTTGCCCGTAAACCACCTGATAAGGAGTGGTGTGAATGGCCGAGTGGTAGCAGGTATTATACCACCATTCTGCCAAGCTAAGCCAGTGCATCCATTCTCTTGGTCTATCCCCACACATGCACCGAAGGTAGCCCTCCAAACATCTGTTGACCACTTCTGTCTGACCATCCGTTTGAGGATGATAAGCTGTTGAAGCTAGTAATTGCACTCCTTGCATTTTAAAGAATGCTTTCCAAAATCGACTCATGAATATGGCATCTCTGTCCGTGATAATCTTCTTAGGGGGCCCATGGAGCTTGAAGATGTTGTCCATAAAAGCTTGAGCCACATCAGCGGCCGAGTAAGGGTGCCTCAGACCCACAAAATGGGCATATTTGCTCAAACGATCCACCACTACCAATATAGAATCTTTGCCGTCGGAGAGGGGAAGCCCATTAATGAAATCCATTGAGATCTCAGACCAAATCGTGTTAGGGATAGGGAGTGGATTCAACAACCCCGGAGAAGCTGTAGTCTCAGTTTTAAACCGCTGGCAAGTGGAGCATTCCTTCACATATTTATAGACATCCTTCTTCATGTTCTTCCAATATACCACACGTTTGAGCCTATGGAGAGTATTGTCGATACCTGAGTGCCCTCCCACAGCGCTACTGTGAAAGATTTGCAGCAGTTCCCTTCTGAGGTCAGGGGCAGAGCCTATCACCAGCTTCCCTTTTCTGGTTAGTAATTCCCCATTCCATTGGTACCTTCCCAAGTCTCCATCCTTCGCCCTTTGGATGGTCTGTTGGATGTGCTCATCCTCCTCCCAGCTCCTCTTGATCTTGGCCATAATTTCAGTGTTCATAGAACTAATACTGGCGATCAAGCCACTAGGGTGCACCTCTAGTTCAGGTTTCCGCGAAAGGGCGTCTGCGACGACGTTTTCAGCGCCTTTCTTATATGTGATGGTATAATCGTAGCCCATTAATTTGGCAAGCCACTTTTGCTGGCTCGGTGTAGAAATCCTCTGCTCCATTAAATGTTTAAGACTCTGGTGATCCGTCTTGATGACAAAATGCCGCCCGATCAGATATGCCCTCCACTTTTGGATCGCGGTTACTATGGCAAGCAGCTCCTTCTCATACGTTGACATACCAGCAGCCCGAGCGCTTAGTGGTTTGCTCATGTAAGCGATGGGTTTCCCCTGCTGTAGTAACACCGCGCCAATGGCCATATCTGACGCATCCGTCTCCACTACGAATTCCTTATTGAAATCGGGCAGGTTGAGCACTGGTGATTCACATAGGGCTAGCTTGAGTTGCTCAAAAGCCCGCGTGGCTTGCTGATCCCAAATGAAATTGTCTTTCTTCAACAGGTTGGTAAGGGGCTGAGCAATCTTTCCGTACCCTAGAATGAATCTCCTGTAGTACCCACATAGGCCTAAAAAACCCCTTAGCTGCTTGATGGTTTTGGGCATAGGCCAGTCTTGCACTGCCTTAATCTTCGCGGGGTCCGCGGATACCCCGCCATCAGCTATTATATGTCCCAGATATTCTATTCTTTCAGCTCCAAAGTGGCATTTGCTCTGTTTCACGCACAAGCAATGCTCCCTGAGCACCTCAAAGGTAACCTGCAAATGACCCAAGTGACTGTCCCAGTCGGGGCTGTAAACGAGAATGTCATCAAAAAATACGAGGATAAATCTTCTCAAAAAGGGCTGGAATATCTTGTTCATTAGAGCCTGAAAGGTGGAAGGGGCGTTGGTCAACCCAAAAGGCATCACCATGAACTCGAAATGCCCATGATGGGTTCTAAAGGCCGTTTTATGTACATCCTCATCCTTCATTCTGATCTGATGATATCCCGACCTGAGGTCGAGTTTAGAAAAAATCCTTGCGTGGTGCAGCTCGTCTAGCAATTCCTCAATCAAAGGAATGGGAAATTTGTCTTTTATCGTGTGCTTATTTAGCTCTCTATAGTCCACACACATACGCCATGACCCATCCTTCTTCTTTACTAATACCACGGGTGAGGAAAAAGGGCTGACGCTCTCTCGGATGATGCCCGCAGATAGCATCTCGGTCACCATCTTTTCGATTTCATCTTTCTGCACGGAAGGGTATCTGTAAGGCCTCACGTTAACTGCCACGGTTCCTTCCTTAAGGGTGATAGCATGATCATGAGTTCTATGAGGAGGAAGCGTGTGGGGTTCTGCAAAAAGGTCCTGATACTCCTTCAGCAACCCTTTCAACCCCCTTTGCTTTTCATCTGTCCCACCTCTATCCAACATAAATATCTGGTTTTCAGGAATACCATTCCCTTGCACCAACATCATCTGTAGCATAGACAATTGAGCAGGTTGGGACAATAGCTTGGTCATTTTCTTACTTGTAATCACCTTGACCTTAGACGGTTGCATGCCTCTGAGCAGTACCTTCTTACCTCCCGTTTGGAATTCCATCTGGAGCAAATTAAAATTCCATGTAATGCTTCCTAACGTGATTAGCCACTGCACCCCCAGTACCATATCACACCCTCCAAGTGGTAGAATCATCATGTCAGCTTCAAATTGTGTCCCCTGCATCTTCCATTTGAATCCCCTACACATCGATGAACTGTACAGCTTGGTGCCATCTGCTACAGCCACAGGAAATGGACTCGTCTGCTCCAGGCTGCACCCAAACCTCCTTGCCCACTCCGAGTCCAAGAAATTATGTGTGCTCCCCGTATCTATCAACACATGCAGTGGCTTTCCGTTCACATTCCCCGCAATTCGCATAGTGCAGAAATCATGTATTCCCGCCATAGCGTGCATGGAGATTTGATAATTGCCCCCTGGGCCTTCTTCCGACTCGAGTCCCTCACTTGGCTCGTCTTGCTTCTCAGTTTCGCACTCCTCGACATCTGCCTTTCCTTCATCTTCAGTCATGACCTCCATCACATAAATCTGCCTTCTCCTGGCACATTTGTGACCCGCAGAGAACTTTTCATCACACCAAAAGCATAGTCCCCTAGCTCGTTTATCATCCATTTCCTGTGGAGACAATCTCCGAGAAGGTATGATGGGAGGACTGTTTCCCTTATGGCCATTGGAAAATCTGCTGAAGTTAGGCGCAGACGCTACAGATGATGCCCCCGAGTTTGAGGATGTCATCCCACTGATTCTAGTTGTAGCTCCCACATTTGGATTGAAGGAAGTTCTGGCATTGGAAACACCAGATCTCATACTCCCAGTAGCAAAATGAGCAGTGACCCCCTTCTTGGAAGCTAACCCCTGAGCTTGTTCCTGTAACTTCGCGAGGCTCGCGGCATCGGCTAAAGAGTTCGGCCTGAACATCCTTACGGCTACCGCAATTTCAGGTTTCAGCCCACCCAAAAAACAGCTCACAGCGTAGGGTTCTGTGAGTTCCACGCAGTTCATCAACTCCTCGAACTGATCCAAGTACTGCTGAACCGAGCCATCTTGCTTTAAATTCACCAGCTCACTCATCGGATCATCGTACGAATGCAACCCAAATCGACTATGCAAAGCCCTGACGTATTCCGGCCAACTCGGAAGCTCACGCGTGAGTCGGGTCTTCATAAAAACTTGGTGCCACTGAAGGGCTCGCCCTTCCAGATGTACAGCCGCCATTCTCACCTTGGTCTCGGTGGGGGTGTCATCCACTTCAAAAAATTGTTCACACTTGTAAATCCATCCCCTCAAATCTTCCCCATTAAACTTGGGAAACTCAATGCTGGAACATTTGGTCGGAAGTTGATAGATCGACCCGGAATTCCTCTCGGATGTTTCCCCATTTCCTCCTCCGCTTCCACCTGGCTGGTTCTCACCGACTGACCCCTTCGCGAGAGCAGCAATCATTTGGCGAAGAGTAGTCAACTGTTCGTTAAGCGACTCGTTGTCCTCCCTCATCTTCTCACGAAGCGAGTCCACTTCCTTACGTAGTTCACCGGTGCGGGTTCCTTCTGCCATCTCTGAGTTATTTCAAGCTGGGAATCGAAATGCTCTGATACCAGTTGATACAAGCTCGAGTTGGGAAAAGGAATGCAGATCGAAAATGAGAATCAAATGGATAGAATAGATTCTGATGATCGAAATGCAGGTTGTTACAGAGAGCGTTCAGCAACAGAGAGAAAGTAGAAAAGGACGAAGTTCGTTATACCCATAAAGTGACATACATTCTCCCCACTGCCACCACATATTTAATAGGAATAATAGAAAGCGTAATAAGCAGAATAGAAGTGTTAAACGAAAGAAACGTAATACTTAGGTAAGTAAATGTAAAACGCTGGTATCCTCCGCGATTCTGTTAATCCTTGTAACAGAGGAACTGCGACATAATTTAAATTTATGTTTGGTTCGAACACATTCTCACGGCTACTAATATGTATGTTTATATTTATGGCTTGCAAACGTTCTTTCATTCTTTATGTTGCGATCGTTAATGTGGAAAGCATCGAGACAAAAGGCTCGGGTAATGCATTGCTAAAGGATCGATTCAAGTACTTGACGACGAATTTATTTCAAAAGGCTTCGATCTCCAAGTATTCTTATCTCATTCTTTTCAAGAAAAAACCAGTGTTTCTTTCTGTTATTCTTAGAAATTAAGGATCAAACACGACCCACCAACGTAGTAATGGATTAACGAATCTAGCTTAATCGAACTATAATCACTACAATCATTTACTAGACAAAGGAATTGGCTGTAATGACTGTGCTTATTTACATATTGTATAAGGAAATCTCTCTCGCGCATTTTATTTTTTCAATTATGATCAGAATCTGTAGTTCTCATATCTCATGTAACAAAAGTCCATTCGAATCTGCGCGCCGACTGCAAATCCACAGCTAGGATAGAATTCGCCTGCGCAAGCGTTTAAGCACGCCGAGCAATCATCTTGAGTCTTATTCGTGTTGCAATACGCATGGCCATATGCAGTCGCCATTTGAGAAGTGTCGGCGGTGGTGAACGAAAAGTATTGCTGGGAAGGAGTCGTTTCTGTTAGGAAGTTCAACAATCCTTCCACCACTTCGACAAAAGGGTCGTCAGCGTTCAGCTTCTGAGGGTTGCAAATGGCGCTTTGGAAGGTTGTGACATCATCAAGTCTTTCGACTTTTGATGCATTTGCTGCAAAAAGCGAGAAAAACCCCATCGACAACACGACGATGGCATTCGTTTTATTATTATTGTTATCTTCTTTTTGGCTTATTAAACTGTAGGTGGTGCCAGTTAGTCGATGAACTGTTATGCGTATGTATAGGGCGCGAAATAATATTGCTTGCTAGCTAAGACCTCGAGAGAACCGTTGAATCGTATTTTTGCATATGTTTTTGCTTAGCATTTGTTTTGATCTATTCTGTCCTAAACATACATACCATAGTTCTTGGATAAAACCTATGCTTTCCTTAGACATTGTCGAGATGTAACGTTGGACATATCTTGTTTTGGTCTTTCTTAGATACGCCGTTCGATCAGTAGTCTCTCGTTGTTCGTAGTTGGTGTATTCCAATGAACTTAGCTGTTTATGTGTATGTATGCCTCTCCGTCAACTTTGTTTCTCCTTCTAATAGAAAGACATTAAAACGTCGTCCTCTAGTATGGATTGATCGATCTAATTACGTACTTGACGACGAATTTATTCGAACATATTTCGATCGATGCTCTCGATAATGTATTAATCTGCTTCTTAGAAGAAAGCCGAAGCGCTTTATGCAATATGACAGAAATTTATAGTTTATGTTTGGACAAGTCGCAAATACGCATTTTTTCCATCACTCTTGCTATTGATTGTCCCCGTGTAGGTTTAGGGTTCGAAAGTAGGCCATTACCGTACGAGCACTTTCAACGGCTTGAAACAAAACCCTAATTTTGAAATTCAAGAACAACTTCACTCGATCATAAACGTGCTTAGTAAGAACAAAACACAACCAAACACGTGCAATGCAACCCTAGATCAACAATGGAGAGCGAACAGCCCTCGATCGTAGGCTTGCTTTCAGTAAGAACAAAGCGCATCAATGCAATTGAGAGCGAAAAACCCTAAATCAACAATAGAGAACGAAAAACCCTCGATCATAGACGTGCTTTTAGTAACAACAAAACACAACCAACGATGGAAATGCAACAGAGAGCAAAAAAACCCTAGAATATCAACAATAGAGACCTAGGATTTCCTTACCCTAGATTCATCATTATTAGTTTACTACTTTTTATTTTATAGCACGAAATCTTCACATGAAGGGGTAGGTCTCGTATCTCATGTAACAATAAGTCATATTTATCTGAGCACCAACTGCGTTCCCACACTTGCCGTAGAATTCGTCGGCGCAAAATGTAATGCACTCATAACAGTCGTCGCCCGACTGCGCAGCATCGCAGCAACCGTAGGCATAGATTGTCCTTCCTTGCTCGGTCTTCGAAGTGTAGTAACTGTTTTTGGGCGAAGACATTGGGACTGCGCTCGATAGGTTGTACAGCGCTTCGCCCAGCGCGTCGAGCATAGGATCGTGGGGGTTCAGCTGTTCGCCGTTGCACATCACCTTTTTCACGTCTATGTACTCGTCTTGGCTTTCGACGAGGAAGATGACTGAAGAAATAAGCAAGAACGCCGATAAAAGGAGGGTTATTACCGTGCGGTTGTTGGCGCGAGGCATGTCTATTATGAGTTAGTGTCCTTCTTTTGCTTTCTTGTTTTTGATCTTGGGTTGTAATGAGAGTTTTTGCTAGTTGAGCTAATGTGTATTTATGAGAGCTTTGATTGCATCATTGTTGTTTTTCTATTGGGGACATCGAAAAGGATGAGCATATGTTGTATCTTTTGCTGAATATGCGTTACTGTTTGTGTGCTTCATGTTTGTCCTCACATCTCGACGTTGTTAGTTCTGTGTCGATTATTGTTTAGTTTTTACAGTCAAAGGTAGTTATTTACAGTTAACAATTTCAACCACCAAATCAACAATATAATCCTGCAACTTTTGCAGACGGCCATCATAGGGGAAAAAGAATATTATATATTGAAAGATTTCACCACTGGCCTCTTTCATGTTAGCATAGCAACGCCTAAGTTAAGTTGCAAGAAAGCTTTTAGGTTCTAACAAAAGTCCCATCACCTCAACTCAAGTGTTAATAAGCTCACCACATATACCTTGAGAGGGAAAACATACCTTCAAAACAGACCAAGAATCATAGTACGACGACTACATATAAAACCTGAGCTTTTCCACCATGAAAATGCTGATTTCATTGCATTGGTAAAATGCACACACACACACACACACACATGTAACTGTCCATCTAAAGTCGACTCAAACTAAACAATAGGCTAAAAGTAACATAATCAGAACTCGAAAGAAACATGCGATTGCGCCTACCCTAATAAATCCACACTCGAATGAGGGGCAATGGAATTGGATCGCTCCCTCTGATGAAGAAGATGACGAATGAACTGAAGAAAATTGAGGAGAAATTGGGAAAGCGTGATGAGATGATTTTCGCGGAAAGTGCAACACTTTGTATTGGAGAAATTTAAACCATTTGGGAGCAAGTTGAAAATAATCAAATAATTAAGGACCTTAAAATAAAAGAAAAGAAACTTCGAATTGCGAAATGTGACCCTACAAATTACAATCCCAATCTCCCATCCCTAACCCGAGATAACGGGGACACGAAGAGCCCGAGCTTGGTGATACAGTCAATTCTTTCTCAGCGATCGATCGGAGCTATGGCCGGCGTTTCACTGAAATGCGGAGATTGCGGAACGCTTTTCAAGTCTGTCGAAGAAGCTCAGGAACACGCAGATCTCACGAAGCACGCTAATTTTGTTGAGTCAACCGAGCCCGTGCTCAATCTAGTCTGCTCTGAATGTGGCAAGCCTTGTCGATCTAAAACTGTAATTTTCCTCTTCCGATGAATGTTGTTGTTCTTTCTGACATTTTTTTTTTGTGTGGAAGTTTGTCATTATTTGTTTTGTGTGATCTTAGGAGAGTGATCTTCATACAAAGAGGACGGGGCATGTGGAGTTCGTTGACAAGACTTCTGAGGCAGTGAAACCGATTAGTTTGGACCCTCCGAAGCCGAAGAATGATGATGTTGATATGGAGGAGGCTGGTGATGGTGGAGATAGCAGTGCTACGACTCAGGACGGTATTGTTTATCTTCATATGTTTTACCTTAGTTGTTATTTTTCAGGTGTACACGTCTTCATTTTATTTTTATAAAGTTGTGTGGTGTTCATCTTTTTGCTTGCTAGATAAGTCGTGATTCATTAAGATTGAAATATTATCTCTTGGGCAGGCATATTATCTCATTGCTCGAGATGAAAATCATGCTGACGTTTTTGGTAGAAATTATGTTGAATTATCAAAAGTAACAGTGATTATGCGCGTTTTGTTTACATTTCTCCATTATGACAAACTTTCTTGTTAGATTTACTTTACGTTTTCATGATGCTTTATTTCTTTATTTACCGGGACGTCTGGTCTGTGTACGATGCAAGAGATTTAATTGTGTTCCAGCTTCCAGTGTCCCTGTTTGCACCATGCTTCAGGGGAGTGATTCTGGCATTATTTAGCTATTAATCATATACATCCTCATTACTGCTTTTCTCTGCTCTATTATAATGCAACATAATGTCAGTGTGCTGTGGCTCGCCTGGATGATGTTTTTCTTCTTTTTAGAAATGGTAGTCCCAGAAGTCAGTGAGCAGCTGCTTACAGAACTCTTGGATATGGGTTTTCCTAAAGAAAGGGCAACCCGTGCACTTCACTTTTCTGGTGTGTCCTGTCAACAATACTGAAGTTGTATCTCTGATGCGGTCTCTTCACTTACGCATTGCTTAGCAGGAAGGAGACAAACTGTTCGAGAGCTTCATTGATGTTGTTTAATGGTTTATTTCTGGCAGGCAATGTTAGCCTAGAGGCTGCTGCAAATTGGATAGTAGAACACGAAGATGACTCAGATATCGACCAGATGCCGTTGGTACGAGCTTCTTATATTTGCACAACGCTCATTTACAATTTTATGTAGTTGAGATAGTGATACTGTATAGTGATGCTCCCATCCCCATCCCATCTTTTTAGTGTGTTTAAAGAAATAATATGGAAGAAGGAAAATTGGACGTTATGTCCGCTTTAAACACATCCATTTGGACTTGAGATTAGTTAAATTATATCTCTGTTTCTTTAAAATCTTTGAATACATTGAGAACCATCTACCTTTCATTATGCATAGTTTTCATTCAGAAAAGGGAAACTAGAACTTTGTGCTACGATGCTTTGCAAGTTGGCATATGTAATTATGTATAGATCATGCGATGCATGCGTGACATTAATCCGGTACTGCTGGTTACTTGACATCCATGTAATTTTGACTGTCATGTTTGTCCGCAGAGTTGATTCTTATTGTTACAGTTTACTGTATATTCTTTATAATTATTGGCTACCAATTACTGTAATACCGATGGCTGTGGTTATTCATTAGGTCTATCCAGTATTTTCTATTCTTGTAGTCCATTTTGGATTAAAGATCAGTAAGGGTTGCAATGATTATTAGGCTGTTCTTTGCCTCATCTAAGGACTCTCATTTATGCTTGCTAATGTCTCCTTCATACTGCATGCAACATCATTTTAATGCTTTTTCCTGGTTGTGCTTCTGTGTAGTCTAGTGATGCATGGTCTTACTCTAATGAATCATTTGAACGTAAAACCTTGTTATTTCGCCTGCTCTTCTTAGGTGCCTGCTAGCTCCAAGAAGCCCGAGGCTCCCAAAAAGGTTCTCACCCCGGAAGAAATCAAGCAGAAACAGCAAGAACTGAGGTAAAATTATTCGCTTTTTTGGTTTCCATCTCAAAGTTCAATGCACAGTGGATTTTATACCCCGGTGGTCAACCCTGCTTTATTTTGTTTTCGTGTTCTTTGTATCATTAGCTGAGCAGCAGTGTATGCCTTACGATTGATAAATTGTGGTCATTTCTCTTTTCTGAATTAATGTTAATTAAACTGAAAAATACTGTATTCATTTGTTACCCCGCTGGCCACCTGTTGTGCTATTATATGATATTCCTGCCTGTAGCTTTGTTTAGTGATGCATTAGAAAGTATCCTCGTGATTCATTCTATTCGCCTGTACTTTATGAATCTCAGGGAGCGGGCTCGCAAAAAGAAAGAGGAGGAAGAGAAAAGAATGGAAAGGGAGAGAGAGAAGGTGTGGTATTATTGTTTTTTTTTACACTATTGTTTTCACATGGATATAATAAAATGGTTTTTGCATTTGGTTTTTAGTCGGAAATTTTCGTCAGAATGTGAATGACGTGGCTTCTAAATGTAATGCAACAGGAAAGAATAAGAATAGGGAGGGAACTGCTTGAAGCAAAACGAATTGAAGAAGAAAATGAAAGAAAACGGTCTGCCCTTGCGTGCAGTACTCCACTTTCCTGTGAAATGCAGACGTATTATTATGTTGAATTGGTTTTGTCCTTGCAGCATATTGGCATTGCGAAAAGCAGAAAAAGAAGAAGAAAAAAGAGCACGGGAGAAAATTCGTCAAAAGTTGGAGGAAGACAAGGTCCTTAAACTAACTTCTTATATGTTAGGTTATTTCTTTGTAATTAATTTGTACGCCGTATTCTAATCATCTCTAAAAATTTGATAATTGCAGCAACAACCCTCACATCAGAAAATTCAGAAACATCCCTTATCTACTTTAATTGCTAGAAATGACTGATGTTTTTTTACTATTTCATTCTGTTCAGGTGTCATTGTGAAAACTTCAATGTGATTAAACATTAACATATTGCGTCCTAATTTTCCAATATGAGCTTTCATGGTGGGACGTGGATTTCTTTAAATAAGTACATCTTATTGTGGCCTCCGATTATCTAACAACTAGACTGACCATATTGATTTTGTGGTAGGAAATTTACTATATTTGTTACATGAAAACAGTTTGTGCGACTTGTGTCTTTGTGGTTATCACTTCATGGTGAGAGTTAACCTGTTCTTCTGGTTATCAGGCTGAGAGACGAAGAAAGCTTGGTTTGCCCCCGGAAGATCCCACCACAGCCAAACCTTCTTCTCCTGCTCCACCAGTAGAAGAGAAAAAGGTATATTCATTGTGAAATTGATGAAAAATTGATTTCATGAAGCGCTAATATTTTGGTCACACAATTTGATAATAACTTATATCGTGGGTTTCAAACACATAACCGCCTTTTATAAGAAAACATCATTATATTACTCTGCGACTGATTAACTGAATTGCAGAGCTCATTGCCTGTGAGACCTGCGACAAAGGCAGAGCGAATGAGAGAGTGCCTAAGAACCCTGAAACAGAATCACAAGGTAACTGCTACTGCATTCTTACGGCTTTGAATCACAAGTTGAAATAAGCAAGAACTGAATATGTTTGTTTAGCCTTCTGTAGTGGTTGCTTCACTATCTATTGTTTTTCACTTTATGCGGAATTATGTTCAAAAAGAAATTAGTTAAGACGTTTTACCTGCATCTTCTGCATGTGATTAGCTTTTCCAAAAAAAAAAGTGTCGACTTTTTTGGTGAAATATGGAACTATTGACTGAACAGTAGTTTGTGCCGTATGGGGGCATATTTCATGACTGTATTCATTCACTAACACAATTTTCCACGATTATGTTTGCTTGCTCGATGCCTTAGGATGATGAAGCCAAGGTGAAGACGGCTTTCAACACTCTCCTGACGTTCGCAAAGAACGTTGCAAGAAATCCAAATGAGGAGAAATTCCGTAAAATCAGGCTAACTAATCCTGCTTTTCAGGTACCAAATCATTGAACTCTCTTTATTATCGAACTCTTTTTGCACTGTTTGCCCTTTTCTTCTTTCCTTTTGTCATGACTGAATATGTTTGTCCTCCTTGATGACTTCCATTCTGATGTTCCTCTGTCTTCCTCTGATGATTATATGACATATATCATATGAGAAAACAGCATTATAAACGAATGCATCAAACCATTCAGTATCTGGATTTTGTCCTCTAACAGGATAGAGTCGGAAAGCTGCAAGGGGGAATCGAATTTCTCGAACTTTGCGGGTTTGAAAAAATCGAAGGCGGTGAATATCTGTATTTGCCGAGAGACAAAGTTGATATGGCTGTAATTCATTCTGCGGGGAATGAGTTGAACAGCGCCATAAACAATCCGTTCTTCGGAGTTCTTTAATCTGTGAAATGTCTCCATCACCATGGCTGTCTTTTAATACTGAAACTGTTTGAAATGTACTTCATGAAATGCTTAAACTGTTTGAACTTTACTAAGTTTTATCTCTACGTAGTTGAAGCGAATGAATCAAATTTGGATAGTCAACTTTGACGATGCAATACTTGGATATCATTCAGATAAAACGATTGATACAAGATATTTTAGAGGTTAGAATTTTTATTTATATGAAGATGGCCATGTCAATACAATAGACAATCTCCTTACATGTAATGTAATGTTAGTTACATATGTAAGCCTTGCTAGGGTTGGAAACTCAGTGCTCTCTCACTCAAGGGAGAAAAGGATTAAACGATGGATGAGCCTCCTTTTGTCTTCTATAAGCCCTGACACCATGCAAAGATTAAACAAAACACATCATTAGACACAAAGTGAGCTGATAGTTCTAACCCGAAAGTATCCTTAGTTGTCGATGTATATCGATTTTCCCGACGAAAAATTTACCTTGAAGCAGTTGATCCCCCGAGAGCAAATGCACTGGCAATTATAAAAAGGAAGGGAACAGATGCAAGTGCAATGTTTCTTCGACCTCCTCCACTAGTCCTTGGAACCCCAGTTCTTACCACCCGACTACTGTTGTATGAAGCTGATGCGGAAAACGAATATCGATGCTAAGGATGCAAAATCATTGAGTTAAAGCCACGGAAAGAGAAAGGGAAAAAAAACCTGCTCGTAAACCTTGACCTCCTGCCCCTGAAAGAACAATGGTATTATTACACGTAATCTGTGAGCTGCTGCACATATACCATTTATATACCGATGAATTTATTACGCATGCATGTATGGTGCCCACCACTGAGTATAGGGGTGAGCGCGGCGCGGTTTGGGCGGTTTTTATCGAAAATTTAACCCGACGAAAATGTATTGCGATTTTCTAAAATATACCCTAAACCCGGTCATAAAAATCTTAATCCGATAGATTGCAGTTTGCTTATGTACGGTTGGGTTGGGGCGGTTTTTGCGGTTGTAATATTTATTTTTATCATAACGAATATTAACGTAATATTCTTAAGTATAAATAGAGCAAAAATGTATATCATTGACCTATTTACAAATATAAAAGTTTATATACAGAAATGTTATTATTATAGTAATAAATAATAGTAACAGATAAAAAAGTCCGATAAGAAATTTGATTAGAAGCTCATATTCCTAGTTCACGGTCGACTTTTGGTAAAACAACTAAAGCAGATGCCTTATTTTGATTTAAAAATTTCCCTTACAAGAAATAAAATTTTGATTTTAAAATTTTAACTTGCCTTCTGTAAACATCAAGTGTTATAGTTCTTGATCTCAAGTCCGAATAAAGGAGGATTGCATTGGATAAACACGTAATTTTAAACTACATAGTATTTAATTTTTGTTTAAAAAATCATCATTTAGAACTTAGCCTTACACAATGTATTATGATTTGGCCTTTTCGAAGAAGAAAATTATTTATGAAAAATTTACAAAATTTCGAAGAAGAAAATTATTTATTTCAAAATTATTTCGAAGAAGAAAATTATTTATTTCAAAATTTTAACTCGCCTTCTATAAACTTCAGGTGTATATTTGTTGATTCCAAGTCTGAATAAAGGAGGAGAGTACATTGGATAAACATATAAATTTCACTACATAATATCCATTTTTTTATGAAAAACTCATTTAGAGTTTAGCTTTACGCAACGTGTTATGATGAGTCGATGTTTTTGTATTAATAATAATATTTTTGGCCTCGCTACTATTATGAGTTATATCTATTATTTTATGAAATATTGAATAAAATATAGTAAAATTTTAGTATATTTTTAAATGCGTTTGGGTGCGGTTTTAAAATACAAAACCAAACACGGTTGCAAAATATGCGGTTTTACTTTTTAACTCCATCAAACCATTAACCCGACACATGCGATCTGGGTTGCGTTGGGTCGATTGGGTGGGGCGGTCCGACGGGTTAAATGCTCACCCCTAACTGAGTATATATCTATAAGTGCATTTGCTTCAATGGCCTGCCTAGGGAGGGAGGGACGCTTCTATGTTCGCCATTTCTCTCACTCGCCTACAGCTAACGAATTACGCTACAGCAAAGCCAATACAGTACCATTCTGTGATCACTGAACATTTCTGGACCGAAAAAGGGGATATCACAGCTATTTTAGGTTCTTGGTGGCAACACTAGAGAGCAGTCAATCAACTGATTAGCCATAATTGCAACTAAAACTCTCAATTGCTTTCCATTCCAATAACGAATGATAAAGGTGATTGCTTTTGAGATTCAAAATGGTAATGATCATATAAGAAAGAGCAACGCATGATTGAGCAGCAAAAACATCATATCAAATCGAGGTTTTTACCAGAGCTCAGCAGGGTATAAGCTTCCGAGACCTTCCATGGCAGGAATTGTTTTCTCAGCAATTAAGAACATCAACGGTTTTACCCAGCAGATAAAAAAAAGGGAATTGCTGTTCACCGCCCCTTATTCACTTGTTACAGCCCCCTAAAGGACTATAAAAAGACGATTTTACCCTTATGATATTTAAATTAATTTAAAAAGAAAAAACTAACGTAATTCCGATACGCAATACTGAAAACTACATACACAAATAAATTCGAACGATCTTCGGCAATGGATCGAAACGAGGTAACGGGAAAAAAAAAATTCGATTTAACATTTTAGGACCGATCGATCGACACTTTCGGCCCTGCAGTACACGGGCCTAACGAAATTTTCGGCCTGATCGCTATTTTCGGCCTGAACACTGCCTGGCTGAAAAAGTCGTTCGGCCTGCAGTGTACTGACCCAACGGTATTTTCGGCCCTGACAGGTCTGGCCGAAAAAATCGATCGGCCAGTACACTGCAGGATAAAAAATTTCGATGGTCCGCTGCACTGTCTGCCCAAAACAATAACACATCATGGGGCCTGGCGCCACCAGTCGTTGAGCTCGTCGAACCTCTCTTTGAACTCATCCATGGACGGATAGCTGTCCAGATGCATCCTAGCTAGCTTGTGGCGGCCGAAAAATAGGCAGTCACAAATTATAGTGCTCATTAGGTGCAGCTAGTGATTCATTCGACTCTGATATCTTCTTTCCCAACCGCCAACTTGACTATCACGATTCGTGAACCAATACGAATGTAAGATGGGTATAGGAAACTCCGAACATAAGTTAAGTCTAATATAATGCTGATAATTATCTCCAAGGTGCACCATGACGATCGTACGACTCGATCCAGTAGCAGTCCGATCGGCACGCCGTGCAATATTGTGTTCGAATGCATGCTGATGTTCGATCCATTGCTATACCCATAGAGGATAATTACAGCGTCCCAAAGTGTCGCTACAACCCACAGATCATACGGTGTCGACATGCAGTGGTTCATTCCACAAGGCCCCCATTCCCAGCGTATACGATTCACCTGCATTTTCAATGACTCACCATAGTACAATGCCGAGTAACGCTCTCAGTGGGCCGCGAGTTCGATCGCGACGTGATTCCTTACGGTGATCAATTCGTCCTAGTCGTTGTAAATATAATGTGCGATAACGCGAAATGCACAGTTGTCGTCAGCCACCACAGCTTTATAATTAACTATATATGGTGGATGACTGTTGTTACACAATTCGCCAAGTGGGTGTGGTAGAAGTGTGATTGACCTGTAGAATGCATTTTCAGGATTAGGTGCATTCGTATTTGAACAAATTTACGAGTAAAAGATAATAGTACCTGTCTCCGTAGTAGATCCACGAGATCGCTTTGCAGACGAAGATGACGTACGACCCTGGCTGCTACGACTGGTACTGCTGCACCCTCCACTGCGTTCACCCCTTGGGATTGCGTACTCCCAAGCACTTCGATCCCGCTTCGTCGAGTTTTTCTTCGGCTGACCTTTGACAGACGTCTTAATGCCAGGCTCATTCCACTCACAGGCGTCGGGATACAGATGTTCGACTCGATGGAGGCAACGTATAACGGCGGGATCGCGGCCTTCTGCCTCACGCACGAGGTCGTATAAGTAATTCCGATTAGAAATATTGGGAGTTACTCCCTCGCCGATCGTGAGTGTCCTCAAAAAATCGTGCACGAAGTGCAACTGGGTAGTTGTCGTCGACACACTGCTGAAGCTCGCATGCAGTGTACTGGCCGATCGATTTTTTCGTCCAGACCTGTCAGGGCCGAAAATACCGATAGGCCAGTGCACTGCAGGGCCGAACAACTTTTTCGGCCAGACAGTGTTCAGGCCGAAAAAATCGATCGGCCGCACACATCCCGGCCGAAAATTTCGTTAGGCCCGTGTACTGCAGGGCCGAAAGTGTCGATCGATCGGTCCGAAAATGCTAAATCGATTTTTTGTTTCGTTACCTCATTTCTATCCATTGTCGAAGATCGTTCGAATTTATTTGTGTATGTAGTTTTCAGTATTTCGTACCGGAATTCCGTTAGTTTTTCTTTTTAAATTAATTTGAATATCATTAGGGCAAAATCGTCTTTTTACAGTACTTTAGGGGGCAGTAACAAGTAAAAATGGTACAAATGGTACAGTGAATAACAATTCCCTTAAAAAAAAACTGAATGAAATTAGGTTTAAATCTCACCGACCGATTTGAATTTGGTCTCAGCCGCAGCTTTCCCATGAGCAGGAAATCGATCGGGGTGGCATTCCCAAACTTTGTTCCTGAACGCGGCTTTAACCTGCAAAAATCATCCATTCATTCGCTCAGTCCAATTTCAATTCGATTGGGTCGACGACTCTAATGGATTTGAGTTTAGTTACCTGAGAAGGAGAGGGACGAGACCGAGGACCAAATCCCAGCAGAATCTTCGCCTCCTCAGCTTGCATATCGATCGATCGATGCTCCGAGCTTTACCTGTTCTTAATTCTTGAAATGGTACCAACTAACATTAACTACTCACCAAAATCGGTACTTTGTTACGATTCGTAGTCGGTCACAGAGATACGCGTCGTCTTGCTGCTAATTGCTAAAGCCTAAAATCTGTGGTTCAGAAGCATACACCGTGGTAGATTTATAGGAGGCACAATTCGAGGAAATCGTTACCTTTTAACATGGGTTTTTTTTACGAGTAAACTCTGTGGATAGTTAACCCGACTCGTGTGGGTCGGGTCATCCACCCTCGTTACTCGGACTGAACCCGTTTTCGGAGATGGAAAGCGGGGCCCATCAAAAGTTACTTGAATGCTTACTGCTCTGTTGCTCGTCACACAGATTTAATTGTTGAATTAAATCACGAAAATTGTAAAATATGATTCGCAGCTTCGCACCAAGAGGAAGAAGAAAAGGGGCAGAAAAACGTAGCTAAATATATATATATATATATATATATATATATATATATATAGTTGTGCTAATCTCATGTTTATGTTTGTCAAACAATTCTTGAAAAGCGGAGTCGTAAGTGCATGAAGGAACCTGTCTCAGCCATCCATCCATGAGCTCCCTTTTTCTTTTTGCATCTTATTTAAGTAGAATATATCATTACATTTTACGTAATCGATTGATTGTCGGGGGGTATTGTGGGTTGCGAGGGTTTGCCTTTACCTTCGCTGGCAGTGAAGAGAAGAGCACTCTGTTTTGTTAGCTGTATTATCGTCGACAATCTACTGAAAAAGATGATCAAATGGAAGGAATTTTGGAGCAAGAATACGCTGATCGGCCTCAGTTTGGGACAGTTTCTATCTCTTCTCATCACTTCCACTGGCTTTACCTCCTCCGAACTCGCCAAGAAAGGTTCTTTTTTTTTCTTCTGATTCTTTTGCTGTTCTTTCCCTTTCTCCCTTCCATATGATTACTAGTGATGATTGCGTTGAATCTTGATTATTATTACTATTCTGGGCTTTACTCTGTTTTTGCTATAAGTGATTGATTAGCTTTTCCATGGCTTCCATCTCTCTCTCTCGACATTTCACCGTATTTTCCAGGAATTAATGCACCAACTTCTCAGTCCTTCTTCAACTACGTCTTGCTTGCTTTGGTGTATGGAAGCATTATGCTCTACAAAAAGCAGCCTCTCAAGGTCATATGATTCACTTTGCCATCGTTATTACATTCGATTTCCTATTTCAGTCGATTAACGCTATATTTACCTCCCCCTTTTCAAGCAGGCCAAATGGTACTACTATCTCCTACTCGGGCTGGTCGACGTAGAAGCCAACTTCCTCGGTAAGTCACCATTATTGCTAGAACTCTTACAAACATCTCTCTGTATCACATCGTATGAGCAATTGGGACAACCTAGGAACGTTTTTCTTTTTTTTTTTTCTCGTCTGGTAAGTGGTGAAGGCATATCAGTACACTTCGATCACAAGCGTGATGCTTCTCGACTGCTGGGCTATCCCTTGCGTACTTTTCCTCACTTGGTTCTTTCTCAAGACAAAGTACAAATTCAAGAAAATCGCCGGCGTTGCAGTTTGCATTGCTGGTGTCGTCGCCGTCGTCTACTCTGACGTTCATGCTGACGAAAGAACGAGTAAACATTACGAATCAAAGATATGTTCTATATTCGTTTTATAAGTTCAAATTAATCTCATTGACATCTCTCTCTCTCTCTCTCTCTCTCTCTCTCTCTCTCTCTCTCTCTCTCTCTCTCTCTCTCTCTCTCTCTCTCTCTCTCTCTCTCTCTGTGTGTGTGTGTGTGTGTGTGTGTATAGGTGGAAGTAACCCTCTTAAAGGAGACTTGCTTGTAATAGCAGGGGCAACTCTGTATGCTGTTAGTAATGTCAGTGAGGTAAGGAGCCTTATGAACGAATGCTGTGAGGAACGATTTTTTTTTTCGAAGTCGCAGTTGTAAATCTTGGGCCTTAGATATCGAATCGAAGCTAATTTTGACTATCATCGTTCTTTCTGATCTTAGGAGTACTTTGTAAACAGCGCCGACACGATTGAACTCATGGCGTTCTTGGGACTGTTTGGCGCAGTAGTCAGCGCTATTCAGATGTATCCTTTTCGTTCGATTTTTCTCCTCTCTTTTCTTTTTCGCAAAATTACGAGAAAGAAAAAACGTAATTTGACGCACATACATATATACATGCAGAGGCGTACTCGAGCGAAATGAGCTCGAATCCATCAGGTGGTCCGCAGGGGCGGTAAGCAACTAACGTTCTGATCTTATTTTTTTCCATCTCTGTTATGAACCGTAGCGATTGATTTCATCGAAACTCTTCCTTTCGTTTCAGACGCTTCCATTTCTCGGGTTTTCGCTGGCCTTGTTTCTGTTTTACTCGGGAGTTCCCATCTTACTGAAGGTACATACTACATATCATATCTCATCATCAATTTGTTTTTTTCCCCTCAAATTTTCGATCTATTTCGCCACGGGAATAATGTCGATTTTTCGCTTAATTCGTTCCACGTTCGAAAATTCAGCTCGTTCTTGTTTTTTTTTTCTTCTCGACAAATTGGTAATGCAGATCAGCGGGGCGGCGATGCTGAACCTGTCGCTGCTCACCTCCGATATGTGGGCCGTTTTGATTCGAATCTTCGCCTACCACGAAAAGGTTCGTAATTTAAAACCCATCGTTCCTTTCTTTTTTGGATCGTTTCGCAGAAAAAAATAACAGAAAAGCATACGAAAGATGGATTTTTTTTCCTTCCGCAGGTTGATTGGATGTACTATGTCGCCTTCGCCGCTGTTGCAGTCGGGCTCATAATTTATTCCGGGTAATTACGTAACTGATTCGACCCGACCCTTTTCCCGCCCGGTTTTTTTATTATAGTTATCAATGGTATGAAGTGAAGGTAACCCTTTAGAAATGGTTATTAGAAATCAATAATCAATTTATGCATATTTGTATTGTAGGGGCGATGATGCAGATATTAACAGGGACAAGCATTTGGATGAAGAAGCTGGATAATACTATGAGGCCATGCCATGCAAATTTTGTCACGTAATTATTCCTTTTTTATATGTAGGGTTTTGATTTAGTTTTTGGTAAAAGAATAAAAATTCTTAGGACTTATGAATAATGAAATTCATACATCATATATAGATTGCCTTTGTTATGAATATCTATGACAGCCTTTCACCAAGGCCGCGTTTACTTTGGTGGATAAGGTGGGATAAAGACCGAGATATCCTACGTAATACCGTTCAGTACAAATATAGTCCATGTATTAAAGACCACAATAAAACATCGGCCCGGTCTTATAATCAAGCTAGCCCTCGTTAATTGATCCCATGGACTGACCCTATAAAATTATCCTATTCTCATTATTTAAGAAGATTAAGATACCCCTATTCCACCAAATCATAAAATCGTCATTATTTCATGTGATTTACTTGATAAAAAGAAATAAACAACACTAATTTATTCATTATTTCATGACGATCAAATTAATATCCATATCTTATATTTTTTAAATTCATAAAAATAAGGGTTTTTTTGTAAATTAGGTAGTGATGAATTAAAGGGTACTTTAGGAATTCTACAAATAGTTGAAGAAGTTACTAAATCCATATCTTGCAAAGTAAACACATGAATTTGATATCGGTCATGATTAATAATCCAATAATAATTTATCCTATACTCGAAAGTGAACGTAGCACAAAGGAAATATTTTGTTGTTCTCGCTCGCCACCAATGTATTGTAACTACTAACGACTGACGACCCCGATTTCCATAAAAAAGTATATAATTTCAAGAAAATGTTTTTTCACCGAAAGGGTTTATGACGTCAATTTGTGTATTATAATGTAAATAAATAGTACCCCTCCGTCCCAGCAACTTTATCACATAAGTTGTTGGACATGCAAATTAAGGTGGCATTATTATAGTGTATATTTTAACACGGTCTTTTAAGAATATTTAATATTATTATATTGATTGTTTGTGATAGTTTTTTGCTAAATAAGGAAAGGAAGATAAAATTATTAGAACGCTCCAAATGGAAAAGTGTGATAAAATTTGCAGAGAGTATTTGTTTAAAAAAAATAAGTAATGTAAATGTCAAGAAATTCTATCTAACGGCGACAGTCGGGTGAGATAGTGATCAGTTGGCGAGCCGAGGCATAGCATAAGTCATATTCCGTAACACACGGCGGAGATGAAATTTCGGGTGAAGGGGCTGAGCAACGGCGTGGCCCGGGCAGGAATAATGGAGGTTTCCGGCAGCGAGGTGGAGACGCCGGCGCTGCTCCTAACCACCCGCAAAGGGCTGCCCGCTTTTATCTCGCCCGACCTTCTCTCGGCTATTGACTCTCGTATGCTGCAGTTCAGCCCACTTCACTTGTACGTTTTGAGCTTGCTAACTTGTTTATTTACAATGCAGATGAGGTGTTTGATGTTTTGCTGAATATGTATACAGTATCTCCTTTTGTAACTGGGAAAATAACTTATTTGATTTTGTATTAAATGCTAAAGTCAACAACCCAAAAACCAAGCAAGCATCTGGCTAGCACACTTTGGTTGAGCGTCAATGATTGTAGCTTCAGCTGAGTTGGTCTATGCATTTCGTTTCATTACAAGAAAAAATGCTAAATTTGCAGTTTAGAAGGGATATCGCTGAAGACAATTTCACAAGTAGGAGGCTTGCACCATTTGCTCGGCCTGAAAGAACATGTCTTTGCTGCAGTTCCTAGGGACTCAATTCTATCTCTGCCCGACTATCAAGGTGCTAATAAGAATGGAGCTTCCTTTCAGACACCATGTGGTCGGGCCCTGGTATAGTCTTATATATTTCATGCTAATATATACCTTTCTACCAGGCATATTGTTAGCTTATGCAACTGTGGTATGATGGGTTCTCATTTAGCATTTTTCATTTGCTCCCTAACCCATTGCTGTTTGAAGATTAAACCAGCAAACTACATGGAAATGATTTCTGCAATGAAGCCTAACATGTGGACCACATTGGCTGATGAAGTTCCTGCCTGGGTTTCTCACAAGAGAAACACTGCCTCTGTTGATCGAACTATCAGATGGATCGATGATTGCTTGGCGTTCCCAACCAGTGTAAGTACCAGAGCATACTGTTTTAGTATGATTTGTTGGTATAAGTAGCTGAGACGAATTGAATTGGGGGTATATGAAAGTCAATACTCTGGCTGGGGATGTATTTGCAATTTTTTGGTACTGCTACCCATCTTGATGAACGTATGTATATCTCTGTTAAGCATGTTCTAATTTCATGTCTTAACTTATAGGCGGGTGGAGCTGTATTTGGGTCCGTAGTAGGGGGCTCCGATCTTGAGGAACGGAAACGCTGTGCACTAGAAGTTGCAAAACGGAATGTTTCAGGTGTTCATAATATTGTTTTAAACTATCTGGCCTTACATTTTTATATGAACAAGCGCTCAGGAAACTAAGTTTGTTTTTCTAGACAAAGAATATTTCGTTTGGTTTCTAAAGAATTTCAGGCCAACCATTTTTAGTTGATGTCAAATCATTCAGTTTTCAATTCGATGCGTGTTATGTCTCTTGTTGGGGTCACTAACAGCTATTTTCACGGCTAATTCGTTTTGAGTTTCGGCATATCGGACTAGACTTTTCTCTTCATGTGGTGCCTAAATCAGGATTATCTAGTTTCACACTGATAAAATATATATGATTCAGGATTCTACGTTGGGGGATTTGGTCTTGGAGAGAACGTTGATGATCGCTCTGCTCTTCTTAGAGCAACTACAGTATGATTTATATTCAATTTCTTGATAGCTTGTATTTAACCACAGAACACAGTGCAAAATATTACACGTGGTTTTCCCCCATGCCAATTTGCTTTATAAAATGTAAACCTCGTAACTAAGTAGCATCGTCAATTTTTTGGAATATGTGAATAGGAGAGAAGAAAAAGCATACATTTCACATACAAAGTGACATCACTAAATTCCAGATTTTGTGTCTCCACAGAGAGCTTGAGCATAAGACTAACATTACACTGCAATGAGAGCTTTTAATGAAATAACGTGCATTGTGTAATTTATTTGCTCGTTCATTTCTTAAAATGATGTCGTTCTAGAGCTGTTTGATTCATTTTCTTTTGCAATTTTTGTCTAAAGGAACATTTACCAGAAGATAAGCCAAGACTCATCTGCGGACTAGGACTTCCTGGTACTTACTGGTTATATGTGTTTTGTTGCGAGTATTTTGTGTCCCGTGTCTGAGCGACAAATTATCTACGATTGCATATACATATACCTTTATATCACCAAATCTACCTCAACTATAATACACCCTCCGTCCCGTTAGTTTTATCACACTTTTTTATTCGGGCGTCCCAATAATTTTATCACATTTCCTTGTTTAGCAAAAAGCTATCACAAACAATCAATATAATAATATTAAATATTCTTAAAAAACGTGTCAAAATATACACTTTTTTACCTTTTCATTGTACTATATTATTATAATAATGCCACCTTAATTTGCGTGCCCGGCAACTTATGTGATAAACTTGTTGGGACAGAGGGAGTTCAAATGATGAATATAGATCTTTGTCTTTCTCTAAATCCGTGATTGATTCTTCCTCCTTTTTACTTCACATTTTGCAGAGGAAGTGCTGCAAGGTGTTGCTGCTGGCATCGACCTATTTGACTCCACGTACGTATGCTGATGAATCGAATAATTTCCACCAATATTAATTTTGATACTTCACGTTGCTAAATGCAAATTTTTGATGCATGGTTATTCATGTTTTTTTCTTTTTCGAAGATATGTATACCATCTCACACTTGGTGGCTTCGCCCTGGCATTCCCTTTTAAGAATAATACTGAGAAACATGGCTCCAATGATCGGTGGCAGCAAAGTAATATCGACGGAGATGGCACAAAGATCAACCTAAAAGCAACCATATACAGGTTTTTGCCATTTTCTTGAGCTAAGCCATTATGTTATGTTTGGGAATGAGCTAAAAGAACCTTTTTTTTTTTGTTTTCAATATCATCATCTGCCATTGGTAAGGTTTTACTTGATACTTTGTTTTAACAGAAAAGACACGAACCCTATTCTCGCCGGCTGTCGATGCTACACTTGCCAGAACCACACAAAGGCTTACATAAACCATCTGCTCAACGTCCACGAGATGTTGGCTCACATCTTACTCGAAATGTACGTACATATATTCTACGCTTCAGTGATTTGTTTCTTTTGTCATTATTTCTTCCCTTCAGTAATACACGATAGAAACTCAAATATCAATACGCAGCCACAACACGCATCACTATCTTGAGTTCTTCAAGGCTATAAGGGAGGAGATTGACAGAGGAACTTTCGAAGACTTCCGTCGAGCTTTCGTTGAAAACAGGCGTGAGCATACTTTCACCGGCGCAGATCCAATCCCATGTTGAATTCACACAGTTTAAAATCCCAGGTTTGCAAAATTCATAGTGGCAAGCTTTTTTCTTACGAAATAGTTTTTAAGGTTTTCGCCTTGCAATAATGTTAAATGCTCGACCGATCCCTTTCGTCTTCCTCGCTGCTAGAGTTCGAGCTCCACTCAATAATACAGATTACAGCAAAAAAGAAAAAAAAAACACATATACAGAGCAACACTCAGGAAGCAAACAAAGCAATTCAAATTGCTACTAGTAATAACTCACACACACTGCTTCTCTTATTTGCTCGCATGGATTCGTTCATATTAACAATCCTTATTACAGCCACGATTCGTTCTTATAACTAAGAATCCCGAGAATAGGGCTGGTTGAAGGGAACTTGCTCGGCGCACGTCAGCACCTCGTGGGGCCCGGCCTGTTCCCTGCCTACGCCCATCAAGTCGAGGTAATGCTGATAGTGCGATATGATGTTGTTCATCTCATCCACGTCTCCCCTCCCACACAGGCTGTCCCCGTGGAGGGCGTTGATGGTCGTCCCGAATCCCGGGACCCGCTTTCCCAGCGCGGTGTCGTTCTTCGTGGGCTTCCAATTCCCGACGAATGCGTCGTGGGCCGAGGGCTGTCCCTTCTTTGCGGGATTCATCCACGTGTGCATTGCGGCCTGGAACGCCAGCGTGGCGTTCTGCTCGAGGTACTCGGGGTGGTTCAGTAGGTCGACTTTGAGGGCTTGCCCGACTTTTCCGTAGTTGTAGTTCCTGGAAAAAAAAAAAAAGAATTGGATCGTATATAATTTTGCGAGCTTCTTGCTGCATATGGTGATTAGAGCTGTTGAACGAGCCGGCTCGAAGCCCACCAAAAATGTCGGGCCTAGGAAATGGAAAACGCTTGAAATCATTTGTCCGATAATCCATGTCCCCTATACGTCCCAAACAAATTTTCTTTTTTATTTTTTTAATTCTTTTAATTCTATATTCCATCAAATCATAAAATCAACGTTATTTCATGTGATTTATATGATAAAACATAAATAAGCACATCTAATTTGTTATTTTTTTATGATGATCAAATTGATATTCATATCTTATCTTTTTAAATAATCGAAAGAATCTTTCTAAAGTGGGACACGAAGTGGAACACAGAATGTGGGACAGATGATTTCAGTCGGGGGAAATGGAGGTCTGCCCATTCCCTAAGGATGGCGCGATTTGACCCATTGGATATTCAAACGAATACGAGTCTAGACTTACTTAGACCACACGTGTTACTGAGTCTAGACTTACTTAGACCACACGTGTTACTGGACCATACTACCGAAGCCCGCTATAACACGGGCTTGGACATACCAGTAGATTGGCAGAGCACCGCGGCCAAAGTATTGGACGCCAGGCGTGCATGGATAGTCGTATTTGTAGTATTCGTCGCAGTAGTCTTGGCTTGGGCTCATTTCTTTGTTGTAGCATAGGCCCCACGCCAATGGTCCGCCCGTTGCCACGCCATAGCCGCCTGCGTTCAGTGTCGCATTAGTACTCGAGATGATGATGCTTGAGAAAAACGGGCCCACCCGCCCGCCCACCCATTAGGTCCTCCTCTTAAAGGGCTAGGCGGGCCAGGCTAGCCCGATGGACCTTGATGGACCGTCCTTACCCGTATAGGAAACGGCCCGACCGCTTTTAACCATTTTTTTTATATATAGACGTTATTTGCATCAAATTCATGCATGGAGAAAGTTGCCAATGATATGTGAAAGGAAAAAAATATGACAGAAAAACTGAGTGCGTACAATTAATGAATTTTAGTTGCTTCCACGAAACACAAGAACAAAGAGAGAGAGGAGCGGTACGTAAGTAATTAAAACAGGTATAATATATGTATATATAATTTTATTAATTATAAGGGCTTGACATAAAATTAAATGCGGACTAACTAAAAATAGCAATTAAAGTATAATAAATTAAATTTTATTAAATAATTTAAGCTAAAAATTTAATATGATAAAATTTATATGTTATAACGCACGAGTGCGCAAAAGAACTAGTTAGTATGTATAGTTCGATAAAAAAAAAAAAAAAAAAGCAAATGTAAATGAAAATTATATCTCAAAAGATTGTTTCGATGTGTCAACGAGCAGGAGGAAAACTCAGTTATTAATATATAATCATTTTAAGGATGATCAGCTTAATCAAGAAAGTTAGATCCCAGCAAAAGTTCAACGAACATAAAAGACAAACCATATATTTTCAATTATATATAAATAAGAAGCAAAAGAGGAAGAAGGAAAAAAAAAAAAAAAAGAAAAAAGAAGACATCGATACTTACACGAAGTCTTTGCGCCGACGTGCCCAAGAAACGCCGCGATCTCCTTCATCTGCGCGAGCTTGCCGCCGGTGGTCCCAAACCCAAGAGGCTGATAAACGGCCGCCGCCGTAATAAACGAGTGATAGTCCCAAAACCCCACGGCGTGAGCCACCGGCGTGTTCCTCTTCGCAAAGAGGTCTTCGAACTGATAAGTCTGAAAAAGATCGGAAATGGTATGGTTGCAGCAGTACTTGGACATTCCCTTGCATTCCCATCCTTGATCGCAGATCTTGGCGCCGTTCTTTAGGGTTTTCACTCTGATCTCTTTATTGTTTTCACCGATTATAACATGAGACGACGACGACCCATTATCGGCTAGGGTTGACGGGGCGTTGGTTATTAGGAGGAGAAGAAAGAGGGCTTTGATGGGCATAATATCCATGGAAGGAAGATGAAGCAATATTGAATAATAGTGAATTAATATGTCGAAAGAGGAGATGCTTTATATTTGTGTGTGTGGGATGAGATGGAGGAAGGACTGAAGAGGTTGGTGGGGGTTTGTGTGTTTGTGTTTATGATCGTCGCATTTATGTGAAGAATTGAATGAGTTTTTGTTTGGTTTCTTTCTATTTCTCGGTGGTCATTAATGGCGTTTTTTGGTTCCTTTCTTGCAAAGCGAGGAAAAGGGTGGGAAAGGAAAGGAACGACTGACCTAAGCTAAAGCTTATGACAGAGGACAGAGAAAGAAGGGAGAGAGTGAAAGGTTGGTGTGAAGAAAGGAAGTTAGCTCAGCATTCTTTGTCGGGCTTTGTGCGTGATTATTACAGCGGTTACGGATTTTTTTAAAGATCTTTCTATATTCTATATGATATTTATACTTGTATTTGTTGATTATATGTTATTGATACGATACTTTGAAGACCTGGTACGGTATAACGTTGATAATTGATATGACTGTGTATGTATATCTTGTTTATTGGTTTTTGTAATAACCTTTTTACAATAGATAGATTTATTTAAGTTGATAGAAAAATAATTAATTGAGCATTTCGTGGTCGTATGAACCAAACCAACCTTCGGGCCCAATTTTATGGTTTGAGTGAGGTTCCACAACAAATGTCATTTTACTAATTTTGTAGCATTTTCAGTTCATATGGGTTCTTTCTATCGAACTTCAAAATTTCTGGGTTCTCTCTCTTTGGGCTTATTTTCCGTTAATGGACTGAACAGATAGGCTCCAGTTAAATAATGCCTTTATTAATTTTATTACAATTAAACCTATCCATACTCTTATATTAATCTTCAGTACCATTTTAAAACTGTCAATTTTAGTTCAATTTGGTGTATCAAATACACCAAAAATTTAAGCCTATTTGGTAGTTTACACACATCCAATTCATGGAAAAACTGTCGGGGGAGTTAAAAACTGCTCTAAATGTGGCCGTGCCTTCTAAATAAAAAAACTGCTCACCCCACTAACAAAAGCAGGTATTGTCATGAAAGAAAAGACCGAATTGCCCGGGCAGTTATGGTGCCATGCTACCTGTTATCGTCTTTTTCTTTTATGTACTTACAAATCCTAGAGAATTAAAACATTTTAAGTTAACAATAATTTTTATACAGTAGTTATATTATTTTTATAATTTAGTGCACACACTTGGAGTGTGCCAAATTACTAGTTTTTACTAATCATCATGATAGAAAAGGTGGTTGTTTGGGACTGGGAGTGGGAGCTTATTAGTTAGTGTTCTAAAAGCATATAGATAAGTTACAAACAACATCAAGTCTTTCGATTCAATCCTCATATGTAAACATCGACCAAAGCCTCTCCTTTAGCTTGCTTAGTTGAAGGAATGCGCTGGCTTAGTAACAAAAGAGTTTACGATAACGCTGTTTAGGAAACAGAATAAGCAGAAGAATACATAAAATAAAAGCTTATGTAACAACAACAACAACAATGTGTGCTCGAATAAAGACCCACCTAAAGTCCCAAGTTGGACAGAAGTTGGCGCCACCTTGGAGTCTCCTCGTCGAAAATGTATGTCAGCGGAGAGATTAGAACACCGCTACCACCAATCTGAGAGAGAGAGAGAGAGAGAGAGAGAGAGAGAGAGAGAGAGAGAGGATGTTGAATAAACTACAAAGCCACAATTTTGGAGGAAGATTACAAGGTAACATGTAAGCTGAAAGGGAAAGGGAGTTTCAGAAATCCGATAAGCACAGAGGGAAACCAAACCACGGTTACAATCGATGCTATCGAAGATCGTTTGATTCATTGGGAAAAAAAGTAAAATTCTCTTACCGCCCTAAGCTGACGAACGGATTTGTAAAGAGCTTTCTTTGGTACACAGATAACCATTGCATAATAATCTGCTACAACTTTCCCATCTCGCTTGCAGAAAACGGGGCTGACAGTGGGTCCCTACATCAGAAACCATGAAAAAAGGATGAAATAGGAGAAGAATGACACCTCATTGGGACAAGTCTTACTGATAAATACCAACTACTAGGCATCTTTTCTTCTTCCAATTCTTCTTTCAGGACAAAATTGACTAACCGTCCTATATTGTTTATCATATTTCAAGAGATTAGATTAGCATATATCATGTTTGATGGTTTGGGAAATCAGATGGTATCTCAGCAGGATATATTTGACAATCAATAGGCTAGAATTGTAAGAACCAGAGACTTCGTACTCGGTAATCGTTATTACTTTTCATGTATTTATCACACTCCCGTCATAGTTTTATATGATACATAGGGCCAACCTGCAAGCCAGATAAAGACGGTTGGCTGAGCACGCGTTCAGCCACTTCCTCTGCACTGCTTCCCCTCATATTGGCCGTGACCTACCATTAAACACTGAATAATAAACACAAAGAAAGCAGTGCAACTGTAATGTGAAATGATAGTTGATTCTCACCGTGAACTGACCAGCAGCCTTTAAATGTGCCTCCAGTCTTTCGAGCATTTCGTGGGTGACATCAAGCACTCCTTTTCGCTTAATCAATGACTTTCTGCTTGCTACAAGAGTGGCCTGAAACGTAGAATTCATGTAACTGTTTGGGACCAGTAAAACAATTTCCTCTAACATTGATTAAATTATTTGGAACAGCATGCTGTCTCTTCGGAAGGATTTGAGAAATTGGCCATTCGATATCATGGAGATGATCAATACTCAGGATGAATTGAAAAAACCTTACATTTGAACCGCTTCAAATGCCGGGAGAACAGACTGAAGCAATTACCTGACTTTCCAAGATAATTCCACCTTCAATTTCTTTTAAGTTATTTTCTCTTAGCGTGGTTCCACTGCTTACAAGATCTATGATAGCATCAGCTATCCCCATCTAAAAGACAAAGAAGCAATATTAGCATTAGCATGACAAAGAAGCAATAATTTGGTTGTGTTGTAAGTGGGATATCCACTAGGTATAATACTTACAGCAGGAGCTGCTTCTAGAGCCCCATCAGCAGTTGAAAAAGTAACATGATTCAATCCATTCTCCTTAAGAAACTTAGGACCCAACTGCAACATAAAAAAAATGCATGATGGTGTATTAATACGATAAAATAAAACCGGAGAACAAAAGCATATAGCTTACATATGAGAAGCCAGTCGCAATTCTCAGAGGCCTGTCTGGTGTCCATTGAGGCATCTGGGTGAGCTCTTTCAAAGAATTTACATTCTCATATATGCCAAACTGGGGAATCTGAGAAGATTAAGACTACTCATCAAACAACTTGATGCTAAACGAATGGATATAGTAAGCGGAAAAGGACACAGGGTGCTGAAGCCAGTAGCAGATAAGTCACTCACTGCAAGTGATAAACGACAATCTCCATAATCAAGAGCATCATGGATAAGGATAAGATCTTCATTCCCCTGTGACAAGAACCAGAGAATGGGTCATAACAACCCAACTAAATTCTGAACCGTTGAATCAATTCAAAAATCTTCACAAGAACGTTCAAAGAAAAAGAAAGGTTCACGAAAGATAAGTGTTCAAAACTTGCATTTACTTATACAGTGTGCGTGAGAATGGGATTTAACGTTTTACATAAGAATACTGGTCAAACCACCATATGATTCGCTCAAACATTGGAAAATCAAAAGGTCACGATAATAAAAAGCACTCGTGTTGCATGTGCCTACTCAAAAACTCAAACAAGCAACACTTAAACTTTTACCTGCCCATATTCGTATACTGTGTCCAAACCAACAATTCCAAGGTCCAAATCTCCAGATACCAGTTTTCTGACAATGTCTTTTGGCCTTTGAAACCATACTTCCAAATTTGAAATCTGTGGCATACCAAATAGCAGCCAACATTCAATTGGAAGTCGTACAAAAAGAACGTATGTCCAATACAACAACAGTAATAATCTGCTGGAACAAACTGTTAAACAACACACCGTCTTTAAGCCAGACCACATTCCACTAGCTAACAATAAAGCTGGCATAGATATCAGCACTAGTTATGTCAAAGAAAAAGTTGAAGAAAAATCACCTGAGGGATATCAGCAACATACTGACGTGGATTCACTTGTCTCACTGACATTTGACAATCCTTCATCCCAGGGAAGAAAAGTCAACATCACAGAAAAGAAGAAAGCTACGAATAAACAGATCATACAAGTACCAGAAGGCAGCTACGCAGAGACATAAAGTTAGGCAAAAAGCAGTCCAATTTTGATAAAATGTAACCATACCAAAACAGTATAAACTCGTAATTACCTTCAGAAGATCGAGTGTGTCAGTGGACATTCGCCCCTTGCTCGGAAGGCCAAGCCTGACCACACTCCTCTCGAACGTCGTCGTATCAACAGCATTCTCTCTCTGAACCGGCGACGCTATCGAGCTGCACGTGACGCCGACCTTCAGTAAAAGACGCTGATTGCTCGTCGACAAGTGCGAGTTCGAAGTCGGCGGCGACTGTAGGAAAATCGTACGGAGAGCCGCCATGATTGCTCCACTCTTCGTTGATGCGAAGGGGCACACAAGAGCTGTATATGTGAGAGAGAGAGAGAGATTATGATTTGCGAAGAGACCAAACGCCGCCGTTCTTGTGTCGAGACTCGGTGGAATACCGAATATGCCCCCACTGGATACTAAAATTTATTAGAATAAAATAAAAATAAAATAAAAATATAATCCCCGACCTCATTGAGGGACAAAGTACCAAGCTTTCCTCTCAAATATGTCGGGCGAAACGTCGTCGTGCGATTCGACGTCAGCAGCGTCTCCGTCGACGGTGGAGGAGCTTACGCTGACGGTGAAATGGAGCGGGAAAGAGTACACTGTTAGGGTTTGCGGCGACGACACGGTCGGCGAGTTGAAGCGCCGGATATGCGAGGTCACGAACGTCTTGCCCAAAAGGCAGAAGCTCCTGTACCCGAAAGTGGGCTCGAAGCTCGCCGATGATTCTCTGCTCTTGTCTCAGATTTCGCTGAAAGCTTCTCTTAAGATGACTATGATGGGGTAATTAATTCCTTAGTTCTCGATGATCCCGGGGGTGCCTGGCATAGGAGTGAGTTAAGTTTGGCCTATTTTCTGAGTTTGAACTATGATTTCTTAACTCGGATTTGGTTAAATTGTAGTTTGAGCCATTTTGTGCTACTCTAATTTGAGATCGATTTTTAGGTCTAGATTGTGGCAAACGTAACGTGATGGTCTCATACTGAATGGTCTCATAAGATGATGTTAGAATTGACTTGAAAGCCTCCAATTTTCTTTCTATACTCTGTCGGGTAGCTGTTTGAAATTGGTGATTGAATCGATAAAGAAAGTTCCTGATTGATGCTATTTAATGGATTCAATTAAGATTCTGAAGTAGACTTCTTCTTACAGTGACGTGAGAATGGCTGTAGTATGTTTTTACTTTTTGTCTTTCTGTGTGTAATTTGGAAGATAAATGAGTGTTGAGCTATGGCTGTAATGAAAAATCACTCGCTTTTTTCTTTGTGTTTTTGCTCTTACTCAGAGGAGTGAGTTTTGTGTTGGGGATTTAAATGCCTAGGCTTTATCATCAAACAAAAATGCAATTCTTTCATTTGTTTACAATGCATGATTTTGTTTACTTTTATCTTTATGGTCTTTGAATCAGCATCCTGTTTTCTTCTGTTTGCATAGAGTTTTTAGCCCAATATGGTTCCTTACATGAGTATGAAGATTATTTGACATTGTTCTCTGGGGTTTATAGGACCGTTGAAGATGAGATAATTGTGGATCCCGTTGACACTCCTGAGGTGGTTGATGATTTCGAAATTGGACAAGATGAGGAGGTGGACATCAAAGATAAAGAAGTCAATAAGCAAAAATTGAGACGTCGTGTTGAACAATACAAAGTAATCACATTCTGTTTCTAACTTCTATTTTTTTTTTTAAAAAAAAAAGATTTGGGCACGACGTTATCTTTTCCTTCTAGATTGAACTTCGTAATCCCTGTCGGAAAGGTAAAAAGCTACTCGTCCTTGACATCGACTACACTCTGTTTGACCACCGCTCTACAGCTGAGAACCCTTTACAGCTGATGCGCCCTTGTAAGTGTTCCTTCTATTAATGAACTTTCTCTTTCTTTTTCTTTCCTCTCGTTTCTTTTGATTGTTTCATTCTCTCTTAACAGATCTGCACGAATTTCTCACGGCTGCCTATGCTGAATATGATATCATGATATGGTCTGCTACCAGGTTGGTTTAATTTTTAGTCATTAATTCTGTGACTTACAATTTATTCAACTATAACATACTTGCTATTGCACTTTGTCCTGGTTATTAAACTCAAAACTATAATTGAATGATGTATCCAAAGTTATGCAGTGTGCACTAAAAAGGTGGATTACCCATTTGAATGTACAATTTTTTCATACACACATTGTGATGTCTGAATTCTTTGTACAATATTGCAGCATGAAATGGGTTGAACTAAAGATGGGTCAGCTTGGTGTGCTGAACAACACATCCTACAAAATCACAGCCCTTCTCGACCACATGGCGATGATCACCGTTCAGTCAGATACTCGCGGAGTCTTTGATTGCAAGCCACTTGGCTTGATTTGGGCACATTTTCCCGAGGTATGTATAAGCTATGCTCTCACATAATATCACTTGAATGTTTTGTTCTTTGAACACCATATTACATATTTTGTGCCATAACTTGCCTTTTCCAACCAGTATTATGGACCCCACAACACGATAATGTTCGACGATCTGAGAAGAAATTTCGTCATGAACCCTCAGAACGGTTTGATCATAAGGCCATTTAGAAAAGCGCATGCGAACCGAGACAGTGATAGGGAACTTGTGAAGCTGACGCAGTATTTGCTTGCCATAGCTGAGCTCGACGATCTCAGTGTCCTCGATCACAAGAATTGGGAAACGCACAACGAGGATGGTTTCAAGAGACGAAGGCATGCATGAGTGTAATGGTAATTGTTACGCACATTTTATCTATTTATCGTTCCCTTTTCATTGTGACTAGATGAAATAATAAGAATGGCTATGTAGAATTGCTGTTTTCTGATGGATTGGATTATTTTTTTGCATATAATGCATGGAGACATTTAAGTATAAACTAAAAGCATAGATTAAGCACTAGCACAGGTCTTGAAAACAGCACTTTGTTGGGCAAATCAAAAGTCGAACGAACGTAAGTAACCTTACTAGAGATTACAGCTTCTTAGAGTCCAAATGAGAAACATAACATACCAAGGAAAATCACAAACATGCAATGTTCTTTATTTGCATCTTCAGCCAAACGGAAGATGAACTTTATTAAGGGGCTAAGGTAGCCAAGCGAATGAAATTTCCAGGCCAAGATTACTCTTTCTTAACAGAATTGGGGCTCAAACCGAGGTTAGCAAACAGTTGACCGAAATTTATGTTGGCACGCCTATGGCTTGAAGATGCATGTGGCTGTTTCTGTTTTTCTTCTAACAATCGAAGCCTTTTGATCTCCCTCTCCAAGACCTCGTTCTCATCTGCAAAAACGCAAAGTTGTCAAAAAAAAAAAAAACTTCCAAAAAAAGAAGGGCTTTATGCAGTGAATGACAAAGTAAAGGTGAACAACAATCGCATCACAAACGTACACTGCCTCATAAGCTGTGCCTGGGATAAGCTCTCAAGACGCATTGCCATTGCTTCGTTGTGCATTCTCAGGACGGCGTTCTTCTGCCTGCGAGTTTCTATCTCAGCACGAATTTCAGCACAAGTCGCCTGCAGTTTTTACAAAATAAAAGAATTAAGCTATATATAGAGCGCAAAAAAAAAAAAAACTACGCCAAGCTGGGCTCAAAGGAAAGAGGATTTTAGACTCGCCTGTAGAGTTTGGATTACTCTTCCAAGTTCGGCTATGTACTGATGTTTTCTAACACGTGAACGCTGAGCATATCGCCTAAGCAAGACATGTTACGGGACATATTTTTAAAAGAGGCATCTGTGTTCTATCCATGAGTAGATGCAGATTAAAACCCAAAAGATAAATCGATATTTAAGAGCCAAGAAACAACATTTAAAGATAGATTAACTTACTGCCTGGCACGTTTTGCCCCAGTTTCTGAGGAGCTAGCATGAATCACATCCTTCTTCTCAGAAGATAATGGAGTTATTACACTGCCGTTGAGGTTGCCGTAATCATGAGCCACATAGTTCATTCCCAGGTTGGCCTTTCCAATGTACGCGAAGGAATCGCTCGACGAACGGCGATGAGCTCCTCTTTGGACAGGAAATTCTGGTTCGTCAAGGAGTTCATCGAGCCATGAAGGTCTTTCTACCAAGAAGCTTTCAGACGAAGCGCGGTGGTGGCGGGAATTCATGCATGGGAATGGACTTTTTGGAGGTAACAGCGAACTCTTCGCATTGTTCATGATGGGTCCGATGTTGGCTTGTCCCATTGCGGTAGACATAACTTCAAAAAAAAAACTATGTCAAGGATGCAAAAATGAGACAAGAGTAGTCGAAGAAGAATCTTCTGCCGAATTACTGAATTCAATTATGCTCCACATATATAGTAAAAGATCTCATTTCTGCACTCAAAATCTTGGTCATAAACCGTGCTCAAGACAAGATCGGACAAAGCATAACAGCAATTACTAGATGAAACGTTAGCGATAGCAGTGAAGAAGAAAATTAACACAAACCTCAATGATTGAAGTGAAGATGCTTCCTTCAACAAAGTGAGCCTCTTCAGTTCTCTGCATTATCGAGGCTCGGCCTTCTTATAGTGCATCTCCTCACACTGCATGCAACCCACCTGGCAATTTCTGGTGGAAAGTAAAGAGGCCATTAAGTTAGAGATTTCGGCGACTCAACATTTAATGTCTTGGTGTACCTCATTCCGCTACCTTCAAGTTTGTCGACTTGCGTTAAATGGAGCCTTTTAACACTACGACGCGTGTCTGAGGAGGCCATTTACCAACCCATTCCCACCTCACTCGGTCACCTAACAAGCAAAGGTAGGCTCTCTATTCATCAGAAAATTTAATTTGAATAAGCATTTGAAACTAACATACCTCTATGAGCCATTCAACCAAACCACAAATGGCAAGTCGCTCGTACTCAGACCATGGATTCAAGTTAAGACCAGTGGGCTCAGTGGCCCGTCTGAATTCGACCGCCTTTCAAGCAAAAGCTAGTCTAACTTTCTGTTTTCAAAGATGGAGTCCTTCAAAAGTGACAAGGTGGGAATTTTTTTGGTCCTGTTATTGCTTGCAAAAGGCTTAACAGATATGAACCTGGCGAAGAACTCTTACAAAGCTCAAAGAATACTAACAGGAAAGTGCACACACATTACAGCCAGCCATGTATAGGAGCGACCAACGAATCCTAAACCAAGTTAAATCCAACATAGAAAGATCTTTTTACTCACAAAACATGCTCATATGTATTAACGCAGTAAGCCACAAACATGGATCAAATAGTATATACGAAACTGATTCCCCGTAAAGATTGGAAACGCAGATCCTGACACAATGTGATTCCCTGGCAAAAATCAGATATAGACAGCGCAAAGAACTCAAAAAATGTATCCCTGTATGCTTCTCTCGGTGGATAACATCCTTTCCCATTTAAACCAAGCGATCTAGCTACGCAACAAGCGACTTTATTACAATTTCAACGAACACATGAGAAAGAGATGCAACTAAACGAATGAGAAAATTTCACAATCCTCCAGAAATAGAATGCATCCAATTGAAATCCATGTCATAAGATCTCTCCCATTTCTGCCCTCACGATTTCCTCCGTCGTCATCAACAAATATAAAAGGGCTCTTTCGTGATCAAAACGGCAATGCCGAAAATTTCCTGTTATGTTCATATAATTAATTAACAATTTAGCTCTTTTTAGTTTAAAATATTAGGTAACTGCATAAAACCCTAGTCCTCTTCCTATCCTACTGACATCTTCAAATCTAATAGAAGATAACAATAAACAAAGCCAAATTATTAGTCCCAATATAAAAACACATAATATCTTCGTTAGTTGATGAGTTTCTGTACACATTGAGTCATGATACATGAGTTCTCCGAGAGACGATTGGTCCATTCCATACCCGAATTTTAGATTTAAATTCGTTTGATTCTGAATTTAATCTAATGTTGTTATGGACATAACTCCTCAAATGAAAAGAAAAAATAAAAGGAAAATAGAAAAAAGGGTGGGAAAGGGTGAGCGAGCCCACCCTGAAAAAGCGATGGTAAGTGGTAAATAAAAGTATTAAAAAACCTCCTTTAAATTAAAAAGAAGCAAATTGCCGACAAATATAATCAGCTTCTTCGCTTACACTACACTACACTCCCAAGGCAAACAGTAGGCCGTTGCAAGAGAATCTCTTAGCTTTTCTCTAAGCTTCAAAACAATGCCACCGATTAAATCCATCTTATTACTTCTCCATCTCTTCACCACACTCGCCCGCTCCCACTACTTCCCTCCGCCGTCATCCTCCTCCTCCGTCGCCGCCTCCTCCACGTGGCAGCCCGCACGCGCCACCTTCTACGCCCCCCTCACCGACCCGCCCGACTCCGCCGGAGGCGCGTGCGGCTACACCACGACGCTCCTCACCTCCACCTACGGCCGCGCCACCGCCGCCCTGAGCCCCGCGCTCTTCCTCCGCGGCCAGATCTGCGGCGCGTGCTTCCAAATCCGATGCGTCGACGACCTGAAATTCTGCATCCCGGGGACGTCGATGATCGTCACCGCCACGACGTTCTGTCCGCCGAACCCCTACCTTCCGTCGCACCCCTGCAATTCGCCGAACAGCCACTTCGTCCTCGCAATCGAGGCCTTCGAGAAGATCGCGCAGTGGAAGGCCGGGAACGTGCCGGTGCAGTACAAGAGGGTCGCCTGCCGGCGAGAGGGCGGCGTGAAGTTCACGGTGACCGGGCACAAGGTGTTCGTGAGCGTGCTTATATGGAACGTGGGCGGTTTCGGCGACGTGAGCGCCGTGAAGGTGAAGGGCGCGAGGACTGGGTGGCTCAGCATGGGTAGGAATTGGGGCGTCAATTGGCAGATCGACGCCGATCTGAAAGGTCAGGCGCTGTCGTTCGAGGTGACGGCCGGCGGCGGTGGAGGCGCGACGGTGGCGAGCTATAACGTGGCGCCTAGGGATTGGGAGTTTGGGCAGACATTTGAAGGGAAGCAGTTCGATTCGTAGAAATTAAAGCCCGAGAGAATTCCAAGAATTTTCTCGATTTGTGTTGTATTGTATTGTACCACGAGAAAGAAGGGGTTTATGTATTTGTAACGTGATTTTGAGAGGCTTAAAATAGAATTATCACGAGATTATTTGCTGAGATGGAACATATGATCAAAGTCGATTTTGGTTGGTTTGTCATAAGTCGAGAATGGTGTTAAGATTTCAATATCCGAACTCAGCATACACATTCAATTCTATTTCCCACTAGTTAATGGGCGCTTAACTTTGGAACCAATTTACTGACAGAGCGCATCTAAAACCTCATGTTATGCCCAAGGAGATGTCAAAATGCATCTAAAACCTTATGTTATGGGTAAAGCCTAAAGGAGATAGCTCTGGAAATAAAATATATAAAAATTTAAATATTATACACTTCCTTCGAACTTAAAGTTCTAAATCAAGTGATCATCCAAACAGTTATCTGAGAATCAAGTGATCATTTTTCCATCGAACATAAAAACCTTCACGAAACTATCCTCAAATATCGGCCATATCGGGAATTTCGACGGGATAAAACCCTATCGTGTCCGACCAAACGTTGTCCGAACCCGACCCGCCAACGTCATCCGTAACGCACTCCCAAACCGCGCTGTTACACTTAAACCCGCTCCCGAACCCTATCTGCCAAACCCTATCTCCCCTCCTAACCCTGCCCTTCGCCTCCAAATAGCTCAGCTCGTACCAAACCGAAGAAGACGACGTATTCCCGAACCTATGCAGGGTCATCCTCGACGCCTCCCCGTCCTCCTTCCTGAGCCCGAGGCTCGTCTCCACCGCGTCGATCACCGCCCTCCCTCCCGCGTGTATGCAGAAGTGCTCGAACGCCTTCCTAAAGTTCGGCACGTAAGCTCTCCCCTTTACTATTGCATGCCACGCGTACAGCAGCTGTTCCGTTACGGGCAGGACGAGCGGTCCCAAATCGGTAACGTTCGCCCTGAGGGCTTCCCCGGCGACCCTCAGCAGCGACTTGGACAAGGAAACCCCTACGTGCCCGTCCTCGTCCCCCCGCTGGAACACCGACCGGTAGGCCCGATCGTCCGAGCCCGCGTGGGTCCGAACGACGTGCGCGAGCCTGTACTTGGCCCGAGCCCGATCCCGACCCCTGTTCGACAGCAGCAGTGCCGCCCCGCCCATGCGGAAGAGCACGTTGGCCAGCAGCATGGACTTGTCCGAGCCCGCATAGCCGCTCGGGGTGACCGCCTCCATGCTGAGGACCAGCGCGGTCGAGTCCCGATGGACCCTCAGCAGGTCCCGGGCCAGGCCCACGGCCAGCAGGCCCGCGCTGCAGCCCATCCCGCTGAGGCTCGCGCTCACTACGTCGCTCCGAAGCCCGAACTCGTTCGCGATCTTGGCGGCGATGGACGGCGTGGGGCAGAATATGCTGCAGTTGGACACGACGATGTCGATGGATTTGGGGTCGACGGAGCTCTTCTCGAGGAGGTTTCGGACGGCCGAGAAGAGGACGGCGTCGGCCTCCGCGTGGACGTTTTCTAGAGTTTTGAGGGGCGGGATTTCGTGGACCTTGGCGGGCAGGCAAGCCTCGGGCCCAACGCCCGATTTGCGGGCCATCTTGGTCATGAAGTCGATCGATTCGTTGTCGTGGACGGCGACGATCTCGAAGTGCTCGGCGAGGTTGGCGACGCTGACTCGGAGGTGGGGAGGCGGCTTGTAGCACGAGAAGCCGACGAGGTAGACGTTTCTTCGGGATTTAGAGTAGTAGTAGTAGGTGATGAGTAGGACGCCGAAGGGGAATAATGGTAAGAGGCGATGGGGAGAAGGCAGTGAATAATAGGGCGTAGTAATGAGGTGAGTGGCTTCCATTGTGGTAACAAAAAAGAACATCGAAGATTATTGTTGCGGTGTTTTATAAGGTTCTTATTGCATTTTGGGAAGGTTGAGTGTTAGTTGTATGTATGCTGATTTCATGGTGGAGGAGAAGGCGTGTGTTTTGTTTTTCGGTCATGGGCATTGCATGTTGGGAAGGCATCGGCGTGTGTTCTCATATTCATGTGTTTCTTACGTTTGTGTTGTTTGGAATGGTTATATTAATGCTCGTTTGTGTTTCTTTACGCACCGACAGACTTAATAAGTATAATCCAGGTCCAAAGTTATTTGCTACAGTAACCGCCTTACGTGATCAATCACCGTGAGCATCGTAAGCAAATGTCTCAATTTTGCGATTTTCTTTTTCCAATTTCCAACGCCGTCGTCACCTTCGTCGATCCTCAGATCTGCTGTCACCTATATTTCTCTCTTCGAAATGTTGATTTATGAGAAGATGTCGGGCTGTGGTCCACACATGAGTAATAGATAATGAATATTCTTAAAAATCAACTTATCGGAAATAGCGATTACGTGACAGCGTATTTGAGAGGGGTCGACGAAGGCGATGATGGCGTTGGCGATTGAAGAAAAAACACAATTAAAAAATTTGCGTACGATGCTCGCAGTGGTAACCCATGGCAGGGGCACCATACCAAATCTCCTAAGTCGAATTCTAATGTATTTGTTTTATGTGGCTATATTTTTCTTATGTAGATCTATTGATTTTGATGAGTGCAGTTTGTGGATGAGAATCACATAAATCTTGAAACGTGTATAAGAGAGAAAATATCAAAACGAACGAGGACACTTCGTCGAGTTTCATATCCGAAGGAATTAAGAGATTTTCCTGCAACGATATTAAGTTCCACATTTCTACTAGATTCACTATAAAGTATACGATATAATATGGAAGACTCTCTTCCAAGAAAGGTAATCTTGAATATATTCTTGTTCTCCTTATTCCATCGATATTTCGATTTTTCTCTTTTTTCAAATGTTTGATTTGGACATTAGGGTCGGATAGAATTAGTTCATCTTTATCCCTTTTAATTATTTTATAGCAAAATTAAAATAGAACATGAAATCCACCGGACCCACTAAGAACCTAAGCATTGTCCATATCAAGTTTGATTGTGTTACAAATCAATCGATTGGATAAAATCATTATTTCTCAATCAATCATAACAGGTAGCATCATAAGTACAATCTATGTGTTTGAATTTTTAGTCACATGTTTCCCAAAAATTGAATTCAACGCTACGTTAATGCATGGGATTGGCGAGCTCGTCAATTGGATATATTGAAGTAACGATTGCAGCGATGTACATTCTAAGATCAAAATTAGAGTTATAACACTTAGGTACTGATTTAAGCGATAAACGTATATTATCATATAATGTATTTATGGTTTCTTAAGGCCACATGATTTAGAGTTAGAACACGAAAAGTTCTAATCAAATTGAGAAAGTATTTGTTTTCGTATTCCTATTCAAATCCATAATTCATAGTTCCACGTGGGGCCTAAAACCATCGAGTAATCTCCAAGACAAGATTATTAAATAATCATGGCTGATTATTATTTTTATTTTATTCTATTGAATTCAAAATTCAAATACGGGTTTGAAATTGTGACAAATGTCTGCTTTATTAGCGTTCTTAATTGTTAAAATTACTCCCTCCCTCCCAATAGTTTTTGTACATTTGGGACGTTCCGCTATCTTTTTTACATTTCATATTTTAGTAAAAAACTATCACAAACAATGACATTAAATACTCACTTAATGAAAGTAGATCATCTTTCTGTTATAATCTCTTCCGGAACCAAACATGAATCTTTCGATTCATTCGGCTCTTACACTCAATTACTTAGGGTAAATTATCATAGCTTTTTTATCAATGTAACGAGCCTATCATCTATGCTTTATTCATAGTAAAAAAATGAATACAGAAACAAAATACTTGGAGGACTCTTCTAACAAAATAAAAGATATGTAATTGGCGAAGTTGTTTATTTTTTTTCTTCATTTCAAATCCAAAAAAATTCTTCATACATAAGGCATAAGTCGCCAATTCAGCATTCGATAAAACAGAGAAAATGTCCACTTAGACGTGCCAAAATATATACTTTTTTACATTCTAATTTACTATATTATTAAAATATTCAGTTTCTTAAACCGTGTCATACCCCAAATGTCCCAAAGCATATGTGACAGAGGGAGTATTATTTATTGTAGCAGAAAAAATGGTGATTTTGTTTGTCAATTTAATTGTTATCATCGCATAAGGCTATTAGCAAATTAAACTCAAGGGCTAATATGCAAAAAACTAATCGTGAGAGGCAAATATGTTATTTCTCAAGATGAGAACAAAATTATTTCAAGTATAAAGGTCGTTCATTGAATCTAAAGCTTACAGAAAACGTTTTGTTCGTCGTGGACTCTCAGTTGTCTCCATCTCCACACAGTCAAAAACAAAAAAAAAAGGAAGCCTCGAAGGATCGGAAAAGCTTCTCAAGCATACACAGAGCACATATTGCGGCGCCGATGCTGTGTTTGAAATGGGCAAATCCTCCGCCAGTCGACAACTGCCAGTTGCGCACGGCGAAAGCAGCGGCGGTCCTCCGAGGGGTTTATTCTGCGATAGATGTTCGGCGGCTGTTCGTGGGCTCTTCAGTGTCAAGTGCTGCGCAGTTTTGATCCTTACGGTTGCTGTCTTCTTGTCAGCGTTCTTCTGCGTTGTTCGTGTTGGGTATAGAGAATCTGGATTTGACGTCAAAGGTTCCATCAAGATCAGTGGTAAAGAGATGATTCCTCTCAATATCTCCAGATTTTTTGGTTGATTGCTTTTTTGTGTGGTGAAGTGAATATGGAATATGGGTCTCGGTCAATTGTTTGCTTATTTGTTTGTATCCATATGATTGTCTGCTCTCTGTTCTTTGCTGATCCTGGAAGCTGGCATCGCCATTGATTAGTAATAATTTGCTGGGTTTTTCTTCCATGTTTTTTTTTTTTTTGGTTTTTTATGCATGTTATTATTCTTCTGCTTGATCTACTTCAACTTTAGTTTTTAGATTAGAATGCTGCTGGTTAATAGAGTCAATTTTCGCTTATTTTATTTGGATTTGATGATTTTCTGAGGATTTTACTGTGGCTCATCTACTGATTCCTCTTTGAGATTTTTATTAAACGTGTGTCACTCTCTTTTTTCTAGATAGTTCTTGGAGGTTCTAAATCAGATATATTATATAGATAATATTTCTTCTCCAGATATAACTGAGTTTTTGATTGTTGAGCATGCTATTATTTTGTTTATTCTGTATGGAGATCCTTGTATTAACTCTGGATAATAATATGACGTCATCGCATTTTAAGCGGTTCACGGCATCGTAGTTAAGCGGTGTGGAAACTTTTGCAGCCCATCTTTAGCGGCAAGAAATTAAATGATTCTGTTTTTACGGAAAAGTATGATGGGAAACAAAGTCATATTTCTTGTCCTTTTATCGATTTATGGCGTGCCTATCTTCAATTTACTTTGGTTGAATCTATGCCCTCTGCCTTTTATTTGCTTTCGATCTTATAGATGATGTTAGCTTATTAGGCAGTTGAGTTGAAATTAAAAGCCACACTAAGGCTGATCGTTGTCGTCGTTCTTTATTACAGCCATTGTTCAAGTATGCTTCAATCTGCAGAGACCCGTCGCAGACTTAGTACCATACATTTCAAGACTTGAGTACGACGTTAACGGGGAAATAGGTGTTCCTTCCTTTAAGGTCTGCTTAAAAAACATATAAGTCTCTGCATTTCAATCATATCATGAGAAGGGAAAAGTCATTTTACCAAATTTTTGTTTTATTTATTTATTTTCTTCCAGGTCAATGTTTTGTCCATGCGCCCTTTGCACTTATCTAACTGGACGAGTGTGGTCATCGGTTTCATTCCAGATCCAACTGATAGTACAACGACTTCAGTGGCCTTGAGCATCTTGAGAGCATCCTTAGTAGATATATTTCTTCAGCAGTACAACTTGACATTGACCTCATCGATCTTTGGGCTCCCCTCTTCGTTCGAAATAGTGAAGTTTCCCGGTGGAATTACCATCATACCCGATCGAAATGGTTTGATCGTTGAGCCCCTTTTCACATTCGTTCTCGGTAGCTCGATTTATGACGTGACTCGAAATCTTCCGGAGCTTAAGGAGCAGCTGAAATGGGGGTTACAGTTAACGCCCAATGAGGTATACTGACTTGCAGTCGTTTGAATTTCGTATAGAGTAGAAATTAGCTTGGACATGAATTTTTGTGGTGTTCAAATGATAGCTTGTTCATGTCAATGCATTTTCTACCTTGTGGTAATACTGTTTCACATTTCACTGGATAGCAGCAAATTCTAACCCTTTAGCTTCAGACTGCATCCTTAGGCTGCATCAAGCCGTTTCTCAGGCTAGCTCAGATTATGATCAAACTGATAATTTCTTTTTTTTTTTCTTTTTTTTTCCCCAGTGGTATCATTGTATTTCAGGTTCGGCCATGTGTTACTGTTCATATGCGTGTGTTTTTGACACACTCTCCCCCATTATTTCCCTTTCTGTTCCAAGACGTTTATATCTGTCTATGTATGTCTGCGTGTGCGCAGGTGATCTACATTCAAGTAACAAACCAAAATGGCTCAACAATGGATCCACCAGTTTCGGTCGAAGCTTCAGTTGCATCTGATTTAGCAACGCCACTGCCCGAGAGACTGAGACAGCTGGCGCAGATCATAACCAAGTCGCCACCTAAAGAAAATCTTGGTCTCAATCATTCTGTCTTTGGGAAAGTAAAACAAGTTAGCTTATCATCATTTCTCAATCATTCCCTTGAAGCCCCTTCACCATCCTCTTCTCCTTCTCCATCACCAGCCCCATCAAATCACTATATTCAACCTCCTGTGTTAGTCCCCTCTTACCCACCCATATTCGCGCCCGCCCCTCGTAATCCTTTGGGGCCTACTCCTAGCAGCATGCCTTATCATCGCTCTATAGGTCCTAGTTCTGATTCCCATGACTCTTCATGTGGATCTTCTCAATCGCCGAGCCCTTCTCCATCTGACGTTGACCCTAGTGACCAAATGTCCCCTAATTTATCGCCTCATCCCTCCAGGGGATCTCCAATGCAGGGCGTTTCACCTAGCCCAGATGAAAAGAGCTGGCAAGATGACGTATCTCCTGTAGATGCTCCGCCATCTCTACCATCTGCCTACTTTTGTAAGTGTTATATTAGTTACATATCATTATATCATATATGATCAGTTTTATGCACTTCTTTCTGATAGATTGATGCTATTTGCTGGTAATTGTAACTCTGCATCTCTGTACAAGAGATTTTGTACTATTTGTTATCTTCAACATCATTGGAAGTAGTAGTTTATATGTTGGTAAAATATAAGATGGCTCTGCCTATGATTTATATCCTTGCTGTGGAGTGCTTTAGAATCCCGATCTTGTTTGTATGGGGATTCTTGACTGGTTCATTTTCGTCGGGATTTTAAGAAGAGCGACATTCTTGGGTTTTTTTATTACAGTTGTTTATCTGATGATGAGTATCGTACGCTTTTGCAGCTTCTGCATCAAGAACTTGGAGACTTTGTATGTTCATCTCAGTCCAACTCATCACTGTGCTTCTCCTGTGCTATGTCCTCTGAAAGTATATACATGTATATTACGTGGATTTGCTGCTGGAATGAGAGAAGAGAAAGGGTATAATTGGTCTCAATTGCGTTACAACTCGAAGGTGAGAGTCGAAAAGTAGGTTTTTGGCGCTCGTAAGTACGGAGAGGTTCATCAAGATTTTCGAAGGGTTTATAGTAACTTTTTAACAACTTAACTACAAGAAGTCTGCAACCAAAGGCTTTTATCTTCCTTGCTTGTGTAGGAAAGTTAATCAAGTGTACAATGTTTGTAAGGTTTCTTTCTGTGACATGCAAGGGGAAAATACAGTCTTTGGAATGTAATAGTGCTGCCTGATATCTAGCAATATGTATAAAAAAAAGGTTTATATGATGCAGTAAAAATAAAATAAATACCATCTTTCTCAAGTGTATCATACATCACATACATGATTCTATCTCTGTCTGAAACATCTCTGTAATCCTTAAAAAGACACTATGTGGTACACAACAACATCACAAATACTTCAAAAACAATATTACAATTCATTCAAATTGAGGAGATTTGCAATCCTTTCACTGTTTCCTTTTTATCAGAGAAAAAATCGGAGCTTTGTCCGTCAATACCTTCCTTCCATCCCGAGTAATGGCTACAACCTCCCAAGCGGGACCCAATAGCCACGACGCAGCAATCCCGCCTACTAAGCCACCGAACTATAGAAAAAGGAATTCGATATACAAACGATAGAAGATTGATGAATATGTTGTAATAATATGTGCAAAACTCACATGTCCCCAGTTATCTATGCCATGAGACAGAAAACCGATAGTCTGCAAGAGAAAACCATCGAATTGCATCATTGATTACGCTTAGAGTTTAGGCAAAGAAGTTTATTAGAGCCATGAAACGAGGTTTTGAAGTCGTACCATGTTTAGGGCAATAACTCGGGCTATATGTTTCAGATCCCTTCTGTTCCTTTAACCATGTCCCTGTGTCTCAGGGCGAACATTGCGAATGATCCAACCTATTCATGTCATGGTTTTGCCAGAGTCAAAACTTAAAATTCAATCTTTGGAAAAAAAAAAACGAACTTTGTACGTATAAACTGAGAAAGGATAATCTTTCCAGACAATGCTGAATGAAGTTTTCGAGAAATAAGGTTTTTATTATTTACCAATCCAAAGATAGCTCCCGAGGCACCAACTGCTGGTGCTTTGCAAAACCAATAACTTGTTGCTGAACCTTATGAGAGAAATTTTTTGCAATTGAGTTGATTAAAGAAAAGTTTTAGAGCTGAGAATTTTAGCTTCTAATAGAGGGACGGAAGGATTTACTTGCGATGGCTGATGCAATATATATTGCAAGGAATCTTTTGGGGCCACATATCTTCTCAACAGTAGGACCAACTGAGTTCAAAGAGTAGCAGTTCACCTGAAATACGGTACAATTCTACGCCGTTAATATTGAAAGTTTTTACGAGAAAAAGGACAAGAAATCACATTTTTTTTGCTTGTACTGTTCGAGTCGAACCATTAGATGCCCGACGTTAGCATGCAAAAAGGAAGATGTAATTAGCCTCCACAGCTGCCCTTGGCTGATTAGGCTATTAATCTGCAAATGATCATCAAATTTGTCAGAAACAAGATTATAGTCAATCACTTAGTTTTCGAGTAAATTCTCAGACCTTTGCTCCCCAATACAAGAGATTTCCGTCTGAGACGTGCTGGGCGACATAAATTCTGTTCATAGTTCAGCTAAAATTTCATTATTTTATCGTCAAAACTTTATAGCGAGCATGACGAAGGGGCGTATACTCACAGTACGTTAGCTGCGAGCAGAATGTGAGTCCATTTGCTCTTATCGAAGAAGTCGTTTCTCGATTTTCTCGAGTGCGACTGCCAATACTCTTTAGAATCGCTCCTACTTTCGTTTCCGTTGAAGAAACTTAAGCCCATCAAAGCAGCGGGCAGAGCGTTGGACGGCCACTGAAAACCTGGAAATGGAAGGGCCCTTTCATGGTGATTAGTATCCTTCGGCTTAGGTAGTACATCATCAAGACGAGACACACTCTGCGTAATAACATCGTCAACATGGCGAGAGGATTCATTTACGGTATCAAAAAAGTTATTACGTGTATCCTCCTTTCAATCCCTATCGTTCACCAAACAAAAAGATCAGTTTTGATTCTATGCATCAGCAATTTAGACATCTTGGAGTACTAGGGACTTCATAAATTTCAAGCCCAATCCCCAAATCTTACTTTTCCTAACGCCCAAGAAATCATTCTAAGCAAAACAAACACGAAATTTCATACCTGAAGGTGAAAACATATATGATATAAGCTACCCATTAGTCGCATACAAGACCGATTCAATTAAGAAGCAATTTCGACCACGAAGAAACAAACAAACCCTACCCTCAGCGCGGCGCGGAGGAAAAAGCCCAGATGAAGACGGCGGTGGAAGCGGAGAACGGCGGCGGAAGTGGCGGCGAGGGGGTAATCGGCAGGTGTGGCCGCGCCGGCACCATAGATAGGGATATTGTTATTACAGTAGTTTAGATTGGATGACATGGCCTGCCCCATCATCTCTTCCAAATCAACACTACGCAAGAAAATCAGTACAAAGCTTATCGTCTCTCTGAGCTGAGATCGTCAACTAAACTCACCTTTGATGGTTGTTTCCTTTTTCTACGTAACTTTTTTATGTAAGATAAATAAAATATCCATGGGCTGCTGACTGATGGGTCGGGTCAAATAAACCGTGCTGAAGAAATAATATTTTGTTTCGATTTTTACGAGGATGAAAGTTAAGGGGCGAATTTGTATTTAGATGATGGGTAAGGAGTTGAGTGTAATTACATCCAATTACAAAGTTCATCTCCCATCCCTAAATCTCATTCTCTCCTTTTCCTCTGAGCAACTGAGGGAGAAAACCTTCTCAGCACAGAGAAGAACAATGTCTCACGCTATGTTTCAAATGGGCCAGCTTATGCCCCTGACGCCCACCGGCGCGAAAACCTTATCCACAAGCCCGATGATGCCGGCGTCCGCCGTCGTTGTAAAACCCCTTCGGTGTTATCTTCCGAGCCTTAAAGCATCGGCTTCGCCGGCCGTCGGAGGAGACTCTGCTACCTCCCACCTCGAGCGGTGCTTTCAGGCTTCGCCGCCCTCGATGGTTCCCGACGTGGGTCCGATGATGAAGGGGCAGTACGGTGCGTTTGGCGCGGTTACTTTGGAGAAATCGAAGCTGGATTTGACGCAGAGGGAGACCATATTGAGCCCGGTGGTCGACGCGAGCGGCGGCGGCGGGAACAACGGGAAGGATTTGAATAACGGCGGTGGTGATGGTGGAGATGATGGCGGCGATGATGATGACTATTTCGATGATTTTGATGAGGACGATGAGGGGGACGAAGGTGGGATGTTTAGGAGGAGGATTGTTTTTGCAGAGGTAAGTGAATTTAGAGCTGTGAAAATTTGATTAGAGTTGCGTTAATTGGAGTTTCTGGCAAGCGCCTTTTTTTTTACAAAAAGTGGAGACTTTTGATCGATTTAGAGAATTCGTTTGCTGTTAGTTTGAGCGTAGCATGTTGATATGGGTGGGTTTTGAGCTAAAGATTAGTATTTAAGCTTGTTTTTGTGTGTTTCCTCGCATTAAAGTGAAGTAAGAATCTGTTCTATTGTTAAGGGAGGGTGTTGAACCCTCTTTCACTAAGTAGGAAAGGAACAAGTAGAGATCGAGTAGGTTGCTTTTTAGTTGACCATATTTAGGTTACTAGAATCGTGAACAAGCTGAGATTCTTGTTTCGATGGGTTGATTGTTCTTAACTAGAAAGACTGCGTGATTTGCACGGGTCAAGTATCTAGTGTTCGGTTTTATAGCCGCATTATGCGTGGGCTTGTTAAGTTTCCAATTTATCTCTCGGCGAATATATCAATTAATTTATATTGCCTATTAACTTTTGGTATGGCATAAAAAATTTATATGCCTCAGTTGTTTGATCAAAAATTCGTTGACGCTGTGCTAAATGAGTGGCAAAAGACAATGATGGATTTGCCCGCTGGTCTTCGTCAGGCCTACGAAATGGTAATTGGCTTAATTTTTTAATCTTTGTATCTTTTGTTCTAGGATGTAGACTGAAATCTTTCTCTAGGGTTTGGTCAGCTCTGCACAAATGGCGAGGTTTCTGGCAATCAATGCTCGTCCAACAGTCGAGAGGATGGTTTCTCGGTCTCTTCCTCAAGGAATATCGAGGGCATTTATCGGGAGGTAAACTAACAGAACCCTTTTGCTTTACTGTCAAATTCCTTGTTTGAAAATGTGATTCTTATGATGTTATTATTTATTATTATTATTATTATTATTATTATTATTATTACTGTTATTGTATTTATTATTCTGATCTGTCTTTACTTGTATCTATAGGATGATTGCAGATCCAGCCTTCGCTTATAGACTACTTCTCGAGCAAACGACAACAATAGGCTGCTCAGTTTGGTGGGAAATCAAGAACCGCAAGGAGAGGTTACAATTTATTAAATATTATTCCAAATAGCGTTAATCACTCATGCCTCAGGCCCTCAACACTTTATCTTGAAAAAGAAAATTGTCAAATTCAGAATAAAACAAGAATGGGATCTCGCCCTCATCAACGTTCTCACAGTAGCAGCTTGCAACGCCATTGTCGTATGGTCACTCGCTCCCTGTCGTTCGTATGGAAACACCTTTCGGTCTGACTTGCAAAATACGCTACAAAAGCTCCCTAACAACATCTTTGAAAAGAGCTACGCACTTAGAGAGTTCGACTACAAAAAAGGCTCCAATCATTCTTTCACAAAGCTGCTGAGTTGTGTATGGTGGGATTCACTGCTGGTACTGTTCAGGGTGGCCTTTCAAATCTCGTTGCAAGTAAAAAAGAAGGAAGGTAAGAAATACGCAATGTTCTAGAAGAGCAGTTTATGACAATTTGGATAATTGTGAAAAATGGTTGTTTATGCTAAATGTGTCGTAACTCATCTATAACTAATTGTTATATAGGTTATCTGTGACTATCCCATCCGTGAGCACCAATGCACTCAGTTACGGAGCCTTTCTTGGTATATATGCAAATATAAGATATCAGCTTTTATGCGGTTTTGACAGAACCGTGACAAACTACTTTGATGTTATCGGTGTAGCTTTATTCTTCAGCACAGCCCTCAGGTATGATGATGCATTCTTAGCGAATAATTGCACGTTATTTGCATCTATGACACTTCAATCCCCTATGATGGGACTCTTTTTTTGGTGAAAACCTAATCTGTATGTCTTAGGATATCAGCCAATAGAACTCATTCGAGGTCTAGTTTGATTAAACTTCAAACAAGCTCAGATACTAAGTATTCAGCTTGATTTGACATTCAAACAAGCTCGATCGCTGATTGGGCAGGCACTAACAGAAAATGTGAAAACTTACATGAAAATGTTTGCAGGGTTTTGAACGTTGAATTGGGAGAAACTTCAAGATTGGCATGGCTTGGCGTTGAAGCCGATCCATTGGCTCACTCAGACGATCTCTTAAAAGCGTACAACAGACCATCTCAAACAGCAGAGAAACAATCAAAATGGTTCATATCGAAGAATGCTATCGTTTCTGGGCTCGGGCTTTTGGGCATCAAAAACGGTCAATCGAGTAATAACGAGGGCGAAGCACAGACGCAGGCACCTAAGGCTAGGAGGAAGAGAGTCGTGAGGAGGAAGGTGGCGACGAGTTAAATGACTTAAATGCCCCCCTTTTGTCATCTTCTTTGTAAGATTCTCCTCTCCCAACTACTACTCTCTTCGAATTTTTGCAGCCTCGTTAGGTTTCGTCCCTTTTGAGCGTTTTCGATGCGCGTGCAACGTAAAAATTTGCTCTTTTGCCATGTTGCGGTTTTGGCGGATCACTTCTTGACGAGTATATTAATTAACCTTTGCAATAGAAATTGGAAAGCTTTCATGCACTTTCTTTTTGTACAACTTACATTGTGGGGGATATTATTGAATTGGCTCAAGTGATGCAATTTCATTCATAAATTTAATATCCACTAGTCGACGATGTGCTTGTATGATGAATTGATGATATGTACAGTACATGTGGTGTGATAAATATACGAACAGTATATGATATTTTAAAGAAATAGAGAAGATTCTGGTCCCAATTTAGCTTTTACTTCAACACAACTTCAGCACCACAAATCAAAGCTACCAATGGCCTTATCCTCACTATCAACCCCACGGCCGCCGCCGCTGTTCACGGCGGCCAACGGCGCCGCCAGTCTCCACCCCATAACCACCGTGTCTTTCCCTAACATCCCATCTTCCTCAACAACTAACGCGTCTCAACGAATCAAATGGAGGGCCAACGTCTCCTTCTTCTCAACTTTGCTGGGAAAGAACACCAAGAACAATGCCGACGCCATCAAGCAGGAGCTTCTAGAAGCTATAGAGCCCCTCGATCGTGGAGCCGAAGCTTCGCCCGAAGACCAGCAAGAAATTGATAAGGTGTCTTGATTTTGTTTCTTTTCTTTCCATCATGGCTGAGCTTTCTTGACGTTTTTTGAGGTTAAATTGATGTCAAAAGTAGTAACAGTTCGACGCTCGAGATAAGAGAACTTTGCCCTATGTTTTCTCTTTTTTCTTTTTTCTTTGTAGATAGCTCGCAAACTCGAAGCACTGAATCCAACAAAAGCGCCACTAAAGTCTGATCTGTTAAATGGGAAATGGGAGCTCATATACACAACTTCAGAATCAATCTTGCAAAGGCAGGTAATGCAGTGTTAGTTCTTGAAAGTTAAACTTAGATTTCCATGCTCTCAGTTTTAAAAAGAAAAAAGAAGACATCTTCAGCTAATGTAAGAAGAAGAGTAGGTAAAACATTAATCCTTTTTCATGTGCTTTGAGTAGTAATTCCATCGCGCTGGCCATGCACCTGAAAAACACCATGCTAATATCGTATGTTAATTCTACTATTGATCCTTCGTGAATTTGCTATAAGAGGAAACCAATTGTCCTTCATCTGCCCAAAAAAAAAAAAATTAACAATAGAAAATGTTCTTTATTGATGCCGTGACCCTTTTTTTTTTCTCGAGAGAGAGATGTATTCAGATACTCATAATTTCCAATTCCTTTGATCAGAGGCCTAAGTTTCTAAGGTCTAAGACGAACTACCAAGGTATAAATACGGATACGCTTCGTGCTCAAAACTTGGAGTCGGCGCCATTCTTCAATCAGGTATGAACACATATAGAGATACATCTATATGACTCTTTAGTCTAATTTTCACTGTTCTCAATCACTACTTCAAATCTCTGATGTCATATTATTTCACTAATTTCTGCATAGGTTACGGCGGATTTAACCCCTCTAAATTCCAAGAAAGTAGCCGTAAAATTCGATTATTTCAAGATCGGAGGACTGGTACGCCACGCATCTACGCACGTCTCAGGATAACTTTTTGATGCAGTTTGTGATATAATTTTATAGATTCGTGACAAGCCCGGTAGACAAATTGTCGTATTTTCGACGAATCTTACACTTTTTTCTTTCTTTCTGGTGATTAGATACCTGTCAAAGCTCCTGACCGAGCTCGAGGTGAACTCGAGATCACTTACCTGGACGAAGAACTGAGGTAGTGGGCAAAACATAGTAAAAAAAGCTCCTTCCATTAAATTCATGATTTGCACACTAACGTGTGTGTTTGTGTGTGTGAGATCATTGTGTTAAGCCATTGTTTTGATTATACGCTTGCAGAGTTTCGAGAGGAGACAAGGGGAATCTGTTCATCCTGAAAATGGTTGATCCATCCTATAGAGTGCCCACTAAATGAATAAGACATATCTCATTGTAGTTATCATCGTATAGAGATTATTACAAGCGTCTACTTTTGTAACAAAAACTATACTAGATCGTTTTCATGTCATATTACGTAATAAATATGCTCGGACAAGTGTAGCGTTAGCACCTGTTAATCTTATCGTCGTCGAGAAGCTGTACTAACACGTTCGATTTCTTCCTTAATGAGCCGTACAGCTATCGAAACTCCATCCTGAGAAATCGAATAAACACTGTAGTGTAGCATGTGAAGATTTAAATGCTGAAAAGAAGAAAAAAATACCTCATTAGATATTCTTTTGGCTATATTGCAAGCCTGCGACTTGATTTCTGGGGAGTGGGCGCGACGAATGGCAGATAAGAGGACATTGGCTGCTTTTAATACTGAGGAGTCGTCGTCGTCATTTTCTGGGATCAAGCAAGTGTGTTTTAAGGGCTCGGGGGAAACTCCGAGCCAATACATTCTCTCTGCCCAGTAATGTTGGTCCAGAATAAAAGGACATATGATCTATCATCATCGCAAATCAATAAGAGGTTACTCGACATGATATCAGAATCGGGCTACAACGGTTGTGTGCTTGAATTTTCTGAAGTCTAAATATAACATAAGCAAAAAATTCATTAAGCTAATTTCAGCTCGTTAAGCATTAAATAGTATAAAAGATTTGCAGTAAGGCTGACAAAGTCCCAACATTATCATTGGATTCTATGGGACCAATGAGAAGCAATTTAGAACAGCTATGTTTCATCATTGGAGAAGAATGAGATTGGAATAAGCATCGAAGCACAAACAGAACATACAAAGCGAAATGAACTTTAAGAGTTGAATTTGGAAACACCTGAGGGATTCCTGATTGCAAAGCAGCAGCTGTAGTTCCGCTGAAGATTGGGACAGCAAAATAATGAGATAATGATTACAATATTGAAATGTTTGAACCCAATTTTTCAGACATCACCTTCCCCCATGATGGATAGCAGCGGAACATCTAGGAAATATCCAGTTGTATGGTATTGAGCTATCAACAAGAGCGCGCATATCAGTATGCAGAAAATATGAGAAGTCTGACAAAATTTATGTCATATGTATGAAAGGTAAGGGTAAACTGCTAAGCTTCAGTTCTAACACAAACCCATAAAACGGAGTCCATATTTTCACGAGTACATTAAGGAGCCTATCACAAACACTCACCCAGAGAAACAAAAAAGTCGTGCATTGAACAGGTAACTCTGATCTTCAGTGGATATCATTTCTTCTGAGGCAGAAGAAGAAATATCAGCGAATTTCCTGATAGCGGCATCTAACGGCCCATAACCAGCCGAGAACAGAATAAATCTATAATTTTCTGTGCTCAAAACCTTCCCAAGGACACGGAGAACTGCTTCGGGATTCCTCAAATAACCCATGCTGCAAATAGGGGATTCATCAAGGATCAAATAAAATTAGTTACACGCTGAATTCAAAGAAGTGAAAATTTTAGCCACGTTTGTATAACTGTACGCTGCTCATAATAGATGGCACTAAATATCAGACTGAAAATTCAACTAGTAACCAAAATTTTATTTTATACACGAGTCAAGATGTGAATTATAAGTTGACTATGTTGCAATTACTCAAAGTGTGAACTGAGCTATTCCATCACCCATAACTGATGCAGCAAGATTCTCAGCAACTATATCATGATAAATAAAAATTAGTATAATAAACCAGATTGGCTCGACCTATCTCTAAGGCAGGCAAATTAAATGGGCAATTAACAAAATAATAAGTTAACAAAGAATGGACTTGCCTACCAATAGAGCTAAGACCTATGAAAATAGGTTTCTCAGCTGGTTGCTCCAAAAAGGATTTCAATTTCAGATGTGCAGAGCACAACTCATCTTCAATGTTCAACTTTTGCGAAGAAAAAGATGAAATCTCAGCACATGTATTGCAAGAGAACTGCCACTCATCAGGAGGAAACCAAAAGCCACAAACCCGAGCTGCTGATGGCCAGTAACCTAAAGTAATGCAAGAAAACGTGACATAATAGTATAGAAAATCGAGATTGAGGCAAAAAGGGGAGTGAGATTGAATACACATACCACTCTCCTGAAAAAAAAAAACATTCTGTTCTCTTATTTAGATCTTAAATTCTCAAATAGAGTGGAATCCACGGACCAGTAGTACCTTCGTGACAAAAGCGATTTTGAGTGAGGTATGAGTTCATCCATAAATTCCAGACTAATTTGGGGTTTATTCTATCAAGATTATTACTATTCATCCAACGGAAAATCTAAAAGGATGAAGAGTTATTACTGAAAGGCTAAATGGAGCAGGGCAACTCATGTTACCAAAGTTTCTATAGGCAATAGCTAAAGTGATAAACTCTGGTTGGTAGCAGCCAAACATGAGCAATTACCTGGACACTCAACAACTTCTCTGCTAAATCCATACCTTGAAGCCATTAAAGAGTAACAAGTTAAAACTACAGGTCTCAACTTGTTAATGATATAAATGCATGAGAGTTATGACAAGAGATGATGAGAAGAAAAGAATGCATCAATATTTGAAAAATAGCAATAATGAGCAAGTGAGCATGCCATGTCCGATGTGATTAATGTTTCATGTTGATCTGAAAGTGCTGCAAATCGATAAATTTCAGAGGACAAAACTATTACAACAACATGGGTGGGGAAGTCCTTTCATGCCATGCTGGAAGACCAGTAACTGGATCCTAGTTTTAGAAAAAAAAAAAAGATGCAGTTGTCAAGCGACCATTAAAATAAAACGCATAAGACTCATTTCTTATCATGCTTAAAAATTGTTGACTTGGTGCTGTTAAGAACAACCGTAAAAGGCCAGAAGCTCAGCTGCAGTTCGTTGCTTCTCCATGTTCCCCAATCTTCACTGAAAAGCGGCCACATCCAATGGATAACGTCAGCCCAACCAACCTGCCACAGGCATTTATTTTTCAGATAATCTAATTTGAAGTATTTGTGCAACAACCTCTTATAAATAATTAAAAATTTGAACCCAAAAAATTAACATAAGCGTGAGTGATGCATATGACTGAGAAGTTTGGAACCATATGACTGAGAAGTGTAGACTATACCTTGCCAGGTGGAGCTTCTTGCAAATACTGGTACAGAAGAGAGTTTTCCTTACGAAATTGGCGTTCAAAGGAAGAAGGCGCGCTGTATTGAGTAAAAAATCAGAAGTTAAGCAGTTTTTACTTCAACGTATCCGCATTCATAAAAGAGAAATGAAGTAAAAAAAATGATACAAAATTACTACAGTGTAGCAATGATAAAAATTGCAAGAGTCGTCTTTAAAATCTGTTCAACATAGGAAAATGATATCATTCCATCTCCACAATCATGAGAAGAGAAACAGAGACATGGTTGTAAATAGTTACAGAAACAAATTAGAGTATAAGAAAAGAGCAAAAAGCCAAGTAGAATTATTACCTGTATGGTACTGCATAAGGAGCAGCGACAATGCAATGAACTTCAAAAAGCTCTGCAAGACTCCAGCCTTCCTAAACATAAGGCAAGAAATTCATAAGAAATAAGGAAAATAATCGTTTTGGCTCAACATGTTTACATTGCAACTAGCAGATTGATTCACTTTATCCCTAAAATTCGTTTCACTATGCTTATCTATTTCCTGTTTCATTGAGGCTTGGTAAAGAAAAAATTGACCGAAACCAGGACAGAAACAATCATATACATTTCATAGTATTACCAGTGCGAAAAAATTTATGATGATGCAATCCCCATCCATTGTAGGGACTTCTCCAAATATACTCTCAACAATCAAAAGACATTCTTGTCTATGTTTTCTTGTCATTTCCATTTTCTGCAGAGAAAAAGACTCTGGAGTGCAGCCTGGTAAAAATAGATGAGAACATTAGGTAAATATACTAAAACCCCTTTATGTTTTCCAAGTTCTACGGCCTAGAGATCTATTGGAACATAGCGCTGCGCCATATACCACTAACTAAAGAAGATTAAAATTTCTAGATGTTGTGTATCAATTTCCAAATGTAACATTTGTCAGATAATGCACCAACCTGCAGAATCACTGTCTTGCTGAAAAGACAGAACAGGCGGAGAAGAAACTGCATAACACGATATTCCCTTTGCACGCAAATGTAAACTTAGGCTCTGGAAGCAAAACAAAAAGAAGTTATGACCGAATTTCACTAAAGGAACTACTTCAAAAAAGATTAAATTTCAAAAAATGCCAATACAGGGAATTATGATCAGAATTTCCAAGCATGAAGTATGTATCAAAGCGATTATCCACCTCAGAAAACGAACAAATATCTCATAAAAAAGTAAGCATACATCCTCAAATTTCGACATGTATATATTCTTTTTCGTCTTTTACCACAAAATTCCACTTCAGTGAATCAATCTACCCCTGAAATGAAACCATAGCAGCTGAAAACAAACCTCATGCGCTGAATGGGTAACGAAAGCTACGTCATAGTGCCTCTGATCCGTAGCAAACGCAGCACCTATCGCCTGCGTCATAGTTAACAAAAAGTTAAATAAAATCCACAACAGTCAATCAAGCTTAGCCATATATTAATCAAGCGAATTAAGATGACACGGGTCAAAGATTGAGAGTTACGGCAATAGGATAAACGTCGCCTTTCGTGCCAAAGCTCATGAACACAGCGATCGGCCTCGTTCTCATCGGTGCTCGCCACACCAGAGTGCTGTGACGTCGTATAGCTGCCGTAGGTTAATATTTAGTAATGGTTTTTTTTCTTTTTTTTTCTTTCCCCAACAATTTCACTTTCAGCGCGCATTTGACCCACTTCGCCACAGAGTAGTTTTTGTTTTTTGTTTTTAATTTATCTTTTTATAATTATTTTTAGCTGTTACAGTTTTCCATGCCGTTGCAATGGTTTCTCATTACATCAATTAAAAAAAAAAAGTCCTGAACACACAAAAGTTACAATTCAAGTCAAATGAAATAAATACAAGTATGTCAACAGTTTACATAAAGAAGATGAACTGAACATGAAGTTACAGATTATAAGTTACAAGTATTTATTTTACATCTCCATATCCCTAATACTTCGGTCGTAAAAAGATAAACGACCCATCAGAATACGGAGCTGAAGGTGCAGAATTCAAATGTACTTGTTATTACAAGCGTTTGTTTATCAATGGATTTGAGTCCTAAAAAAACTACACAAATCTTACCTTTGACCTTCATTCGTCTCCCTACGCCTTCTCGTCCCCCTTGGATGTTCAAAAAGAGGATCATCACCATTTGCATCATCGTCGTCACTCCTTTCACTATCAGAAGAACCGTAAGCATCTCTATCTCTATCGATCATTCGACTAAAATCCCTGTTATCACGCTCCCTCGTATTACCATTCGACCCCATGCTAGAACCAAAAGCTTGCAAGAAAAGAACCATAGACATCAAATTTCCACCCAATCCCACACCACCGTTCTCACGATTCACGCCATTCACACCCTCGAAACCCTCTTCATCGTCAGAATCGAAATGCAGGTGTTGGCCTCCTTCGATCACATAATCGCCGAAAAATACAGCCCAGGCGTCGATGACCTGATAGTACTTATCACGTCATCTCTCTCTCTTTCTCTTTCCATTCTCCTCCACTTATGCTCCACGCTGGGGTCCACCTGGCGCGGCTTGGCAGAAGGGTGCTCAGCCTTCATGTGCTTCCTCAGCTCCTTGAAATTTCCCGTGAAGGGGCAATTCTCTTGCATGCAGCTCCTCTTCTTACCGTTGAGGTGCTCCCTTGCGGGCTCAACTATGGTCCATCCCTTGACCTTTCCTCTGCAGAGAGGGCAGGCGAGCTCTGTAATAATGTCAGAACGCTCAGAGGTGGTCAGCGTGGTTGAAGTGGCTTTTGCATACCTTTTTGAACTGGTCGAGGCAGTTGGAGTAGCGAAAGCTTGTCCCGCACATATAGGGACGACAGCCCTTTTCGTGGGAGGAGCATAAGAGGAGGACGGCGTTGTGTGGATACTCCATGCATACCGAGCAAGTGGCATCCACCCAGTCTTTTTGAAGTGCTTCGACGAGCAGCGTTTGGTGCGTAGCCCTTTGCTTTGTGGTGGCACGTTTTGAAAGGGTATGGCTTCGACCTGCATTGTCGTGAAGCAATCCCACGTCTTCCTCTAGTGCTTTTGCCATATCTGTACAGATTAGCTCGTTCGTCAGTAAGTAATTTTCAAAAGTGGCCGTCTGATCCCAACGGAAATGAAGCCATGATGGGAATCAAAGAGAGATGATATCAAAATATTTTATGAGTCTTATTAGTTTATCATGTTCGTAAACAAGGTAATTTTCAGGCAGTGGTTCGTCTGTGAAGTATCAACAAGGATAACATATGTGATGTCTGGTTAAAAGGAATCGCCTTGACGTACACAGCTTGGCTGAATCAGAACATACATAGTGAAGCTTGAAAAAAAAAATGAAGTTTGACATACATAGCGAATTAGAACACATCATTCTCGATGTTGTATGTTATGCCAAACAAACACCCAACAAAAGACGGATCTTTCTAGCAACTATAAAGCAGTTCATTTCATACTTGGAATAAGCCAGAAAATTTGTTCATTATAATGCTATTTCACTCCACCAAAACAAGGCAGATAGAGAACCTCGAAATTCAAGAAAAGTAGAACTGCACCCAGGTAAAGAACTATCAGCGCAGATGAAATATAGCAATGACACAGATGATGGTCAGCAACGCTCAGCAATATAAAGGCCAGATTCAGATGCCCAACTACATACATACGTATAGATCCAGGAAACATGCTAAGTAAGCCAACCAAACACGAAACGTGCCCACAAGCAAGGAATCACGAGACAAGACAGATAATAAAATCTCAACCATATTTTATACAAGCTGAGATGATTTATCCGAATTAGTCAGATAATGATTCCCTGACATGCAATTTAAATACGCAAAGGTACGAAGCTCGGATCGGAAACAATTGAATATTAAAATGGCAGCAATCATTAAGGCACATAGCCACATGCGTCTACCACCCGCGAGAATCCCACACAATCCAGATCTCAAATGCCCACATAATTAATTCAATTTTGAGAATTAACGACGATAACATACCTGATGATTGGGTCCGACGAACGGTGGTAATAAATTAGGGTTGGAAATTGAGGAAATTTTCAGCTAGCGGTAAGTGGAAAAGGGAATTTTAAAGGGCGGGCATTTCTACAAAATAATTTCCGGCAATGGCGGAAAATGTGATTATCCGAGGATATTAATCGCTTCTGAAGAATCAAAGAAGCGCTATTATTTAATTGATTAATATTAAGAGAAAGGTGAAAGAATAAATTAAAGGCGTTAGCGTAAAGGATGTGCTTGGCAGTTGGGGAAAAGCAAAGCAATGTTCAGCACATACGTGAGGGAGCTGCATACCAACTTTTTCTTTTACATTTTATTATTTTGCTTCAACACGTCAAATTGTAGATTGAAAAAAAGAATGCATTATATTCGATAAAATTTTATGGCAACCTCAAAATGCGTAATGGATATGCTGTCTGAAAGAATTTATTGTTACCTTCGTATAATAATTGCGGACGCTACGATTCACAGATGAAATGGGTTCGTTTATAAAAAGCAGTAACAAATAGCGATGTGATGAAGACGCTAATCGTTAATTCATACGCTGGAAAAAAGATCGACAGATTGAAACTCTTGAGTTTTTCTTCTGCAAACAACTCACCAAGGCCATCCCAAATCAAACAGAACGACATCGAACAAACAGCATGAAGGACACGGATCGTAACAGAAACGGATTCTTCCCCGTAGAAGACGATCATCAATTTTCGAATATATATTCGTTTAAACGAACGGAAAAGAAAGCCAATCATTCCCAAAATTGGCCTTTTTTACTAACCTGTCAAAATGTTGCTAAGCATTATTAGTACAGAAAGAAAAATGACCATTACTAGAATACAAGAAAGGGAACTGACAGGTTTTTACCAGTTTTCTTTAACTCCCCATAACTATGTAAAGAATCCTCTATGTTTTTCGTCAAGTTTTCACCTCATTCCCTTCCCCCGAACAACGAAATCCCGCGGCAACCATGGTGATAAAACAGTTGCAATCGCGACAAAACGATACGAATCCATCAGACAACAAGCGACAATGGCATCCACACCACAATAAGAGCACTCAGTATACACGATCGGTTTCATAGGGTCGAACAAGAACCAGACAACACTTAGGAAGGAAACACAACATAGCAGAGCTCATAGCGAAGTCCCGCACTTCGTTATTCTGCCAACACATCAGAAGCCAATGGACCTCAGCTCAGCTCATTCAGCTGTAACACATGCCTATAGCTAATAAGACCATAAAACTGGGGAACGATAGATAAAAAAAAAAAGCAAATAAAAAAATATTTAATAGGAGAAGAGAAACAGAAATAGTCACTTACCCAAATCAGAAGCCCCCGAGCCTCGACGATCATAAGGCCCAGAACGATCACGACCATATCGATCACCACCACCTCCTCCCCCACGGCCACCATTCTCCCTATCGCGCCCACCATATCGATCACCACCACGATTAGGACCATAACCACCACCACCACCGCGACCACCACCCCTTGAACCACCACCACCGTACCTATCATCCCTACCACCACCATACCTACTTCCACCTTTAGATCCATCGCTGGGACACTCCCTAGCAAAGTGCCCTGGCTTGCCACACTTAAAGCACTCTCCTCCTCCTCCTCCTCCACCACCACGGTCGCCTCCCCTCCCACCGCCAAATTCACGCCCTCGTTCGCGACCACCGTCGCGCGGGCGATCGTTATCGTAACCTCGGCCAGAACTTTGGTTGGCCTGAGCTCTGTCGACTGTTATGGTTCGCCCGTCAAGATCCATGCCGTTCATGGCCTCGATGGCCTCTTCCATTGCTTGCTTTTCGTCGAAGGTGACGAATCCAAAGCCGCGGGAGCGCCCTGAGAACTTGTCCAATACGACCTATATAGTGAGCGAAGATAGATTCATTTCACTCATCAAGTAATTTCTGCGAAAAGACATGAGATCAGAAAAGAGACAAACACGCTTAGCAAATCATAAATTTTATGCTCAAGTTGGTTGATAAAATTCCTCTCTAAAATCGATATATCATAAACTGAGAATAACATCTCAGCCTCTTTCCTGATATTAAAAACTATTCCGAGGCGAATACAACAAAAAAACTCACCCTGGCCTCAACAAGATGACCAAACTTCTCAAAAGCCTCTTTCAGAGCTCGATCAGAGGTCGACCACGATAGGCCACCAATGAAGCAACGGAATTCAACATCATCCGACATGTCTCGAACTGAAACCTTCATAAATCAAATCGCTAATAAGTTACAGAGAGAATTACAAGAATGAATGAAATAGAAAGGGACGCTATGAAAAGCAACTTCCACAGTTCCACGCACTGCAAATAATGTTCGAATCTTTAAAGGATCGCAGCAAATCCAACTAGTTCAAGTCATTTCACATAGCTCAAACCGCAAAAATAGTACCAAGAGAACAGACAAAACACAAAACTGTAAAAAAAATAACAACCGAGACGAATCGAGATCTAGCTCGAGCAGACGATCACAACCGAGACAACTCACTCGAAATAAATAAATTAAACAGCGACCATATCTTCTACCTACCAAGAAGCCCCGACGATAGAGATGATCGTAGTAGCGTCGTTATTGAAAAAGGTTGGCTAAGAGAATGTCAAAGAACTTTCGTAATTTTTCACTTTTCTGGAGTGGGGAACTAAGGGGGAGTGTTTATTTGGAGCTGGAATCAGTTCGTTGGTACAGCGCGTTGGCTAGAGCGATAACGAGTCCTTTGACTCAATCTCCCATCTCAGCCGTCCAAACTTTTGAAATGAATTTCATCCGTCGATGATACTTCGATTTCTTATAAATTTGTCGTGAAATTTTCTCAATAATATTCTTCTTCTTTAGAGTACGGCGAAATGTTTTTTTCATTATTATTTTGTTACTGGTGCTTTTCTATAGCAGTGTCGAGGGTTTAGCAACAGCAAGCTCGACGTTGCCGCCGCCGATTACCGCGCATTCTTCCCTCCGCCGCCGCAAACTTCATTCGCGAAAACCTGCTCTTCATTTGGCGGACAGTTATCATGTTGTACCTTTGCGTGTTCTATCACAGGCTTTTGGAGTACAGAAGAGCTGAGTCGAATCCCTCGCCGGTCTATTTGTTGTGAAGCTGGAGAAATCGAGTGGAAGCTGCCGGAGGACCACCACGGGGACTCGCCTTTTCACTTCGTCAAACTTCCTTCTGAAGAGTGTGGGCGTAACATCGCCAATCGAAGTAAGTGTTGCTCTAGTTAGCAACTGAAGGATGCTAAATGGATTTGAAATAGGTTAGACTGGTTTGATGATACTAAGATCGATGGCAATGGGCGCTTAGTTTGACGCGGTAGGTTGTCATTGCTGCAGTGGTTTAAATCGAGCTTAGCTAGGGATTTACGCTTAGTTGTAGCGTCGCTCATATCTGTGATGCCGCACATTTTGAAGAAAATCGGCATCATGGGATGGGATGATTGCAGTTTCATAAGTTTCATGCTTTTGATTTCCATTACAGTATTTGAAAATCTACTGTTTGAAATCGAACTGAATGGATGATATCTCGTCATTAACGAAATTTGGACTTGAGACTTTTGTGAGCGTCGTAGTCAAATAGTACGGAACTAGGTATTGCGGTGAGGTGTGTATAGGTGGAAGTAACCCTCTTAAAGGAGACTTGCTTGTAATAGCAGGGGCAACTCTGTATATGCTGTTAGTAATGTCAGTGAGGTAAGGAGCCTTATGACGAATGCTGTGAGGAACGATTTTTTTTTCGAAAGTCGCAGTTGTAATCTCTCTTGGGCCTTAGATATCGAATCGAAGCTAATTTTGACTATCATCGTTCTTTCTGATCTTAGGAGTACTTTGTAAACAGCGCCGACATTGACGATGAACTCATGGCGTTCTTGGACTTTGTTTGGCGCAGTAGTCAGCGCTATTCAGATGTATCCTTTTCGTCGATTTTCTCCTCTCTTTTCTTTTTTTCGAAATTACGAGAAAGAAAAAACGTAATTTGACGCACATACATATATACATGCAGACGTACTCGAGCGAAATGAGCTCGAATCCATCAGGTGTCCGCAGGGGCGGTAAGCAACTAACGTTCTGATCTTATTTTTTTCCATCTCTGTTATGAACCGTAGCGATTGATTTCATCGAAACTCTTCCTTTCGTTTCAGACGCTTCCATTTCTCGGGTTTTCGCTGGCCTTGTTTCTGTTTTACTCGGAGTTCCCCATCTTACTGAAGTACATACTACATATCATATCTCATCATCAATTTGTTTTTTTTCCCCTCAATTTTCGATCTATTTCGCCACGGAATAATGTCGATTTTTCGCTTAATTCGTTCCACGTTCGAAAATTCAGCTCGTTCTTTTTTTTTTTTCTTCTCGACAAATTGGTAATGCAGATCAGCGGGGCGGCGATGCTGAACCTGTCGCTGCTCACCTCCGATATGTGGGCCGTTTTGATTCGAATCTTCGCCTACCACGAAAAGGTTCGTAATTTAAAACCCATCGTTCCTTTCTTTTTTGGATCGTTTCGCAGAAAAAATAACAGAAAAGCATACGAAAGATGGATTTTTTTTCCTTCCGCAGGTTGATTGGATGTACTATGTCGCCTTCGCCGCTGTTGCAGTCGGGCTCATAATTTATTCCGGGTAATTACGTAACTGATTCGACCCGACCCTTTTCCCGCCCGGTTTTTTTATTATAGTTATCAATGGTATGAAGTGAAGGTAACCCTTTAGAAATGGTTATTAGAAATCAATAATCAATTATGCATATTTGTATTGTAGGGGCGATGATGCAGATATTAACAGGGACAAGCATTTGGATGAAGAAGCTGATAATACTATGAGGCCATGCCATGCAAATTTTGTCACGTAATTATTCCTTTTTTATATGTAGGGTTTTGATTTAGTTTTTGGTAAAAGAATAAAATTCTTAGGACTTATGAATAATGAATTCATACATCATATATAGATTGCCTTTGTTATGAATATCTATGACAGCCTTTCACCAAGGCCGCGTTTACTTTTGGTGGATAAGGTGGGATAAAGACCGAGATATCCTACGTAATACCGTTCAGTACAATATAGTCCATGTATTAAAGACCACATAAAACATCGGCCCGGTCTTATAATCAGCTAGCCCTCGTTAATTGATCCCATGGACTGACCCTATAAAATTATCCTATTCTCATTATTTAAGAAGATTAAGATACCCCTATTCCACCAAATCATAAAATCGTCATTATTTCATGTGATTTACTTGATAAAAAGAAATAAACAACACTAATTTATTCATTATTTCATGACGATCAAATTAATATCCATATCTTATATTTTTTAAATTCATAAAATAAGGGTTTTTTTGTAAATTAGGTAGTGATGAATTAAAGGGTACTTTAGGAATTCTACAAATAGTTGAAGAAGTTACTAAATCCATATCTTGCAAAGTAAACACATGAATTTGATATCGGTCATGATTAATAATCCAATAATAATTTATCCTATACTCGAAGTGAACGTAGCACAAAGGAAATATTTTGTTGTTCTCGCTCGCCACCAATGTATTGTAACTACTAACGACTGACGACCCCGATTTCCATAAAAAAGTATATAATTTCAAGAAAATGTTTTTTCACCGAAAGGGTTTATGACGTCAATTTGTGTATTATAATGTAAATAAATAGTACCCCCTCCGTCCCAGCAACTTTATCACATAAGTTGTTGGACATGCAAATTAAGGTGGCATTATTATAGTGTATATTTTAACACGGTCTTTTAAGAATATTTAATATTATTATATTGATTGTTTGTGATAGTTTTTTGCTAAATAAGGAAGGAAGATAAAATTATTAGAACGCTCCAAATGGAAAAGTGTGATAAAATTTGCAGAGAGTATTTGTTTAAAAAAATAAGTAATGTAAATGTCAAGAAATTCTATCTAACGGCGACAGTCGGGTGAGATAGTGATCAGTTGGCGAGCCGAGGCATAGCATAAGTCATATTCCGTAACACACGGCGGAGATGAAATTTCGGGTGAAGGGGCTGAGCAACGGCGTGGCCCGGGCAGGAATAATGGAGGTTTCCGGCAGCGAGGTGGAGACGCCGGCGCTGCTCCTAACCACCCGCAAAGGGCTGCCCGCTTTTATCTCGCCCGACCTTCTCTCGGCTATTGACTCTCGTATGCTGCAGTTCAGCCCACTTCACTTGTACGTTTTGAGCTTGCTAGCTTGTTTATTTACAATGCAGATGAGGTGTTTGATGTTTTGCTGAATATGTATACAGTAATCTCCTTTTGTAACTGGGAAAATAACTTATTTGATTTTGTATTAAATGCTAAAGTCAACAACCCAAAAACCAAGCAAGCATCTGGCTAGCACACTTTGGTTGAGTGTCAATGATTGTAGCTTCAGCTAAGTTGGTCTATGCATTTCGTTTCATTACAAGAAAAATGCTAAATTTGCAGTTTAGAAGGGATATCGCTGAAGACAATTTCACAAGTAGGAGGCTTGCACCATTTGCTCGGCCTGAAAGAACATGTCTTTGCTGCAGTTCCTAGGGACTCAATTCTATCTCTGCCCGACTATCAAGGTGCTAATAAGAATGGAGCTTCCTTTCAGACACCATGTGGTCGGGCCCTGGTATAGTCTTATATATTTCATGCTAATATATACCTTTCTACCAGGCATATTGTTAGCTTACGCAACTGTGGTATGATGGGTTCTCATTTAGCATTTTTCATTTGCTCCCTAACCCATTGCTGTTTGAAGATTAAACCAGCAAACTACATGGAAATGATTTCTGCAATGAAGCCTAACATGTGGACCACATTGGCTGATGAAGTTCCTGCCTGGGTTTCTCACAAGAGAAACACTGCCTCTGTTGATCGAACTATCAGATGGATCGATGATTGCTTGGCGTTCCCAACCAGTGTAAGTACCAGAGCATACTGTTTTAGTATGATTTGTTGGTATAAGTAGCTGAGACGAATTGAATTGGGGGTATATGAAAGTCAATACTCTGGCTGGGGATGTATTTGCAATTTTTTGGTACTGCTACCCATCTTGATGAATGTATGTATATCTCTGTTAAGCATGTTCTAATTTCATGTCTTAACTCATAGGCGGATGGAGCTGTATTTGGGTCCGTAGTAGGGGGCTCCGATCTTGAGGAACGGAAACGCTGTGCACTAGAAGTTGCAAAACGGAATGTTTCAGGTGTTCATAATATTGTTTTAAACTATCTGGCCTTACATTTTTTATGAACAAGCGCTGAGGAAACTAAGTTTGTTTTTCTAGACAAAGAATATTTCGTTTGGTTTCTAAAGAATTTCAGGCCAACCATTTTTAGTTGATGTCAAATCGTTCAGTTTTCAATTCGATGCGTGTTATGTCTCTTGTTGGGGTCACTAACAGCTATTTTCACGGCTAATTCGTTTTGAGTTTCGGCATATCGGACTAGACTTTTCTCTTCATGTGGTGCCTAATCAGGATTATCTAGTTTCACACTGATAAAATATATATGATTCAGGATTCTACATTGGGGGATTTGGTCTTGGAGAGAACGTTGATGATCGCTCTGCTCTTCTTAGAGCAACTACAGTATGATTTATATTCAATTTCTTGATAGCTTGTATTTAACCACAGAACACAGTGCAAAATATTACACGTGGTTTTCCCCCATGCCAATTTGCTTTATAAAATGTAAACCTCGTAACTAAGTAGCATCGTCAATTTTTGGAATATGTGAATAGGAGAGAAGAAAAAGCATACATTTCACATACAAAGTGACATCACTAAATTCCAGATTTTGTGTCTCCACAGAGAGCTTGAGCATAAGACTAACATTACACTGCAATGAGAGCTTTTAATGAAATAACGTGCATTGTGTAATTTATTTGCTCGTTCATTTTTTAAAATGATGTCGTTCTAGAGCTGTTTGATTCATTTTCTTTTGCAATTTTTGTCTAAAGGAACATTTACCAGAAGATAAGCCAAGACTCATCTGCGGACTAGGACTTCCTGGTACTTACTGGTTATATGTGTTTTGTTGCGAGTATTTTGTGTCCCGTGTCTGAGCGACAAATTATCTACGATTGCATATACATATACCTTTATATCACCAAATCTACCTCAACTATAATACACCCTCCGTCCCGTTAGTTTTATCACACTTTTTTATTCGGGCGTCCCAATAATTTTATCACATTTCTTGTTTAGCAAAAAGCTATCACAAACAATCAATATAATAATATTAAATATTCTTAAAAACGTGTCAAAATATACACTTTTTTACCTTTTCATTGTACTATATTATTATAATAATGCCACCTTAATTTGCGTGCCCGGCAACTTATGTGATAAACTTGTTGGGACAGAGGGAGTTCAATGATGAATATAGATCTTTGTCTTTCTCTAAATCCGTGATTGATTCTTCCTCCTTTTTACTTCACATTTTGCAGAGGAAGTGCTGCAAGGTGTTGCTGCTGGCATCGACCTATTTGACTCCACGTACGTATGCTGATGAATCGAATAATTTCCACCAATATTAATTTTGATACTTCACGTTGCTAAATGCAAATTTTTGATGCATGGTTATTCATGTTTTTTTCTTTTTCGAAGATATGTATACCATCTCACACTTGGTGGCTTCGCCCTGGCATTCCCTTTTAAGAATAATACTGAGAAACATGGCTCCAATGATCGGTGGCAGCAAAGTAATATCGACGGAGATGGCACAAAGATCAACCTAAAAGCAACCATATACAGGTTTTTGCCATTTTCTTGAGCTAAGCCATTATGTTATGTTTGGGAACGAGCTAAAAGAACCTTTTTTTTTTTGTTTTCAATATCATCATCTGCCATTGGTAAGGTTTTACTTGATACTTTGTTTTAACAGAAAAGACACGAACCCTATTCTCGCCGGCTGTCGATGCTACACTTGCCAGAACCACACAAAGGCTTACATAAACCATCTGCTCAACGTCCACGAGATGTTGGCTCACATCTTACTCGAAATGTACGTACATATATTCTACGCTTCAGTGATTTGTTTCTTTTGTCATTATTTCTTCCCTTCAGTAATACACGATAGAAACTCAAATATCGATACGCAGCCACAACACACATCACTATCTTGAGTTCTTCAAGGCTATAAGGGAGGAGATTGACAGAGGAACTTTCGAAGACTTCCGTCGAGCTTTCGTTGAAAACAGGCGTGAGCATACTTTCACCGGCGCAGATCCAATCCCATGTTGAATTCACACAGTTTAAAATCCCAGGTTTGCAAAATTCATAGTGGCAAGCTTTTTTCTTACGAAATAGTTTTTAAGGTTTTCGCCTTGCAATAATGTTAAATGCTCGACCGATCCCTTTCGTCTTCCTCGCTGCTAGAGTTCGAGCTCCACTCAATAATACAGATTACAGCAAAAAAGAAAAAAAAAACACATATACAGAGCAACACTCAGGAAGCAAACAAAGCAATTCAAATTGCTACTAGTAATAACTCACACACACTGCTTCTCTTATTTGCTCGCATGGATTCGTTCATATTAACAATCCTTATTACAGCCACGATTCGTTCTTATAACTAAGAATCCCGAGAATAGGGCTGGTTGAAGGGAACTTGCTCGGCGCACGTCAGCACCTCGTGGGGCCCGGCCTGTTCCCTGCCTACGCCCATCAAGTCGAGGTAATGCTGATAGTGCGATATGATGTTGTTCATCTCATCCACGTCTCCCCTCCCACACAGGCTGTCCCCGTGGAGGGCGTTGATGGTCGTCCCGAATCCCGGGACCCGCTTTCCCAGCGCGGTGTCGTTCTTCGTGGGCTTCCAATTCCCGACGAATGCGTCGTGGGCCGAGGGCTGTCCCTTCTTTGCGGGATTCATCCACGTGTGCATTGCGGCCTGGAACGCCAGCGTGGCGTTCTGCTCGAGGTACTCGGGGTGGTTCAGTAGGTCGACTTTGAGGGCTTGCCCGACTTTTCCGTAGTTGTAGTTCCTGGAAAAAAAAAAAAGAATTGGATCGTATATAATTTTGCGAGCTTCTTGCTGCATATGGTGATTAGAGCTGTTGAACGAGCCGGCTCGAAGCCCACCAAAAATGTCGGGCCTAGGAAATGGAAAACGCTTGAAATCATTTGTCCGATAATCCATGTCCCCTATACGTCCCAAACAAATTTTCTTTTTTATTTTTTTAATTCTTTTAATTCTATATTCCATCAAATCATAAAATCAACGTTATTTCATGTGATTTATATGATAAAACATAAATAAGCACATCTAATTTGTTATTTTTTTATGATGATCAAATTGATATTCATATCTTATCTTTTTAAATAATCGAAAGAATCTTTCTAAAGTGGGACACGAAGTGGAACACAGAATGTGGGACAGATGATTTCAGTCGGGGGAAATGGAGGTCTGCCCATTCCCTAAGGATGGCGCGATTTGACCCATTGGATATTCAAACGAATACGAGTCTAGACTTACTTAGACCACACGTGTTACTGAGTCTAGACTTACTTAGACCACACGTGTTACTGGACCATACTACCGAAGCCCGCTATAACACGGGCTTGGACATACCAGTAGATTGGCAGAGCACCGCGGCCAAAGTATTGGACGCCAGGCGTGCATGGATAGTCGTATTTGTAGTATTCGTCGCAGTAGTCTTGGCTTGGGCTCATTTCTTTGTTGTAGCATAGGCCCCACGCCAATGGTCCGCCCGTTGCCACGCCATAGCCGCCTGCGTTCAGTGTCGCATTAGTACTCGAGATGATGATGCTTGAGAAAAACGGGCCCCCCGCCCGCCCACCCATTAGGTCCTCCTCTTAAAGGGCTAGGCGGGCCAGGCTAGCCCGATGGACCTTGATGGACCGTCCTTACCCGTATAGGAAACGGCCCGACCGCTTTTAACCATTTTTTTTATATATAGACGTTATTTGCATCAAATTCATGCATGGAGAAAGTTGCCAATGATATGTGAAAGGAAAAAAATATGACAGAAAAACTGAGTGCGTACAATTAATGAATTTTAGTTGCTTCCACGAAACACAAGAACAAAGAGAGAGGAGCGGTACGTAAGTAATTAAAACAGGTATAATATATGTATATATAATTTTATTAATTATAAGGGCTTGACATAAAATTAAATGCGGACTAACTAAAAATAGCAATTAAAGTATAATAAATTAAATTTTATTAAATAATTTAAGCTAAAAATTTAATATGATAAATTTATATGTTATAACGCACGAGTGCGCAAAAGAACTAGTTAGTATGTATAGTTCGATAAAAAAAAAAAAAAAAAAGCAAATGTAAATGAAAATTATATCTCAAAAGATTGTTTCGATGTGTCAACGAGCAGGAGGAAAACTCAGTTATTAATATATAATCATTTTAAGGATGATCAGCTTAATCAAGAAAGTTAGATCCCAGCAAAAGTTCAACGAACATAAAAGACAAACCATATATTTTCAATTATATATAAATAAGAAGCAAAAGAGGAAGAAGGAAAAAAAAAAAAAAGAAAAAAGAAGACATCGATTCTTACACGAAGTCTTTGCGCCGACGTGCCCAAGAAACGCCGCGATCTCCTTCATCTGCGCGAGCTTGCCGCCGGTGGTCCCAAACCCAAGAGGCTGATAAACGGCCGCCGCCGTAATAAACGAGTGATAGTCCCAAAACCCCACGGCGTGAGCCACCGGCGTGTTCCTCTTCGCAAAGAGGTCTTCGAACTGATAAGTCTGAAAAAGATCGGAAATGGTATGGTTGCAGCAGTACTTGGACATTCCCTTGCATTCCCATCCTTGATCGCAGATCTTGGCGCCGTTCTTTAGGGTTTTCACTCTGATCTCTTTATTGTTTTCACCGATTATAACATGAGACGACGACGACCCATTATCGGCTAGGGTTGACGGGGCGTTGGTTATTAGGAGGAGAAGAAAGAGGGCTTTGATGGGCATAATATCCATGGAAGGAAGATGAAGCAATATGAATAATAGTGAATTAATATGTCGAAAGAGGAGATGCTTTATATTTGTGTGTGGGATGAGATGGAGGAAGGACTGAAGAGGTTGGTGGGGGTTTGTGTGTTTGTGTTTATGATCGTCGCATTTATGTGAAGAATTGAATGAGTTTTTGTTTGGTTTCTTTCTATTTCTCGGTGGTCATTAATGGCGTTTTTTGGTTCCTTTCTTGCAAAGCGAGGAAAAGGGTGGGAAAGGAAAGGAACGACTGACCTAAGCTAAAGCTTATGACAGAGGACAGAGAAAGAAGGGAGAGAGTGAAAGGTTGGTGTGAAGAAAGGAAGTTAGCTCAGCATTCTTTGTCGGGCTTTGTGCGTGATTATTACAGCGGTTACGGATTTTTTTAAAGATCTTTCTATATTCTATATGATATTTATACTTGTATTTGTTGATTATATGTTATTGATACGATACTTTGAAGACCTGGTACGGTATAACGTTGATAATTGATATGACTGTGTATGTATATCTTGTTTATTGGTTTTTGTAATAACCTTTTTACAATAGATAGATTTATTTAAGTTGATAGAAAAATAATTAATTGAGCATTTCGTGGTCGTATGAACCAAACCAACCTTCGGGCCCAATTTTATGGTTTGAGTGAGGTTCCACAACAAATGTCATTTTACTAATTTTGTAGCATTTTCAGTTCATATGGGTTCTTTCTATCGAACTTCAAAATTTCTGGGTTCTCTCTCTTTGGGCTTATTTTCCGTTAATGGACTGAACAGATAGGCTCCAGTTAAATAATGCCTTTATTAATTTTATTACAATTAAACCTATCCATACTCTTATATTAATCTTCAGTACCATTTTAAAACTGTCAATTTTAGTTCAATTTGGTGTATCAATACACCAAAAATTTAAGCCTATTTGGTAGTTTACACACATCCAATTCATGGAAAAACTGTCGGGGGAGTTAAAAACTGCTCTAAATGTGGCCGTGCCTTCTAAATAAAAAAACTGCTCACCCCACTAACAAAAGCAGGTATTGTCATGAAAGAAAAGACCGAATTGCCCGGCAGTTATGGTGCCATGCTACCTGTTATCGTCTTTTTCTTTTATGTACTTACAAATCCTAGAGAATTAAAACATTTTAAGTTAACAATAATTTTTATACAGTAGTTATATTATTTTTATAATTTAGTGCACACACTTGGAGTGTGCCAAATTACTAGTTTTTACTAATCATCATGATAGAAAAGGTGGTTGTTTGGGACTGGGAGTGGGAGCTTATTAGTTAGTGTTCTAAAAGCATATAGATAAGTTACAAACAACATCAAGTCTTTCGATTCAATCCTCATATGTAAACATCGACCAAAGCCTCTCCTTTAGCTTGCTTAGTTGAAGGAATGCGCTGGCTTAGTAACAAAAGAGTTTACGATAACGCTGTTTAGGAAACAGAATAAGCAGAAGAATACATAAAATAAAAGCTTATGTAACAACAACAACAACAATGTGTGCTCGAATAAAGACCCACCTAAAGTCCCAAGTTGGACAGAAGTTGGCGCCACCTTGGAGTCTCCTCGTCGAAAATGTATGTCAGCGGAGAGATTAGAACACCGCTACCACCAATCTGAGAGAGAGAGAGAGAGAGAGAGAGAGAGAGAGAGAGAGAGGATGTTGAATAAACTACAAAGCCACAATTTTGGAGGAAGATTACAAGGTAACATGTAAGCTGAAAGGGAAAGGGAGTTTCAGAAATCCGATAAGCACAGAGGGAAACCAAACCACGGTTACAATCGATGCTATCGAAGATCGTTTGATTCATTGGGAAAAAAGTAAAATTCTCTTACCGCCCTAAGCTGACGAACGGATTTGTAAAGAGCTTTCTTTGGTACACAGATAACCATTGCATAATAATCTGCTACTACTTTCCCATCTCGCTTGCAGAAAACGGGGCTGACAGTGGGTCCCTACATCAGAAACCATGAAAAAAGGATGAAATAGGAGAAGAATGACACCTCATTGGGACAAGTCTGACTGATAAATACCAACTACTAGGCATCTTTTCTTCTTCCAATTCTTCTTTCAGGACAAAATTGACTAACCGTCCTATATTGTTTATCATATTTCAAGAGATTAGATTAGCATATATCATGTTTGATGGTTTGGGAAATCAGATGGTATCTCAGTAGGATATATTTGACAATCAATAGGCTAGAATTGTAAGAACCAGAGACTTCGTACTCGGTAATCGTTATTACTTTTCATGTATTTATCACACTCCCGTCATAGTTTTATATGATACATAGGGCCAACCTGCAAGCCAGATAAAGACGGTTGGCTGAGCACGCGTTCAGCCACTTCCTCTGCACTGCTTCCCCTCATATTGGCCGTGACCTACCATTAAACACTGAATAATAAACACAAAGAAAGCAGTGCAACTGTAATGTGAAATGATAGTTGATTCTCACCGTGAACTGACCAGCAGCCTTTAAATGTGCCTCCAGTCTTTCGAGCATTTCGTGGGTGACATCAAGCACTCCTTTTCGCTTAATCAATGACTTTCTGCTTGCTACAAGAGTGGCCTGAAACGTAGAATTCATGTAACTGTTTGGGACCAGTAAAACAATTTCCTCTAACATTGATTAAATTATTTGGAACAGCATGCTGTCTCTTCGGAAGGATTTGAGAAATTGGCCATTCGATATCATGGAGATGATCAATACTCAGGATGAATTGAAAAAACCTTACATTTGAACCGCTTCAAATGCCGGGAGAACAGACTGAAGCAATTACCTGACTTTCCAAGATAATTCCACCTTCAATTTCTTTTAAGTTATTTTCTCTTAGCGTGGTTCCACTGCTTACAAGATCTATGATAGCATCAGCTATCCCCATCTAAAAGACAAAGAAGCAATATTAGCATTAGCATGACAAAGAAGCAATAATTTGGTTGTGTGTTGTAAGTGGGATATCCACTAGGTATAATACTTACAGCAGGAGCTGCTTCTAGAGCCCCATCAGCAGTTGAAAAAGTAACATGATTCAATCCATTCTCCTTAAGAAACTTAGGACCCAACTGCAACAAAAAAAAATGCATGATGGTGTATTAATACGATAAAATAAAACCGGAGAACAAAAGCATATAGCTTACATATGAGAAGCCAGTCGCAATTCTCAGAGGCCTGTCTGGTGTCCATTGAGGCATCTGGGTGAGCTCTTTCAAAGAATTTACATTCTCATATATGCCAAACTGGGGAATCTGAGAAGATTAAGACTACTCATCAAACAACTTGATGCTAAACGAATGGATATAGTAAGCGGAAAAGGACACAGGGTGCTGAAGCCAGTAGCAGATAAGTCACTCACTGCAAGTGATAAACGACAATCTCCATAATCAAGAGCATCATGGATAAGGATAAGATCTTCATTCCCCTGTGACAAGAACCAGAGAATGGGTCATAACAACCCAACTAAATTCTGAACCGTTGAATCAATTCAAAAATCTTCACAAGAACGTTCAAAGAAAAAGAAAGGTTCACGAAAGATAAGTGTTCAAAACTTGCATTTACTTATACAGTGTGCGTGAGAATGGGATTTAACGTTTTACATAAGAATACTGGTCAAACCACCATATGATTCGCTCAAACATTGGAAAATCAAAAGGTCACGATAATAAAAAGCACTCGTGTTGCATGTGCCTACTCAAAAACTCAAACAAGCAACACTTAAACTTTTACCTGCCCATATTCGTATACTGTGTCCAAACCAACAATTCCAAGGTCCAAATCTCCAGATACCAGTTTTCTGACAATGTCTTTTGGCCTTTGAAACCATACTTCCAAATTTGAAATCTGTGGCATACCAAATAGCAGCCAACATTCAATTGGAAGTCGTACAAAAAGAACGTATGTCCAATACAACAACAGTAATAATCTGCTGGAACAAACTGTTAAACAACACACCGTCTTTAAGCCAGACCACATTCCACTAGCTAACAATAAAGCTGGCATAGATATCAGCACTAGTTATGTCAAAGAAAAAGTTGAAGAAAAATCACCTGAGGGATATCAGCAACATACTGACGTGGATTCACTTGTCTCACTGACATTTGACAATCCTTCATCCCAGGGAAAAAAGTCAACATCACAGAAAAGAAGAAAGCTACGAATAAACAGATCATACAAGTACCAGAAGGCAGCTACGCAGAGACATTCTCCTGTGCTATGTCCTCTGAAAGTATATACATGTATATTACGTGGATTTGCTGCTGGAATGAGAGAAGAGAAAGGGTATAATTGGTCTCAATTGCGTTACAACTCGAAGGTGAGAGTCGAAAAGTAGGTTTTTGGCGCTCGTAAGTACGGAGAGGTTCATCAAGATTTTCGAAGGGTTTATAGTAACTTTTTAACAACTTAACTACAAGAAGTCTGCAACCAAAGGCTTTTATCTTCCTTGCTTGTGTAGGAAAGTTAATCAAGTGTACAATGTTTGTAAGGTTTCTTTCTGTGACATGCAAGGGGAAAATACAGTCTTTGGAATGTAATAGTGCTGCCTGATATCTAGCAATATGTATAAAAAAAAGGTTTATATGATGCAGTAAAAATAAAATAAATACCATCTTTCTCAAGTGTATCATACATCACATACATGATTCTATCTCTGTCTGAAACATCTCTGTAATCCTTAAAAAGAACACTATGTGGTACACAACAACATCACAAATACTTCAAAAACAATATTACAATTCATTCAAATTGAGGAGATTTGCAATCCTTTCACTGTTTCCTTTTTATCAGAGAAAAAATCGGAGCTTTGTCCGTCAATACCTTCCTTCCATCCCGAGTAATGGCTACAACCTCCCAAGCGGGACCCAATAGCCACGACGCAGCAATCCCGCCTACTAAGCCACCGAACTATAGAAAAGGAATTCGATATACAAACGATAGAAGATTGATGAATATGTTGTAATAATATGTGCAAAACTCACATGTCCCCAGTTATCTATGCCATGAGACAGAAAACCGATAGTCTGCAAGAGAAAACCATCGAATTGCATCATTGATTACGCTTAGAGTTTAGGCAAAGAAGTTTATTAGAGCCATGAAACGAGGTTTTTGAAGTCGTACCATGTTTAGGGCAATAACTCGGGCTATATGTTTCAGATCTCCTTCTGTTCCTTTAACCATGTCCCTGTGTCTCAGGGCGAACATTGCGAATGATCCAACCTATTCATGTCATGGTTTTGCCAGAGTCAAAACTTAAAATTCAATCTTTGGAAAAAAAAAAACGAACTTTGTACGTATAAACTGAGAAAGGATAATCTTTCCAGACAATGCTGAATGAAGTTTTCGAGAAATAAGGTTTTTATTATTTACCAATCCAAAGATAGCTCCCGAGGCACCAACTGCTGGTGCTTTGCAAAACCAATAACTTGTTGCTGAACCTTATGAGAGAAATTTTTTGCAATTGAGTTGATTAAAGAAAAGTTTTAGAGCTGAGAATTTTAGCTTCTAATAGAGGGACGGAAGGATTTACTTGCGATGGCTGATGCAATATATATTGCAAGGAATCTTTTGGGGCCACATATCTTCTCAACAGTAGGACCAACTGAGTTCAAAGAGTAGCAGTTCACCTGAAATACGGTACAATTCTACGCCGTTAATATTGAAAGTTTTTATGAGAAAAAGGACAAGAAATCACATTTTTTTTTGCTTGTACTGTTCGAGGTCGAACCATTAGATGCCCGACGTTAGCATGCAAAAAGGAAGATGTAATTAGCCTCCACAGCTGCCCTTGGCTGATTAGGCTATTAATCTGCAAACGATCATCAAATTTGTCAGAAACAAGATTATAGTCAATCACTTAGTTTTCGAGTAAATTCTCAGACCTTTGCTCCCCAATACAAGAGATTTCCGTCTGAGACGTGCTGGGCGACATAAATTCTGTTCATAGTTCAGCTAAAATTTCATTATTTTATCGTCAAAACTTTATAGCGAGCATGACGAAGGGGCGTATACTCACAGTACGTTAGCTGCGAGCAGAATGTGAGTCCATTTGCTCTTATCGAAGAAGTCGTTTCTCGATTTTCTCGAGTGCGACTGCCAATACTCTTTAGAATCGCTCCTACTTTCGTTTCCGTTGAAGAAACTTAAGCCCATCAAAGCAGCGGGCAGAGCGTTGGACGGCCACTGAAAACCTGGAAATGGAAGGGCCCTTTCATGGTGATTAGTATCCTTCGGCTTAGGTAGTACATCATCAAGACGAGACACACTCTGCGTAATAACATCGTCAACATGGCGAGAGGATTCATTTACGGTATCAAAAAAGTTATTACGTGTATCCTCCATTTCAATCCCTATCGTTCACCAAACAAAAAGATCAGTTTTGATTCTATGCATCAGCAATTTAGACATCTTGGAGTACTAGGGACTTCATAAATTTCAAGCCCAATCCCCAAATCTTACTTTTCCTAACGCCCAAGAAATCATTCTAAGCAAAACAAACACGAAATTTCATACCTGAAGGTGAAAACATATATGATATAAGCTACCCATTAGTCGCATACAAGACCGATTCAATTAAGAAGCAATTTCGACCACGAAGAAACAAACAAACCCTACCCTCAGCGCGGCGCGGAGGAAAAAGCCCAGATGAAGACGGCGGTGGAAGCGGAGAACGGCGGCGGAAGTGGCGGCGAGGGGGTAATCGGCAGGTGTGGCCGCGCCGGTACCATAGATAGGGATATTGTTATTACAGTAGTTTAGATTGGATGACATGGCCTGCCCCATCATCTCTTCCAAATCAACACTACGCAAGAAAATCAGTACAAAGCTTATCGTCTCTCTGAGCTGAGATCGTCAACTAAACTCACCTTTGATGGTTGTTTCCTTTTTCTACGTAACTTTTTATGTAAGATAAATAAAATATCCATGGGCTGCTGACTGATGGGTCGGGTGAAATAAACCGTGCTGAAGAAATAATATTTTTGTTTCGATTTTTACGAGGATGAAAGTTAAGGGGCGAATTTGTATTTAGTTGATTGGTAAGGAGTTGAGTGTAATTACATCCAATTACAAAGTTCATCTCCCATCCCTAAATCTCATTCTCTCCTTTTCCTCTCAGCAACTGAGGGAGAAAACCTTCTCAGCACAGAGAAGAAAAATGTCTCACGCTATGTTTCAAATGGGCCAGCTTATGCCCCTGACGCCCACCGGCGCGAAAACCTTATCCACAAGCCCGATGATGCCGGCGTCCGCCGTCGTTGTAAAACCCCTTCGGTGTTATCTTCCGAGCCTTAAAGCATCGGCTTCGCCGGCCGTCGGAGGAGACTCTGCTACCTCCCACCTCGAGCGGTGCTTTCAGGCTTCGCCGCCCTCGATGGTTCCCGACGTGGGTCCGATGATGAAGGGGCAGTACGGTGCGTTTGGCGCGGTTACTTTGGAGAAATCGAAGCTGGATTTGACGCAGAGGGAGACCATATTGAGCCCGGTGGTCGACGCGAGCGGCGGCGGCGGGAACAACGGGAAGGATTTGAATAACGGCGGTGGTGATGGTGGAGATGATGGCGGCGATGATGATGACTATTTCGATGATTTTGATGAGGACGATGAGGGGGACGAAGGTGGGATGTTTAGGAGGAGGATTGTTTTTGCAGAGGTAAGTGAATTTAGAGCTGTGAAAATTTGATTAGAGTTGCGTTAATTGGAGTTTCTGGCAAGCGCCTTTTTTTTTACAAAAAAGTGGAGACTTTTGATCGATTTAGAGAATTCGTTTGCTGTTAGTTTGAGCGTAGCATGTTGATATGGGTGGGTTTTGAGCTAAAGATTAGTATTTAAGCTTGTTTTTGTGTGTTTCCTCGCATTAAAGTGAAGTAAGAATCTGTTCTATTGTTAAGGGAGGGTGTTGAACCCTCTTTCACTAAGTAGGAAAGGAACAAGTAGAGATCGAGTAGGTTGCTTTTTAGTTGACCATATTTAGGTTACTAGAATCGTGAACAAGCTGAGATTCTTGTTTCGATGGGTTGATTGTTCTTAACTAGAAAGACTGCGTGATTTGCACGGGTCAAGTATCTAGTGTTCGGTTTTATAGCCGCATTATGCGTGGGCTTGTTAAGTTTCCAATTTATCTCTCGGCGAATATATCAATTAATTTATATTGCCTATTAACTTTTGGTATGGCATAAAAAATTTATATGCCTCAGTTGTTTGATCAAAAATTCGTTGACGCTGTGCTAAATGAGTGGCAAAAGACAATGATGGATTTGCCCGCTGGTCTTCGTCAGGCCTACGAAATGGTAATTGGCTTAATTTTTTAATCTTTGTATCTTTTGTTCTAGGATGTAGACTGAAATCTTTCTCTAGGGTTTGGTCAGCTCTGCACAAATGGCGAGGTTTCTGGCAATCAATGCTCGTCCAACAGTCGAGAGGATGGTTTCTCGGTCTCTTCCTCAAGGAATATCGAGGGCATTTATCGGGAGGTAAACTAACAGAACCCTTTTGCTTTACTGTCAAATTCCTTGTTTGAAAATGTGATTCTTATGATGTTATTATTTATTATTATTATTATTATTATTATTATTATTATTACTGTTATTGTATTTATTATTCTGATCTGTCTTTACTTGTATCTATAGGATGATTGCAGATCCAGCCTTCGCTTATAGACTACTTCTCGAGCAAACGACAACAATAGGCTGCTCAGTTTGGTGGGAAATCAAGAACCGCAAGGAGAGGTTACAATTTATTAAATATTATTCCAAATAGCGTTAATCACTCATGCCTCAGGCCCTCAACACTTTATCTTGAAAAAGAAAATTGTCAAATTCAGAATAAAACAAGAATGGGATCTCGCCCTCATCAACGTTCTCACAGTAGCAGCTTGCAACGCCATTGTCGTATGGTCACTCGCTCCCTGTCGTTCTTATGGAAACACCTTTCGGTCTGACTTGCAAAATACGCTACAAAAGCTCCCTAACAACATCTTTGAAAAGAGCTACGCACTTAGAGAGTTCGACTACCAAAAAAGGCTCCAATCATTCTTTCACAAAGCTGCTGAGTTGTGTATGGTGGGATTCACTGCTGGTACTGTTCAGGGCGGCCTTTCAAATCTCGTTGCAAGTAAAAAAGAAGGAAGGTAAGAAATACGCAATGTTCTAGAAGAGCAGTTTATGACAATTTGGATAATTGTGAAAAATGGTTGTTTATGCTAAATGCGTCGTAACTCATCTATAAGTAATTGTTATATAGGTTATCTGTGACTATCCCATCCGTGAGCACCAATGCACTCAGTTACGGAGCCTTTCTTGGTATATATGCAAATATAAGATATCAGCTTTTATGCGGTTTTGACAGAACCGTGACAAACTACTTTGATGTTATCGGTGTAGCTTTATTCTTCAGCACAGCCCTCAGGTATGATGATGCATTCTTAGCGAATAATTGCACGTTATTTGCATCTATGACACTTCAATCCCCTATGATGGGACTCTTTTTTTGGTGAAAACCTAATCTGTATGTCTTAGGATATCAGCCAATAGAACTCATTCGAGGTCTAGTTTGATTAAACTTCAAACAAGCTCAGATACTAAGTATTCAGCTTGATTTGACATTCAAACAAGCTCGATCGCTGATTGGGCAGGCACTAACAGAAAATGTGAAAACTTACATGAAAATGTTTGCAGGGTTTTGAACGTTGAATTGGGAGAAACTTCAAGATTGGCATGGCTTGGCGTTGAAGCCGATCCATTGGCTCACTCAGACGATCTCTTAAAAGCGTACAACAGACCGTCTCAAACAGCAGAGAAACAATCAAAATGGTTCATATCGAAGAATGCTATCGTTTCTGGGCTCGGGCTTTTGGGCATCAAAACGGTCAATCGAGTAATAACGAGGGCGAAGCACAGACGCAGGCACCTAAGGCTAGGAGGAAGAGAGTCGTGAGGAGGAAGGTGGCGACGAGTTAAATGACTTAAATGCCCCCCTTTTGTCATCTTCTTTGTAAGATTCTCCTCTCCCAACTACTACTCTCTTCGAATTTTTGCAGCCTCGTTAGGTTTCGTCCCTTTTGAGCGTTTTCGATGCGCGTGCAACGTAAAAATTTGCTCTTTTGCCATGTTGCGGTTTTGGCGGATCACTTCTTGACGAGTATATTAATTAACCTTTGCAATAGAAATTGGAAAGCTTTCATGCACTTTCTTTTTGTACAACTTACATTGTGGGGGATATTATTGAATTGGCTCAAGTGATGCAATTTCATTCATAAATTTAATATCCACTAGTCGACGATGTGCTTGTATGATGAATTGATGATATGTACAGTACATGTGGTGTGATAAATATACGAACAGTATATGATATTTTAAAGAAATAGAGAAGATTCTGGTCCCAATTTAGCTTTTACTTCAACACAACTTCAGCACCACAAATCAAAGCTACCAATGGCCTTATCCTCACTATCAACCCCACGGCCGCCGCCGCTGTTCACGGCGGCCAACGGCGCCGCCAGTCTCCACCCCATAACCACCGTGTCTTTCCCTAACATCCCATCTTCCTCAACAACTAACGCGTCTCAACGAATCAAATGGAGGGCCAACGTCTCCTTCTTCTCAACTTTGCTGGGAAAGAACACCAAGAACAATGCCGACGCCATCAAGCAGGAGCTTCTAGAAGCTATAGAGCCCCTCGATCGTGGAGCCGAAGCTTCGCCCGAAGACCAGCAAGAAGTTGATAAGGTGTCTTGATTTTGTTTCTTTTCTTTCCATCATGGCTGAGCTTTCTTGACGTTTTTTGAGGTTAAATTGATGTCAAAAGTAGTAACAGTTCGACGCTCGAGATAAGAGAACTTTGCCCTATGTTTTCTCTTTTTTCTTTTTTCTTTGTAGATAGCTCGCAAACTCGAAGCACTGAATCCAACAAAAGCGCCACTAAAGTCTGATCTGTTAAATGGGAAATGGGAGCTCATATACACAACTTCAGAATCAATCTTGCAAAGGCAGGTAATGCAGTGTTAGTTCTTGAAAGTTAAACTTAGATTTCCATGCTCTCAGTTTTAAAAAGAAAAAAGAAGACATCTTCAGCTAATGTAAGAAGAAGAGTAGGTAAAACATTAATCCTTTTTCATGTGCTTTGAGTAGTAATTCCATCGCGCTGGCCATGCACCTGAAAAACACCATGCTAATATCGTATGTTAATTCTACTATTGATCCTTCGTGAATTTGCTATAAGAGGAAACCAATTGTCCTTCATCTGCCCAAAAAAAAAAAAAATTAACAATAGAAAATGTTCTTTATTGATGCCGTGACCCTTTTTTTTTCTCGAGAGAGAGATGTATTCAGATACTCATAATTTCCAATTCCTTTGATCAGAGGCCTAAGTTTCTAAGGTCTAAGACGAACTACCAAGGTATAAATACGGATACGCTTCGTGCTCAAAACTTGGAGTCGGCGCCATTCTTCAATCAGGTATGAACACATATAGAGATACATCTATATGACTCTTTAGTCTAATTTTCACTGTTCTCAATCACTACTTCAAATCTCTGATGTCATATTATTTCACTAATTTCTGCATAGGTTACGGCGGATTTAACCCCTCTAAATTCCAAGAAAGTAGCCGTAAAATTCGATTATTTCAAGATCGGAGGACTGGTAAGCCACGCATCTACGCACGTCTCAGGATAACTTTTTGATGCAGTTTGTGATATAATTTTATAGATTCGTGACAAGCCCGGTAGACAAATTGTCGTATTTTCGACGAATCTTACACTTTTTTCTTTCTTTCTGGTGATTAGATACCTGTCAAAGCTCCTGACCGAGCTCGAGGTGAACTCGAGATCACTTACCTGGACGAAGAACTGAGGTAGTGGCAAAACATAGTAAAAAAAGCTCCTTCCATTAAATTCATGATTTGCACACTAACGTGTGTGTTTGTGTGTGTGAGATCATTGTGTTAAGCCATTGTTTTGATTATACGCTTGCAGAGTTTCGAGAGGAGACAAGGGGAATCTGTTCATCCTGAAAATGGTTGATCCATCCTATAGAGTGCCCACTAAATGAATAAGACATATCTCATTGTAGTTATCATCGTATAGAGATTATTACAAGCGTCTACTTTTGTAACAAAACTATACTAGATCGTTTTCATGTCATATTACGTAATAAATATGCTCGGACAAGTGTAGCGTTAGCACCTGTTAATCTTATCGTCGTCGAGAAGCTGTACTAACACGTTCGATTTCTTCCTTAATGAGCCGTACAGCTATCGAAACTCCATCCTGAGAAATCGAATAAACACTGTAGTGTAGCATGTGAAGATTTAAATGCTGAAAAGAAGAAAAAAATACCTCATTAGATATTCTTTTGGCTATATTGCAAGCCTGCGACTTGATTTCTGGGGAGTGGGCGCGACGAATGGCAGATAAGAGGACATTGGCTGCTTTTAATACTGAGGAGTCGTCGTCGTCATTTTCTGGGATCAAGCAAGTGTGTTTTAAGGGCTCGGGGGAAACTCCGAGCCAATACATTCTCTCTGCCCAGTAATGTTGGTCCAGAATAAAAGGACATATGATCTATCATCATCGCAAATCAATAAGAGGTTACTCGACATGATATCAGAATCGGGCTACAACGGTTGTGTGCTTGAATTTTCTGAAGTCTAAATATAACATAAGCAAAAAATTCATTAAGCTAATTTCAGCTCGTTAAGCATTAAATAGTATAAAAGATTTGCAGTAAGGCTGACAAAGTCCCAACATTATCATTGGATTCTATGGGACCAATGAGAAGCAATTTAGAACAGCTATGTTTCATCATTGGAGAAGAATGAGATTGGAATAAGCATCGAAGCACAAACAGAACATACAAAGCGAAATGAACTTTAAGAGTTGAATTTGGAAACACCTGAGGGATTCCTGATTGCAAAGCAGCAGCTGTAGTTCCGCTGAAGATTGGGACAGCAAAATAATGAGATAATGATTACAATATTGAAATGTTTGAACCCAATTTTTCAGACATCACCTTCCCCCATGATGGATAGCAGCGGAACATCTAGGAAATATCCAGTTGTATGGTATTGAGCTATCAACAAGAGCGCGCATATCAGTATGCAGAAAATATGAGAAGTCTGACAAAATTTATGTCATATGTATGAAAGGTAAGGGTAAACTGCTAAGCTTCAGTTCTAACACAAACCCATAAAACGGAGTCCATATTTTCACGAGTACATTAAGGAGCCTATCACAAACACTCACCCAGAGAAACAAAAAAGTCGTGCATTGAACAGGTAACTCTGATCTTCAGTGGATATCATTTCTTCTGAGGCAGAAGAAGAAATATCAGCGAATTTCCTGATAGCGGCATCTAACGGCCCATAACCAGCCGAGAACAGAATAAATCTATAATTTTCTGTGCTCAAAACCTTCCCAAGGACACGGAGAACTGCTTCGGGATTCCTCAAATAACCCATGCTGCAAATAGGGGATTCATCAAGGATCAAATAAAATTAGTTACACGCTGAATTCAAAGAAGTGAAAATTTTAGCCACGTTTGTATAACTGTACGCTGCTCATAATAGATGGCACTAAATATCAGACTGAAAATTCAACTAGTAACCAAAATTTTATTTTATACACGAGTCAAGATGTGAATTATAAGTTGACTATGTTGCAATTACTCAAAGTGTGAACTGAGCTATTCCATCACCCATAACTGATGCAGCAAGATTCTCAGCAACTATATCATGATAAATAAAAATTAGTATAATAAACCAGATTGGCTCGACCTATCTCTAAGGCAGGCAAATTAAATGGGCAATTAACAAAATAATAAGTTAACAAAGAATGGACTTGCCTACCAATAGAGCTAAGACCTATGAAAATAGGTTTCTCAGCTGGTTGCTCCAAAAAGGATTTCAATTTCAGATGTGCAGAGCACAACTCATCTTCAATGTTCAACTTTTGCGAAGAAAAAGATGAAATCTCAGCACATGTATTGCAAGAGAACTGCCACTCATCAGGAGGAAACCAAAAGCCACAAACCCGAGCTGCTGATGGCCAGTAACCTAAAGTAATGCAAGAAAACGTGACATAATAGTATAGAAAATCGAGATTGAGGCAAAAAGGGGAGTGAGATTGAATACACATACCACTCTCCTGAAAAAAAAAACATTCTGTTATCTTATTTAGATCTTAAATTCTCAAATAGAGTGGAATCCACGGACCAGTAGTACCTTCGTGACAAAAGCGATTTTGAGTGAGGTATGAGTTCATCCATAAATTCCAGACTAATTTGGGGTTTATTCTATCAAGATTATTACTATTCATCCAACGGAAAATCTAAAAGGATGAAGAGTTATTACTGAAAGGCTAAATGGAGCAGGGCAACTCATGTTACCAAAGTTTCTATAGGCAATAGCTAAAGTGATAAACTCTGGTTGGTAGCAGCCAAACATGAGCAATTACCTGGACACTCAACAACTTCTCTGCTAAATCCATACCTTGAAGCCATTAAAGAGTAACAAGTTAAAACTACAGGTCTCAACTTGTTAATGATATAAATGCATGAGAGTTATGACAAGAGATGATGAGAAGAAAAGAATGCATCAATATTTGAAAAATAGCAATAATGAGCAAGTGAGCATGCCATGTCCGATGTGATTAATGTTTCATGTTGATCTGAAAGTGCTGCAAATCGATAAATTTCAGAGGACAAAACTATTACAACAACATGGGTGGGGAAGTCCTTTCATGCCATGCTGGAAGACCAGTAACTGGATCCTAGTTTTAGAAAAAAAAAAAGATGCAGTTGTCAAGCGACCATTAAAATAAAACGCATAAGACTCATTTCTTATCATGCTTAAAAATTGTTGACTTGGTGCTGTTAAGAACAACCGTAAAAGGCCAGAAGCTCAGCTGCAGTTCGTTGCTTCTCCATGTTCCCCAATCTTCACTGAAAAGCGGCCACATCCAATGGATAACGTCAGCCCAACCAACCTGCCACAGGCATTTATTTTTCAGATAATCTAATTTGAAGTATTTGTGCAACAACCTCTTATAAATAATTAAAAATTTGAACCCAAAAAATTAACATAAGCGTGAGTGATGCATATGACTGAGAAGTTTGGAACCATATGACTGAGAAGTGTAGACTATACCTTGCCAGGTGGAGCTTCTTGCAAATACTGGTACAGAAGAGAGTTTTCCTTACGAAATTGGCGTTCAAAGGAAGAAGGCGCGCTGTATTGAGTAAAAAATCAGAAGTTAAGCAGTTTTTACTTCAACGTATCCGCATTCATAAAAGAGAAATGAAGTAAAAAAAATGATACAAAATTACTACAGTGTAGCAATGATAAAAATTGCAAGAGTCGTCTTTAAAATCTGTTCAACATAGGAAAATGATATCATTCCATCTCCACAATCATGAGAAGAGAAACAGAGACATGGTTGTAAATAGTTACAGAAACAAATTAGAGTATAAGAAAAGAGCAAAAAGCCAAGTAGAATTATTACCTGTATGGTACTGCATAAGGAGCAGCGACAATGCAATGAACTTCAAAAAGCTCTGCAAGACTCCAGCCTTCCTAAACATAAGGCAAGAAATTCATAAGAAATAAGGAAAATAATCGTTTTGGCTCAACATGTTTACATTGCAACTAGCAGATTGATTCACTTTATCCCTAAAATTCGTTTCACTATGCTTATCTATTTCCTGTTTCATTGAGGCTTGGTAAAGAAAAAATTGACCGAAACCAGGACAGAAACAATCATATACATTTCATAGTATTACCAGTGCGAAAAAATTTATGATGATGCAATCCCCATCCATTGTAGGGACTTCTCCAAATATACTCTCAACAATCAAAAGACATTCTTGTCTATGTTTTCTTGTCATTTCCATTTTCTGCAGAGAAAAAGACTCTGGAGTGCAGCCTGGTAAAAATAGATGAGAACATTAGGTAAATATACTAAAACCCCTTTATGTTTTCCAAGTTCTACGGCCTAGAGATCTATTGGAACATAGCGCTGCGCCATATACCACTAACTAAAGAAGATTAAAATTTCTAGATGTTGTGTATCAATTTCCAAATGTAACATTTGTCAGATAATGCACCAACCTGCAGAATCATTGTCTTGCTGAAAAGACAGAACAGGCGGAGAAGAAACTGCATAACACGATATTCCCTTTGCACGCAAATGTAAACTTAGGCTCTGGAAGCAAAACAAAAAGAAGTTATGACCGAATTTCACTAAAGGAACTACTTCAAAAAGATTAAATTTCAAAAAATGCCAATACAGGGAATTATGATCAGAATTTCCAAGCATGAAGTATGTATCAAAGCGATTATCCACCTCAGAAAACGAACAAATATCTCATAAAAAAGTAAGCATACATCCTCAAATTTCGACATGTATATATTCTTTTTCGTCTTTTACCACAAAATTCCACTTCAGTGAATCAATCTACCCCTGAAATGAAACCATAGCAGCTGAAAACAAACCTCATGCGCTGAATGGGTAACGAAAGCTACGTCATAGTGCCTCTGATCCGTAGCAAACGCAGCACCTATCGCCTGCGTCATAGTTAACAAAAAGTTAAATAAAATCCACAACAGTCAATCAAGCTTAGCCATATATTAATCAAGCGAATTAAGATGAAACGGGTCAAAGATTGAGAGTTACGGCAATAGGATAAACGTCGCCTTTCGTGCCAAAGCTCATGAACACAGCGATCGGCCTCGTTCTCATCGGTGCTCGCCACACCAGAGTGCTGTGACGTCGTATAGCTGCCGTAGGTTAATATTTAGTAATGGTTTTTTTTTTTTTTTTTCTTTCCCCAACAATTTCACTTTCAGCGCGCATTTGACCCACTTCGCCACAGAGTAGTTTTTGTTTTTTGTTTTTAATTTATCTTTTTATAATTATTTTTAGCTGTTACAGTTTTCCATGCCGTTGCAATGGTTTCTCATTACATCAATTAAAAAAAAAAGTCCTGAACACACAAAAGTTACAATTCAAGTCAAATGAAATAAATACAAGTATGTCAACAGTTTACATAAAGAAGATGAACTGAACATGAAGTTACAGATTATAAGTTACAAGTATTTATTTTACATCTCCATATCCCTAATACTTCGGTCGTAAAAAGATAAACGACCCATCAGAATACGGAGCTGAAGGTGCAGAATTCAAATGTACTTGTTATTACAAGCGTTTGTTTATCAATGGATTTGAGTCCTAAAAAAACTACACAAATCTTACCTTTGACCTTCATTCGTCTCCCTACGCCTTCTCGTCCCCCTTGGATGTTCAAAAAGAGGATCATCACCATTTGCATCATCGTCGTCACTACTTTCACTATCAGAAGAACCGTAAGCATCTCTATCTCTATCGATCATTCGACTAAAATCCCTGTTATCACGCTCCCTCGTATTACCATTCGACCCCATGCTAGAACCAAAAGCTTGCAAGAAAAGAACCATAGACATCAAATTTCCACCCAATCCCACACCACCGTTCTCACGATTCACGCCATTCACACCCTCGAAACCCTCTTCATCGTCAGAATCGAAATGCAGGTGTTGGCCTCCTTCGATCACATAATCGCCGAAAAATACAGCCCCAGGCGTCGATGACCTGATAGTACTTATCACGTCATCTCTCTCTCTTTCTCTTTCCATTCTCCTCCACTTATGCTCCACGCTGGGGTCCACCTGGCGCGGCTTGGCAGAAGGGTGCTCAGCCTTCATGTGCTTCCTCAGCTCCTTGAAATTTCCCGTGAAGGGGCAATTCTCTTGCATGCAGCTCCTCTTCTTACCGTTGAGGTGCTCCCTTGCGGGCTCAACTATGGTCCATCCCTTGACCTTTCCTCTGCAGAGAGGGCAGGCGAGCTCTGTAATAATGTCAGAACGCTCAGAGGTGGTCAGCGTGGTTGAAGTGGCTTTTGCATACGCCTTTTTGAACTGGTCGAGGCAGTTGGAGTAGCGAAAGCTTGTCCCGCACATATAGGGACGACAGCCCTTTTCGTGGGAGGAGCATAAGAGGAGGACGGCGTTGTGTGGATACTCCATGCATACCGAGCAAGTGGCATCCACCCAGTCTTTTTTGAAGTGCTTCGACGAGCAGCGTTTGGTGCGTAGGCCCTTTGCTTTGTGGTGGCACGTTTTGAAAGGGTATGGCTTCGACCTGCATTGTCGTGAAGCAATCCCACGTCTTCCTCTAGTGCCTTTTGCCATATCTGTACAGATTAGCTCCGTTCGTCAGTAAGTAATTTTCAAAAGTGGCCGTCTGATCCCAACGGAAATGAAGCCATGATGGTGAATCAAAGAGAGATGATATCCATAATATTTTTATGAGTCTTATTAGTTTATCATGTTCGTAAACAAGGTAATTTTCAGGCAGTGGTTCGTCTGTGAAGTATCAACAAGGATAACATATGTGATGTCTGGTTAAAAGGAATCGCCTTGACGTACACAGCTTGGCTGAATCAGAACATACATAGTGAAGCTTGAAAAAAAAAATGAAGTTTGACATACATAGCGAATTAGAACACATCATTCTCGATGTTGTATGTTATGCCAAACAAACACCCAACAAAAGACGGATCTTTCTAGCAACTATAAAGCAGTTCATTTCTTGCTTGGAATAAGCCAGAAAATTTGTTCATTATAATGCTATTTCACTCCACCAAAACAAGGCAGATAGAGAACCTCGAAATTCAAGAAAAGTAGAACTGCACCCAGGTAAAGAACTATCAGCGCAGATGAAATATAGCAATGACACAGATGATGGTCAGCAACGCTCAGCAATATAAAAGGCCAGATTCAGATGCCCAACTACATACATACGTATAGATCCAGGAAACATGCTAAGTAAGCCAACCAAACACGAAACGTGCCCACAAGCAAGGAATCACGAGACAAGACAGATAATAAAATCTCAACCATATTTTATACAAGCTGAGATGATTTATCCGAATTAGTCAGATAATGATTCCCTGACATGCAATTTAAATACGCAAAGGTACGAAGCTCGGATCGGAAACAATTGAATATTAAAATGCCAGCAATCATTAAGGCACATAGCCACATGCGTCTACCACCCGCGAGAATCCCACACAATCCAGATCTCAAATGCCCACATAATTAATTCAATTTTGAGAATTAACGACGATAACATACCTGATGATTGGGTCCGACGAACGGTGGTAATAAATTAGGGTTGGAAATTGAGGAAATTTTCAGCTAGCGGTAAGTGGAAAAGGGAATTTTAAAGGGCGGGCATTTCTACAAAATAATTTCCGGCAATGGCGGAAAATGTGATTATCCGAGGATATTAATCGCTTCTGAAGAATCAAAGAAGCGCTATTATTTAATTGATTAATATTAAGAGAAAGGTGAAAGAATAAATTAAAGGCGTTAGCGTAAAGGATGTGCTTGGCAGTTGGGGAAAAGCAAAGCAATGTTCAGCACATACGTGAGGGAGCTGCATACCAACTTTTTCTTTTACATTTTATTATTTTGCTTCAACACGTCAAATTGTAGATTGAAAAAAGAATGCATTATATTCGATAAAATTTTATGGCAACCTCAAAATGCGTAATGGATATGCTGTCTGAAAGAATTTATTGTTACCTTCGTATAATAATTGCGGACGCTACGATTCACAGATGAAATGGGTTCGTTTATAAAAAGCAGTAACAAATAGCGATGTGATGAAGACGCTAATCGTTAATTCATACGCTGGAAAAAAGATCGACAGATTGAAACTCTTGAGTTTTTCTTCTGCAAACAACTCAACCAAGGCCATCCCAAATCAAACAGAACGACATCGAACAAACAGCATGAAGGACACGGATCGTAACAGAAACGGATTCTTCCCCGTAGAAGACGATCATCAATTTTCGAATATATATTCGTTTAAACGAACGGAAAAGAAAGCCAATCATTCCCAAAATTGGCCCTTTTTTACTAACCTGTCAAAATGTTGCTAAGCATTATTAGTACAGAAAGAAAAATGACCATTACTAGAATACAAGAAAGGGAACTGACAGGTTTTTACCAGTTTTCTTTAACTCCCCATAACTATGTAAAGAATCCTCTATGTTTTTCGTCAAGTTTTCACCTCATTCCCTTCCCCCGAACAACGAAATCCCGCGGCAACCATGGTGATAAAACAGTTGCAATCGCGACAAAACGATACGAATCCATCAGACAACAAGCGACAATGGCATCCACACCACAATAAGAGCACTCAGTATTACACGATCGGTTTCATAGGGTCGAACAAGAACCAGACAACACTTAGGAAGGAAACACAACATAGCAGAGCTCATAGCGAAGTCCCGCACTTCGTTATTCTGCCAACACATCAGAAGCCAATGGACCTCAGCTCAGCTCATTCAGCTGTAACACATGCCTATAGCTAATAAGACCATAAAACTTGGGAACGATAGATAACAAAAAAAAGCAAATAAAAAAAATATTTAATAGGAGAAGAGAAACAGAAATAGTCACTTACCCAAATCAGAAGCCCCCCGAGCCTCGACGATCATAAGGCCCAGAACGATCACGACCATATCGATCACCACCACCTCCTCCCCCACGGCCACCATTCTCCCTATCGCGCCCACCATATCGATCACCACCACGATTAGGACCATAACCACCACCACCACCGCGACCACCACCCCTTGAACCACCACCACCGTACCTATCATCCCTACCACCACCATACCTACTTCCACCTTTAGATCCATCGCTGGGACACTCCCTAGCAAAGTGCCCTGGCTTGCCACACTTAAAGCACTCTCCTCCTCCTCCTCCTCCACCACCACGGTCGCCTCCCCTCCCACCGCCAAATTCACGCCCTCGTTCGCGACCACCGTCGCGCGGGCGATCGTTATCGTAACCTCGGCCAGAACTTTGGTTGGCCTGAGCTCTGTCGACTGTTATGGTTCGCCCGTCAAGATCCATGCCGTTCATGGCCTCGATGGCCTCTTCCATTGCTTGCTTTTCGTCGAAGGTGACGAATCCAAAGCCGCGGGAGCGCCCTGAGAACTTGTCCAATACGACCTATATAGTGAGCGAAGATAGATTCATTTCACTCATCAAGTAATTTCTGCGAAAAGACATGAGATCAGAAAAGAGACAAACACGCTTAGCAAATCATAAATTTTATGCTCAAGTTGGTTGATAAAATTCCTCTCTAAAATCGATATATCATAAACTGAGAATAACATCTCAGCCTCTTTCCTGATATTAAAAACTATTCCGAGGCGAATACAACAAAACAACTCACCCTGGCCTCAACAAGATGACCAAACTTCTCAAAAGCCTCTTTCAGAGCTCGATCAGAGGTCGACCACGATAGGCCACCAATGAAGCAACGGAATTCAACATCATCCGACATGTCTCGAACTGAAACCTTCATAAATCAAATCGCTAATAAGTTACAGAGAGAATTACAAGAATGAATGAAATAGAAAGGACGCTATGAAAAGCAACTTCCACAGTTCCACGCACTGCAAATAATGTTCGAATCTTTAAAGGATCGCAGCAAATCCAACTAGTTCAAGTCATTTCACATAGCTCAAACCGCAAAAATAGTACCAAGAGAACAGACAATAACACAAACTGTAAAAAAAATAACAACCGAGACGAATCGAGATCTAGCTCGAGCAGACGATCACAACCGAGACAACTCACTCGAAATAAATAAATTAAACAGCGACCATATCTTCTACCTACCAAGAAGCCCCGACGATAGAGATGATCGTAGTAGCGTCGTTATTGAAAAAGGTTGGCTAAGAGAATGTCAAAGAACTTTCGTAATTTTTCACTTTTCTGGAGTGGGGAACTAAGGGGAAGTGTTTATTTGGAGCTGGAATCAGTTCGTTGGTACAGCGCGTTGGCTAGAGCGATAACGAGTCCTTTGACTCAATCTCCCATCTCAGCCGTCCAAACTTTTGAAATGAATTTCATCCGTCGATGATACTTCGATTTCTTATAAATTTGTCGTGAAATTTTCTCAATAATATTCTTCCTTCTTTAGAGTACGGCGAAATGTTTTTTTCATTATTATTTTGTTACTGGTGCTTTTCTATAGCAGGTCGAGGGTTTAGCAACAGCAAGCTCGACGTTGCCGCCGCCGATTACCGCCGCATTCTTCCCTCCGCCGCCGCAAACTTCATTCGCGAAAACCTGCTCTTCATTTGGCGGACAGTTATCATGTTGTACCTTTGCGTGTTCTATCACAGGCTTTTGGAGTACAGAAGAGCTGAGTTCGAATCCCTCGCCGGTCTATTTGGTTGTGAAGCTGGAGAAATCGAGTGGAAGCTGCCGGAGGACCACCACGGGGACTCGCCTTTTCACTTCGTCAAACTTCCTTCTGAAGAGTGTGGGCGTAACATCGCCAATCGAAGTAAGTGTTGCTCTAGTTTAGCAACTGAAGGATGCTAAATGGATTTGAAATAGGTTAGACTGGTTTGATGATACTAAGTTATCGATGGCAATGGGCGCTTAGTTTGACGCGGTAGGTTGTCATTGCTGCAGTTGGTTTAAATCGAGCTTAGCTAGGGATTTACGCTTAGTTGTAGCGTCGCTCATATCTGTGATGCCGCACATTTTGAAGAAAATCGGCATCATGGGATGGGATGATTGCAGTTTCATAAGTTTCATGCTTTTGATGTCCATTACAGTATTTGAAAATCTACTGTTTGAAATCGAACTGAATGGATGATATCTCGTCATTAACGAAATTTGGACTTGAGACTTTTGTGAGCGTCGTAGTCAAATAGTACGGAACTAGGTATTGCGGTGAGGGTCAGAGGGTGACTGGTGATAATGACCATAAATTGTAGCCATGTATGTATTGTTTCATGAGGTGACGGTGATTATAGAATGTGGATATCCCAGACTACAATCATGATTTGTTTCTTATTATTAATGAAAGTTATCAAAATGTATATTCTGTATGTGCTTTAAAATGGATAGGTTTCAGGTATTCTTGTGAAGGGAATTTACGAACTTTGGGGAGAGGGGCAAAGTTTTGAAGAACTAGAAGATGCTATTAAAAGATACCCAGATGAGAGGAAGTTACCATACTTAACTTCTGATAGCACATTCAAGATTGCTATTGACAGCTTTGGAAAGGTATTCAGCACTGATGAACAGAGAGATCGCCTTCAAAAGCTGGCGTTCATACCCTTTAAGGTCTGATTTCCCGTGATTTTATTTTTAAGATTCTTGTCCCAGCACAAGAATCCTCCGATCTTACTTATAAAGTGTTGATCAGTCTATATGAACATTCCCTTCAAGTGCTATCTTGTTTCAGAATTTTATATTATTTTAAGCCATTCAAACTAGTTCGCTGTAACTTCACTTTCTGACATTACTTGATATGGAAATATTTTACATGAAATGGGAGGAGTTGTAATTATATTGAAGTTCTTTTTCAGGGGCGGGTGAATCTTAAAAAACCTGAGTACATATTTTGTCTTATGGACAATGATGACTATGGATCCAATAACGGGCTCCCCCCTATAAGTCGACGAAGAATCTTCTTTGGCCGCGAGATAGGTGCTGCAGATAGAAAAATAATACAGACTTATCAGCTAAAGAGCCGAAAATATCTTGGGCCCACTGCCATGGATGCAGAAATGGCCTTTTTGATGGCAAACCAAGCTCAAGCCAGACCTGGAACGCTTGTTTATGATCCTTTTGTTGGTACTGGGAGTATTCTCGTTGCAGCAGCTCATTTTGGAGCAATGACAATGGTTAGGAGGTTTTTCTTATTTTTATTTTTGTTACTAATGATACTAGTTGCTTTAAAAAAAAATTAACTTCTTTGTTATCATGGTTTTTCTTATCAAATCGATTGATTTAGGGTGCAGATATTGATATTCGAGTTGTGCGGGATGGGCGTGGCCCTGATTGTAACGTCTGGAGCAATTTTAAGCAGGTCGGCCAATCGCATCGTTTACTTAAGAATCTCTCTGCTTTATTGATAAAGCAGATCTTGTTCTGCACCCCTTTGCTACATTTCTCTCAACCTTAATACACCACTGCCTTTACATATAATGACACTATCGAATAAGCTATGGGCAACAGATCATTTTGTAGAGTTTCAGGGTTCAAATATCTTAACATTTTCATCTAGTTATGTTTGATTATGTGTTGTTCTATTTCTTAACGCTTTCAATCGTCATAATTTCCACTGTACAGTATGGTTTACCAATGCCAATATCTCTACTAAGGGCTGACAATAATCTCCCACCTTGGCGTTCTGGGTTACAAGAGGTATATCCCGATCCCGACTACACTAGTTACTTACTCTAGTCCATTCCTTTCCTACCAAACACCTTTCCTTTACGTGTCGTCGATTCTTCAATCCATATCATCTGTTGACCCATATTATAGCGAGCGAAACTTGAGGAAAGCCCACGATATCTTTCTCCGCAGATATTCGACGCCATAATCTGCGACCCGCCCTACGGCGTCCGCGCCGGCGGGCGAAAGTCAGGCGGACGAAAGCTCCTAAGAGGAGCCGTGAGCCCATACACAGTGCCCGAGGACAAAAGGACGGGCCACATACCATCGACGGCTCCTTACAGCCTAGTCGAGTGCGTCCACGACCTGCTCGACTTAGCCGCCAGGACCCTCGTAATGAAAGGGCGGCTCGTCTACTTCTACCCCGTCCTCAGAGAAAACTCAGACGGCTCGACGGACCCCACCACTTTCCCGAAACACCCTTGCTTCGAGCTCGTGGCTGTGTGCGAGCAGATACTCAGCTATAGGTACAGTAGGGTTTTGTTAACCATGGTTAAGGTTTCTCCTTACAGCGAGGAGGTTGAGCTTGCTGCTAAGGTTAGGCACTTGGAGTTTAGGGAGAACCATTTGAAGTGGATTGAAGAGGGAAACCTTCATTCTGCCGTGTTTAGACCTGCCGAGGATTGTGAGGCGAATGGAGATGGGGATAAGGTTGGCTCGAAGCCCAAGTATAGGGGTAAGTATGTTTAAGGTTGTTTTTATTTTAATTTTTAATTCATGGCAAGAATGATAATCGAGATTATTATGTTATGAGACATTTGAACGTGTTAGGTTAGCTGAGCATTATGTTTTCTGTTATAATAGTTTGAGATGAAGAGGGATAAATAGTCTGCCACTCTGCTTTTAGCTTAGAGTAAGTTATAAACTACTAATATTAGGAATTATTATGATCTATGATTTCGAGAACATGAAATAAGAGATATATTTGAGTTTTAATTATTACATATCGTCATTCAAAATATATTTGAGTGGAAGTAGTAGTTTTGGTGAGGTGACTTCATTCTTCAGCGTTTCAATTTTTTTTTTCCCAATTATATTGAGGATGAAATATCGACTAAGTTAGGTTACGTTGACTGAATTTTGCGCCATGAAACTGTTGCCAAGTCGTTTGATGTGCCACCGCTGTGATTTGAGCCACCTAATTGTGAACTCCAATATATTGGAGAAACAAATAATACGATAACGAACGAAACGTTGAAAATATACCATAATGAAAATGAAAAAGGATGAATTGCTTTGATTTGAGCTATGATTTCTGTGTTACATAATTTTTCTATTAAAATATTTCGACATAGTGGTGTGCCATTCTAAATGACCCGCAGCCATGTCGAAATTTCGGAATTGACGCAACCTCACATAGTTGGATATTTTTAACGACTATATACTAAGAAATATTTAGGAGTTCGTTCAACAATTGCAATTGAAAAATAAATTGGCAATATACCCGTAAATTTTTCCACTAAAAATAAATGAAATATGGGTCGGGGCGGAAACGGAGCGGGTAACGAGTCATGGGCGAGGCATCTCTCCGTCCTTGTATTCGTCAGCCAAAAAATACGTTCCGAGCCTCCATAATTCTTGTACTTACATTTTTGGCCCCATTACCATTATGAATTTATTTTGATACCCTTTCCTCGACAATTCGTTCAACTTTTCCGACTATAGCTTGTTTGTACACAGACTAAACGGAAGGGGGGGAAATGGCAATTAGGGTTTTCTTCATGCTCTCGCTGCTCCTTTTCTCGTCATCGATTCTTCAAGGTGAGATTATGTTATCAGCAGATCCATTATTCATCGTACGAGATTCGGAGTTCTCTTCTCAGCTCTTTCTTTCTTCTTATAAGATGAAAAATCAGATCAATTTATTCACATGCAACAACAGCATTGGTTTTTCGATTGATTTTTTTTTTTTATTATTCTCGGATCAATTGGGGTTTGTCGATCTGTATGAGGTGTTGCTATAATCTTACTTAAAATCAACTATTTCTGACACGCATTAGTTCGTTTACCCTTTATTTTTCATCTAGAACTTTCAATCCCACGAGCTAAGACTCGGAGATGTGTTTAAAGGATGGATCTTAGTTTTGCACGGCTGACTTAGTTGTATGTCTTAAATCTGATCAACAATGGTTTTCCATTTCTTCATGCTCTGTTATTATCACAGATTAACACCTAACCTTGACCTTCTAATCTCTTTATTGCTGTTCTTTTTCCCCTTTGTAGTTGCAAGATGCGAGCCCGACCACGCTGAAGTTGAATCAGCTGAGGAAGAAGTTGGGGATATTGGGATTGTGGGAGATGATGTTCAAGATTTTGGTGGTGGGAACTTTGAACCAGCTCCTGGTGTTGAAACTGTCTGTGTATTCCCAAAGAACCCATCAAAACGTTAGTGTTTGTACTTTGCACTGCTGCCCTTTATATTCCCGCCCAGCCAAATGAGAATTCTACAGGCAATATAATTTGTTTCTTTGATTTTGGTCTTTCCGTTGTTTCAGTTATAGTCGCTGGGGAAGAAAGTGAACTTCTTGTCGGAATAAAGAATGAAGGTAAAGTAAACTTTATGCTGATCGATTGGTGCTGTAGTTTCTTCCTTCCGTTCTTTACTGCATGTCGTATTCTTTGTCAATTTTGTTATGAGATGTGTTAATATTCTGCAAATTGTTGAATAGCGTGACACCTTACCAGTTTCTTTCTGTAGCAGGGGAGTCAGGTATTAATGTCGTCGCTGTTCAGGCTAGCGTTCATCTTCCTTACGATCATCGGTACTTGATTCAAAATCTCTCAGCCCAGGTAAGATGACCATCTTGTTACCTGTTTATCACTCGCTATTTAAACAACTGAAGCGTCCAATGTCTTTGTATCTGCTCTGTGGTACTAGATCTATAATTACGGATACGTTTAACGAGCGATAAATGCCCATGAAGATTTTTTATTATTATTTTGATCTTTTTGTTTCCTAGGTTTTTAACAATGCATCTGTTCCCCCATCTGTCCAAGCGACATTCCCTTACATTTTCGGAGTGAGCAAGTTTTTACAGGTATGTGTAAAACACACTTGAGCCCTACTTACATTTAATGCTTGTTTGCTCATTTTATTGATTTTTCACCTCATAAATCTTGTACCTTTTCTCATTAACCGAACAGGCTGGAGCATACGATCTTGTTGGCACTATTGTTTATGAGATCGATCAGCACCCATACCAAAGCACCTTCTACAATGGAACAATTGAAGTTTCTGAGCCAGGTGGCCCACTCAGTGTTGAGTCTGTATTCTTGTTTTTCCTTGGAGTAGCCCTTATCGGTCTTCTTGGGTTTTGGATCCGTAATCAAATTCAGCAGTTCTCCAAGGTGATAAAATTTCCCCCCTATTTTTTTCATTGAACCTCAGGACTCAGATAAGAAAAAAGGATGTTGGGATATTGCACAACGGTTACTGAACTATGTATATCTCAAATTGTTGCAAAGCTTATCGATGTTGCTCCCTGATTATTCATTCTTGGTTTCATTTTTGCCTATTTTTCATGATCAGAAAACTAAAAAGGCTCCCAAGGTTGAAGTTGGAACTAGCACGACTGATGCTTCCATGGATGAATGGTTAAAGGTTTGCATTATGTTCTTTTGATGAACTAAAAACCCTTTTTTTTTTTCTTATTCTTTCTTTTTGCGTGTTGGTTTTGATTACATTTGATGCTTATGTGTGAAGTGTTATCTTTCTTAATTTTCCTTCTTTCGAAATATCTTGCAGGGAACAGCTTATACCCAATCTCAGTCCATTAAATCAAAGAAGAAGACGTAGAGAGATAGGCATTTCTCATGGGTTCAAATACCTGCGAAAGCTCAAAGTCAAAACTTCAACGATGGCTAATTTCGAGCAATGAGTAATTTTAAAAAAGGCGAAAGACAGTTTTGTAAGACTTGTGTTAGAATATGTTCTACTGGTCTCTGTTAAGTTACGAAGCTTTCATAGTATCTATTTGTTCGTTCTTCGTCAATTTAACTCTCTTCACTAACAATTGCAAATTCGCTGACCTTTTGCCAATGATTTAGTAGCACTTGCAGCTTTATACTGATTTGTTAAGGGGGCATTTACGTTTCATGCCCCCATTTAAGTTTCAATTAGAGTTCAGACCCCTATCAGAAAATTCAGTTTTTTCAGAAACACTTCATAGTTTTTTAATACCACTTCATGGGTCTGTGGTAACATCTCTAAATGAAACTTAAATTGGGTCCTTATCTGCAAATGAAACTTACATGGGTCTTTATCTCTAATTAAAAATATGAATTAGGGTCTGACTCGTAATTTGCTGACTCGTAATTTGCACTTTCTTAATACATCCGAAACACAACAAATAGGAAAATGAAGTACTTTATTGAAAAAGCATTAATGAGAGCATCTTCAGCACAAGTCATAAAAATATAGTTAAATTTACACAATGATACAGATAAGATGCTTTTAGTCCAACCCATAAACTTTATTTCTGCACTAGTTTTTATTTCAACTATTAACTTTATGTTTGTACTCTAAAAATCAAATTTCTATTTATTACCATCATAATTGACTTATTAAATTTATATTATAATTATTTAATATATTATAATTATTTATTTAAAAATGAAATATTATAAAATTAACATATTATTTCATTATAATTTCATTAAATAAAATATCAATAAGAAGCAAATAAATATTATTTTTACTTTTTTATTATAAGAATATCAAATATTTTAAATGTATCTAAAATATGTTTTATTAGATAAAATATAAATAAATGAAACTGCAACTCAATTTCTGTGTTGAATTGTGCGTACTCCACATCCATAGTTTCTGTGCTCATCAATATAATATTAGTGTTAAAGTATACAGTTCTATTACAGTAAAAACATCTTTTATTTTTGTGTTTTCCATTGGAAAGAATATAGAAACAACCAGGCTTCATTTTTGTATTTACTTTTGTACTCTCAATAATGAACAATCATATGTAGAGATGTCAAAGCGGGCCGACGGGACAAGCCGGAGTCCGGACCATAGCTAGCCAAAGCCCGCCGCCGGCAGGGCTGGCGTGGGCAAGCCCGCCTACTGGGGGGCCTGGGAAATGAAGGCCCATATCCCGCCTGCAGGCAGTGGGCCCCGCTCGTTTAAAAAAAGGAAAGAAGAAAGAAAAATTAATAAACAAAAATAGGAATAAAATTTTAAAAATAGATAAAAATAATAAAAGAATAGTAAAAAACAATAAAATGGTAATTAACTTTTTAATTTAATTATTTATGTTATCAAACTATAAATTATAGCTAAAAAATATAAAAATAATATAAGTTATTTGTAAATGGTATTATTTAATATAATTATATAATAGTTTGTGCCCTGCCAAAGCCTGCGGCCCCGCGTGCCTGGCTGGTCAAGCCTGCTCCTCTGTCCCGTAATCTCAGTCCCATTTCCTGTCCCACTTTTAAAATTGGTTTTATGATTATCGGAATATATATGATATGGATATCAAATCTATCATCATAAAACAAGGAATAAATTGGATGTGTTTATTTATTTTATCATATAAATCTCATGAAATAACGACGATTTTATGATTTGGTGGACTGTAGGATTAAAAGAATTAATAAATAAAAAAATTATGAACCACATTCGCTCCCCTAGCTTTCGTCTCTCAGTGTCAGTGTCGGCCCTGATCAGGTATGGAATGAACTTATAATCATGGAATCGACTCGATCATCAGATTATAAGTTCACCTCGGAAACATGTAAACTTATTAACAAATTTTCTAACCCCTCTTGTTCCATTCATTTCATTGAATTTATCGAGTTCAACAACGAATCCCTGACCCCTTTATTCTAAATTCATAAATATTCTAAATACATAAAACATTTTGGATTTAAATTTAACGGATCTGATCATTTTTTGACATAGAGGGGATATAATTCGTGGGACAGTGATTTCATACGGGTGGGGCGGGGCATCGGCCCGTTTGCCGCCTCTAATCATATGCACGTGCTCGAACAATCGAACAGTATAAATAGTGATGACGTGACGCCAAGCTGCTCGCATTTTTCAAATAATGGCGCAAAATCACAGCGAAGAAGAAACGTAGCTTCCTTGCCTCTTTCGATTACATTTGCCCTAATATCTCACAATCTCAGGTAAAAATTGATCATTTCGCTTGATTTTCGTTTTTTCGCCCGTAATCGGAAGCTTCGATTTCAGAAATAGTACCTTCGCCTTCAAAAGATTTCACTTCTGTTCTACGCTCGAAACTGCAATTTCATTCATCGGAGCTTCGAAAATTCATGAGGCTCGTTCTTTACTTGCTGCATCGCTCCCCTGTTGTTTCCTCTTTTTGTGTGTTTGAATAATTTGTTCGAGTAAATTCACAGTCTTCAGATTCATGCGATGTAATTAGGTTCCGCCAGAATTGTTGCTGTTCCAATAACTTCAGATTTCTCGTTGATTTGTGCGTCGCCTCATCAAATCCTCCTTCCGCAATTTTCCAATTGTTGTCAGTCTCTTGAGTGTTTCCAATTCCATATTTTCTCTCCGTTTCATGATATCTCATCGACGTTTTTGTCCTCAAAGCATCCGATTTCCTTCTCTAAGTGGACGACTGTGAACATCAGAGGATGCAATTGTTTTGATCAATTAGACGGAAATAAAGAGGACGAGAAAAAAAGGTTTGTGTCCATGGACAACCAACGCGCAACAACACCTCCAAACATAAATGACCTTTGGTCGCCAGTCAACCGCCAGAACATCGCCGGAAACACTAAGCGCCGTCACAGTCCTATCGTATTCGATCCGTACGCCTCTGACAGCTCAGAATCGTCGCCGTCGCCTCTGATGAAGTACTTAAGAGCGTACGCCGACGAGCCTGTGATCGCCGTGCCGGTGAACATCCAAGAGGACGTCATCGTTATGGACGGAATTCCCGTGCCGAAGAACAGAGGAGACAGAAACAGAACAATGAAGTCTTTGTCGTCGGTGGGTAGCGCCGTTGAAGCTGGTGGAATTAGGGTTAACGCCACTGAGAATCGCAGTAGCAGGTTGGGTTATCAGAAGAATAGGGCTCTCTTGTGCCAGCCCGGCGAGCAGCGTGTTATTAATTGCAGAGTTGGGTCGCAAAATATGGTACGTTCTTGAACTCTCTTTTTTTCAACTTAATGATTACAGCTCATTTTTCTAGGTCGTATAATGTTTTCTCATATAAATGTCTTTTTGCTTTTTCTATATGAGTCCGGAAATCTGAAAACTTTATTTTGATTGGTTGAGGCAAATTGGAGGGTTGGTCTCAAGTGGATTTGTATTTCTCCTTTTGTATGTGAAGAATGAAAGCTCGTCGAAAACAACGGATTTAGATTTATTTTTTCCGCGGTTGACACGTTTGACTTTACATCATTCTGTTGACTATTTTCTGCACGTCGGCTAAAGTTTGAAACTTTACCCTTGCTTTTCGTTCTATTTTGTGTTTCTTTATGTTTTCTCTCTTCTTTTACGTTTTTCCTGGAATAACCCATAAGCCCCATTTTCTTTTAACGTACGATTGATACGTCAACAGTAGAGGAATATTGTGTGTTGGTAATAACATAGTACTGGTATAGTACCTCCGTAGTAGGGCGTAGATGTTTGAGGTCCTACATTTTAACTGTATAGTGACAGTCAATAACATTTAAGGAGCAAGAAAGCGCTTCTGCATCTAAACACGAGTATACATGCCTTAATCTTTTCAGTTATCATCTGGGAAGGAGGATCTTCGTCCACCTCGTTCCTCAGGCAGGATCAAGCTACCCGAGGTAACAGTAGATCATACTTTCATCTCAACTTTTCTTATCCACTCCTTGATTGCTTTTCTGTCTCACACCAATTCAAGAAAAAATCGATTTTTGCAACCTAGCCCTCCTCCTCTGTCTCACAGATCTCCAAGAATTCAGAAGCTTCAACCACGCCCTTATATGGCACAAAGAAACCACCAATTATTCCTCAAGTCAAAGCATCGACATCAGAAAATACCAATCTCTTACCAGCAAGAATGGCATCTCCTTCACCACCCATTGAATCCAAGAAACCATCTCAAAGTGCTGCTCAGCTCAGATCTAATTGGAACCCTTCTGACGATAAGATTGACGTTGCTTTGCCTTCCGGCGAGAGGAACCCTCCTATTGAAGATGTGGAGGAATTCATTACCCAGATTCTCCACAGCAGTAACAAATATCCCAGTAAGAGGTTGCCTGTTTTTTGTGAGATTTGCCCCCAGCTAACTGATTGAACTGTGGGCATTTTGCACATATATAGTAAGAATAATAATAAAAGTAAGTCCCATCAGCGGATCATAATAGGTTTAACACATAGTACGTACTCAGGTTATAGCATGATTTTTATGATACTATTGAATTGAATTTACCTTCCTCATTTGGGCATATAGGTTTAGCCTATTAGACTGTTTTGGCGATGACCAATACATGTGATCTATTCTGAGACTTTGTATATCGATTTTTGGAGTGAGATTTGGAAAGTTGACATCTTTAGAGGCGAAAATGGTGAGGAGATTTACATGGTTTATCGAGTATCGCGACTACATTGCCATGCCAACTATCATGTGTAGGTAAAAGATATGAAGGTGTAATGTCCTTTGAACTGAATTGGTAAAGAAATCGAACTCTCATGACCCGACTTTACCAGGTTGAGTTGAGATACCTATTTCCTTTACATTACCTTTTTGTTCGTCCTTAAACACGCCGAAGAAAGGAAGGCCAGCGAGATTAGGACGAGTTTTAACCGATTCGATAGGATAGGAGTCATTGGTGCAACTCCATGAAAAATTATGTTCTAAAACTATTCGATCTTACTGTTTTTCGTGTTAATCTGGTTTTGAACAGGGGAAGAAGCAATTATCATTTGCTGTATAATATGCTATTTATTTATTAGCACTTCTGTTCTCTCAAAAATGAAGTGCCGAGGAATAAGTAAATTCAAAGATCGTACTCACTCATGGAGTTTTTAGAAAACATCGCATGATGTGTTGTAGTACTTCATGTTGAGTTGAGGATTCTAACACAAACTTGCACTACGTTTTATATCTTTATGGTACGTTTGGTTATAAACGTGAGAAAAAGGCCCATGATAAACGTAAGTATAGAAGGTCCATCATTATTAATCTGATATGTTCTTCCTGCTTTATTTATATCGGTCTATGTGATATAATACTGGGCTTTTTATAATAGCGGGCTGCAATAAAGCAAACCAAACACTATAATGGGTACTATTATTAATATTATCTGGCCTATTATGTTAAAGCAAACGAACCATTAACGGATAAGTATCGGCTTTTACTAGGTGTAATTAGTCACGATCTTCTCAAGTTTGTTCAAAAGTTGTAATTAGTCACGACTAAGGGGGTGTTTGTTTTGGGGTGATCTTCCAAAATATCACCGTGATCCTCTCGTTTACCACTTATCACTGTGTTTGTTTAGTCTATGTGATAAGTGATCACCGGAATGATGGATCACCTAGGTGATGAAAATATGGTAATATTTCATATTTCAGATCACCCCAAAAAACCTAGGTGATCCAACATCACGGTGATTGAGCGATCTATCTAACATTTTAATGGACGAAAATATCCCTCATATTTTAACATTATTACTTTGTATGCCATTATAAATATTTTAATTAAATGATTAACATAATTAAATCTTAAAAATATTTTATTTCAAAATATTTAAACTTATATTTAAAAAAGTATAAATATAAATAATGCTTATAAATTAATTGTAGATTTTAATATATTAATGAGTATCATATAAAATATCACCTTAAAAAAATTAACACAATATTTAAATCATATGTAGTGTCAAAGATGACATTTATACAACATCATCCTACACATCACAGTGATTAAACAAACAGAATACTCCAATATCACGTTGATCTGCAAAATGAAATATCACCTTAAAACAAACACACCAATGTAATATCACCTTGATCTACATTCCGGTGATACTCACATCACATTGATGTGCGTATCACCGTAATGTTAGATCAGCTGAAACAAACACCCCAAAAGCTTACGCCACTATTATTTCTTTAGAAAATACCAAATTAAATATTTGAAGTAATTATATATCACAAGTCATGCCTATCCATCTCATGGGACAATCTCAACTTACTTATTTTATTTCCCTCTATTGGACTTCATATATTGTTTAGCAAGAGAAAGGCAAATAAATATTTGAGATTGTTTTTTGATTCTTTCCCCAATCCAATCATAGATCGATACAAAAGGAATCATTACTTGACCCCTTATGTCCTTAGCTTCAATACGAAGCAGGTTAATGTAAGATATGTACGGTAAAGGTCATAGTTCAACAAGCAAATATTTTTTCAACACCATTTCTTGAATTGCATTCTTAGATGAATAGAAATTGTTGCAAAGTGTAGATAGCATTAAATATTTAGGCACATATAGACAAAATGATCGAGTGAATCGTTGGGTCCCACGTGCTAGAAATACACTAAATGCACAAGAAAATTTGTATTATCTTAATCAAACACATCTCTAAATGGAGGAAAAAGTATTCAAATTTATTTGGAGTCTGATTTTGGACATGATATACGCTGAAGAGGATTTGCTTCGCTGAAAGTCGATGACATCCATAGTGAAGGTTCCTTCTATTACAGACAAACTGTATGCAATGTGATACCTCAACAAAAAGTTTGGAATTGACTTAAAATTATGGTTTTGGAATTATATGGCATTGACGCCCTCTATTGAAACTCATAAAAAGTTAATAGTACTTTCTTGCACACCCGATGTGTGCTTAAAATATAATTATATTCAAATTATTTTAAATTTTAAAATCATATTTTTACTGTTAAGATGAAATATAAATTTTAAATATATAAAAAAAATTAGTTTTAGAGGCATAAAAACACAAATAAAAAAAATTAGGAGAGATATGAAAATTACTCAATTAATTAAATTAAATGGGACTAAATTGCAAATAATTTACAGACCAAATTGGGACAGTTTTTACCCACCCTGTAAAAATTCGGGCTGGGCCTCCGGCAATTTATCCGTCATCGAGGCCCACGCACACACGCCACACATATGGAGGGTCCCGATATAAGCTTGATGGGGTTCCTTCCTAAAACCAATTGGTGTTTAAGAGGAGTGGTCCATCAAGCTTATAAACTCATTATTATTTTTTTGTATTAGTCGGTGTGGGACATTTTTGTCCTCACACGTGATTCTCAACACTCCCGTCACCAATTATATAATAATAACTAGTACTTTGGCACATCCTATGTATGTGCTACTGCATATAGTAATTAAATAAATAGATGAGTTTGGTTTGGATGACAACAATTGGGTTAATAACATGACAGTTTTCATGGATGTATAACGTGGGTAGTTTTGTTTTCTTTTGTATCAATTATTGATTTTTATTATTGATTGGATGATATTGATTTTTATTATTAGTATTTGTTAATCAGAAAATTCACATACCAAATCAATTTTGATTTGACAGTTTGTATCCTCCTCTCCCCATTTATATAATAATAATACTATAGATACTATAGATAATATAGATAATAGTATAGATAAAAAACAATTAATAGTGCTTGATGTCAGCCTTGTTGTCTAATCAGGCCCAACTTATTATCACTATGGGCTAAATCGTGTAATAGATCGAATACCATATGAAATTAAATGGACCACCATGATAATTTTCCAAGACCAAGTGACGGAAAATCACCATTAGCTGAATTTCTAAAAAAAAATTGAAAATAGTAAAAATTGGAATTGAAAACAAAAAAGATTCTTCGTATACATTGATGATATGGACTTGAAATTGAAAACCAACTACTTGCCCTTGCCCCCATAAGAAACAAGTCTTTCTTTGGGAGCAGTTGCAATCCACGTCAGCTTTTGATGGGCCCCACACTCCATTAAAATCTTTTAAAGCAAGTTGAGAGTGGCAGCGCAGTCAAACCTTTCGTTGATAAATCCTTTCCTCTTCCATTCCATCCATCGCTCTCTACGCGCCAACACATACACACATTCACGCGCTCAAGAAGAAAAATATGGGAAATGGAAGTTCGAAGAAGGAAAGCGTCGAGGAGTCGACGGAGAAGTCATCAGAATCCAGGATAGAGAGGCTTCGGAGGCGCCTCCACCTCCACCGCCCTCACTTCCGCCGACACCGCCGAGGATCGAACTCCGGCGGCAAGTTATTGAAGGAGGATGACTTCGCCGGAATCGCGCTTCTTCGGATAGTCGGCGTATGGCGCTGATTTCTTTTTTTCTCTCGTTTTGGCATCGAAGGATGTTCTAGTTTGAAACAGCGACTGCTGATTTGATGCTAATTTGTTTGTGTGCTGTTGTTGTTAAAGGCGGGGATGGGTTTTAAAGACAGGTGGTTGGCTTGCGTTTCTCTTGGGGAGCAGACTTTCCGTACCGCCATTTCTGACAAGTGGAGTCCTTCATTCTTTTTTTGTTTTACTTATCTAAAATGAAGCACGAGCCTGGTCGATGATTATACTACTTCGTAATGTTGTAGTACCCTACTTGTCACTGTATATAATTTTTGTATTTTTGTTGGGAAATTCTAACATTCTATAAATATCACAAACTTAATAAATATGCATTGACTATTTTGTGTTTTTTCTTATAAATTTTTGCAGCACTGATCGACCTGTATGGAATGCGGTAAGTGATGATAACTTTCGTTGTTTTTCTTCAGTTGCCTCATCTATACGTATCATTTAGGTTGGAAATCTCCCCAGATTATTGATTAGCATAAAAAGATATGGTCCCATGGTTATATTTTCCTGTTTAATATGCCTCACGATAGCTCATATGACTCGTCTGTCGTTCGGAATGATCATTCACCTTATCCCATCTATTATTGCACTTCAAACTGGACAGGAGAAAAAGCTTCTTTTGGATAGAAATGGGGCTCATGTTGCTAGAATATCTGTGTTCGAGGTGTGTGGTTATCTCCCGCGACACTGTTAGTGCCTTTTGGAAAATTTTCGATTTGACTAAACATAGCTTTTGTCGCTATTGGACGCAGACTAACAGGTTTTCCAAGAATACTCTTGTTGGTTACTGTGAGATTGATCTGTTTGATTTTCTTACTCGGGTAAGATACACTGTTATTTTGTCTTCTCTATTGAAATATAACAAATCTGTGAGTAGCACAACACTGCTATTTTCACATGTACGTCGTTTCATATCTGGACTGAGCATTGCATCTTTATCAACTCGTATTGTTTCTAGGACTCCAATTCAGAGGAGGAGGTGCATAACTTGTCTGATCCTTCATCGACCAAAGTCGTTGGCACAATAAGTTTGTCATGTTCCGTTGAGGTGTGAAATGTTTCTAGCTTATATGAAAACCATATCATGATTTCCTGATGTTATTCGTTGACTGTTGCTCTTGACTATTGAAGGACCCAATGGAGACGGAGAAGAATTTCGCAAAGCGTATTTTATCCGTAGTGGTATGTGATAATTCTTTCGATGTATAACAATGATGTTTTTGGAATTCTTAATGTTTTTCCTAAATCATCCTTCTTCCATATCCTTATTTAATTCCATGTGAATCAATTATTTATATAAGATGCAATGCACGGTTATCCTGTTCATGGTTTGTAAATTGTTTGTTTCGTCTATGAATGTCTTTTTTGAGGGTATGTATTAAAATTTAAAATATCTCTTGATTGATATGTTGATATCTACGGGAAGTTATAAATGATGCTACTAGTTATCATTTGCCTACTGTGTAGATATATGGTATGCGTGTGTGTGTCTGTGTATTCTCATTTATATTATTGACATGTGATGCGGATTAAAAGGATGATTTTGTAATAATTGTGTACTTTCGTGATTGATTATCATTGTGTATACTTGCAGAGATATGTGGACTAGTCTGTAGAACCTATTTCTCAGAAACGTCTTAAGTTTTTGTAGTGAAACAATTCTTCCCGCTTCTTGAGTTATCTTCATATTTTTCGCATTCATTCTCACAGGATTATAACGAGGATGGAAAGCTGTCTTATGATGAGTTCTCTAACTTAATTGACGCGTTCGGCAATCAACTGGCTGCTAACAAGGTTTTCATCTGAACTTTGACAAATTTCTTCTACCAATGACTATTATTTGTTTGACAATCCATTTCATGGTACTTGCTGCTTGTGTATGAGTTTTCTCTGCTCCTTGCTTCATCTCCCGGGAGTTAGCTTGATATTTATTTCATTTACACCAACCATTCTGATTTTCTTTTACTACTAAAACAGTAGGTTCAAACAAAGCAAAAACAATATAAGCCTAACTGCCCCCTTTGTTCTCCACGTCATGCTTGATGTTTGGATTTGTGCTCGGCCCACGGATCTTGACAAGCAACATATATATCTGACAATAATAATTCATAGCAGTACCTGAACATAATATATCATTACTTCTTTATATCTACACTAATGTTCTATTGATCTCTTTTACATCATAAAACTCATTGTACTCTGTTTTAGAAAGAGGAACTATTCAAAGCTGCTGATGAAAATGGGGATGGTACTGTCAGCGTGGATGAGTTGGCTCTTCTTCTAGCACTTCAGCAAGAAACGTAAGCTTCTCAAATAGCTGATAGCCGGAGCTGCGTTCTGGCTTTTTCGTGATATTTACAAATATGCTTGTAAATTTTGATTCTGCGCTCATGCTTCTACCAAACAGTGTCGACGTCTTCCTTAATTGTGTAACAGAAATCTTATTCTATTGATATAGTCTTCATTTACATTTTCGCACTAAAATATCTTGTAAGCATGCACTACATATTGCTGCGACATCCTTTGGGTAGCTTCTTTATTATTCTGTACTAGCGTTTACATCTAGCAAATTCTAGGATTTGAACTTTTATATTTTTTGATGTATTGTAGGGATCCACTAATGAATTGTTGCCCCGTGTGTGGTGAAGTTTTGCAAGTTTCGAACAGATTGAGCACAGTGGTTCATTTGACCCTGTGTTTCGATGAAGGGACAGGGAACGAGGTTATGACAGGGGGATTCTTGACCGATAAGCAGGCTTCTAATGGGTGAGATTTATCAATTGTTGAATTTATGTTTCATTCTTTCCCACTTAACATTTTGGCATTATAAATACGATCAGCAAGATTTGAATGCGTATTATGAGACTAGTGAGGATAGTGTATAGTATGTGATGCCCGAGGATTTGCCACTTATGCAAGAAGTCACATTTTTGTCTTTCTTTTTATCCCATGTAAAAAATTTGTACATACTCTTATATGAATGAACTTGTGATATTTATAGCACCCTTGTGCAACCTTTTTATGATAATTTCCTACTGATTTTCTTTTTTCGAACAATTATTAATCTACGTAGGTGGATGTTCAAAGTGACTGAGTGGACTCATTTTTCATCGTATGAAGTTGGCTTGAGATCGGGTTCATGTGCTTCCCATATTCTGGTATTGGTCGTGCCATTTTCTCACTAACATATTTCCTCTACTAAGGACTTGCTTACTGGTAGCTTTGCAATTTTTGGTGCTAGGTTTTTGATCGACGAACAAGGAGACTTGTTGAGGAAATAATTGATGCCAAAATTATTTTATCTATGAGAGCCATTTATCGATCTAAAGTAGGACTTGGGCTCATGGATGTAGGAGTGAAAGAACTTCTACAAAACATGTCTGAGAATCAGGGGAAGAAAATGGATTCGCCCGAATCCATTAAGGAAATTAAAAAATTTATTGATTTGTTCAAGGTATGATACTTATTTTGTACCATTGAGGAAAAAAATGTTTTTGTCCTTATGTATCTCTTTCTTTCCCCAATAATGCTCTTATTAATTGGTGTTCCAGGATCAAATAAATCTCTCTGAGGCCAAGCATCCCATGGAGCACTTTAAGGTGGGTGAAGTAGTTGGAATATTCAGAAGTTAAACTATAATTTGTTTTGTATGCCAATCAAATATCCTTTTTCATTTTTTCTTCCGCAGACATTCAATGAATTCTTCATACGTGAGCTAAAACCGGGCGCACGGCCAATTGCCAATGCAGATCGTGACGATGTTGCAGTTTCTGCAGCTGATTGCAGATTGACTGCTTTTAAAAGTGCCTCGGATTCAATGAGATTTTGGATCAAGGTATATCTTATATGTATATGTATTATATATCAAACTTCTATCCTTTTCTTTCTCAGGGAAAGAGTACTTTTTCTCAAACTTCTATCCTTTGGTGTATTTCAGGGTCGAAAGTTTTCTGTAAAAGGCCTTTTGGGGCCTGAAATTTGCTCCGATGCCTTTATTAATGGAAGCCTAGTGATATTTAGGTTGGCACCACAGGTAAGACTTAACTCAATCATTCTCGTGTGAACTCAACTTAAATTCTCCATTTCCTAAATTCGAATTATTGCAGGATTATCATAGATTCCACTTTCCTGTTTCTGGAATCATCGAAAAGTCTGTAGATATACCTGGATGTTTATACACGGTAGCTCTCAACTCCCTTGCACACTCTTATGGATTATGGTTTTCCTATTTCTTTTTTTTTTAACTTTTCAATCTGACATAATATCTATTTACGCTATGAAGGTTAACCCAATTGCCGTAAATAGCCAGTACTGTAACGTGTTCACCGAAAACAAGCGCGCCGTCTCTCTAATATCAACACAACACTTTGGAAAGGTTTATCTGTTTTTTTTTCCACTCTTGAAATTACTCATTTCTCCATTAGAAGCTAACTTACGCGTCTGATTCAGGTCGCATTCGTAGCTATTGGAGCAACTATGGTTGGTAGCATCACTTACTCGAGAAAAGTAGGCGACCGTGTAAAGAAAGGAGAAGAGGTTTGTGATATTCGTTTTTCCAAATATGCTCTCCTCAAACTCAAATCGAATGTTACTTTATTTGAGAGAATACTTATACATTGCAGTTTGGATACTTCTCGTTTGGCGGGAGTACGGTCATTTGCGTCTTCGAAAAGGTCGGTTAAATTTGTTACTTCGATATATAAACTCACCAGAAAAAAAAAGTATGGAATGTATTCAAATGTTTTTTACTGTATCTTCAGGATAAAATCAAGTTAGATGATGACCTTTTGGAAAACAGTGAAAGGGCACTTGAGACCTTAGTTTCTGTGGGGATGAAAATTGGCGTCTCTTCACTAAAATGAGCTCTGAGAGCCATTAACACAAAGGTTATTTCTGTCATTTCACTTTTTATGAGAAACACTAACTACATTTGCTTTGGAATGAAATACTTGGCTGGATTTCTTTGCAAGTATGATTTATTGTATGTATATTCTGCTAATCAATGTGATTTAAGAAACTTTGGAGATACAAACAATTTGGAAAGCAAAACTTCGCAAGAGATACAAATAATAAAAAAATACATAAATAGATAAACTCAGATTTTCCCTTTGAATTGGAAATTGACTTTATAATCATGTTGGAGAGCTCCCAAGGTACTTCTGCAAGGACCCTCTGTAAAATAATTACCAAGTGAATGCATAGCAATTTTGTAGTTAAAACAAAATTTTGAGACCAAGGATTAAAAATTAAAAAGCTTAAAAGTTGAAAGTTGATAAAGAGATGCATGAATTACCTCCAAACATAGTATGAAGAAGTTGAAGATCTTCGTCTGAGCAGATGTCTATCAAAGCATATACGCCAGGTTTCAACGTATCATCGATTTCCCTGAAGAAGAATTGCATAACCAAAAACGTCAAACGTAAATTTCGAGGGGTCCATCCTCGACGACCACAGACTGAGAACATAACGTTTTATTTCCTCATACATTGAGGTGTAATAACAGTCTCGAAAAGAATGGTACCTTATGATGCCCTTTTTAGCTGGTCCAAATCCACAGTAAACATGAATGTATCGGGACAAAAACTGATGCGCATATTGCGCGAAAACATCCTTCTGCTGCCTTAACTGAATGAGAGAGAGGCATATTTGTAAGGAATATAAAAGGTTTGAAATGCTTTTAAGTGTAAGAGAGATATATTTGCATAGAGTATCTACGGAGAAGACATGTTTAGAGGGCAGACATGATTGCGATGAAGATAACAAACCTCTTCGTACACTCTCCGAAGACTATTTGCACATGTAAGAGCATTTCTGACTTTGTCTTTTCTAGAAACTTGATTACTGTTCGCAATCTCCAGCAGGTGAAGAAGAACGCCAACTGAATTCTCGAGAAGGGCCATGAACTGCACGGTCACACTGATACACACAGACACATGAGAGAGAGAGAGAGCATGGGCAAAGAAAAACGAGTAGAAAAAATCGTACTTTTTATGATGCTTTAGAGCTGCACACAATAAACAGCAGCATGCATTGTATAACTCCACTGAAAGTTTCCAATCTACTGAACTGCTGCTGCTGTTGATTTCGGAGATCTGAAGCTGGAGAAGATACTGAAAGAGTGCCCCGGGAACACGCAGTGACTGTGCAATGTGAGATTCATCCACCTCAAAGTGAGAGGCCTTTCCATAGATTCTCGTAAGCACTTCAATGCACATGAGAATAACAGATCCAGAATTGGGATGCATGGAATAGGTGTCTGAATCAGCATGCGCGCAAAAGATATTCGGACCATGCAAATGCAGGATGATATTAAAAAGACATGCCAGAAAGCTACGTATGTTCTTTTTTATCATCTTTAACCGTTGTTTCCCTGCAGATAACAGTCAAAATTCATCAAAATAGGGGATTGCAATTACATCCACGCACATTAAAACCACTTGTGCTTTGTTTCTACGAATTTCATATTGATGTGCTCTACAAAAATGCTAATAATTATGTAAATTGACTTACCTTTCACATCCTCGAGAATCAAAGCCAAGCAATCAATTGCACCGGCTACTGATAACGACACGTGTCCCCCATCGTTGGAATATCCACAAATTACGTCATAGCTGGTCGTTAAACCTTGATGTGAACCAACTAAAGCTCTCTCAACTGCCTGTAGTGAAGAGCGCAATTGCAGGTTCGATGGTTCCATGACATAAGTTTTAAATGAAGACCTTAATGTGCTTTGGAGCTCGACCAGTTGACCTGTGATAGGGTCAGGCCGGGATTTCGACTCGTTAGCTGACGCCATAGTTGATCCAGTCCATTGAGAATCTAACCTTGCATTTTTCCCTTGCAGCAAAATGCATTTTCCAATGGATCTAATGTGTAAGTCAATCAAATCCACGTAAAGATCCCTGGAAACTGAAGGATCAAATTTTGGAAAGTATCTACCGAGCTCTTCGAGAAATTTGACAACACCACCCAACCAAAAATAACCTGATTGTAGAAATGTTGTACTTCTGGAAAATTCCGAAAGTAGAAACCTCGAGGTGTCTACAAGATCTGGATATAAGCTTCTCAGAGTGGTGGGAAAGGGAATATGCTGCGACATTCTCAAAACAGCCGAAAAGGCAATAAATAGATGATGGAGAAAAAAGGCCGCCTCAGCATTTTCACCTTTAATAACTTGTAATAAAAGTGCCTTTCTGCATGGTTTCCTTTTTTGAACATACGTCACTAAGGATTCAAGCTCAGAAATTGTAGATTGGCACTTCCTTTTAGAAACGCAATTTCTGCGATCACCCTCAATCTCAGAAGGTAGCGAATTTCCATTAGTTGCTGAATGATCTTGGTTTGAAGCATCACTACCACCAGACAGTGACAAACTACGAGTTGAATCGGCCACAAGAAAATATTCATTCATGAAGAAAGCTGCAAACTTCACAAAGGCATCTATGCATATGGTAATTGTATTCATCAGATCAGGATTGTTCCCGGAAAAAATTGTTCCAAGATTCTTGGATTTTTCATCGCCATTTCTCAAGGAAGGAGCAATGCCCGAGAACAGACCATGAAAGCAAGCAACGATCGACGATAATCTATTGAACTCTTGATGTACAGGTGAGCCTTCGTTTTCTGAATCCAGAAACTCATTCTGGAATGTAACAATAGAATTCTGCATGTCATTCTTCAAAGTCTCGGCTAATACTATGATGCTTTGCAATGTCGCTAAATTCCCTTGAGAATTCAACATAAGTTTGCATTCTGAGACATTTGATTCCTTTTCACAAAGATAGATGTCTTCTCTTTCACTATTTTGCATACCATCAGAAAGGCTGAAGCTCAGTGCATATTCGCAGTGATATCTACTTATTGTCAACCATATATCAGATGTGCTATTTATCAATGAGAAGACTGTTTTTATTTCTTGGGGTATACCAACTCCAGGAAGTGCATGTTTCAGTCGAATATAAGCATAAAGTGATTCTAAAAGCCAGGGCAGGAAGGAGCAATCCAGAAGCTTTGAGGCTTGGGGACACTGTCTCCAATTAGCATTTGATTCACAAAAAGATGCAGTTAAGACCCGAAGGAGACTTCGGCAGCTATGAAACAATCGAAATAGCTCAGAATAACCGATGTGAGAGCATGATGCTTCGTACCACCCTAACAAGCTGCCAAGCAGAACCCTAAAATGAAACATGTTCGTTAACTTTTATCTGATAGCTAGTTTAAAAGCAAGGAGAAAAAATTGGATTCTGAAACTTTCATAAAATGTAACTGTCAAGCATGCCAGTTACAATGTGAATAACGAAGAGTACGCATTCATGAACACACCTTTCAAGGTTGAGAATATAGTTGATAGACAGTGACTTCGATCCTACAGCTAAGTACTCTTTTGGCAGCCCCATAAAAAGAGAGATCAAATGTGTGCATGAATTGATCTTAGCATTAGCTTTTTGTTCATTGCAAAATTTTTGCATAACAGGCATTGAGCCAATCTCCATGTTCTGTGATTTTCTCAATGCAGATAGAACCTCAACCCAATCAGCTGTTTCACCCAAGTCAACTCCAATATCAGGAAAAAGCGATGTCACAGACTTCTGCAAGATTCTGCAAATTCGTGGTGCCATGTGCCTGACAAGAAACTAAGATGAAAATTCCGTGAGATTATGATATGGCATAAGCAAATAATCATTTACATTAGGTTCATGAAGGTGAAAAACCAAAAAAGATAAATATCATGACCACGACCTATTGGAAAGCACATGATTTCTTGTTGATGTATGTCGTCATTTCAAATGAAATATTATGAAACTTGATTTTCGAAACGTTACAGAGGAGATTGGGAAAAGAGGATTCCAAGAAGAAAACCATCATACAAGACAATTAACCTACTTACTTCCTGATCATATAACTTCATGTCATTCAGAAACTTCCTTGCAAGTTGTTTTAGACATTGAGCCTCTCTGACGCTCTGTAGTGTAAACTGCCCATCTCGTTCACCCAAAGAGATGCATAAAGCCTGGACTAGGTGCTTAAGAAATTATTCAAGTCTTTCTTGGAAGCATGTGGGAACCAAGTATCAGTATTTCGGCAAATGATACACCACAGCGCAATAGGCAACAACTTCTCGTCCATCGGTCCAACATATATATCTATTCCATCACTTTTATGCATATGTTGGACTACTAAGTCATCATCTCTCATGCCATCGCCTGAAGCAGCAGATGTAAACCTTTTAGCGATGGTATAAAGGCAAACCATGATATACTTTGTCAGACCCGAAGCTTCTTTTCTCATCCGTGAAATACGCTTACGGTGAAATCCCAAGGAATCTGCAGCATCTTCCAACTTGACCCGAATAAGATCTTGATGGAATTCTAAAGATTTTATCAAGCGATTCAAATCACTAAGCCTCTGAATAGCCATTACATTGGATATGTACACCAGTGGAGCAAAAGTTACTACAGAATCTTGAATACAAAGATCAGAAATGGAATGCAAAATATTAAGAGTCTCTGAGGCTGGAGGAATCCAGGGACTTCCTTTATCAGCAGATTCAACCATCTCCAGCCATTCATTACCAGAGAAAGCAAACGAATCACCTAAAACATTAGACATCTTTACCAATGTGCCAGGAGGCATAAGACATATTGCAGACCGGACAAAGAATCTGGAATAGCACAACATCTGAAACAAAAACACTAAAACCCAGCAAATGGTTGAGTTGCCACATCCAGTACTTTCACCTAGAACTCTCCCACCAACCACAACAGAGAGATTTCTGTTAGGCTGTTGTGGTAAAACTGCGCTATTCAAAATAGGTTGTAAAGTTTCCATCAAACTCTTCGAAGCAACGCCAACAAGATAACTGTTACCAGAACTAATGGTTGTTGATTTTAGAAGGAGCATGTACACTTCAGATAATACCCTTCCTAAAAGTTCTACTTGCAAATCAAAGCGCTGCAAGTCTAAACTCTGTGGATTTGATTTCGAAGAATTTTCTGGGTCGGTCGATCGATGCCCTAATTTTAACCACTCAAGTGATTCTATTACATCAGAGTTCAACTGGCGGATGCATTCTGCCACTTGTCCTTCTGGTATGGCCATAGCAGCATTACTTACAGAACTTCTGAAGTCCAAAGAGCAAATCAACGCGCTCAATGAGTTCAAGTGTGATAAAATATGTGATGGATTGCATTCGTCAGTGTCAAAAAGATATAACGTAGAGTTCCTTGCAGCTTTACATAGAGCGAATATGCAAGATTTCACCTACAGTTGTTGATAAACAAAGTTTATTTATAGACACTAAGAAAAAACAGAAAACATTCAAATAAAAAAGTAAAGATAACGCGGAGTATCGACATTTACATTTTAAATGTGTTACCTGTCGTAGTTCGCTGTAAAGGTCAATCATCCGGCAACTGAGCACGGTTAGTTTAGAAAACAGAGGATGTTGACCAACCACATCTGCTGATCCATGGAAGCAGGCCATCAACGTGAAAAGGATGGTCCATATGCTTTCTAAATCACCTCTGAAAACCTCATACTCTATATCTAACAAATGATGCAATCCAGAAATAATTTCAAATCTAACAGAAACAAAATCATTCGGAAACAATTCTTCATCTGAGGCCGAAGCTGACACGCGCAGATCAGAAATTTTTCTAGAGACTGATGTGAACACATCGTATACAGCCTGTAGAAAGTTTCGGCAAGCTCCTTCAGAAGAATCCTCAGTTCTTAAATACAGTTTATCACGAACGTAGGTAGCAAGCAGGCTATTTATCGATCTTAGCATGGTAGGAATGTTTGACATTACAGATACGCCTTCTCCATTGATGAGACTCTTTTTTACCTCAATCAATAGGTATTCCATAATCTCTACGAAAAAGTCAAAAATATATTTACGTGATTCTGCATCCACGTAATGGAATCCAAGATTAATCTCAGAACCATTGGGAACGTGGCTATTAGAACCTCCTTCACTAGGTGAAGCTCCCTTGTGCTTCACTACATAGATAACAAACACGTGAAGCAGCTCACCAAAACCAGCTAGTGCCAGGCCATTCTTCTTGGCTATGATCTTCTCCACTACATCGAACAAGTGTCTGTGGTAACTCCTATTCACCGATTTTTCCTCCTTGACTATAACATCAGAAGAAATTTTATATTTAGAAGTGCCATGTAGAGTACGAAACCCATCAATGTGTGTGGGATGGAACAACCCCTGACCTAAAACTTCCTCAATTAATTTAATTAAGTCTGTTCTCAGTTTAAGATGGCCCTGACAACTGGAATTTAATAAATGTAACAGTTGCACCGTAGGCTCAAGAAGCTTATCTATAAGATCATGGAAACTGCTCTTACGTGTTGGATGTAGCCTCAAGAACTTTGTGAACGGCTCAAGCAAATAACATGATAGTTGCATGACAAAATTCACAAGCTCAGTTTCATCCAGCTCGCCTATAATAACTTCCTTTAAATTACCAAGCACTCCATTCACGAGCAGAATCCATAGGTCTAAATTTGCATTTGCAACTCCACCATTAGAAGATAAGATTAGCGAAATGCAATCAAGTACAACACCATAGAGGTCCATTCTTTTGGCTGAGAATGTCTTCTCAGGAACTAAAGATGTATCCTTTATGCAAGATGATGCATCCATTACAATGCAATTAATCACCCGTAGAAAGTCCTTGGAAAATGTTAGTTTAAGGTTAATTTTATCCGACTCCTTCAAACAAAACAGCAAGATCTTCCAGCATTTAACATCCAAGAAAGATCCAGAAGCCCCACATTTGGGTTCGCATTCTTGAAATCTTGTTTTCTTCTCGGAGGATATCAGAACTGACTCAACCCAATTGCTGAGAAAAACAACTGTTCTAGAGGTGTTTAATACCTGCAAGCACTGTCCTGTACCATCCGGCTTCTCACAATCACCTAATCTCATATAATCATATGCCAATTCAACCTTCCTGCCATATATTTCCCCCTTGGTTTAAACACATTCACAGTAACATAGAGAATAAAAATAGTAAAGCATAGAGGAAAAAAGATAAGCATAGTTTAAGCATAGAGAAAAAAAGATAAACAGAAATTCTATGTTGATTCTTGAAGGACTTGAGAATAATCACATGGAATCTTAACACAAAACAAACACACATGCACCCCTTTTTCAAGCAATATGAAACTGCCGTCGGTCAACCGCAAATTGAAGAACTAAATGCACGAAGCCCAGTACTTTAATCAATCCTTCCCGACACAAATTTCATATACTTGACAAACTACTAACAAAAGTACTTGAGCAACAACGGATATGATAACACTCAAATTGCTTCAACATACCAAACTCCAAGCTCATTCATCGACCCCCACTTGTTTGCCATGCATTTTTCCTCGACTAACTACCACCGATAACCTCAAAAAACACAGGGAAAGAAAGCAAACTTACTTGGAAACTTCGGTGTTTTTGTCCTGTAGAGATAGCACAAGGTCCAAACTGTTCCACGGCGAACACTCATTCGTACTCGCCTCGTTCTCCGGCGGATCGAATCGAGCAGTTTTCCGTAGCTCTCTTCCATCTTCTCTCGTATGTTTTCGCTTTCTTTTGCCGGTTTTCTCCTCCGAAAGGGTACGGTCGAGTTCGCCGAATCGGATCGTCATATGGTTTTGCCGAATACAGAGAAGGAGAAGCGGCGGCGGGTGGTATTATTAGAGGAACAAAACAACCACGATAATTAATATAAGGGGAAAAATAGTTTAGCTAGTTATTATTTGCATATATTTTATTTTCGTAAACCCTGCCTAGCATTACAACAGTAATGATGCTATACTCCATTTTCCTCTTATTTTTTTTTTTTTCTTTTGAATGAAAACAGAGCGCAAAATTTAAAATAGAAACCAAGTACAGTTAAACCTTTTTAAATTAATAACGACGGGATCATTAAATTTTGTTAATTTTAAATATTAATATATACATAAATTAATATTTTATTAATTAAAAGAAACTTTGTTAATTCAGCTAATCAACTTAGAATATGAGTAAATTCAGCTAGTCTCTTAGTTCATTCCAATGGCAGACTAATCAACTTAGAATATGAGTAAATAGATAATATTCATATTATATACAATTATATAACGTACAGCAATTTACAATATTGATCATTTTGTTTGTTGCAAAGACCTTTTATCCTGGCACACTCATGAATATATTATGATCGTAGCACACCAACATACATGGGATTTTCCAAAAATAATATTATTATGTTATGAATTATTAATTTAAATTTTTAATAGGACTCAACATTTATAATGGGATTTTCCAAAATACAATATTATTATCTTACCAATTTGATAATTTTTTTATAAAAGCTTGAGAGATCACTTTGATAATTCTTTACAAAGGTTTAAGAGATCCGACGGTTTTATTATTTTTAACGAGTTTGTTAATATAAAGTATTAATTTATAGAGGATTTTATTAACGAGTTTGTTAATATAGAGTATTAATTTATAAGAGGTTTTAAAAGGTCAGTGTTCTTGTCTCTACGCTCCACTCCACAAATGCTAGCCATTAAAAATTTTAGAAAAACAATGAGTAACATACATACATACATAAAAACATATACAGACAATACCAGGAAAATTATAGCTCGTAAGATACATCATGTTAAAAATGGCAAAGCAACTCAACTACAGCAAATACAATACAGATCACCATCATCAACGACGAACAGCGTAATGTTTGCGATATGCGTAAGCACGTGCCTCCTATAGAGAAAAATACTCTCTGTTTTGTTGGCATACCAATTCTTTGTAAATATTTCCAAATTCGAAAAATCGTTTAGAGTATAGGGAGATCTAATGTAACTACAGGGGAATCAGAAATGATGTTTACCTTTGATTAACGATTTAAAAACCAATGGAGTCGTTCGCGGGAATTCGAGACTTGCATGACGGGCACATGTAGCCTATAGAATCCGATGGAGCTTCTGATTCGATTCCATCGACCTTAAATTCTGTTCTGCACCATACACATACAGTAAGATTTCCCCCCTCTCCAATAGCATTGTCGAATATAGCAGCTACTTCGTGGCCAACAAGGGGAGAATACAATTCTAGCCCGTCCACAGAACCATATTTAAGTTGGCCTATGCCATCAGACCTCGAATCTCCAAATCCCATCGCATTCTCAAGATTCTGAGTGGCATGTGTTTCCTTGAACTAGCATAAGTGGCAAAAGGTCAGTGGGGCATTTGAAAAAACAAAGGTTTGTTCTTTAAATAACTCTAAGCAGGCATCATAACGTCGTAAAAATTGGATGTGTATATACGTTACAGTGATAAAATTAGGAATGTGCCCTATGCAAAGGAAGATAATGCCTTTGGCAGTTGTATTCTCTGCACACGAGTAAATCTCCGTGGATATGCAAAAGCTTCCATCAATCTGCGTGATGGTGGTTTTAGTGCAGCACATACGTAAAGGACTGATTACCTTAGGTAACGAAGACTCGGCAGATGGAAAAAACTGAAATGTGTGTGTTTCATCGTCGAAAAGCATCTCTTCAATGGCTAGACCAGGTGTAACTTCCACGACATCGTCAAGTGGCTCAAAAGACGTGTCCCCATTCTCTACATTGCTATCCTTTCGGATCTCACTTGACTCAGCATGCATTAAGTCACTTACATCTGTTTTTGTATTTGCATTCCATGGACATTCATTGCTAACCACAGCATAGTCACCTGTTGGGGCTTGGCTGCACTGATTCAAATTTTCCTCGAGAAATCTATTTGCATTAGAATCTTCTATGTGAATTTTCCCAGTATCAGATGTTAATATTTCTTCGCTGTTTTTCAGCGTGGTATGAGGATCTTCGGAGCCCAACATAATTCCAGCATGATTTATTATTTCTGGCACACCAGCTCCGGCATCTAAACTTACAAACCCGGGATTTTGAGGAACCTCAAATAAACTATCAATCTTTAAGGACATTGAGGATCGCACATCCATCATTGAACTTTCAGAAGTTTGCTGGACATCAATTCGAATAACGAAGTCATCAGAACATTTCCCATCTTCGATAAATGCATCTTCTTCTAGAGGGGTCCCAAATTCGTATCTTTTCGTCACCTTCTCATGAACTGACAACAGATGCTGCAAGTACATATTCTTTTCCTCAAAGGCCACATTGCACTTTAAACACTCAAAGATATCCTTAACATGAACTTCAGGAAGGTTATCTATGTTGTCCACAAAGCCATCATTCTCCTGTTCATTGGAAACATGCATGGTCAATATTGAACAGGTTACAGTACAGTTTCACGTTCTGCCTTATCATTCTTTCCAGAAGGACATGTAATACATTCTCCAATAAAAAATTTCATCGAAAATTAACAGGGTACATTTGCCTACCTTTCCAGATGTACTATATGCCTGCTGAATGCTACAAGTCTTTTGATCTCTTTGATGTTCATCATCGTTCATGGCAAAATAGGATTTCAAAAAAGCTGCAGCATCTTTACACGACAGAAAATGTTGTCCTGTAGGGCTGGAAAGAAGCAATATAACCATATAAGATGCCTTTGAAGTGAACAATAGAAAAAATTATGGTAATTAAACAGTACGACACAAATGGCGAATATTGTAAACTATCAATTATTGACGGATAAATAAAAATTAATTTGCTGAAATGCAGATCAACCTAACAAATCTACGGCAATATATCGAGACTCTATATTCCCGTCTCCTCAAGCCAAGCAACACCTTCCAACCCACGGGAAACAAATCCCCAAACAACCTTGTATCAACATACTTCCTCTTCTTCCTTCTACTACACCATTCACCTTCCAAACCAGCCAAGAACCCCAAAGCCCCTTCCTCAGTCTCCAAACCCACAGTCTTCCTCCCCAACTCCTCTTCGTAAACCTTATCGCCATCCCTCTCTAAAAGTTCCAAATTAACTACTTGACCCCTAAAGTTGACTCTTTTGAATCCAAATGCCCTACTTTCATTCTGCCTTTTCAAACTCAATTTCCCAGCTTTACCCAATCGCTTCCTTTTCCTCCCCACTTTGGCCTCCTCCAATCCTAAGAACCCAAAATCATTCACATCCACCGGCGGCGGCGCGGCCTTCGGAGGAGAAGGCGGGTTGAAGTTCCCGTCGAGGAAGTGTTTGAGGAAATGCACAATTGAGGTCGTCACGGCGTCGGAATTCGGGTTCTGGTTCTCCAATTGGGGTTTGAGATTGGGAAAGCGCGAGTGAGACCGGCGGCTGTGGTGGAGGCGGCGGGAATAGGTCTGCCGACGACTTCCGGCCGATTCGTTGAATAGAGAGCGATCGATTTGAGGCGAGACGACGTCGTCTCGGCGCCCGACGTCGAAGAACGCGTCCGACGAAAGAGAGAGGGCTTTGAGGTCGCGCTGGGTGAGGTAATTCAGGTCGACGCGTGTTAGAGCTTCGATGGTGATTCCTCCGCCTCCGCACGGAGGTTGAATCTCCGCTGCGATTGTCGTCATCGGAGGACCGTCGGCGCAGCGTAGTGAAGGTGGAGAAGAGTGACGTGGCGGTGGCAGAAATTCAGCTTGCGATTCTAGAATGATCGTGGCGATGGTTTTATTACGTAATATAAAGGGCGAACAACAGTTAGTCCCCATGTTTGGGGCATTGATGTTTCTTGTCCCTACTGTTCCGAGTTAACACTTTTAGATCTCAATGTTATCGATTTTGAACGTTTTGGTCCCTCGATTAATTTAATTGATAGTTTAGACGAAATTTAACACCTGAGAGCTTATGATCTCCTTTTACTCAACCTCATAGTACATCTTCTTTGACGTAAACTTACGTGAGCAGTACGTATCGCATTCAACTCATTTTTAAGGTTGTCGATCATTTCCTAAATGTGTGTATAATGATGCGCACCTGCGTTTAAGTCAGAGAAGATGTGTTATGAGGTTTTACATTGCATAAAAGGAGATCATGGGCTCTCACGTGTTAAATTTCGTCTAAATTAGCGATTAAATTAATCGAAGAACCAAAATCGTCCAAAATCGATAACATTCGGGACTAAAAGTGTCACCACGGAACATTGAGACAAAAATGCCCATGTCGCAAATATAGGGGACTAAAATTGTCGTTCTCTCTTAGTACAAACAAATATATCGAATTTAAATTTAATACCGAAAGAGGGTATAAATGTAGCTATTCGATAGATATGTAATAAGTGTCTTTAGAGCTACGAAGTGGAAAGGAAATTTGTATGTACGCTAAATTGCCCGAATATAGAAAAGGGTTTTTCTAAAAACCCTATAAAAAAATATGCCGAAATATATTACAAACCCAATTATTAAATTCTCATTATTAACAAAAATCGATGGCTTGTAGTAATGACCCGCGTTACTTCTTCATTCTCTTCACCGTCATCCTCTTTGCCCTAATTGCCTCTCATGAGTGTAAGTTCGTCATTATAGAGACTAATTACTCTCTCTCTCTCTCTCTCTCTCTCTCTCTCTCTCTCTCTCTCTCTCTCTCTCTCTCTCTCTCTCTCTTTTTATTTATAAGAATGATTGATGATTAATTTATTATTTATGCACAGGTCTTGAAATAGAGAGAAGAAACACCATTGTTGGGAGAAAAGAAGTTCATGGAGTGAGTTATGGTAATGAGAAGATACATATTAGTCCTTGCTATCATGTAAAGCGATGTGGTGAAGGTGTTGTTACTTTTCCTGATTGTTATTGCTGCTTAGGGGGTTCTTGTTATCTAAACGAACCTACATGCCTTCAATTTTGCGGAAAATAATTTGAATAATAAATTATACCATTATTACAATTGCTGGCTGGCTCGATTATTCTGTATTTATATTCAAGACATCTAAAGATCGATATGGGACATTGAGAAAAATATTCAATTATATGCAATAAAAAGGCTAACAAAAAAAAAGATCATCTTTTGATAATGCTTGGTATGAGATCATCTCCGATGGATAAACGAAAAAAATATACTTATACTAAAAGTTCTCCAACCGTACGCCAAAACTCAAAATGTGTTTTCATCTTCTCTCTCCTGTGTTAAAAGCACATATGCGTTTGGGAATGAGATTGTCCCAAAAGATGCGTTTGATGTTTTAAAATTAGAATCTATACACTTTTTATTTTAATTATAAAGTACTCATATAAAAAATAAACGCATTTATGCATTTGAGAATGAGATTATCCAAAAAGATGCGTTTGGTGTTTTAAAATTAGAATCTATACCCTTTTTTTTCTTTTAATTAATATAAAAAATAAAAAATATAGAAGGACTCATGTTATTAATAATTATTTTTTATGGTTTTTCTATTTAAAAATATTGAGTTTATTATTAATTTTGTAAAATTATTTTTTTCAATCGAATTTAAATAATACGTGGTCTAATTAAAGTTGTAAATTTCATGGGCAATATTAAAAAATCGGGTAGAAGAGAATATCAAAATAATGATCTTTGAGTTTGAGAATTGGTTTGTCAGTTTGTTAAGAATTACTGCATTTTGAGTTTGAGAATGAATTTGGGTTTGAAAATTCGTTTTCGGTTGGAGATGGTCTGAAATAAGAGGGATGTTGAAGTGGCTTGTAAGAGAACTAAAAGCTGATGTAAAGTAACGAATCTGTCTAATTTATAATGACTGATTATCACCTGAAACTAACGTCTTAAAGGCTGCTAATTACAAAAGTTACATTAAAAAAATAAATCAATTAGGTTTTTGTTGAGGATTGCGAGCCTGAACCTCGCCGGAAGCCGCCGGAGAAGGCGGCCTGTCGAAGCAGAGTGAAAAAGAGCTGAAGAACCGTGTTGATGGTCGCGACTTACAGGGGCCGTCCGATCGTGTGCGCGCCAGATCTGAGGGATACGTTTAAACCTAGAAGATTAAATGAGGTACGCGGCCGAGATGCATTGTGATTTAAAATAGCGGATGGCAAACGATGATCATCGGATCAAGATCGTACGGTTGAGAACGATCGCGGTGTTTCACTTATAAAAACGTCACGCGCTTTATCCCATGGTCACGAGTAAAGCATGTGCGACATGGCACGATCTGGAGCATCCGATCAGATTAAAATCGACGGCTATTGTTGATCAAGACTTAAACATTTCAGCTATATAAACTCTGTAATTTCAGTTCGACTAGCTATCTTGCGAGCTCGTAGATTTGTGTAGAGTGAGAATCTCTGAGAGGTGAGAACACGAAAGTTGTAGAGTGCTGAGAGATCTGTAAAATTTCGTGTTGTGAGTAATACAAGGCGAGGCTCGGTTGATCCGTGGATGTAGGCTAAACATAGCCGAACCACGTAAATATTCTGTTCAATGTGAGTGCGTTTGAGTTGCTGTTTTCGAGCTGATTGAGTTTGCGATTGCTCAGATCAGTAAGAACTCTTAGCACACATTGAAAGACCATTGAATTGCCATCTCAACGGTATCTTTCAATCGACAGTTTTGAACTCACAAAATAATTTATAAGCATTGTAAAGTATCCGGTTTTAACAGGTAGTAGGTTTGCTAACTTCGGTAGGATACCAAATGTATATTTTCAACTTGACACATTTGCTGGCAACGATCGAATATCATGATGATTATAGAAATCTGTAAATGGATTTACTTACATCTTTATACTGAATAAGGAACGATTTAATTCATCTATGTGATTTTATCTTCACTTATCATATAACATACTATTTGCAAAAAATATATACAAAAAAATTAAAACTCCGACCTGCCGGATTCGAACCAGCGACCTAAGGATGTCCATACAACTTCTACAGTCCTCCGCTCTACCAACTGAGCTAAGGTCGGATGTTGTCCAAATTACGTTATTAATGTTAATCAAAACTATGTTAACCCCACCCAAGGGAGTTCTACTATCTCCTGTACTGTAAGAAATAAGATGGATAAAACCCAATCTTAATAGTTGAATTAGATGACATTTTTCACACAATAAACCTTTTATAACTTTTTTTGAATTCAACATAATCAGTTATGCATCACTTCAACAGCAACAATCCCAGATGAAGAACACCCTTCTAACACAGTTCACAATTTGCTTCACCACAAACTAAAAATATTATTACAACAACGATCATCATTCACTCACCCTCGCCTTCGTCTCTCATCTCCCATCACGAAAAACGAATCGAAAAACCGTTCTTCGTAGCGACGAAGTTCGAAGGCGCAAACTCCTCAGAATCCGAGTCTCCGTCGTCCCATTTGAAAGGGCTGTCGCCGTCTTCGAACGCTTCGTTATTGCAACACTTGGCAGGGATTCTCAACTCAGACAACGGGGATGGCAAAGGTTCATCGCTAAAATACTTATCAGCGAGCAATTCGATAGCACACGCCCTCGTCGAAGGATCAAAGCACAGAAGCTTCTTAACAATACGAATCTCATCAACTGGCCGACTCGAAAGGCAAGTTTCGAGCCCAATTGGCTTTTCTACACTTGTAAATGAGATTATTTTATAGTCGGGCAGCTCAACACACCTGGGCCACACCTCTTCGGTTAAATTCCCGAGAACGCTGAAGATTTTCCCCAGCTGATCGATGTCTGAAACTCCCGGGAATATGGGTTTGAGGCTCATAAGCTCAGCAAAGATGCAACCAAGGGACCAAAGATCGATTGCTAGGCCATAGTTTGTGGAGCCGTAGAGTAGTTCAGGGGCTCGAAACCATCGAGTCCCTACACAAGAGGTTAGCGGTACGACCCCATTGGCCCGAGCCTCTTCAGCTTCGTAAGAATAAGAGTGCTGATAAGGGTCTTCTTCTAAATCACTCGTGTAGCACGTCGCAAGGCATGAATTGGCTCCATCATGGCTTAAAGTGTCTCCTTCGACAACGTTGTTGAAGGCCTCATCGGACGTTGTGAGTTCATCTTCTTTCTTGCCTATCTCTGTTTGCTTTTGGATGAATCTATCGCCTGGTATGGGAACTTCGACTGGTCGATTATCGGAAAGATTTTGCTCGCCCTCGCCCGTGTAACCTTGTGCATCGAGTATCCTAGCCTAATTTTCAACGAGCAAGCATAGCAAAGCAACGATTGAAGCTCAGATATGGAACACTTGCAGACGATTGCAACGAAAGCACAAAAGAAATCAATCAAAGCTTAGACTGGACATATTAGGGCACAAACCTGACCAAAATCAGCAATCTTAAGCAGTCCGTCTTCCGAAATCAACAGATTGGAAGGCTTTAGGTCACGATGCACAACACAATTACGATGGCAGGCGTCGACGCCCCTCAATATCTGAACCATCCACTGCTTAAGCTCCCCAATTCTCATCCCACCATCCCAATCGTTCTTCGCAGCTTCGATCACGGAGGTCAGATCGGTGGGCAGGTACTCGAGGACCAAGACGGCGTCCTCGTCGTCGCTGAAGAAATACTCGTGTAGGGTTACGACGTTGGGATTGTTCTGCAAGATCTGAAGGGCTTCTATCTCTCTGAACGCCGATTGGTAGTCGTGGACCTCCTTCAGCGCCACCGCGACGGAATCCGACCGGCGTACGGCGCGGTAGACGTCGGAATAAGCGCCGGAGCCGATGCACTCGAGGATTTGGTACTTTGACGTGATTTCTCGGCGAGAGTGGATGCTCCAGCCCTTGGAAGAGGATTGAGGCTCTCCTTCTTCCTCCATTGGTGGTTTTGCAATGCAATGGGTAGTATCGTAAGAGATGAGCAGTGTTTCTTCTCTTTCTTGGATGGATCGATCAATTCGACTTTTCTTTTTCGCTTTTCCTTTTTTCTAAAAAAACTGTGACCTGAATCTTATTTCTAAATTGCAGAAAAAAAATGTTGCCAATAAACATTAATGATTCATTCTTGAAACTATCGTTTGAAAAAAAAATCGTTATATGTTCATTAATTAATTTTTTTTTTCAAAAGATGTTCATTAATTACTGAGTTTTATATTCTCAATAATTTAAGTTTTCAGAGATGTTCATTTAGAACTAATACAAATCATGTAAGATGATTAGAAATAAACCAATGTAAATTATGATATAGTTCCCCTAAATTTGAATTAAGTGAAATAACCATCAAAGAAATAATATATTCGTTCTTAATCGAGATTCAGTGCCACAAGAAAATAAGTAAGTAAACAAGCAGAGATATATGTACATACATATTTATTATTACAAAGTAAAAAAGATACAAAATTGTAATAATGTACATATAACCAAAAGTAAATATGTTACAAGAAGCATATACTTTACTTTCTAATAATTAACAGTAGTATACATACTTTGTGATTCAAACGGTGAACCAGAAAGTAGTCTTGCGTTGATTCGATGAGTGTGTAGTAGAACTATGATCACTGTTATTACCAACAAGAAATCTTTTTAAATGTTTCGCGAATTCCCTCGGCTTCTCAATATTCACAGCATGCCCAGCGTGTTTAATAATCACTAATTTCGCATTATCTCCTATGTGCCTGCAAAATAATGCATACATAAAATAATACATAAAAATAAAATAAAATTTTGTGACAGTACAAAACTAGCCATTGGAACTGCCAGTTCTGATTTGAACCACTATTTAAAAATAAAATATTAAATAAATCAATAGTCAAGATCTAGTGATTGTTGAAATCGTGTGATTGTTTGGTTCGTATGTTTATATTTAGGAGGATTTAAACGATTAATGTTTATATAAAACTAAATAGCGGATATAATATAAAATGTGTTTTTGGTTAGTGTGTTTAAATAAACAAGTGTAAGAGGTGTATTTATTTAAACACGCGGGGATGCAGAAGCAGGATTTTAGATAACTCATATTTTATTTATACCTATAAACCGAACACTTGAACATGTACTAAACACACGCTTAAAATAGATAAACCCATGAACCAAACAAGGCACGGGGTATTAAAATATGTAATTAGAACTATCACTTGTGATTTGATTATCAAATCAACGGTCGGGATTTCATGATCGTCGGAATCAAGTGATCAGATTATTGGTCGTCTAAAGACTAGTCGCTAGAACTTTTTGAGTTCTGGCTCCAATCACAGTTTAGACCTTTTTTTCTTTTCGAATTTTTTAAAATCGTAATTGGAATTGTAAATCGACCGTTTCAAACTGCAAACTGATCGAACATGCGTATAGTCCATTGAACACATATAGTTCTTACCTTTTAAGCCTGTGTGCCAACTCCACTGGAAATATTTTATCTTGTTCTCCCCATATAATCAGCGCCGGCTATAATCACGAAAAATCGAAAAATTACAAATGAAGCGTAGCTCATACAATAACGCATACTGTAAACTAACTAACTCAGAAAATTGAATACTCACTTGGTTTATATGAGGAATTTTAGCAAGATTCCTATCCCTAGTCAAGGCATGAATGAGCTCCCTCTTCTCATTTACGTTATTCGTACAAAAAACCTAGGAAATGAATACATATATCTTTCTCACAAGTTCAATAATGTGATTCAACATATATAGGCCTTGTCTTTCCTACACGATTAGATATATCCCAACTATCAATAAAAATGTGACACGTGCCAATTGTATTAACACACCAATTCATTTTAATATGGTTGTGTTAGGATGTAAAGTGCCACATGTCACTTTTTAATGGTGTTGGGTTATACCCAATTGGGTAGGAAAGAGAAAACCACACTCACACACACATATATATATAGAAACTAAAACATCACATTATTTCTTAAAAAAAATAAATTCTCACGTCGATGTAGTCTGAAAGAAAGCACGACGGGACGACCTTGACGGGCCTTACGAAGGCGAACTTCATGAGCTCTCTTAGTTTCTCGGGAGTTTGGGGCATAAGTATGTTCGCCACCTCGTCGACGTCCGAGACCTCGAATAGCCCCCGAGATAAGTCCCTCTCCTCCAAGCAAACGCCCGTGCAACACAAAACGACCTTCTCGACGCACTCGGGGAACTGTGCGGACATGCTGTACGCTACGAACCCGCCGTAGCTTATCCCGACGAGGCTCATCTTCTCCACGCCGTGTAAGGACATCAAGCTCATCACGCACTGTGCCTGTTTTTTCGATGATATTTTATTCGAATAAGCATAATTCACATTTTTTTCGCGATTATTTTGTGGACTGGAAAGTTCTAACGATTTCGAATTTTTTTTCCTCTTGTTCCGGCTTGCGATTTAAGCACACAAACTTTTAAATATTGAAGCAATTTAAGTCCTTAATATGCTGGACAGAAACCTAACTTTGTCCCTAAATAGTTTCAGTTTTGAATGTTCACGTGCTTAAATTGCAACTATATAAATTAGATTTCCCGAAACCGTCAAATGGGATTTTGACCCCAAATTAAGCAACTCTGACTCTACGAAGGATTTATCCCTGAATTATTTGGCATGTAGGGACCATGAGCCAAACTCCTTCCAAAAATTAGGCATCGATCCTTTTGTCCTAAATTTCTTCTATTTTAGAAAATAGTTTCCTCAAATTGCAACTCCTTAAATTTCATGATGCTGAATCACTACTTCTAACTCTGTGTAGTTGGCCTATTTACAAATCGACTAACTTAGACAAATAACAAATATATAAATGTGTATCCATTTTCTACGAAATATATACTAATTTTGTTTGGTACCTGAAAGTCCTCGCTCCGTTCGGGCCTTGTGGTCCACGAATCCCCGAAGAAGAGAAGGTCGGGGACGTAAATGTTGAATCGAGGCATCAAATGTCGGAGGAGATCGCCGTACTGCCACATGGCGTTGGCACCGAAGCCGTGGACCAATATGAGGTTAGGTTTGTACGATTTGTGCGATTTTGGTACCCAACAGTGCATCGTCGTGCCGCCGTCGTTTAGATCGTTCTTCATCGATTTAAGGCCCGAATAAGAGAAGAAGCTTCTGTAGAAGAAATCTGCCGAGCCCGTGAAGCTCAATCGCTTTATCGGCAACATTTTTTTTTTCTTTTTCTTCCTACAATGTTGTTAGATCATTGAGATGTAATAATGTTCATATTTGTTGAACATGTTCTTTGCGGGTGTAGATTTATTGCTATACATGATTCCCACGTTCAAAAGTCGATGACGTTGGTCAAACTTTTATATAGATTCTGAGGATGTTTTCTATATGAATGGTCCTTCCTCGGATGGATTTGAGTTTGTGTTTTATTTTCCTGATGCGTGATTTTAGAAGGAGAAGAAAGAACAACATGAATGTGAGGTTATCAATTATCAACGTGAATGCCATCAAATTAATATAATATTAGTTTCTTTATCCGTGCAATGCACGGTATTACTTATTTGTGATTACATATGTTAATAAAATTATTAGATTTATGTTTGATAGTGGGGTAATTATGTGTAATTAATGTGTTAGTTGGACTTTTTTAAATTTTATTATTTAACTTAGTTTTTAAAGTAAGGGACATGTGTCAGCATATTAGGACACCTATATTTCTATATTATATAAAATAATCACATTCCATATAATATAATTAACCTTTAAAATTCAATTTGTACACATTCTTTAATCTTTTAATTAATTATTATTAATTTATAATTTAGACCTAAGATATATACCCACCACAACACCGATAATAACATACTTAGGCCGACTCGAAAACTACCCTCATGTTTTAGGCTTCGAAAGTTTAGGCTAAAGCCTAGGTTTTTTATTTGGGGAAATTTGTAGTCAGGCCCCAGTCAGAAGTTTCTTAAAGGGTTCAGTCCCTGTCACAGTCCACAATAGTTTAAAGAACCAACTTTTTTGAAAATGACACAGACAAGGACGAAAAATATGTATTGACGAAAATACCCATCCTTACATACCGAACTAATAGTTATTTTTCGTCGACTTTCTGTTATGCTTTTTGCTATATTGTTATAAAAGTCCAACGAAATGTTATTTTTCATACTTTATCTGTTACTTTGGTGAAGAAAATTGTTATCGACTGAGTATTTATTTTACGATTCGCGTTTTTACAGTGAATCGAGGTCCGAAATATCGAATGCCCACTAACCAACCAATTTCGGCGTGTAATGTAGGATCTATAGTGGTATTGATGAAGCAAGATGTGAGATTTGTATGAGTTTTTATCTTTCTATTTAGGGTTCTAATATGCGAAAATAGGTTGAAATCAAAGCCTTTTTTGGCACCGATTACTTCTAATATGTACAAATTCGAAGTACCCATATTATGTATAGCTCGATTCGGTTCATTGTTTGCTCGTTCGACCGACGTTCATCTTTCAATTTAGAGAAAATATGGTCGACCCCGATTTTGGGTATATTTTTACTGTATCCAGACTGTTACTAGAATGTCAAATTTGTTACCTGTGTGCCAGTATCGTTACTATGTCTCTCAAAACAGTTATTGCAACTAAACTTAATTGTTACCATGGTTTGTGCAATCATCGTTTGAAAGAGACGATGGCACGTGGGTACTCAGATTGCTTAAATTGTTACTCAGAATGCATGAACTGTTACCCAGATTGCATAAATTGTTACCCAGGATGCATAAATTGTGAATCTCATTTTTACAGTGAATCGAGCTCCAAAATTTCGAATCCCATTAACCAACCAATTTCGGCATAGATAGGATGTATTGTGTTACTCACGAAGCAAAATGTAAGATTTGTAATGAATTTTTATCTTTCTATTTAGGGTTCTAATTTGCGAAAATAAGACGAAATCAAAGTCGTTTTTGGCAACGATTACATCTAATATGGATAAATTCGAAGTGCCCATAGCATGGGCAGCTCGGTGCGGCACATGTTTGCTCGTTCGTCCGAAGTTCATCTTTTAATTTCGCGAAAATACGGTCGACCCCAATAATTTAAGTACATTTTTACTGTGTCAATACTGTTACTCGGATTATGAAATCTGTTACTTGGCGTACCAAAATCGTTATTAAACTGTAAATAATTGTTACTATGTGTAGGATTCATTTGCGAAAATAAGATGAAATTAAATCCGTTTTTGGCAACGATTACGTCTGATAAGTACAGATTCAAAGTACCCATAGTATGGGCAGCTCGGTGCAGCACCTCGTTTGGTCGTTCGACGATGTTCATCATTTAATTCTCGAAAATACGATCGACCCCATAAAGTTGGGTGTATTTTTTTCGTTTTGACTGATTTGTAAAATTCTCAAGATCTGTTACTAGTATATGAGTTTCTGGTACTATGTTGACTAATTTTGTTACTAAATTGTCGGTGAAATTTCGGGCGGGGAAACTAGAATGAGATGAATTTTGGGCGGGAGTCTAAATAAAATCAAGCATAGATTATCTGTTACCGATCTGCGTTCTATTACTAGTTGTATGTTTATATATTACCAAAATTATTATGGTTTGTGAATTAGGGTTTGTGATTAAAATGATAACCTAAACTAATATATTTTTATCTAAAACTTCATAAATCGATATATTTTAGTGAATATAGCGTGTTTGCAACATAAAATTTGAAAAAAATAAAGTAAACTAAGCACATGTTAACATGTTATTTCGAGTAGGTAATCTGTTACTCGTGTTGTGTAACATTTTTATTCAATTGTCGATTTCTGTTACTTTATCCTAACAAATTGTTACTGAACACAGTTAAATTGTTACTGTGGAAATCAGTAAACAGCATAGGGTTTACGTTTAAGATTAATTGAAGATGTCATTAATTTTGTTGAATCACTTATGTTAGGTCGACCATTTGGATTGTAATAAACAACTAATAGTTCAGATCTACAACGTTTTGTGTAAGTAGAATCAATTTGGTAGAATCATGATCATCCTCTCAAGAAGAGTTCTACTTATTTTTCATACTATATACTACAACTTCTTCAATTCCAACACAATCTCCACGAAAATCACAATCTAAACTAATATGTTTTTATCCAAAACTTGGTAAATTCATATATTTCTGTGAATGTAGCGTGTTTGCAACATAAAATTTGAAAATAATAAAGTAAACTAAGCACATATTAAATTTTTATTTCGAGTAGGTAATCTGTTACTCGTGTTGTGTAACATTGTTACCCGACTGTCAATTTCTGTTACTTTATCCTAACAAATTTAAACACAGTTAAATTGTTACTGTGGAAATCAGTAAACATAACCTCCACGAAATCATAACCTAAACTAATATATTTTATCTGAAACTCCATAATCTCGTATATTTTACTGAATGTAGCGTGTTTACAATATAAAATTTGAAAATCATAAACTAAACTAATTACATATTAAATTGTTATTGTGACTTAGAATCCTGTTACTCGTATTGTACTTCCTTGTTGCCTACATATCGATTTCTGTTTTTTCTCACCTGCAATTGTTGCTGAATTCTGTTAAACTGTTACTGTAAGAAATCAGTAAACAACAGAAGATTTTACCAGAATCATGCATACATTTTTAGCAACTGAAGCGAAGTTTGTTCAAAAGAAACATGCTACACATAAATATCAGATACACATAGCACCAAATTGTAAGATCCTAATTTTCGAATACTTTTAATACATTATTCCAATATAAATTTCAAAAATTTTCATTGATTATTGACACCCATGAGAAATTATCTTCGATTTAACCTTATTCGGTCATTAATGTCGAGATTGAGCCGGCTTTAGATCGTAAATTTTGATATTCGTTGAACATGGTTTGTGCAATCATCGTTTGGAAGAGACGATGGCACGTGGGTACCCAGATTGCTTAAATTGTTACCCAGATTGCATAAATTGTTACCCATGATGCATAAACTGTTATCTAGGGTGCATAATTGTCACCCGTAATGCAGAAATTGTTACTTAGCGAGCGTTTTATTTGCAAAAGCTTCAATCATGGACTGCATCAAATTTCTTCGCGATCAACACCAATATTTTCATTGATTATTAAGACTCATGATCAACTTCACCTTATTCAGCATTAAAGTCCAGATTTTCCCTTGTCTCAACGAGATTTTCGAATTACTTTTAATACATTATCTTCGATTTAACCTTTCGGTCATTAACGTTGAGATTGAGCCGGCTTTAGATCATAAATTTTGATATCCGTTGAACATGGTTTGTAAATTCATCATTTGGAAGAGACGATGGCACATGGGTACCCAGATTGCATAAATTGTTACCCAGAATGCATGAAATGTTACCCAGAATGCAGAAAGTGTTACCCAGGTTGCATAAAATGTTACTCAGTTATCAGTTTTTGTTACCTGGCAAGCTAGTTAATTCGCATGCATTTCAATCTGCAATACTTACAAAATCTGTCTTGATTAGTAAGACCCATCCAAAATTGAGGATGAAAAAACTTTATTCTGTCACAAATGTTGACATTTTCATGGATTTCAGCTTGTTTTCTCTGTCGAAATTTCATTTGTTTTTTAAACGAAATTTTCGAAGGCTTTTAAGCATAATTTATTGGATACATCAATAATTTATCTTCATTAGTAATACCCGTCAAAGATTGAGGCTGCAAAAACAATATCCACTCAAAACAATCAAAATATATCAAGATTTCAGATTCAGTTTTTAGCTTCCGTCGGTTGGAGAAAGTGATGGCAAAATGAAGTAATTCTTTCATCTGTCATGGGTAAATTGGTCTTTTTGCAAAAATGAGGTCCTCTTCTCTAAATTTAACCAAACTTAGGTCATTCTCTCTCTATAAAATTCGTATGGGGCCTGAAACATGCTGAAAATATCATATTAGGGTCTGACTAGTAATATACCCTTTTTATTTTCAACTCTAATCTTTTGGAATAATATATTTGACAACTCATTACTTAAACAATAATAAGTGAATATCAGAATTTAATTATTAAACTAATTAATGCGAAGGCATGCTCAAAACTCAAGTCTACTACTAAGGCCTTCCTCAATGGTAGGTTTTTTGGATGATTAGGATAGAGAAAAACCTGATAATTTGAGGTTTTTACCACTGTGGCTCCTAGGAGGTTTTTTGGTAGGTTTAATCTATCATACCTGGGTTTTTTGCTGCTTTTTCTTTTTTTTTTCTTTTTTACTTTTCTCTCATTTACTAATATTTATATATTAATACTTGTTTATTATTGATATTTTTTATATATTAATATTTTGTTTATATATTAATATTTATTATTTTTTTAACTAAAAAAATTTAATGCGTTAAAAGTGTTTATTTTTTTATTTAACTTATTTACTTTTTTCTGGATTATTATTTTTTTATTAAATTTAAAAGTTAAATAATACGAAATATAATTATATATAAATAATTTTGGAAACTAGATAAATATAATCTGATGGTTTTTTAATACTTTATTTCCTTTTTATCATATATTAATATTTGTTTATTAATATTTATTAATATTTTTTATTTTTTTGGAAAAAAATTAATGTGTTAAAAATGTTTATTTCTTTTATATTTTAAATAAATAACTAATATTTTTATTATGTAATCGAATTTTTTTATTAAATATAAAAAATTAAATAATATGAAATATAATTATTTATAAATTATTTTGAAAATTAGATAAATTTAATTGGTTAATTAAGTAAAATTAAATTAAATTAAAGAGGATTCCCAATAAACCTACTTTTTGGGTTTTATGGTTGGGGGGAGATTTTGTTTCGGAGGTAGAGGTTTTTACTTTTGAGGTGGCGACGACGTGGCACACAAAAAACCTACTTTTTTGGGTTTAGCATTGAGGAAGGCCTAAGACTTGGCCCAAAAAAGTCTACTACTATGACACGTCACCGTTGCCCATTCTATCAATCCTAAAGATAATAGGGCTTTAATTTTTAAAAGAAAAAAAAAAAGGAAAAAGAAATTTATGTTTTTGAGATTTTGAGAACTCTTACAAACTGGTCAAAGAAGGTTTCATGAAAATTAGGTCACGAAGGTTTTGATAACACTCCCCAGAAAGTGCTCGAACGTTAATTCTTGATTGATTAGAGGAACTGAGAGACCATCTCTCATAGTCTGTTTGTTTACCAATAGATAATCGTGAAAATGGGTGTAGCCGGTTCCAAGCTGGAGAAAGCTTTGGGCGACCAATTCCCCGAAGGAGAGAGATATTTTGGTCTGGAAAATTTTGGCAACACTTGTTATTGCAACAGTGTTCTTCAGGTTGTGCGGTGCAGTTTTTTTTTTTCTTTTGACCTGTTGTGGTGGTTCTGATCGGATGGCGTTCGTCGTCTTTCTTTTGTTTTTTTTTTTTTTTTTTTTTCTTTTTTTGTTCGTCTCGAACTGCTCTTGAAATTGGTGATAGGTTGTTACGTAATCTTCAACTCTTTGGTTCATGGACTGGTATAGTTATTTGTGGCATAGGTTCTCTTATTGGGTTTGATCAGCTTAGAGGACTGCAATTTATGGATAATTTTTGTTTCTTGGAGATAAGTTTTCAAGATACTGAGCAAAGAGTCTATTCTTCAAGATGGTTCGTTGATTTTTGATATTTTGTGTTTACCCACCCAAGAATTGATGTTGTATGCTTTGTTATGTGGATAATTAACGTGAACCTCAGTTTGTTTTTTAAATCACGTGCGCTAGCTAGCACAAGTGATTCTACCACTTTGGTTTGCTGAAGAAAATATCTTTATCTCACTCTTGTGGAAGAATATCTGCTGGTTCTTAACGGGTATAAAAGTGTGGTGTGTTGGACGATATTTGCTGATGTAGGAAGGTACTGATTGATGTTGAAAGTGTCAATTGGCGTTCTTCGAGGATTAAATTTTGTAATGAGATTATTGTGGGAGGGTAGTTGTTTCTTCATGTTGATGAGAAATTTTTGCTAATTTGCTTTAAAGAATTGGTCATGTTTTTGCTCCCTCTTATCAGAATTGGTTTCCCTTTGCAGGCTCTTTATTTTTGTGTACCATTTCGAGAACAGCTACTTGAGTATTACTCAAATAACAAAAACAAAGGTGAAGCAGATGAGAATCTCTTAATATCTCTGGCTGAACTGTTTTCGCAGGTATTACGTTAAGCAAGTAGTTAGCATTCATTATCATGTGGCTTTTATGTTATTTTTTTTTTTTTTTATGTAAGTGCCTGGTATAATATGCATAAATTTCTCTTTTCTTGAACTCGTGCTTCTTGATAAATAATTCTGCTTCAATGCTTGTTTCGACCAAGTGTTTTAGCAGTAACACCATATTTCATGTTTATCCTATAGCAAGAGTATTTTTTTTCTCAAAGTAACTCCTATTTGTTCTAATATCCAGTTTTGGCCAATTACTGTGTTTCGGTTTGCGCATCCATCAGTTTATCATCTATTTCATGCATGTCTATGATGGTGAAGAAGTAAATCCTCATGAGATAACCCACGTCAAATGTTTGCTGTAGATAAGTTCACAAAAGAAAAAAACAGGGGTAATAGCTCCAAAACGCTTTGTACAGAGAGTTAGAAAAGAGAATGATCTTTTCCGCGGATACATGCATCAGGTTTGTCTCTATAGATTTAAGCTCTTCTACTATGTTGTTTCAGCTTTCATATTTCACGTTTCACGTAAGAAGAAAAATTTGTCAAGGTAGGTGATCATCTTATCCAAGATCCTTGAATATATACGTGAGAAATAGGTGCTAACACACAATAAACGTGGAATAACAATCTGTACTAGTCGCCAATCTGTAAAAAGGAATGCAAATTATTTGTCGTCAAACATGTTTTCAACATGCAATTTTGTCATCGTCAACTGATTTATGCAAATTTTCTCTCCAGGATGCTCATGAATTCCTGAACTTTTTGCTCAATCAATTGGTTGATATACTGGAGAAAGAATCTCAAAGAACTACCAACGAGGGCGGTGTGAGTGAGACCACAAATGGACCCGTCAATGGTGCTAAGCCTGAACCACTAGTTACATGGGTGCACAAGAACTTTCAGGTAAAAGTAACATGGTATTTTCAGCTGTTCATTCACCTGATTTCATTTCCTTTCTTATTCGAGCAAAAATACATGCCAGGCTACTTTTTTCATCTGTGTTTATATTCTTTCCTTCCTTTTTATATCGACTTCGACGAGACAGGGCATTCTTACAAATGAGACCCGATGCCTAAGGTGCGAGACAGTCACCGCAAGGGATGAGACATTCCTCGATTTAAGCCTCGACATCGAACAAAACAGTTCGATCACAAGCTGCCTCAAGAACTTCAGCTCCACCGAGACCCTTAACGCAGAGGATAAATTCTTCTGTGACAAGTGCTGCAGGTAATTAAATATTCCCTATCACACCAAAAAAAAAGGAAGAGAAGAAAATCATCAATCTTCAAAGAACTTGAAAAATTACACAAATGCAGTTTGCAAGAAGCCCAAAAGAGGATGAAGATCAAGAAACCGCCCCAGATATTAGTCATCCACCTCAAGAGGTTCAAGTTCATGGAACAGCTTAACCGCCACAAAAAGCTTTCTTACCGAGTAGTTTTCCCCTTGGAGCTCAAACTGAGCAACACAATGGAGGACGCCGACTCAGAGTACTCCCTATTCGCTGTGGTGGTCCACGTGGGAAGTGGGCCCAACCACGGGCACTACGTGAGCCTAGTGAAGAGCCACAATCACTGGCTATTCTTCGACGACGAAAACGTTGAGATCGTCGACGAGTCTGCAATTCAAACTTTCTTCGGGTCTGCCCAGGAGTACTCGAGCAATACTGATCATGGATACATTCTGTTCTATGAGAGCCTACTCGCCTCTGACTCGTAAAAGGTTCGATATATATGGTTCGAAGAAACTCTGCTTTACTTACTTACTGATTGTTATTCTGAAAAAATGACATGCTTTTTGATTGTTCCATTTGTGGCCTTTGCTTTGGCCATTACTGTTGCTGTTTTCTGGTTTTTATGTACAGTAATGAATGAGCACTGTAATGTGTCACTACTCCCTTGAGGTTTTTTTTTTTGGGCTTAAAAGTATAAATGCAGTGTTGGTTGGTTATTAGCTTGTTTTGTAATTTTAACTATACATTGAATGTTAAGGGAATAAAAGGAAAGGGATATCTATATTATTACCACTTGGCACTGAAAGGGATATCTATATTATTACCACTTGGCACTTGTTGAGCGTACGCTTGGAAACTGTTTCCTTGCCTTGTAACATCATTTTGATTGAGTTAATATATAGATATTAGTTACCTTGTATATTAGCAATCATGGACGGCATTTTTATTTTATAATAATGTCAATCAATTTTATTGAGAGTTGAAGTATGTAAGTACACGTAGAGACTAGAGAGGGCGAAGCACTTAGTTTGGCCTTATATGTTTAGGTCAAGTTTTTTTATTTAAAAACATGTTATAAGTAGCCACATATTGGGATCTTTAATCACATTAAATTGATGATTCTTACACGTACACCTGACGAACAGTAACAAATATAAAGTGTAACTTTATTAGAAGGGGCACTTGGAATTTTTGAGAACTAACTGCAAAATTTTGATTTTAGTAAAGCCATAGTATTCGATTTGACATATCCAATCCAACTATCTTCAATGATCATTTTTATAACGTTTAAACACGATATGATTATTGAACTTAATCTATTATTACAGCGGAGTTGTGTATGGATATTTTCGTGCAAAAAGAAAAACTAACTACAATAATTAAATTAATTTCTCTCAAGTTTCTATAACTGGTTATACAATGTAATTCTTCTAATTAAAAATTATATTCATACAAGGAGCGAAATTCCGTCCACAATAAATACATCCCTATGCCGAACAGAACTCAGAAGTCGATAATTTTATATCAAATTGTTCACGTAAATATTTTATATATCCAATAAACTCTCCTTTTCCTATGAAAATTCCATCTACATTATTATTTCATGAATCGTGTTCTTGGTCTCCGTGTCGCCCAACTCCGTAAAAAAGAAAAAAAAAAAAAATATCAATGATTACAGCGTAAAGGGCATCTATAACGTTACCACAAGACGTGAAAATCGGAAGCTCCGTATATTCGTGTCTTTTTCATTAGATATAGAGAAATATCAGTAATTCAACCAATGTATGGCAGCGGTAAGATTCAGAATTTTTTGAGCTGCAGAGGGAAACGTATGTTTCCTGGGCTTCTTCGATTTTGAGTTCGCTTTTGATTATTGAATTGTGGGTTTAAACGAATTTTATTTTCATATTGTGTTTATGGATATGGGTTTAATTATCGTCTTTCTGAGCTCATCATTGCTTTCTGCTGTTCGGTTCCTGGATTCAGCGTATGGGTTTCCATTTCTTGTTAATAATCCTGAATTTTTTCCAAGCATAGTAGTCGAAGCTTCGTAGCTGTTGCTGTTCATAGTTTGCTTTCATTTCTTTCATATATTAATCGTGATTGCGATTCATATTGGTTGATTTGATGGCTTAGTTAGGGTGTTGATTATGAGTTGCTAACTCTATGGGACATGGTAATGTTTTGTCACGTATATGAGCAATGAAATTAATTTGACGCTAATCGAATTAATGCCTGCAAAAAAAGAAAATGAAAATTTTCATATGGATTCGATTGATCAATCATGAATAGAGTCATTAACCAAAGACCATCTTGCTATGATTTGTTTGTCTAGGTCTTTATGTTCTTGAGCTTCTTTCATTCTGACTTGTTGATAGTCTTGTGATTATCCAGGAAATAAAATTCAAGCGCATTAGGGTGAAGATCAATTGAAGCTAAACTGGGAAATAAAAAGAAATAATTAACAGGCAAGAAAATATGGGAGCTAGGTTGAGCATGAATAACCAAAACGCAGGTGCCAGTGAGAATTATGAATCTCCCCAATTTGAGCCCCACAAGAGGCAAAAGACGTGTTGTAGCTCATGGGACGACAACCCTCGGCTGATCCCTAACCTACCCGACGAAATATCGATTCAAATTCTCGCCAGAATCCCAAGAATCAGTCTGAGTAACGCAAAGCTTGTCTCAAGAAAATGGAGGACCGCATTGATGAGCGAAGAGCTCTACACCCTGAGGAAAGAGCTCAAAACAACAGAGGAATGGCTCTACGTTCTAACCAAACTCGACGGGGAAAAGCTGATGTGGTATGCACTGGACCCAATTTCCAAGATATGGCAAAGGTTGCCCCCAATGCCTCACGTCTCCTTCGAACAAGGATGTAATAAATGGAGCCTATCCGCCCTTCGTATTGCTGATGCTATAAGAGGATGGTTTGGAAGAAAATCAACTTTGGCCCAAATACCCTTCTGTGGATGTGCAATTGGAGCTGTAAACGGTTGCTTATATGTAATGGGTGGTTTTAAGCGCTCTACAGCTATGAACTCAGTGTGGCGTTACAGCCCAATTTCCAATTCTTGGCTTGAAGTAAATCCCATGTCTATTGGTCGAGCTTATTGCAAAACGGGCGTTTTGAACGATAAGCTCTACGTCGTAGGTGGTGTGGCCCGAGGCCACGATGGGCTTAGGCCACTTCAGTCAGCCGAGGTTTTCGATCCTTTTTCGGGGCAATGGTCAGAAGTGCCCAATATGCCCTTTTCGAAAGCCCAAGTATTGCCAACTGCTTTCTTAGCTGATCTTCTAAAGCCTATTGCGACTGGGATGACTTCGTATAGGGGAAAGTTATACGTCCCACAAAGCTTATACTGCTGGCCCTTTTTCGTCGACGTTGGGGGAGAAGTCTACGACCCGAATACGAATTCTTGGGCTGAAATGCCCGCGGGCATGGGCGAGGGCTGGCCCGCGAAGCAGGCGGGTACTAAATTGAGCGTTATCATAGATGATGAGCTTTATGCTTTGGACCCATCGAACAATCTCGACAGTGCGAGAATCAAGTTTTACGATCAGCAAGACGATTCTTGGAAAGCGATCGAAGGTGATTTGCCCATCGTCGGCCTAACTGACTCTGAGTCTCCTTATTTACTCGCTGGCATGAAGGGGAAGTTGCATGTAATAACCAAAGGTGAGAACCATAACATCTCTGTTGTCGAAGCATCGAAGCTGTACAGAAGTGGTTCTTCTTCATCGCCTGGTAATAACATCGACGAATCTTCGTCTGAGCTTCACGGAGATGTGTCTTCATTCCCCGAGCATGTATGGAGGGTCGTTGCGACTATGAACGTTGGATCAGCAGAGCTAGTCAGCTGTCAAATTCTCGACGTATGAGCTATATCATCTGTCTAACATTTTCCGTGCTCAGCTGCTGTAACAGGTTTGCCTTTTTAATCTCTGTGGATAGTTGAAACTTTCGTTCGTTGGCGACTTTAATGTTCGGTATGGCGTCTTAGTACATAATATTTGGATAGAATACATGCACTGAATTGGCTTCTTTTCTGCATATATGTGGAGAAACGAAAAGAAGTAATGAAATTACGTCCGCATAACTCTTTAAGACAATAGGCGTCTCAACCTCTTCGAAGCTTCCAAGATGTTTTCTCTGTGCCCAAAAGCTGTAACCCTTATAAACTCTTGACCCATTGGACCGAACCCACTCCCAGGCACCGTTATTATGTGTGTTTTATCGAGTACTTCGTTGAAAATGTCCCACGAGTTCGAGCCCGGGAAATGAACCCAAATGTATGGTGCGTTTATCCCTCCGTAAGCCTTCGAACCGAGGGATTCGAACGTTTTTAGCAGGATCTCAGCATTCTCCTTGTAGTAGTCAATAAGCGACCGAATAGCCTAAGAAACAAAAAAGCGACCGAATTCTTGCTTTTATCTTCTTCCTTTTTCCATTGTTTGTGTTGGGAGAAAAAAAACTTCACCTCTGACCCCTCGGGGGATAGACTAACGAGCCCGCCCACCTGGGATATCCTTGAAGCTCCATTAAAACACGTCGTAACGATTCGATTGAAGTCGTTTATTACAGGAAAACAGTCCGAATACAAAAGCTCGCCGGGCACTATCGTCCAGCCCAATCGGATCTCCGTGACCAGCAATCTTCAAAAAAGACGAAACTTCGATGGCCACCTTGTCACATTATTATTCTGGTTATCATTTCAAGATTCTTTTGTCTTTCCTACCCAATTAGATATATCCCAACTATCAATAAAAATGTGACATGTGTCATTTGTATTAACACACCGATTGATGTTGAAAGTTCTTCGAGGATTAAATTTTTCTGTTTCTTTTAATGAGATTATTGTGGGAGGGTAGTTGTTTCTTCATGTTTGATGAGAAAGCTTGTTAATCTGCTTTAAAGGCAAAACTGAAGTTTATGATATGCCGAAGAATTTTGTCATATGCTAGAACACAATTGGCTGCGATATAAAGAAGATTAGAAGTGATAATGCTTTAGAGTTTTTTAGTAATGATTGCAAAAAATTATTCGAAATTTATGGAATCATTCATCATAGCTCATGTTCCTACACACCCCAGCAAAATGGGGTAGTGGAAAGGAAGCACAGACATATATTAAATGTCGCAAGAGCTTTAAAATTTCAGTCACACCTACCAACTAAATTTTGGAGGGAGTGTGTTAAGATCGCAATTTATCTATACTCTTATATTAATCCTCAGTCCCATTTAAAAACTGTCAAATTTAATCTAATTTGGTGTATCAATTACACCAAAAATTGAACCCAATTTGATAGTTACTCGCGTTCTATTTTTCTCTCGCTCATATTAGAGAAAAAACTGCCTCCATGTTCTAATGAATAAAATAAACCGACCGTCACATCTAATGTCAGTTAATTGCAATGACATATCAATTACAATTTTGCCATTATTGAATAATTCAATATATCATTTAAATACGTTATTTTAAATATACCACCACAAAGTCATCTTATACCATACAAAATAAAATTAAAATATTATTATTCCAATCAAAAAATTTATATAATAATTTTATGATAGTAGCACATGCATCGAATGTGCTTAATTTACTAGTCTAATTAATAGGACACCATCCTCTTTGTTAGGTTGGAAGACACCTTTCTCAGTTTTATATGGAAAGGATCCAAAGTTTCATCACCTAAAAGTCTTTGGTTGCCTTTGTTATGTAAAAATTCAGCCACCATTGGATAAATTTCAGAAAAGATCAAAACCTTGTGTTTTGATGGGATATTCCATTAATCAAAAGGGTTATCGGTTGCTTGAACTTGATTCTCAAAATTTTATTGTATCAAGGGATGTTATTTTTCATGAAAATGTATTTCCTTTTGCTCAAAAGGAAAATTTTGCTTGCATTTCAGCTTCTCATAAAACTGTTCCAGCAGATTACGATAAATACATTCATTCTGAAATAGATAATGTGGGTGATCATCTTGATAATTTATATTCTGATCATGGGTTTGGTGAGCATGTAAATGAATCTGCCCAAGTAAGCTCTAATGACCTTATTCATGCACATGATGATATTGTTCAAAATATAAATGACAATCAGGAATTACCTTTGAGAAGGTCTAGCAGAGTTAGTAAGCCTCCCTTGCTGGGCAAAGGATTTCATATCACCATTTACAAGTGACACTAACGAAGCACATGTTATTAGATCTTCTACTTCAAATCATGCACAGTTTGAAGGAGTCAAGGAGCGCCACAGAAAATACCTACATGCATTGACATCAGAACAGGTTCCAAGCAATTATAATGAAGCTGTAAGTTCTGAAAAATGGCAGCAGGCTATGGCTGAAGAACTGAAAGCACTAGACCTGAACAGAACATGGAAAGTGGTGGACTTACCGCCGGGAAAAAGACCAATTGGCTGCATATGGGTTTACACCATCAAATACAATGTAGATGGTAAGATAGAAAGGTCTAAAGCCCGATTGGTGGCGAAAGGTTATAGTCAAGTTGAAGGGTTAGATTATACTGAAACTTTCTCACCAGTTGCAAAGCATGTTTCAATAAGATTAGTAATGTCTTTAGCCTCTATCTATAATTGGCCATTATGGCAATGGATGTTACTAACGCTTTTTTACAGGGAGAATTAAATGAGGAAGTATATATGATTATGCCGCAAGGGTTAAATATCACTACAGACAAGGGTAAAAACAAGGTTTGTAAACTAGAAAAATCCTTATACGGTTTAAAACAAGCTTCTAGGCAATGGAATACAAAATTTACCATAGCTATGAATGATTTTGGATTTGTACAATCAAAGAATGACTATTACTTGTTTGTCAAATCAAGGGGGAGCAATGTAGTTGTCCTCTTATTATATGTTGATGATATTTTGATTAGTGGAAATGATGATGAAATGATTAACCAGACTAAGTGCTATTTGAATAACACTTTTCACATGAAGGACTTGGGAATTTTGAAGTATTTTTTAGGTATTGAGGTGACAAGATCCAAGGAAAGCATTGTACTGAACCAAAGGAAGTATGCACTAGAATTGCTCGCAGCTGGGATGCTCGAAAGCAAACCACTTTCTTACCCATTGATAAGAACCTAAGGCTGGCAGATTATAACACAGGGAGTAACTCTAAACCCCAAAATGATGATCCTTTAATTGATTGTGTTCCTACATACCAGAGGATAGTAGGAAAACTTATTTACTTATGTTTAACCATGCCAGACATATGCTATTCTATACAGATCTTATCACAGTTTATGCACAATCCTAGAAGATCATATCTTGATACTATGTATAGAGTATTGAGATATATTAATGAAAAGCCAGCCCTTGGTATATCATTCAAAGCTAACAATGATGTGTGTTTGAAGGCATTCTGTGATGCAGATTGGGCTTCATGGCCACTAACAAGAAAGTCGTTAACCGGATATGCTGTTTTCCTTGGAGGCTCATTGATATCATGGAAGACCAAAAAACAGACCACCATCTCAAGAAGTTCGGCAGAGGCGGTCGAGCCATGGCTATGGTCACAGCTGAAGTCATGTGGATAAAAGGGCTAATGAAGGACCTTGGAATAATAGAACAAAGGCCGGTGACCATACATTCAGATAGCAAGTCTGCCTTACAAATTGCGGCGAATCCAGTTTTTCACGAGAGAACAAAGCATATCGAGGTGAACATCCATTTCGTTAGAGACAAGGTAATGAGAGAGTCATTGATATGGCTTATATTCCATCAAGGGAACAACCAGCTGATTTGGCACTGGGAAAGCAACAATTTGATTATCTTTTGGCAAAGTTTGGTGTTCTAGAGTTATTTGAACATCAAACTTGAGGGGATATTAGAAATATTAAAGTACATATAGAGGGACTAATCCGAAAATTGTATTAGTAGAAGGTCTGCAGTTGTAATTTGTAAGGTTTGAGTAGAATAGGTAACTCATACACACTGTAAATCATTTTCAGTTTTTTCATTCGATAATAAAGTTCTGTTCTTCTTGAACAACTCTGTTCTTAACATCATCATATGGGTTTCCATTTTTTGTTTATAATCGTGAATTTTTTCCCAACCATAGTAGTTGAAGCTTCGTAGCTGTTGATGTTCATGGTTTGTTTTCCTTTCCTTCATAGATTAATCATGATTGCGATTCATATTGGTTGATTTGATGGCTTAGTTAGGGTGTTGATTATCAGTTGCTAACTCTATGGGACATGATAATGTTTTGCGTCATTTTCGACGTACATGAGCAATGAAATTAATTTGACGCGAATCGAATTAATGCCTGCAGAAAAAGAAAATGAAAAATTTCATATGGATTCGATTGATTAATCATGAATAGAGTCATTAACCAAAGACCATCTTGCTATGATTTGTTTGTCTAGGTCTTTATGTTCTTGAGCTTCTTTGATGCTGACTTGTTGATAGTTTTGTGATTATCCAGGAAATGAAATTCAAGAGCATTAGGGTGAAGATCAATTGAAGCTAAACTGGGAAATAAAAAGAAGTAATTAACAGGAAAAAAAAATATGGGAGCTAGGTTGAGCATGAACAATCAAAACGCAGGTGCCATTGAGAATTATGAATCTCCCCAATTTGAGCCCCGTAAGTGGCAAAAGGCGTGTTGTAGCTCATGGGACGACAACCGTCGTCTGATCACTAACCTACCCGACGAGATATCGATTCAAATTCTCGCCAGAATCCCAAGAATCAGTCTGAGTAACGCAAAGCTTGTCTCAAGAAAATGGAGGACGACATTGATGAGCGAAGAACTCTACACCCTAAGGAAAGAGCTCAAAACAACAGAGGAATGGCTCTACGTTCTAACCAAACTCGACGGCGAAAAGCTGATGTGGTATGCACTGGACCCAATTTCCAAGATATGGCAAAGGTTGCCCCCAATGCCTCACGTCTCCTTCGAACAAGTATGTAATAAATGGAGCCTATCTGCCCTTCGTATTACTGATGCTATAATAGGATGGTTTGGAGGAAAATCAACTGTGGCCCAAATACCCTTCTTTGGATGTGCAATTGGAGCTGTAAACGGTTGCTTATATGTAATGGGTGGTTTTAAGCGTTTTACAGCTATAAACTCAGTGTGGCGTTACAGCCCAATTTCCAATTCTTGGCTTGAAGTAAATCCCATGTCTTGTGGTCGAGTTTATTGCAAAACGGGTGTTTTGAACGATAAGCTCTACGTCGTAGGTGGTGTGGCCCTAGGCCACGATGGGCTTAGGCCTCTTCAGTCAGCCGAGGTTTTCGATCCTTTTTCGGGGAAATGGTCAGAAGTGCCGAATATGCCCTTTTCAAAAGCCCAGGTATTGGTAACTGATCTTGTAAAGCCTATTGCGACTGGGATGATTTCGTATAGGGGAAAGTTATACGTCCCACAGAGCATATACCGCTGGCCCTTATTCGCCGACATTGGGGGGGGAAGTCTACGACCCGAATACGAATTCTTGGGCTGAAATGCCCGCGGGCATGGGCGAGGGCTGGCCTGAGAAGCAGGCGGGTACTAACTGGAGCCTTATCGCGGGTACTAAATCGAGCGTTATCATAGATGATGAGCTTTATGCTTTGGACCCATCGAACAATCTCGACAGTGCGAGAATCAAGTTTTACGATCAGCAAGACGATTCTTGGAAAGCGATCGAAGGTGATTTGCTCATCGTCGGCCTCACTGACCGTACTCCTTATTTACTGGCTGGCATAAGGGGAAGTTGCATGTAATAACCAAAGGTGCGAACCATAACATCTCTGTTATCGAAGCATGGAAGCTGTACAGAAGTGGTTCTTCTTCATCGCCTGGTAATAACATCGATGAATCTTCTTCTGAGCTTCACGAAGATGCGGCTTCATACCCCGAGCATGTGTGGAGGGTCGTTGCGACTGTGAACGTTGGATCAGCAGAGCTAGTCAGCTGTCAAATTCTCGACGTATGAGCTATATCATCTGTCTAACATTTTCTGTGCTCAGCTGCTGTAACAGGTTTGCCTTTTTAATCTCTGTGGATAGTTGAAACTTTCGTTCGTTGGCGACTTTATTGTTGGATAGAATACATGCACTGAATTGGCTTCTCTTTTGCATATATGTGGAGAAACGAAAAGAATTAATGAAATTAGGACCACATAACTCTTTAGGACAATAGGCGTCTCAACCTCTTCGAAGCTTCCAAGATGTTTCCTCTGTGCCCAAAAGCTGTAACCCTTACAAACTCTTGACCCATTGGACCGAACCCACTCCCGGGCACCGTTATTATGTGCGTTTTCTCGAGTATTTCGTTGAAAATGTCCCACGAGTTCGAGCCCGGGAAATGAACCCAAATGTATGGTGCGTTTATCCCTCCGTAAGCCTTCGAACCGAGGGATTCGAACGTTTTTAGCAGGATCTCAGCATTCTCCTTGTAGTAGTCAATAAGCGACCGAATAGCCTGAGAAACAAAAAAGCGACCGAATTCTTGCTTTTATCTTCTTCCTTTTTCCATTGTTTGTGTTGGGAGAAAAAAAACTTCACCTCTGACCCCTCGGGGGATAGACTAGCGAGCCCACCCGCCTGAGATATCCTTGAAGCTCCATTAAAACACGTCGTAACGATTCGATTGAAGTCGTTTATTACAGGAAAACAGTCCGAATACAAAAGCTCGCCGGGCACTATCGTCCGGCCCAGTCGGACCCCCGTGACCAGCAATCTTCAAAAAAGAAGAAACTTCGATGGCCACCTTGTCACATTATTATTCTGGTTATCATTTCAAGATTCTTTTGTCTTTCCTACCCAATTAGATATATCCCAACTATCAATAAAAATGTGACATGTGTCATTTGTATTAACACACCGATTGATGTTGAAAGTGTCAATTGGCGTTCTTCGAGGATTAAATTTTTTCTGTTTCTTTTTATGAGATTATTGTGGGAGGGTAGTTGTTTGTTTCATGTTTGATGAGAAAGCTTGTTAATCTGCTTTAAAGGCAAAACTGAAGTTTATGATATGCCGAAGAATTTTTTGTCATATGCTAGAACACAATTGGCTGCGATATAAAGAAGATTAGAAGTGATAATGCTTTAGAGTTTTTTAGTAATGATTGCAAAAAATTATTCGAAACTTATGGAATCATTCATCAAAGCCCATGTCCCTACACACCCCAACAAAATGGGGTAGTGGAAAGGAATCACATACATATATTAAATGTCGCAAGAGCTTTAAAATTTCAGTCACATCTACCAACTAAATTTTGGGGGGAGTGTGTTAAGACCGCAATTTATCTATACTATTATATTAATCCTCAGTCCCGTTTAAAAACTGTCAAATTTAATCCACTATCAATTACACCAAAAATTGAACCCAATTTGGTAGTTACTCGCGTTCTATTTTTGTCTCGCTCATATTAGAGAAAAAACTGCCTCCATGTTCTAATGAATAAAATAAACCGACCGTCACATCTAATGTCAGTTAATTGCAATGACATATCAATTACAATTTTGCCATTATTGAATAATTCAATATATCATTTAAATACGTTATTTTAAATATACCACCACAAAGTCATCTTATACCATACAAAACAAAATTAAAATATTATTATTCCAATCAAAAAATTTATATAATAATTTTATGATAGTAGCACATGCATCGAATGTGCTTAATTTACTAGTCTAATTAATAGGACACCATCCTCTTTGTTAGGTTGGAAGACACCTTTATCAGTTTTATATGGAAAGGATCCAAAGTTTCATCACCTAAAAGTCCTTGGTTGCCTTTGTTATGTAAAAATTCAGCCACCATTAGATAAATTTCAAAAAAGATCAAAACCTTGTGTTTTGATGGGATATTCCATTAATCAAAAGGGTTATCGGTTGCTTGAACTTGATTCTCAAAATTTTATTGTATCAAGGGATGTTATTTTTCATGAAAATGTATTTCCTTTTGCTCAAAAGGAAAATTTTGCTTGCATTTCAGCTTCTCATAAAACTGTTCCAGCAGATTATGATAAATACATTCATTCTGAAATAGATAATGTGGGTGATCATCTTGATAATTTATATTCTGATCATGGGTTTGGTGAGCATGTAAATGAATCTGCCCAAGAAAGCTCTAATGACCTTATTCATGCACATGATGATATTGTTCAAAATAGAAATGACAATTAGGAATTACCTTTGAGAAGGTCTAGCAGAGTTAGTAAGCCTCCCTTGCTGGGCAAAGGATTTCATATCACCATTTACAAGTGACACTAACGAAGCACATGTTATTTGATCTTCTATTTCAAAGCATGCACGGTTTGAAGGAGTCAAGGAGCGCCACAGAAAATACCTGCACGCATTGACATCAGAACAGGTTCCAAGCAATTATAATGAAGCTGTAAGTTCTGAAAAATGGCAGCAGGCTATGGCTGAAGAACTGATGCACTAGACCTGAACAGAACATGGAACGTGGTGGACTTACCGCCAGGAAAAAGACCAATTGGCTGCATATGGGTTTACACCATCAAATACAATGCAGATGGTAAGATAGAAAGGTCTAAAGCCCGATTGGTGGCGAAAGGTTATAGTCAAGTTGAAGGGTTAGATTATTTATACTGAAACTTTCTCACCAGTTGCAAAGCATGTTTCAATAAGATTAGTAATGTCTTTAGCCTCTATCTATAATTGGCCATTATGGCAATGGATGTTACTAAAGCTTTTATACAGGGAGAATTAAATGAGGAAGTATATATGATTATGCCGCAAGGGTTAAATATCACTACAGACAAGGGTAAAAACAAGGTTTGTAAACTAGAAAAATCCTTATACGGTTTAAAACAAGCTTCTAGGCAATGGAATACAAAATTTACCATAGCTATGAATGATTTTGGATTTGTACAATCAAAGAATGACTATTACTTGTTTGTCAAATCACAGGGGAGCAATGTAGTTGTCCTCTTATTATATGTTGATGATATTTTGATTAGTGGAAATGATGATGAAATGATTAACCAGACTAAGTGCTATTTGAATAACACTTTTCACATGAAGGACTTGGGAATTTTGAAGTATTTTTTAGGTATTGAGGTGACAAGATCCAAGGAAAGCATTGTACTGAACCAAAGGAAGTATGCACTTGAATTGCTCGCAGCTGGGATGCTCGAAAGCAAACCACTTTCTTACCCATTGATAAGAACCTAAGGCTGGCAGATTATAACACAGGGAGTAACTCTAAACCCCAAAATGATGATCCTTTAATTGATTGTGTTCCTACATACCAGATGATAGTAGGAAAACTTATTTACTTATGTTTAACCATGCCAGACATATGCTATTCTGTACAGATCTTATCACAGTTTATGCACAATCCTAGAAGATCACATCTTGATAGTATGTATAGAGTATTGAGATATATTAATGGAAAGCCAGCCCTTGGTATATCATTCAAAGCTAACAATGATGTGTGTTTGAAGGCATTCTGTGATGCAGATTGGGCTTCATGGCCACTAACAAGAAAGTCGTTAACCGGATATGCTGTTTTCCTTGGAGGCTCATTGATATCATGGAAGACCAAAAAACAGACCACCATCTCAAGAAGTTCGGCAGAGGCGGTCGAGCCATGGCTATGGTCACAGCTGAAGTCATGTGGATAAAAGGGCTAATGAAGGACCTTGGAATAATAGAACAAAGGCCGGTGATCATACATTCAGATAGCAAGTCCGCCTTACAAATTGCGGCGAATCCAGTTTTTCACGAGAGAACAAAGCATATCGAGGTGAACATCCATTTCGTTAGAGACAAGGTAATGAGAGAGTCATTGATATGGCTTATATTCCATCAAGGGAACAACCAGCTGATTTGGCACTGGGAAAGCAACAATTTGATTATCTTTTGGCAAAGTTTGGTGTTCTAGAGTTATTTGAACATCAAACTTGAGGGGATATTAGAAATATTAAAGTACTTATATAGGGACTAATCTGAAAATTGTAATTAGTAGAAGGTCTGCAGCTGTAATTTGTAAGGTTTGAGTAGAATAGGTAACTCATACACACTGTAAATCATTTTCAATTTTTTCATTCGATAATAAAGAAGTTCTGTTCTTCTTGAACAACTCTGTTCTTAACATCATCATATGGGTTTCCATTTTTTGTTAATAATCGTGAATTTTTTCCCAACCATAGTAGTTGAAGCTTCGTAGCTGTTGATGTTCATGGTTTGTTTTCCTTTCCTTCATAGATTAATCATGATTGCGATTCATATTGGTTGATTTGATGGCTTAGTTAGGGTGTTGATTATCAGTTGCTAACTCTATGGGACATGATAATGTTTTGCGTCATTTTCGACGTACATGAGCAATGAAATTAATTTGACGCGAATCGAATTAATGCCTGCAAAGAAAATGAAAAATTTCATATGGATTCGATTGATTAATCATGAATAGAGTCATAAACCAAAGACCATCTTGCTATGATTTGTTTGTCTAGGTCTTTATGTTCTTGAGCTTCTTTGATGCTGACTTGTTGATAGTTTTGTGATTATCCAGGAAATGAAATTCAAGAGCATTAGGGTGAAGATCAATTGAAGCTAAACTGGGAAATAAAAAGAAGTAATTAACAGGAAAAAAAAATATGGGAGCTAGGTTGAGTATGAACAATCAAAACGCAGGTGCCATTGAGAATTATGAATCTCCCCAATTTGAGCCCCGTAAGTGGCAAAAGGCGTGTTGTAGCTCATGGGACGACAACCGTCATCTGATCACTAACCTACCCGACGAGATATCGATTCAAATTCTCGCCAGAATCCCAAGAATCGGTCTGAGTAACGCAAAGCTTGTCTCAAGAAAATGGAGGACGACATTGATGAGCGAAGAACTCTACACCCTAAGGAAAGAGCTCAAAACAACAGAGGAATGGCTCTACGTTCTAACCAAACTCGACGGCGAAAAGCTGATGTGGTATGCATTGGACCCAATTTCCAAGATATGGCAAAGGTTGCCCCCAATGCCTCACGTCTCCTTCGAACAAGTATGTAATAAATGGAGCCTATCTGCCCTTCGTATTACTGATGCTATAATAGGATGGTTTGGAGGAAAATCAACTGTGGCCCAATTACCCTTCTTTGGATGTGCAATTGGAGCTGTAAACGGTTGCTTATATGTAATGGGTGGTTTTAAGCGTTTTACAGCTATAAACTCAGTGTGGAGTTACAGCCCAATTTCCAATTCTTGGCTTCAAGTAAATCCCATGTCTTGCGGTCGAGTTTATTGCAAAACGGGTGTTTTGAACGATAAGCTCTACGTCGTAGGTGGTGTGGCCCTAGGCCACGATGGGCTTAGGCCTCTTCAGTCAGCCGAGGTTTTCGATCCTTTTTCGGGGAAATGGTCAGAAGTGCCGAATATGCCCTTTTCAAAAGCCCAGGTATTGGTAACTGATCTTGTAAAGCCTATTGCGACTGGGATGACTTCGTATAGGGGAAAGTTATACGTCCCACAGAGCATATACCGCTGAGCCCTTATTCGCCGACATTGGGGGGGAAGTCTACGACCCGAATACGAATTCTTGGGCTGAAATGCCCGGGGGCATGGGCGAGGGCTGGCCTGAGAAGCAGGCGGGTACTAACTGGAGCCTTATCGCGGGTACTAAATCGAGCGTTATCATAGATGATGAGCTTTATGCTTTGGACCCATCGAACAATCTCGACAGTGCGAGAATCAAGTTTTACGATCAGCAAGACGATTCTTGGAAAGCGATCGAAGGTGATTTGCTCATCGTCGGCCTCACTGACCGTACTCCTTATTTACTCGCTGGCATGAAGGGGAAGTTGCATGTAATAACCAAAGGTGCGAACCATAACATCTCTGTTATCGAAGCATCGAAGCTGTACGGAAGTGGTTCTTCTTCATCGCCTGGTAATAACATCGATGAATCTTCTTCTGAGCTTCACGAAGATGTGGCTTCATACCCCGAGCATGTGTGGAGGGTCGTTGCGACTGTGAACGTTGGATCAGCAGAGCTAGTCAGCTGTCAAATTCTCGACATATGAGCTATATCATCTGTCTAACATTTTCTGTGCTCAGCTGCTGTAACAGGTTTGCCTTTTTAATCTCTGTGGATAGTTGAAACTTTCGTTCGTTGGCGACTTTATTGTTGGATAGAATACATGCACTGAATTGGCTTCTCTTTTGCATATATGTGGAGAAACGAAAAGAATTAATGAAATTAGGACCACATAACTCTTTAGGACAATAGGCGTCTCAACCTCTTCGAAGCTTCCAAGATGTTTCCTCTGTGCCCAAAAGCTGTAACCCTTACAAACTCTTGACCCATTGGACCGAACCCACTCCCGGGCACCGTTATTATGTGCGTTTTCTCGAGTATTTCGTTGAAAACGTCCCATGAGTTCGAGCCCGGGAAATGAACCCAAATGTAGGGAGCGTTTATCCCTCCGTAAGCCTTCAAACCGAGGGATTCGAATGTTTTTAGCAGAATCTCAGCATTCTCCTTGTAGTAGTCAATAAGCGACCGAATTGCCTGAGAAACAAAAAAAGATCGAATTCTCGCTTCTTTCTTCTTTTGTTTTTCTCAGTGGGAATAGTATATATGCTTGTGTTGGGAGAGAAAAAAAAAAACTTCACCTTTGACCCCTCAGGGGATAGACTAGCGAGCCCGCCCGCCTGAGATATCCTCGAAGCTCCATTAAAACACGTCGTAACGATTCGATTGAAGTCGTTTATTACAGGAAAACCGTCAGAATACAAAAGCTCGTCGGGCACTATCGTCCAGCCCAGTCGAACCCCCGTGAACCCAGCAATCTTCGAAAAAGACGAAACTTCGATGGCCACCTTGTCACATTATTATTCTGATTATCATTTCAAGATTCTATTGCTACGATTTTATTCTTTAGACGCTGAAATTTTTTTTGTTACCTTTTTGGCCCCTGGGATTTCGTATATGGACCGTGGCCTTTCGGCGTCCGATATGTAGACTGCATAGGCCGAGTCGTATACGATGATGGAGCCGTTTTTCTGTGCGAAACGAACGAGATTTTCTAGTTGGGCCTTTGTAGCTGCGTGGCCCGTTGGGTTGTTGGGAGAGCAGAAGAAGATTACGTCGGTTTTTTTGGTTCTTGATAGCTCGGGAAAGAAATCGTTCTCAAACCCGCACTTCATGTATTCTATTCTTCGGTAGCTACCGTTTTCTCTCTCGGGTTCCCCCGTCTGGCCCATTATCACGCTCGAATCGACGTACGCCTGAGTTCGAAAATGGACTAGAGCTTAGTAAGTTTGTTTACGGAGAGAGAGAGAGAGAGAGAGAGAGAAAGAGAGAGAGAGAGAGAGAGAGAGAGAGAGAGAGAGATTCATAACTGGAAAAGTTGGATTTTGAACTGCTATGGACATGTTGGAACCAAAGAGGAGCTGAAGGCGCGAGATATCGCTCTGTGCGCCGTCCGATATGAACACTTCTGTGTCCTTAATGCCCAGTCCTCCGTACAACGTTTCTGATATAGCTCGTCTTAGTTCCTACATAAACGACGTGATTTTTTTCTCGGGAAGTAAATAGGCGCATGGAGATTTCGACATTTTCTTTTGTATATATATTTTTCGATACGATGACTAATGTCCATACCTTGCTTCCTTGTTCCGGCCCATACCCTCTATACCCGGCGTGCGTAGATAAGCCGAGCGCATACTGAGAAACACCACAATATCAAAAGGCGACGAGGTTAAAAAAGAAAAAAAAAATTGAAGATCTAACGTTATCGTTTTACCAATTAATTCTGATTTTTCTATGTCTGTTGGGACGAAAGACGCAACGTTATAGATATCAGTACTCTTTGCACACTCAAATGTCATATGCAATTATATATAAATATATAATAGTATTTTTAATTTAAAATAGTTAATTGAAATTACAAATTTAATTATGTATATATAAATTACAAAAATAAATGTAACTTAGTTAATATAAATAGCAACTAGTAATAGCAATTAAAAGATAGTGGGTGATTATTTAAATTTTTATTATGAATTTTTCTGTGAAATTGACAGACCAAGGGCCAGTTTATAGCCACCACTCACGCTTAATAAAATAGAATAGACATATATATATATATATATATATATATATATATATAAAAGGGGTAATTCGATTCGATGAAATGGTAGAATGCATGAGACTGCATACGTCGGCCATGCTGGAAGCTACGACTTCTGGCAATGGCTCGGTCGTATCCCCAATCCCGAGGCTTATGACCTTTGCGTCGGGAAATTTCCTAACGTGCTCGAGCTCACGAGCCGAGATCTGCAGTTAACGACAAATATATGAGCGAATAATAATATAATTACCAATATACAGAAAAGATCATAACTAACTACCTCGGGAAATAAGTAGTTGTATTGAAGCTTCGCCATGTTTGGATTTCGATAGACTTTCGTTCGATAACCGCCTTCCTCGTAATTATAGAGATGGCGATTCGACTGCTTCGGCCCGTTTTCTTTCTGCTGTTCGTCGACGCTGCGTGAAAATAATTAACGATAGTAAAAAGAATTTATTTATTTTATTAAAAGAGTCATTTTTTTTTTCCTTCTTAAGGCAAGAAGAGATCATTTTACCAAGTAGCCCTAGGCGGCAAATATAACTTGCAGGAAACGAAGCTCGACGAAAATACTTTACTATTCATTTCCTTTCTTTCTTTCTTTCTTTCTTTCTCTCTCTCTTCGAAAAGCTCTTAATATTAATACATCTTCTTAATGCATTATTGCGTTGAGTGATTTATAGCATTCTTTGCAAGGAGGGGAAGACATGCTTACGTCATGCTGTAGTTTGAATGGATGCATCATAATTCATTTATGTATGTAGTATGAAAATAATTATAAAGTAAGTCTTTGGCTTTTTAGGTCTTCGGTGTACACACATGGCACGTTTCTAATCTACGTTGATCAACAATGTTCTTTTATTTTGTAGCATTCCACGTAATTTACAAAATAGAAAAATAAATGGATACCTTTTGCATAACATCCGCCTAATCTTTTTGTTCTTATTGGGAAGATTAATCGGAAGTTTCATGTTTCCCTTATCATTAATTAACTTTTCTCTTTTCTTTCATTTTAAGCTTTACTTTTTTGCTTTTCCATTTATGGGATATGAATAACGAGAAAAATATTGTTATATGATAACTTGCCTAAAAGATTCAGCTTTGAAAGGAATTAGCCTGACTTGTATTTTTGAATTATATTTTACGGGTGTGAGAATTCATATCAATGACATCTTGGTTCGATTCTGATACGATGTGGAACTATTACTTCATCTAGCATATCATATTTTAATTTTATATATGCGAGTTGTTTTTTTTTTTTATTCACTTCATTGAATTGCCAGACAATTGCGTGACAATATTTGATTACAAAAATCCCAAGTTCAGATCAGTTACGTCATGTTTCGACAAGAGGTGTGAACCTTCCTATTTATGTTTGGTTGACGAGTTTTTTTTTTTAATCAAATAACTAACATATAAAAAGTTATATTTTATTTGACTTAGTTTAGTCTTATTATTGATGCGAACTTGATTTAATTCTATTTTCCACAGCATTCTTTTTCCACTATTCACATTATTAATGGAAGTCCGTTTTACCCGTTATCATTTCATTCTGTTAAATATATTGTTTAATAGTAAATGACTAAGACAACCAAAATTAGATCCGGCGGCTACACTTTATACAAGTACAAGAAACAAATTATTACGTTTGAATAAGTTAAATGATTTCTTGTTTTTATCCCAAGGGATGGGATGAATATGAAGTTGTCGGCTATACTTTTAGTATTTTTTTTCTTTTCTAGAAAACTTTTTAGTATTTCTTATTTTTCCCCCCTAGAAAGTAGATAAAGTTGAATATGGTTTTTTCCAAAATTGACTAGGAGTTAGTGAACTGTCTATTTGACCAGATAACAAAATCTGCATGCAATGTGAGGAGAGAAATAAAGAAAATGAAGAATGTCGATTACATATAGATAAGAGGAAAAAAGGCTGATCATGGAAGCTTCTCATGTCACACTCAAAAGAAATTGATTCTATTTATAAGAGTCAACGACATTTTTAGTACCCGATGTTTGAGGCATGGACGCTTCTAGTCCTTCATGTTCTGAGGTATTACTTTTACTCCCAAATGTAACGAATTTTGGGCTGTTTTGGTCCCTCAATTAACTCAATCGCTAATTTAGACAATTTTAACACGTGAGGCATAGTATCTCCTTTTACTCAACTTAAAACCTCATAACACGTCTTCTTCTTCGACTTAAATGATCATTAACATCATTGCACATCACATTTAGGGAAGGATTGACGACCTTTAAGTTGAGTTAGATGTGATGCGTAATGATGTTCATGTGCATTTTAGTCGAAGAATATGATGAATTATGTGGTGTTAAGTCAAGTAAAAGGAGGTCTACTTATCCACAAACAACTAATTCTCTCTCCATTCTCTCTCCTCTTTGGAAAACCCTAGCAGTTCGTCGTCGCCGCCCCTTCACAAAAGTTCCTTTCACCACCACATCTCCCCATTCCAAAATTACCATCGACACACAGTTCTCTAGCATGAGCCGGCACCGTGCTTCCCATCCTCCGGCGTCAGGACGAGGAGCGACACCTTTTTCTTTTTCTTTTTTTTTTCGCATTGCCGCCACCGCCACCGCTAGCCGCCGCCGTCTCGTCGCTTCTGCCACCGCATCTGTCGCTGCTCGCCACTGCCGCTGTTGTTCCGCCGCCGCCTCCAGAGCCTTGGCTCGCTACTGCTGTCTCGCCGCCTCCGCCGCGTCGTAGCCGCCTGCCGACAGCCACCCTCCACCACATTCCGTCATTGTCCGCTCTTGAGTCTCCCACGTGGAGCTCGTTTCTTCTGGCCATTGCTCAGGAGCTCTTTTCTCCCATTGTAGAGCCCCTTCTTATGAAGACGATTAGGGGTGAGCATATAACCTGTCGGACCGCCCCAACCCAACCCAGACCGCAAATGTCGGATTAGCGAATTGATGGGTTGGCTTGGATTTTAAAAAATAAAACCGCATATTTTGCAATCGAGTTTGGTTTTATATTTTTAAAATCGCATAAAACCATACCCAAGGGCATTTAAAAGTATAATAAATTTTTTCTTCAATAGTTCATAAAGTAATAGATATAACTCGTAATAGTAGTGAAAGACGAAAATATTAAATACTTTTTACGATTGATACAAGGAAATCGACTCATCATAACACGTTGCATAAACCTAACTTCTAAATGAGTATTATAAAAAAGAAATATATGTTACATAGTGAAAAATTTTATGTATCTATCTAATGCAGCCCTTATCTTTTATTCGAACTTGGAATCAACAACTACAATACTTGAAGTTTATAGAAGGCGAGTTAAATTTTGAAATTAAAATTTTTTCTTCTGAAGGAAATTTAGATACAAGGACATGGCCTCATCATAACACATTGCGTAAAACTAAGTTCTAAATGATGCTCTCTTTATTGAAAAATAAATATTAGGAGTGAAAAAAATTATGTGTCTATCCAATGCAATCCTCCTCCTTTATTCGGACTTGAGATCAACAACTATAACATTTGAAGTTTATATAAGACGAAAACAATTTTCAAAATAAAAATTATGTCTTCTAAGGGAAAATTTTAAATCAAAAGGGGGCCATTACTGTAGTGTTTTACCAAAATGCGGTGATGAACAAGGAAAATGAGCTTCTAATCAAGCTTCTTATCGAACTTTTTATTATTTGTTACTATTATTTATCATTACTACTTAAGAATATTACACTTAATTTTTTGATATGATAAAAAAATATATTAAAACCGCAAAAACCGCCACAATCCAACCGCACCCAAGCAACTGCAATCCATTGGTTTGGGGTATATGTTAAAAAACCACAATACGTCGGGTCGGGTTAAAATTTCGATAAAAACTGCCCTAACCGGCGCGCTCACCCCTAAAGACGATGACCCCGAGTCGTTGGACAAAATTAATGTATAGTATTGTGATTTGGATTAATAGCCTTTTGTGGTATGTTCTATAGATTTTTTATCTAAGTTTGGGGTTTATTTCGTTTTCTGTCGGCTTTTGTTATTTGTAGTGTGTTGCTCCTTGTGAGCTTTATTCTCTACCGAATTGTGCTATTTAGCCACTATATTTTTGTCTATTAATGCAAGCTATCGTTTCTGGAAAAAAAAAAGTCACGTAAAAGGAGATCATGTGCCCGTATGTGTTAAACTTTGTCTAAATTAGTGATTAAGTTAATTTAGGGACAAAAACGGTTCAAAATTCGTAATATTGGGGACTAAAAGTGACACCTTGGAACTTTGGGCACCAGAAACGTGCATGCCCCAACATCGAGAACTAAAATGTTGTTCTCCCACTTATAAATATAAATTTATCGACTAGATCGTGCAAAATTTTGCTCAATATAATTTCGGATATAAGAAAATGGTATATTCTGCTCAATATACGTGCTAACTATGATTTTATTATTTATCCAGTCGATTGTGACTTCCATTAAGAAATTTCATCGGCATGGCATTGCATGCATTATGGAAATTATTACTGGTAAAATTATATTCAATGCTATTACATTAAAACCTTAATATATATGGTATTCTGCGACAGAATCAAAGGCATTGTTAGAATAGAAAGGTATGAAGTTTGAATGGTCACATAAAATTAAATCTTTCTCTCTTGCTGGCAAGAATATGTGCAGGCAACTAACTGGAAGTGAACTCGTAAGTTCGGAAGGATTAAGGAAAATATATAAATTGAACAAAATAATTAATTAGAAAAACAGTTCTTATTTTTCTATTGCATGCATTTGACCATGAATCATTGTATAAATGCAATTAAATACGTATCAGAGTCAGCATAGAAGTAGGACTAAATTACACGGGAAAATTACAACGAAAATGAAATGTGTATCATCAACTTACATTTCTCTGAAACGTGGGCACGAACATAATTTGAACATGAAAAGAATATATTCAAAATTCTGGTAATTGCCATCTTTCTTCCGAGTTTTCTACTCTGAATTTGATACATATGAACATCTGAAAGTGCTCTTAATGTTGACAATGTAATGAAAAAAATAAATCATTCTAAAACAAAATAAAGATGATGACCAAGTATAAAGAAAAGTTGAAACTTGAATGTCACTGTGATACATATGAACATTTGAAAGTTTCTAAAAAACGCACATACCCAACGGGAATCGAAAGTTAATATGTAGGGATCTATAGTTGAAATGATTTGGGGCCCTTTGCACATACCTTCAATTTCAAATAAACTTATTATTATTAACTTTCGATTCCCATAGGGTATGTGCAATTTTTGGAAGTTCTATTAACGTTGGCCATATAATGAATATATATATATATATATAATATATATATATATATAATGCTAAAACAAAATAAACATGAGTTAGATGAGCAACATAAAGAGAAGTTATATCTTGAACTTCATTTTGTTTTATTCAACCTGTAGCTCTCCTATTTATTATCGTTACAGAAGAGAAAAATACAATAACCGCATCAATTAAGTATTCCACGTATTGTTTCATGGTTGCGTGTAAACATAATTGAAAGCATTTTGTGTTTTTTTTGTGATATTATATAGTCTTAACACATACTAAAGAAAATTCATTATATATATATAACAAAATTAAAGCAAACCCTTTCGATATTTTTATTTTGAAAATAAGGATTTCATTTGTCGGATCTCGTCGGATGGCTTCCGCGCTCGCGCGGGGCCTTTGGACCGCCGTTGCTAGGGTGCCTCCGCGCACGCAAGGCGGCGGCGAAATGTCGGATTTCGTATGATACAAAAATACAATGGAGCAATAACCAAACTGCTACAACATAATTGACTATTTCTATTGCGTAAATGTTCATTGGTAGCACAGTATCCGTTCTCCAACCCTCCAAAAAAGGGGAAATAACCCCGAGGGGAGCTCAACGGAGGGAGAAAAATGCTTCCACGAAGGAAGGGGAAATGCTCCCACGAAGGGAAGAAAAAACTCCTACGAAGGGGAGGAACCTCCAACAAGGAGAAAACACCGCACGATGCAAACGGCCGAGCGGTGGTGGAGGAGCGGGCCGGCAGCAGACGGCGGCAGACGTTGGGTGAAGATCCCTCCCGACCCGGCTGAAGCTCGGCTGACAACGGCACCCCTCGGCCGACCTCTGCGGCTGACCTCACGGCTGGCTGAGGCGGGGCCGCGTCTGGTGGCGATGTCTGCGGCAGGCGCGTCGGGCTTGGCATTGGGGAGGCTGGCGAGGCGGGCGGCTATGGAGGCGCGTCGTCTGCAGGTGTACGGCATTGGTGGCGGCAAGCGGTGGTGTGGTGGTGGGGGTCATTTTTTTTTTTTTTTTAAGACGGACAGAAAATGAACTTACAAACTAAAAAACAAAGAAAGTAGAGCTCACCTACCTCCATTAGCGGAGGAGGGGAAGACTTTGGCGGCTGTTTTGGGGTTGGGGAGGAATTACGGATTTTGGCTGTGAAGTTGATTGTTAGGGATGTTGTAGTGCGTTACATAAATAACCCTTTTGATATTTGATTGGAGAGAAAATTTGATACAAAAACAACAAAACAAAATACAAAGAAGAACAACATTCTTGGCTTGGTTGCTAGTTTACCTCATCGCACCAACAGAGAGGCTGCTAAACCTAAATAATGATATACACATACATTCCCCGACCCAATCATCCCCTCAAAATCAAAATTCTTGAACAATTCTCAATGAAATCAACATTACCAACATACCCCATATTCAGAAAAAAAAAAAAAAAAAAAAAAAAAAAAAAAAAAAGAAAGAAATACAAAGACAATCATATACAAGGACCATCAATCAATCATCACCTCGGCTGAGAAAGTTCTTCTGCTCGAATATTCGAAGTCGAGTCGGGGATGATCCAATCGGTGTTTGGGTGATAAGCGTGATGATTGTACTCTTGCCTGAACATCTCTTCCTTTTGCCATTCCTCCCACCTCTCGGCTAAGCCGTCTCCTTCGAGCATCCTTACAACCTCAGACATCTTAGGACGTTCGAAGGGAGAGTTTTGGGTGCAAAGTAGGGCGACTTGGATGAGTTGCTCCACCTCTTCGTCTATGTAGTTTCCCCTGAGATCCGCGTCGACCAGCACTTCGAGCTTTTTCTCCTTCAGTAGTCCCTTAACCTGTATCAGAAAGTTTTTGTTCAGTGACCTCTGGCTTAAACTCTGATTGTTCAATGACCACTTCATATGTACGCTTAAGCATTGAAGGAGTGTATCATATTTTAATTCTATATATCTTATTTCCAACGACCCCCCACGTGTAGGCTGGTATCTTTCTTAACTAGCCTTAGAGAATTTTTCCTCTGAACGGGTGGTCGTTTCGTTAGGATTCGAACCCATGACTTTTTGGCTTGGGCTCTGATACCATGTTCAATCAAAGTCGCCGAGAAATGAAGTCAGAAGCATTACGTCATACTTAAGTACTCACCCAATCGAGAAGCATGACGTCATCGTCGTTGGCTAGCCTGGCGAGGTCGAAGGCCCTTTGGCCCGTAATGAGCTCGAGAAGCATCACACCATAGCCGAAAACGTCGGTTTTCTCGGAAGATCTGCCGGTGGAGAGGTACTCGGGAGCTATGTGGCCTATGGTCCCACGCACTGCGGTGGTCACGTGGGTGTCTTTGTAGTCCATTAGCTTAGCCAACCCAAAGTCGCCGACGACCGCCTCGAAATCTTCGTCCAAGAGTATGTTTGCGGCTTTTACGTCTCTGTGGATGATTTTAGGGTCGCAGTGGTCGTGCAAGTAAGCCAATCCCCTCGCGGAACCCAATGCGATTCGTTTCCTTATTGGCCAGTCGAGGGGAGGCTGAGTTTCGGGCCTCTCTGTGAACAAGGTCACGGTGAAGGTTATTGCATGCAAATATTGAATAATGTGACACAAACATACTCGATCACTATGATTTCGTGATGTTTGAAATACGAACAATCTAAGCCATGATGTGTAAGTTTATCCAGGAAAATTCTGTTTTTGGAAGATATTTCATAGACTATTCAACAAAGATTTCAAAGTAAATCAAGAACATGGAGACCCTTAGCTATTAAGCCGAAGGATCAATCATGCCAAATTGAGCAGGCCAGACACATTGATCATCTTCGATTCCATTGATATGATTGATTTTTAAAATCTAATCTTGCTCCCCTATGAGTAATATTTTAGAATATCATATAGATATGTATGTATGTATGTATGAAAGATAATGGCAATACCTCTTAAGCACGAAGCAACGCTCCCATTGGCCATGTAAGGATAAACGAGCAGCCTCTCCGTTGGGGTCATGCAAAAGCCACGCAGCCTAAGCAGGTTTCGGTGAACGGCCATGCTTATCATTTCCACTTCGGTTTGAAATTGCAATTCGCCCCCTTGAGTTCGTTCTTCTTTCAATCTCTTCACAGCAACAAGAGATCCATCCGCCAAACGTCCTTTGTAAACCTTGCCAAACCCACCTCGTCCAAGAATATGCCTATTGCTAAAGTTATCTGTTGCGACCTGTAATTCGCGAAGTGAGAATCTCTTGAGCTGTCCCAAGTGAACTTCGGGATCTTCCTCAGCTGCAACAATACAGCAATTAATAGTGGAGATGAAAGGAAATATCACAAGGAGTTATAGAGGTGAAATGAGAAAAAAATTGGCAGTTACTACAAAGCTTTGACGATCAAGAAAAGGACATGGATAGTTACAGTAAACAAATGTAATCCAAGGACAATATGAATTTCAATTTTAGTTACCGGGAACATCAAAGAAATGATCTTGTGGCTTCCTTCTTCTATACCACGCCAGAGCTATTGCTGGAGCAGCAAATAGAAGCGCTGCCCCAGCAGCTACACCTCCAGCTATTGCCCCAGTTGCGCTGTTTCCAACTACAAATCATAAAATACATGAGGCTGGATAATTGTTCACATTCACTGTAGGAAAGAAAGTAAACAAAAATGCTCATCGAGACTGATGAACATGTGAAGTGGACATGTAGAGGAAGTTGTCCCGTATCGGAAAAAAAAAAAACGATGAAATAAATAAAGGCGCCCCTAAAATCAGACTAGTCAAATTTAACAGAAGAATATACCTTATGTACACATTACTTTGCAAAGAATATGCCACGTTTAGAACATAAGGAAGAGCTTAGGAAGCACAAGGCCAAATAGGGTTATAGGGTTTGACTAACCTCGAGAAGTTGGAGCTGATGGTGGAAGCGGTGGAGGTGGTGATACTGGCAGAGGTTCCAGGAGATTATTGGCAAAACTAATACATAGAAGAAGATTTAGTGAAACAAATGAGAATTTGGTAATAACTATATCAAAATGAGGAATTAAGAGTGAAAAAAGAACCTGATAGGAGTGAACAGTTGAAAAGATCCATCGACGGGGATTTTTCCCGTGAGCCGGTTGCTTGAAAGATCACTGGATTTTCAAGCAAACAAATGGATACTAATTTCATCCAATGACCGAACAAAATAATATATCAGATGAAGAATGTCAAATACTTACAGAACTTGAAGTGTCACTATGGTGGTCAGCGAATTGGGAATTGTACCGCTCAAGCTATTATTGTTCAGCCTCCTATGTATTCGTAATGTAAGCAACCATATATTTGATTTTAAGCAGGCCATAGATTTAGAAAAAGGAAAACTTGGAAAGAAGCACAGGATTTAAAGCACGAGTGGAACTCGTGCAAGAATAATGGAAGGGAAAACGCAAACGGGGTTGAAACAAAAAATTCAACTTAGAGAAGAGCCATACAAGAATCGAAGCATCTTCAGCTTGCCCAATGTGTCAGGTATAGGACCACTAAGGTTGTTCAGATAAAGATCCAAGCTCACCAAGTTGGTCAAGTTTCCGACCTCGTTTGGGATTCTTCCACTTATGTTGTTACTGTAAAGCTCCCTGTAATGAAGAGAGAATCATAACATTTTTGCCCATTTTAAACTTCCATTTGGCGAAGGGGTAAGTAGCGAGTGACAATTCTTTAATAAACCAGCGCAGGTTCTTTCAGGTCACTTGCAATTATTCAACAAATTGAGGCACTTCAACGTAAATAATTCGGTCACTTAAATCTTCGTTACCACAGATATGTTTTAGGACAGCCCACTTCCCAATTCGAGAAGAAACACTTTAGATTAAGTTCAAGAAGGCATAAGTACATGATGGAATACAAGTCTTATAACACAACGACCTGGTAAGAAAACTCAAACTTACAAGTACTGTAAGAACGGGAGAGAACCAAGCTGAGGCACAAGCTGTCCAGATAAATTTGCATTGCCGAGATCGCTGGACAAAAGAAAGATTTGTGCAACGAATAAAACCTATGAGAGAAAACAGAACATTCGTCTTTCGAGACTTTGTTGTTTATATGCTTACACTCGGGTAACCAAATTCTCGCTATTGCAACTGACGTGGAACCAAGTACATGGATTAACAAGCGTAGGATCCCAACTCTGAAGAACGTTGTTAGGATCTGCCAAATTACTCTTCAACGCATTCAAAGCGTCGCCTGAATAAACACAAATCATATTAATAGCAAGAACAGCTCAATAGCCCCAACAATTCAGCATATGGAATAAGCTAAGGTATAATCCACATGAAATGAATCCAACAAAGAAGTCGTACGAGGATGTATTAAACAGGCTAAACATCATTGGATGCAACCTTATAGAGACTATATGCAATCAACATTAGCCAAATTAAAACGAACAAGAAAAACCCAACTTGGGCATCAACTACACGGATACTCCCACGGAAGAAAAAAAGACCAAAATTCAAGCGTTTAGCTTCGCTAAGTAAAGTCATCACACAGTCGAAACAAGGAGAAGGAACGAACCTTCGGCGTTGGAAGCAACCCGCGATAATCTTACCAAAATCAGAAAGAAGCAGTTAATTATACCGTACACAGTTGACCGATCCATTAGCTGTTCTTAAATCGCTCAAACCGTCAACCCTAGATTCTCAATCCAAAAACCTAAAACCTGGGCTACGCAATCATCGCTTGACCTGACCTAAAGTAGACGTAGCCATTAACGAAAGTCAGCTCAATCAAACCTATCCACTATTGCCTACCCCGCGTCCCAGCAAAAGAACAAAACTGATAGATGTTTGAAAAAAGTTGAAAATACTGTATTTTTGCTCCAACGAATTAAATGGAGAGAGAGAGAGAGAGAGAGAGAGAGAGAGAGAGGTGTGGTGTTGAAGTTGAACTTGGAAGTCGTTGCAGAGGAATATAGAGTAGATGAATGATGGGCTGGTCAAAGGTGCTTCGTTTTCTTACTGAGAATTAACTATTACAAGAAGTTTCAAGCATAATATATTATAATGTTTTTTTTTCTATAACGATAAGAATTGTGACAAGCGACTAGAGGTGTGCAATGGTTTTAGAAAACCGCACGTAAAGCACCCCACCGCACCGTATAATACAATAAATGCCAAAATCGCGATTTAATTTTATTTACAAAACCGCACCGCACCATTTTTTTGGTACAAACCGCATCGCACCGAACCGCACTTTCGTTTCTAATTTTTTTTACTAATTATATCTAATATATCTTTATGGTAATCGTACAATAGTCAAATTTATTTTTTAGTTTAATTATTTCTCTTTACTAATAAGTCTTTTAATTATATGCTAATTTTGTTGATCATATGAAAGTTATATCATTACTAACATACTTAATTTTATTTTTTTATGTTAAACATGTTTCTTTAAGAACACGGTCAGACATGTAGGGTTAAATTAAAATAGATACGACTCGAACATTTAATAACAAATTGACCTACTATTTATTTTTTGAGCTTCCAATCGGACCACAAACTTAAATCAATATATTAAAATATAAAAATTGGCACCTAATATAAGTAAAGCCTAATATAAAATAAGATAACGATACTAATTTTTTGGACAATGGTGACGCTTCGATATATGAGTCGAGTTGCGTCTTGTTTCTGAGGCAAGGGGATGTCTCATCACCTTTTTGCGCCTAACGCTTTAAAAAACTATTTTTTCATTAGATTAAATATAAGTATTTTCTTTGTTCGGTTAAAAACCGCAAAACCGCACACCGCATCAAACCGCTCGAAACCGTATGTGTGGTTTTATTTTTCAAAACCACGGTTTTGAGAATTATTTTTCAAAAAACCGCATATAGTGGTTTGGTGCGGAATTGGCCGAAAACCGCGGAAAACCGCACCACGCACACCCCTACAAGCCACCTTATATATCTATTTATTTATTTAATTATTGCAAGTGAAGCCACCTTGTCATCTATCAGTTTTATCTTCTATTTCATGCATGTCTTCAAGATATAGTCCTGTGTAGTGTAATCATATTGGGGAACATACCCTTAGATGTCTTTTTGGGTTAAGAGAATAAAAGGAGAGGTTGATATTGATAATAAGCTTGTTTTTGTAATTGCATAATATAATACACTGAATATGATATGACCCTCCGTACACGAGCAAACTCAGATGAATGGTGAAGTAAGGCATACTTCTCTTATTTTGCCTTTCTTCGACAATGTCACAATCTCATCCCTTCAATTAGAAAGTTCAATAACTCGAAAAGCCACGAAAATATACGTCTCACCATTTGTAGAAAGCCAACTATATAATAGATATACATATTAAGGTATGCACCAGCAACTTATATTTCCCTAAGTTGTGCCAATTATGTTTTGATATTTCTTCACAAATAATTTTCAAAAGAAAATTATCATAATATGGATTTTTTTGTTATATTATCTCACTGGTTACGCATTTCAAATGAAGTTTTGAATTAAAAGGTTTAGGTTGAAAAAATTGTTATATTTAGTAGTCAATTTTAAATGCACTTTTGATTAATCAAGTTAAAAGAGTCCAGAAGCACGTCCACATTATAATTAGAACTGACTCTTTCAATTGTGAATTTTACCAAACACTATTAAACTAAGAAAATTCTTTTTCAATAAAGCCACTTTCTTTTTTTTTTTGAAAGGTCCATCTTTTGCATTTATTTGTTTAGGAGTCCATACTATACTATATCAAGGGTGAGGGTGGTATTAACGGCTAATTTGGTCCATAAAATATTTACAATTTCACCTCTCTATTTCTAATTTCATTAATTAAATAATTATCACATTTAACCCCTTAATTTTTAGTTATTATACTTATACCCTTAATTATTATATTCTTTATATATATATATATATATATAAATCATATTTCAGCAACTAAACATAAATTATAAATTTCAAAGCTAAAAGTAAAACAATTATATTTTAAGAACATGCAGAATATGATGCAGAGTATGCAGAAAGTACTAGATATTAAAAGAACGTCCTGCGTATACATAAAACAGGTAAAAAGCAAACCCAAAGACAATTTTGATAATTGATCCAAAACTAAAGAGACAACATTCGACGCAAATGCAACCAAAAAAAATATAGAAGAAAAACATCATTCTTGTGCTACTTTGACTTCCATAGCACCACAGAACTAAACCTATATTATGGTATACACATACATCCCCAATCCCCCAATCATCCCCTCAAAATCAAAATTCTTGAACAATTCTCAATGAAATCAACATTACCAACATACCCCCACATTCGGGGAAAAAAAAAAAAAAACAAATGCAAAGACAATATACAAAGGACCATAATTCATCACCTCGGCCCAGAAAGTTCGTCTGCTCGAATATTCGAAGTCGAATCTGCAATGATCCAATCGGTGTTGGGGTGATGGGCGTGATGATTGTACTCTTGCCTGAACATCTCTTCCTTTTGCCACTCTTCCCACCTCTCGGCTAACCCGTCTCCTTCGAGCATCCTTACAACCTCAGACATCTTAGGACGCTCCAAAGGAGAGTTTTGGGTGCAAAGTAGGGCGACTTGGATGAGTTGCTCCACTTCTTCGTCTATGTAGTTTCCCCTGAGATCCGCGTCGACCAACGTTTCGAGCTTTTTCTCCTTTAGTAGTCCCTTAACCTATTATATCAGGCAGCAACGAGTTTCGTTGAAAACTAATTTTTATGTTTGGTTGATCAAAGAAATGGATGATGCAAAGAAATGACTAAGTTTGAAGTTAAAACCATGGAAAATCAATTTCTAGTGAAAATAGGTGATGTAAGAAAGGCCTAGGTTTAGTTTAATGCTAAAAGCATGAGATAGATGATGTAGAGAAAAGACTACTTTAAAGCCAAACTATGTAAAGAATGGTGAGGAAAGAGACTAGTGAAAATGATTTTCTCTTTAGTTTTCATTTCCTCACCACTTTCCACGAGATCCAAACGCAACCATAACGTGTTGTTCTGTGCCCACAAGCTTAAACATAAAGGGAATATATTATATTTTAACTTTATATAGTTATATTTCCAACGCGCCACCTTACGTCTAGGCTGAATTCTTCCTTATCCAGTCTTAGACGTGGAAATTGTTTCTCTGAATGGGCGGTCGTGAGGATTCGCACCCATAACCTCCTAGTCTGAGCTCTAATACCATATTCAATGACCACTTCATCTATAAGCTTAACCTTAGAGGGAAAGCCCATCATATTTTAACTTTATTTCAAACAGCCAAGGAAATCAGTTAGAAAGGAAGCATATGTCATACTTAAGTACTCACCCAATCGAGAAGCATGACGTCATCGTCGTTGGCAAGCCTAGCAAGGTCGAAGGCCCTCTGGCCCGTAATAAGCTCGAGAAGCATCACACCATAGCCGAAAACGTCGGTTTTCTCAGAAGATTTGCCAGTGGAAAGGTACTCGGGAGCTATGTGGCCTATGGTCCCACGCACGGCGGTTGTCACGTGGGTGTCTTTGTAGTCCATTAGCTTAGCCAACCCAAAGTCGCCGACCACCGCCTCGAAATCTTCGTCCAAGAGTATGTTTGCGGCTTTTACGTCTCTGTGGATGATTTTAGGGTCGCAGTGGTCGTGCAAGTAAGCTAATCCCCTCGCGGATCCCAATGCGATTCGTTTCCTTATTGGCCAGTCGAGGGGAGGCTGAGTTTCGGGCCTCTCTGTGCATAAAAGAATTATTACAAGTGATCGGACAAATGCGCTATTACAAGATTTTTCGGCCCTAAGGAATATCGTAATTAAGGTATTGCATGCAAATATTGAATAATGTGACACAAGCATATTCGTTTTGATGATTTTGTGCGTCCGTGTAGCTGGGAAATAAAATGATGAAGAAATGCGAACAAGTTTAAGCGATGCGATGATATGTCTAAGTTTATCCAATAAAATTCTGTTTTTGGCAAGAAATTTCACAGTCAAATCAACAATGTTTTCAAAGTAAATCAAGAAAATGGAGACCCTTTATCACATAAGCTGATTGAAAATTGATTCTTCAAAATTGAGCAGGCAAAACAAATAGATTATCATCGCATCGATTCAAATGACTAATTTTTCAAAATCTAATCTTGCCTCACTAAGAATAAAATTTAAGAAAACCATATAAATATGTATGTATATACGTAAGAGCAATAATGGAAATACCTCTTAAGCACGAAGCAACGCTCCCATTGGCCATATAAGGATAAACGAGCAGCCTCTCAGTTGGGGTCATGCAAAAGCCACGCAGCCTAAGCAGGTTTCGGTGAACGGCCATGCTTATCATTTCCACTTCGGTTTGAAATTGCAATTCGCCACCTTGAGTCCGTTCTTCTTTCAATCTCTTCACAGCAACAAGGGAACCGTCCGCCAGACGTCCTTTGTAAACCTTGCCAAACCCACCTCGTCCAAGAATATGCCTATTGCTAAAGTTATCTGTTGCGACCTGCAATTCGCGAAGTGAGAATCTCTTGAGCTGTCCCAAGTGAACTTCGGGATCCTCCTCAGCTGCAACAATAATCAAAACAGTTACTATTGAGGATGAAGAGAAAATATTATGAGAAAAAAAGGACATGGATATTATAATGAGCAAATGCAATCTAAGGCGAATTTGAAATTCATTTAGTCACCTGGAACATCAAAGAAGTGATCTTGAGGCTTCCTTCTTCTATAATATGCCAGAGCTATCGCCGGAGCGGCAAATAGAAGGGCTGCTCCGGCGGCTACACCTCCAGCTATTGCCCCAGTTGCGCTGTTTCCAACTGCAAATCGTAGAATATATTACGACTTAATAATATTAATTGTAAAATAAATCAAAAATTAAACAAAATGCTGATCTAAATTGATGAGCATGTCAAGTGGACATGTAGAGAAAGTTGTCCCAACTAAGTTTTTGAGTAACCTCGAGAAGCTGGAGTTGATGGTGGGAGCGGGGGAGGTGGTGATACTGGCAGAGGTTCCAGGGGATTATTGGCAAAACTAAAACATAAAACAGTAAATTTAGTAGAAACTAGAAACAGATGAGAATTTTGTAATCACGATGTAAATATGAGGAATTAAGAATGAAAAGGAACCTTATAGGAGTGAACAGTTGAAAAGATCCATTGACAGGGATTTTTCCCGTGAGCCGGTTGGTTGAAAGATCGCTGAATTTTCAAGCAAAGAAATGCATACTAATTTCATCCAATGAGGCAATGACCATACCAAAAACAGTAACTATATCAGAGGAAGAATGCCAAATACTTACAGAACTTGAAGTGTCGAAATGGTAGTCAGAGAATTAGGAATTGTACCGCTCAAGCTATTATTGTTCAGCCTCCTGCGTGGTTCATGATGTAAATAAATCTAATTGATTTTACGCAGGCCACAGATTAAGAAAAAAATAATACTTGGAATCAGAAGCAAAAGCAGAAGCAACAGTGGAACTCGTGGAAGAATAAGAACAAAACAGAAAGAAAAGACAAACAAACAAAAAGGGCTGAAACAATTCAACTTAGAGAAGACCCATACAAGAATCGAAGCTTCTGAAGCTTGCCCAATGAGTCAGGTATAGGACCACTGAGGTTGTTCAGATAAAGATCCAAGCTCACCAAGTTTGTCAAGTTTCCGACCTCATTTGGGATTCTTCCACTTATGTTATTACTGTAAAGCTCCCTGTAAGACGAGAGAATCATTACATTGCTGCCCATTTTAAACTTCCATTTGGTGAAGTGGTAAGTAGGGAGTGACACATCTTTAGTAGACGTGCCAAGTTTTTTCAGCTCACTTCTATTTGTTCAACAAATTTTGTTTCAACTAAGTACATGACTGAATTCAAGTCTTATAACATAAAGTCTTATAACATAACGACTTGGTAAGAAAACTCAAACTTACAAGTACTGCAAGGACGGGAGAGAACCAAGCTGTGGCACAAGCTGTCCAGACAAATTTGCATTGCCGAGATCGCTGAGATATGGACAAAGGAAAGATTTGTATCACGAATAAATTCCATTAACCCAATGAAAAAAAAACATAAATCCTTCGAGAAGTGAATGTGCTTACACTCGAGTAACCATATTGTCGCCATTGCAAGTGACGTGGAACCAAGTACATGGATTGACAAGCGTTGCATCCCAACTCTGAAGAACGTTGTTAGGATCTGCCAAATTACTCCTCAACGCATTCAAAGCGTCGCCTGCTCAAACATGAATCACAATAAATACCAAGAACAGCTCAATAGCCCGCAATTTAGGATATGGAATATAAGCTAAACTACATGAATTCGACAAAGAAGTCCGTACGAGGCCGTATTAAACAGGCTAGCATCATTGAATGCAATAGATGATAAGCAATCACATCACCATTAGCCAAATCAAACGGACAAGAAAACCAACTTGCGCATTAACTGCACGGATGCTCCCCATAATAGGAAAACAAAAACAAAAACAAAAATCAAGCATTCCATCAGGCAACTAAAAGTCATCACACAATCAGAAAAAAAAAAAAAAGAGAAAGAACAAACCTTCGGCGTTGGAGGCAACCCGCGATAATCTGACCAAAACCAGAATAAAGCAGTTAATTATACCGTACACAGTTGACCGATCCATGAGCTGTTCTTAAATTGCCCAAACCCTCAACCCTAGATTCTCAATCCAAAAACATAAAACCTTGCGAACGCTACGCAATCATCGCTCGACCTGAACTAAAGTACCCGCGACCGAATCTCAGAAGTCAGCTACAAGCTTAATAGATGTTGAAAAGGTTGAAACTACATGATTTTTGCTCCTATCAATCCTCCAAGCAAATTGAGAGAGAGAGAGAGAGAGAGCTGTGGTGTTGGAAGTCGTTTGCAGATGAATAGAATAGATGAATGAAATGGCTGGTCAAAGGTTCTGCGTTTTACTGAGAATTAATTATTACAACAGTTTTCAATAATATAATGTTTTCCTATAACGATAATAATTGTGACAGGGAAAAAGACGGTAAGTGGGGATTTAGTGTATTCTATAAATAGTGGTTTCGGTCGCTTGATGAAAGTAATATTCGGTTGAGATTTTCTTTTTCTTTTTCTGATCGTAGCTATTTATTACATTACTACTATATTTATCAATATTTATGATAGTTTTACTTTTTTTCCCCTTGTTTTCTACAGATAATCATATAAGGGTATTCATTTATATCTTCGCTATTATTATGTGCCGCAACGATGCATTGCGACCTTTCGTACCACTCTTTGAAAGAGGAGTTAATTGCGGGTCAAACCTAATATCCCAAGTCAACCCGAAATTTCAAGTCACGCCTGCTTTAACTAATTACGGCTTATCTGATTAACATATGATTGATTTCGTGCGAAAAAAGTCTCATATCAAGCAATTATACTGGTTAGAAGTTATCCATTTTCCCAAATGAATCGAATGTAATTAGGAATTTAAATAGATTCGGGCTAACGGGTCGGGTTAAAGAATGGGTCAATTAACGACAATGGGTGTGGCCCACATACACACGCGCCGTCAACCAATAGTTAAGACTAAGAGATGGAAACTGACTCATAGCGAAAGCTCTCAAATTGCTCAAATTATATGACTAGTAAATATCGTGCGCATTTTTATATTTCTTTTCTTGTGATTTTAGACTTGAGAAAATCGGACATTGCAAAAAATCTAATATATATTTCACGTAAGTTAAAGAAAAGGTATTTATTAAATGGAAATTCGTAAACAGTAGAGGAATTGGATTCATGCGCTAAATATATATATATATATTATATCCACTAGGCAGTGGTAAATGCAATGTGTCTATTCGTCTACCACTGAAGCCAGCTAACATCATTATACACGTGCGATAACTTTTTTGTTTTCATTTTATTTTTTAGGAAGAAGTAAAACCTAATCTCTCGATTCAGAAGCATAATTATTGTTAATGTTTGTTGATAGCGAAACATTTGTAAAGATAATAATAATATGCAGCGTTGCATTACTTGTTCTTATGGTCAGATACAATTTTTTAAACTATATAGACATAAACTAGTATATTAAGCAAGTTCCGATGTGTGTGCTTTGGTCCAATACGAAAATATATGCAAATTATTTTATATTATGGTTATTTCAATTTAATATATGATGATTCTATTTTAATCAAGAAATCTTTTGAATTATATAATGGGAAAATGGATTATATGGTGGTTTGAGTAGAATATATGAAGAAGAAGGATTGAATCGTAATTAAGCATATGAAAAATTGATATAACAAATTAAATAGGGCGGTTAGTCTAATTAATGAATACTCAAATTGTGTAATAGAAAGATAATATAGCTATGGGAACTTGTCATAGATAAAATGGTTTTCGTAATTCTCAATGGGCTTGGCTTCATATGACGTGTCAGGCCCAATAGTAAGAACACCTTATGGGCTTATTTTAAGATTATTGGGCCGAAAGAACTTGATTCGTCAATACATGATATATTGATATCTCACCATGATATGATGTAAGTTTTAGTACAAGCACGCATAGATTTATCCATACTATATATAAACGCTAGAGGTGTCTAAAATATGTCCATTTGATCCCAATACAAAAACTGTTTTGTCCCTTTATTTTCATTTACATAACTATATGGTCATAAGTGAATTTCACTTTTTTATGTACTTACAAAATAATACAAATAACTTTAAAATTATAATTACATGTATTGAATATTTTGAGTTATAACTTTTTTTTTTATATTATAGCAGACGTGCATTAATACTAGTATAGTTATTTAAGAAAAATATTGAAAGCACACCATGCACGCACTAGGCACTACTTATATATATATATATATATATATATAGAGAGAGAGAGAGAGAGAGAGAGAGAGAGAGAGAGGGGGGAATTTTATGATGCTCACAGAGAGGAATTTTATGGTGCACAAGCACTGTGGGAACCTGTTGATGTGGTACCGATTCGCCATTTTAACACCTCATATCGACATCTAAGGTTATGTCGTTATTATGGCACATCAGCATTCGAAATATCGATTAATGGTACCTAGAAGGTGAGTACCTTAGATGTTGATGTGGAATGCTGAAATTAATGGCAAGAATCGGTGCGACATCAACATGTACCCACATAAGGTGAGTACCATAAAATTCATCTATATATGAGACATTACATATATATACTAGTATATTACCCGTTGCACGGTGTTAACTAATTTATATTAATAAATAACTATTATAGTGGGTAAACCATAGTGTAATACGTGTGGGTGGGTAAGTTTTCATGTTTTTGTATTTATTAGTTAAATGTATTATAATTAATTATAATGGGACGCGTGACTTAATTATATTTTTGGTCCGATAACTTATCGGATTGGCACTATAGAGACCGCTAATTTAGGGTGTGGCATTATAGGGAAAGTAAGTTTTAAAATCGTGCAATTTATTGACATTATACCTGATTTTCCCCCAAAATGCATCATGTGCCACTCACGTAACCGCTTTTTATATTGAAAAACGACGTGGCGCCGAATCGAAGACATGCATGTGTTTGCTAATTTTGGACCGATCTATGACATGCCCGCTTTACAAAAATGACACGTCATTAAAATAATCCGACCTGGCGCAATGTCATAAATTAATTAAAAAAATCTATGTAAAATGGGCATGTCATCGGTCTGGCGCCACGTCGGACCTTCCGGTATAAAAATCGATCACGTGCGTGGCACGTGATGTATTTGGGGAAAATCAAGTATAAAATTTGGTCATGTGCGTGGCACGTGATGTATGGGGGAAAATTAGGCATAATGTCTATAAATTGCACAACTTTAAAACTCATAGTCCCTATAATGCACTCTAAATAGCAGTCCTTATAATCACTGTTGTAAAACTCAGCCTAGGCGGCCGCCTAGGTGCTTTTTGGCTAGGCGGCTGATTAATCAGTGGAATCCATTAATCGGCCTAGGCGGACGATTAGGCAACTGACTAGGCGGCTAGGCGGCCGACTAGACGGTCTCTTTTTTTTCTTGTATTTGTTTTTGAAAAAAAAAATCTAAAAACAATTTTTTTGGCAATTGTTTTTTATAAATACAAAAAAAAACATTATTATGATTGTCATTATTCATTTAAATAGATAAATTTGATATAGCTTAGTTTGGGTATATTAGCATATAAATAAAATTTATAAAAAAATAGGTATACCGACTAGTCTCCGCCAAACCGCCTAGACCCCCGCCTAGGCGCTAGGCCCCCCTCGGGCGTCCGACTAGAGCCTAGCGAGTTTTACAACATTGCCTATAATGCCACAATCCCTAATTTACGGGACAAAAAAATTAATTAAACCTTTCTATAATTATATCACAAACGCATATCTTTGTCTTCAAATGATTAATAGCCACTCGCCTAATGTATGTTGTGCATGAAATGAGTCTCACCTTTTTTTTTTTGCAAATATACGTAAACATAAATTAATATACATTACGCATATATGATCAATTGACATATACATACCAACTGCCAACAACATGATTGTAACATCCACCGTTTCAATGATTATCACGGCCCATGCATATTATTACATAATGTAAATTCATCTTAGTGTATACTAATGCATGAACAATCTTGATTAGTCGGATCATATTGTGAGGAATACAGTGATGTTGTATAGGGAATTAGGGATAAAAATATAATACCGGTATGAATATTTTGCGTTTAGACTAGGTAAAAAAATGTTCGTCTATTGGGAATTAATAACTACGATTTTTAATTTTCTACTCAAGTGCCAGCTCTTTTTCTATTGCAAGTATTTTATATTACGGATCCATATGATTGCTGCTTTTAATATCAGTGAAGTTTTTTGATGTACCATTGTACGTACTTTTACTTCGGATCGATGTTAGAGCAACAGAGCCCCATCTCAATCCAATGGGCTGCAATGCAATAAATGTAACATCGATATTTGAAATTTATTCTAAACTTACGGATTAATACGTGGGAACTAATCACAGAGTAAATTTAAAATGGTCCCTAATGTCTGAAAAAATATTAAATTTCAAACAAATGTTATATATATGTCAATTCATGTACCGCTATTTTCGGCTCCCCATTAGTTTGGATAATTATGGATAGTACTGTATTTACAATAGTATAAAAGAACAATATTAATTTATTTTATCAACCATGTGGTTAGTTTTTGCAAACTCAGCATCACTTGAAGTACGTATATGTACATATCTTATATTACTAAAGAAATGTAATTGTCCTCGTACTGCCACGTGTCCCATAGTAATTAAATATAATAAAACCATAAATATAAACACTATCACACAATAGTTATTTATTAATTTTAAATAAGTATAGATAGTTAACCGTGCAATGCAAGCTAGTTACTATATAAGGCAAACTACGCACATATTATTATTCGATTCAAACCAAAGGGCTCAATAAAAAGTCCACTTGGTAGTTAAGAGCTATACATGCTTATATACATACAGTTGAAACCTCATTAAATAAAAAAAATGAACGGTCTCTTCTAGTTTGTGGAGCTATCATTTATTTATCAATTAATAACTTAATACATTTCCTTTTTTCCCCTCTTCAAGTCATGATCAAAGTCACCTAACCCTCATGTGATTACATTGAAAGTTTTGTGTCGGTTTGATAACAAAAAATAATCATAAAACTAACTTAAAATTCCAATAGCAGACTATAGAACTCACCATTATATAAAGCCACGAACCCATTGTGCTCCAAAGCCATACTCAACAATCACATATATTATATATAATAAAAGAAAATGAGGGTCAATAATTCCCTCCCTCTATTATATTCTTTCTTCTTATGCTCATCTCTTGCAGTAATCAGTCTCTGCTATGCTGCGGAAACGACACCGTTCGAGGTTGTTGGCTCAGCCGAATGCGCTGACTGTAAGGAGAATAACCTTAAACCAAGCCTCGCTTATTTAGGTTAGCCGTACACACAAAATCATTACATACACTATAAATTTATAATTTGCATGTGCAATGATATCTATGCATGGTAATGTACGTTGCCACTTGAAATGCATATACATAGAGAAGTGTTCACCTTATATGATTACATTGTGTGAGAACATATTATGTGTTATTGATTGGCACAACATCAACATGAAAAGTGTCGAACAATGCAACGTAGAAGGTGTCAATCAGTTACATCGCCTCCCATGTTTGATATATGGCATACGTAGACATCAATATCAATGCCGACTATAAGAGATGTTCACAAAATAGTGCTCAAGTATAGTGAACACTATAAGATTTTCCATATATACATATTAAATTAGCATAATATTATTAATTCGCGAATGTATAGGACTTGGCGTGACGATCGACTGCAAACTCAAGAACGGAGAGATTAACAAGCGAGTAGGGGCTGGCCGACTCGACGCGGAAGGCAACTTCAAAGTCTCAGTCGTCCCTCAAGAATTTCCCGACGCCGACGAATGCTACGCTCAGCTACACAGTGCAGCCGAAATCCCTTGTCCGGCCCACGGCGGCCTACAAGCCCATAAGATTGGGCCCAAGGCCCAATCCAAGACCACATTCGGCCCGGCCCAAAACATAAAATTCTCGTCCGCACTGTGCACCTCCAAGTTCTTGTGGGCCCACCACCACTTCAAGCACCCGACCCTACCCAAGGTGGTCATCGGCCACCCTTTGAAGAAGAAATTCCCGCCATTGAAGAGCTTCGGCCACCCTTGGCTCCACAAGCCCACATACAAACCGCCAACGGTCCCTATATATAAGCCCAAGCCTAAGCTTCCTTCGGTGCCTATTTACAAGCCCATAGTAAAGCCACTGCCACCGCCCGTGCCTATTTACAAGCCGCCGGTCTATAACAAGAAGCCATGCCCGCCAATACCGAAAATACTACCTCCAGTCCCTAAAATCCCGCCGAAGCACTTCGACCACCCTAAGTTGGGACACTTGCCTCCACTGCCTCCGACGATTCCTCACCATCCATGAATATAAAAGTCGCCTGCTTCGTTTGTTTTTTATTGATGTTGTTGTTTGATTTCTGTCGCCGGTGTGAAAATAAAAGACGGTAGTCGATAAAAGTGTGAGAAAAGTGTCTGCGTGTATTTATTGTTTGGATTGAGTTCAAGTTTACATTGGTGTCGTATATTATCCCGGCGTTTGTTGTCAAATACGTATTTGTGATGGAAGTTTAGACTCAATGAAAACTGTGGTCGTCTCATAGTCATAGCCAACAGTGAAGTTGAACTTATTTCAGTACTTAATCTTGTCGCAGTTTGGGAATTACATGGGCGTTTTGCGGGATATCTTCGTAGCATGAACTCGTCTCAGTTTAACAATGTGCGTAGTAATAACAACCAACGGCTTGGGATTTAGTAAAAGATAGAAAATACTTTCATCCACATTTCGTTATGTATGTTGGAAGTAGATATTCGAAATTAAAAAAACTAATACATTATCTTTTAAGTTTTTAAGTGAAGTGATCGTTGATAACCATTATAGCACGGAGTATGAAAACCAAAAGAGTTTACCGTTTTTCTTAAATATGCACGTTAGGATTGGAAATATAGCTTACCTCAACATCTATACTATTTAATTAAGCGCGAGGGCTTGATATAAACCGTCAATTAGTCATTCAAATTTTAGTAAAATAAATAAATAATACAATTAGGAAAAAAACTACTCACTAACTTTAATTACTATATTTAGTTATTCCACCTTAAATTTTATAATAAATGATTTTCTTTTTAGGCAAATCTACACATAAATCCCCATTCACCAAATTCTCCATCAACTAACTCCCCCCTTCCATTTCATTTATCATCAAACTCCCCCTTTCAAACTTTTATATCACATAACTCCCTAATAGACACTTATACCCCTGTAAAACATATATATTCCAAAATAACCAAGCAAATTCAATACAGACGATTTACCCCATTATCCGACTTTTGCTTTCAAAATTTGGGGGAGAACGAGAGAATTGCAGAGGAGAACAGCCCATTCTCAAGGCAAACCTCTGCCCCTAAAGCCTATTGCCCTCCAAAACAAGAACATTGAGCTGAGCCACCGCCGATACAACTGACGAAATCCTCCCAGTAAGCTTACTTTTTAATTTTTCGATTTTCTGGTATTTGTGGTTAATTCCGAGATTAGGGCTGCGATAGTTTCATTTCTTAAAGGATTCCATGTCGGGTTATGCTGAATTTTTTTACTACGACTCGAATTTGGGGTTTATGGCAAAAATTAGGTTTAATTCTTTCATTTTTTGATTTGGGGTTTTAGTATCATTCAAATTAGGGTTTGTTAGCTTCTACTTCCCTGTTCGAAGTAAAGGTACTGCATCTGTGACGGTCTTGGTACGAGTTTTGGTTGTTTCTAGGTACATAATTTGAATTGTTACTGTTTGTATATGTTTTTGGTACCACATTACATAATTAATGGTACCGTAAATTCGTTATTTGATTATTTAGTTTTTGTCTCATACAGAAATGGCACTGAAGTCGACGAGGTAGCAGAATTCGGAGGGCTTGGATTGCGGCATACATACTGCAATGTCCATAGATCGACACATCGTTGGACCGGTGGCTCGTGGGAGGTATCTTGACGAAGTTGACGTCAAATTGTATCATGGCTTCATGCTTGCCACTATACTTACAGACGGTCTTAGTTGCATGTTCCACTTATTTGAGTGATATTTATCTGTTTTTGATACTGATACGTTGTTGATCGTCTTCTTTTTGTGACTTCATTATGTTTTTGTTACAGGTATTTTTGTAGTACCTAAACAAGCAACTATGTAGTACCAATATTGCTAGATTTGTAGTACAATTGGTTTTCTTATTGTAGTACCATCCATAGGTTGTTTGTAGTTTCTTTTACGTACCCGACGAACGTAATAATCCTTGATTCTAAATGTTAACCCGCCAATTTTGATATCGAATGATCAGCTTAGTATATTTAACCATAGTAACGTACTCACGGACCAAAAAATAACCCGTACGGCGTCGAAATACGCCCTCTAATTTGTGGTACCAATGTAACACTTTTGTAGTACTATATATGCACTTTGCAGTACAATGACATATGCTATTACAGTACCATCCGTAGGTTGTTTGTAGTATCTTTTATGTACCGGGAGAATGGCGTCGAAATACGCCAAAACTAATTTGTGGTACCAATATAAACACATTTGCAGTACCTATATATGGAACTTTGCAGTACTATAACTTACGCTGTTATAGAACCATCCGTAGGTTGTTTGTAGTACCTTCTTCGTACCTTTCGTTTGATTCTCGAAAATACGTAGACCCGAACGACGTCGAAATACACCCTCTAATTTGTGGTACCACTTTTGTAGTACCTATATATGGACTTCTGCAATACCATGGCGTATGCTATTGCAGTACCATCCGTAGGTTGTTTGTAGTATCTTTTATGTACCGGGCGGAAAACGTCAAAATACACCAAAACTAATTTTTGGTACCAATATAAACATGTTTGCAGTACCAATATATAGAATTATCTAGTACTATAACTTATGCTATTGTAGTACTGTCCGTAGGTTGTTTGTAGAACCTTCGTCGTACCTTTCGTTTGATTGTCGAAAACACGTAGATTCTTGAGCAATTAAGGCCTGAGAGCTTACAAATGCGGCAAATAACAAATATTAAACCCAAACGACGTCGAAATACGCCCTGTATTATGTGTATAAACACTTTTGTAGTACCGATATATGGACACCTGCAGTACCATGACGTATGCTATTGCAGTACCATCCGTTGGTTGTTTGCAGTATCTTTTATGTACCGGGCGACCGGCGTCGAAATACGCCAAAACTAATTTGTGGTACCAATATAAACACATTTGCAGTACCTATATATGGAACTTTGTAGTACCATAACGTATCCATTGAAGTACCGTCCGTAGGTTTTTTGTAGTACCTTCGCCGTACCATTCGTTTGATTGTCGAAAACACGTAGATTATTGTGCAAATAAGACATGAGAACTTCCAAAATACGGCACAGAATAAAAATTAAACACACGGTAACGTAGAACATAAACACTAACTTCCAATAGATCAAAAATCTTGACTATGTAGTAAGATGTTCTTACTATTATCATATTAAGTGGAAAGAAAGTTGGTCTTTCGATGTAATAATCCTTGATTGTAAATGTTAACCCGCCAATTATGATACCAAATGATCAACTTAGTATATTTAACCATGGTAACGTACTCACGAACCAAAAAATAACCCGAACGACGTCGAAATAAGCCCTCTAATTTGTGGTACCATTATAAACAGTTTTGTAGTACCTATATATGGAATCCTGCAGTACCATGACATATGCTATGGCGGTACCGTCCGTATGTTGTTTGTAGTATCTTTTATGTACCGGACAAACGGCGTCGAAATACGCCAAAACTACTTTGTGGTACCAATATAAACACGTTTGCAGTACCTATATGTGGAACTTTGTAGTACCATAAGTTATGCTATTATAGTACCGTCCGTAAGTTGTTTGTGGTACCTTCGCCTTACCATCCGATTGATTGTCGAAAACACGTAGATTATTGTGCAAATAAGACATGAGAACTTCCAAAATAACGAACATAATAAAAATTAAACCCACGGTAACGTAAAATATAAACACTAACTTCCAATAGATAAAAAATCTTGACTATGTAGTAAGATGTTCTTACTATCATCATATTAAGTGGAAAGAAAGTTGGTCTTTCGATGTAGTAATCTTGATTGTAAATGTTAACCCGCCAATTATGATACCAAATGATCAACTTAGTATATTTAACTATGGTAACGTACTCACGGACCAAAAATAACCCCAACGACGTCGAAATACGCCCTCTAATTTGTGGTACCAACATAAACACTTTTGCAGTACCTTTATATTGACTCCTGCAGTACCATGACATATGCTAATGCAGTTCCATCCGTAGGTTGTTTGTAGTATCTTCTATGTACCAGGCAAACGGCGTCGAAATAGGCACATAATATAATTAAACATACGATAACATAAAATATAGACACTAACTTTCAATCGATTAAAAAACATGACTATCTAGTAAGATGTTCTTACTAGTATCATAATAAGTAGAAAGAAAGTTGGGGTTCAACGTAATAATCCATAATTTTAAACATCAACCCACTAATATTGATATCAAATCATCACTAAAATGTTTATAACTATGGTAACATAGTCATGGACCAAAAATAATTCGGACGGTGTCGAAAAATTCCTACCCAAATTTGTAGTACCGATATAGATATGTTTGTAGTTCCAATATATAGATATGCGTAGTACCATATCCTACGATAGTGTAGTACCATACGTATGTTACTTGTAGTATCTTTTTCGTACCATGTTTCTAACTATCGGAATTCCTACCCAATTTTGGAGTACCAATATACATATGTGTATAGTACCAATATATAAATGTTTGAGGTACCATCTTAATCTAGTGTAGTACCATAATTAGGTTACTTGTAGTATCTTTTTCGTATCATATTTTAAATCATCGAAAACGCGTAGATTATTGTGCAAATAAGGCATGTGAACTTCCAAAATACGTCAAATAATAAAATTAAAACACATGGTAACATAAAATATAAACACTCACTTTCACTCGATCGAAAATCTTGACTACGTAGTAAGATGTTCTTATTAGTATCATAATAAGTAGAAGAAAGTTGGGGTTTGAATGTAATAATCTCTAATTCTAAATATTAGCCAACCAATATTGATACCAAATCATCATTGAAGTATTTATAACTATTGTAACGTAGTCAAAGACCAAAAATAACTCGGACGGCGTCGAAAAATTCCTACCTAAATTTGTAGTATCAATATATATATGTTTGTAGTTCTAATATATAGATATTCGTAGTACTATACGCTACGATAGTGTAGTACCATACGTGAGTTACTTGTAGTATCTTTTTCGTACCACGTTTCTAACAAACGAAATTCCTACCCAAATTTGTAGTACCAATATACATATGTGTATAGACCAATATATAGATGTTTGAGGTACCATATCATAATCTAGTGTCCTATCATGGGTAGGTTACTTGTAGTATCTTTTCCGTACCACATTTTAAATTATCGAAAACGTGTAATTGTGCAAATAAGGCATGAGAACTTCCAAAATATGGTACATAATATAACTAAATACACGATAACATAAAATATAGACACTAACTTTCAATCGATAAAAAATCATTACTATTTAGTAAGATGTTTGTACTAGTATCATAATAAGTAGAACGAAAGTTAGGGTTTCAATGTAATAATCCATAATTCTAAATATTAACACACTAATATTGATACCAAATCATCAGTAAAGTGTTTATAACTGTGGTAACATAGTCACGGACAAAAAATAACTCGCACGGCGTCGAAAAATTCGTATCCAAATTTGTAGTACCAATATATATATTTTTGTAGTTCCAATATATATAGATGTTCGTAGTACCATACCCTACGATAGTGTAGTACCATAAGTGTGTTACTTGTAGTATCTTTTTCGTACCATGTTTCAAACAATCAAAATTCCTACCCAAATTTGTATTACCAATATACATATGTTTGTCGTTCCAATATATAGATGTTCGTAGTACCATAGCTTACGAAATTGTAGTATCATACTTCTGTTAGTTGTAGTATCTTTTTCGTACCACCTTTCTAACAATCGGAATTCCTACCCCAATTTGTATTACCAGTATACATATGTTTATAGTACCAATATATAGATGTTCGTAGTACCATACCGTACGATAGTGTGGTACCATACGTATGTTCCTACCCTAAAACGTTTGTTGTACCAATATGTAGATGTTCGTAGTACCATAACATATGCTAATGTAGAACCATGTGTAGGTTACTTGTAGTATCATTGTCGTACCACGTTTTTAATTATAGAAAACACGTAGCTTATTGTGCAAATAAGGTATTCAAACTTCAAAAATACGTCACATAACATAAAATATAAACACTAACTTTCGATCGATAAAAAACCTTGACTAAGTAGTAAGAAGTTCTTACTAGTATCATGATAAGTAGAAAGAAAATTGGGGTTTCAACGTAATAATCCATAATTCTAAATATTAACCCACCAATATTGATACCAAATCATCACTAAAGTATATATAACTATGGTAACATAGTCCTGGATCAAAAATAATTCGGAAGCCGTCGAAAAATTCCTACCCAAATTTGTAGTACCAACATATATATGTTTGTAGTACCAACAAATAGATGTTTGTTGTACCGTATCGTGAGCTAGTGTAGTACCATACTTAGGTTACTTGTAGTATCTTTCCGTACCATGTGTAACTATCAAGACTTCTACCCTAAGAATGCTTGTAGTACCAGTATACAGATTTTTGTAGTACCAATATATAGATTTCCGTAGTACCAAAATATATACTAGTGTAGTATCATGCGTAGGTTACTTGTAGTATCACTTTCGTACCCGTTTTTAGTTGTTGAAAACACGTAGATTATTCTGCAAATAAGGCATGCGTACTTCCAAAATACGTCACATAATAGAATCAAACACACGATAACATAAAATATAAACACTAACTTTCGATCGATAAAAACCTTGAATATGTAGTAAGATGTTCTTACTAGTATCGTGATAAGTAGAAAGAAAATTGGGGTTTCAACGTAATAATCCATAATTCTAAATATTAACCCACCAATATTGATACCAAATCATCACTAAAGTATTTATAACTATGGTAACATAGTCCCGGACCAAAATTAATTCGGACGGCGTCGGAAAACTCCTACCCAAATTTGTGGTACCGACATACATATGTCTGTAGTACCAACATATAGATGTTTGCGGTACCGAACCGTGAGCTAGTGTAGTACCATATGTAGGTTACTTGTAGTATCTTTCGTACCATGTGTAAATATCGAGACTCCTACCCTAAAAACGCTTGTAGTACCAATATACAGATTTTTGCAGTACCAATTCATAGATGTTCGTAGTACCATAACAAATGCAAGTGTTGTATCTTGCGTAGGTTACTTGTAGTATCTTTCCATACCATGTGTAACTATAGAGACTCCTACCCTAAAAATGTTTGTAGTACCAATATACAGATATTTGTAGTACCAATAGGTAGATGTTCGTAGTACCATAACATATGCTAGTGTAGTACCATGCGTAGGTTACTTGTAGTACCAATTTCGTACCACGTTTTTGTAGTACCAATATATAGATTTTCGTAGTACCGTATCGTAAGATAGTGTAGTACCATCGTAGGTTACTTGTAGTATCTTTCTGTACCACGTGTTAATTCATCCAACAGTAGTATTGATATCAATATATCGACAATATTGGTACCATATTGTAAGCTAGTGTAGTATCAAAAAAATTCGGACGACGTCGAAAAATTAGATAGTACCAATGCACATGTGTACCAATAGATATATTTTAGTGGTGCCTTATGGTAAGCTAGTATAGTACCATACGTAGGTTACTTGTAGTATCTTTCCGTACCATGTGTTTATTCATCCAATAATAGTATTGATATCAGTATCATCCTCCACCAACAATATTACTATCAAACATATCGACAATATTAATATCATTTAACCACCAACATCGCAATAAAGAACATATCGACGTAAGAATGTTGCGCTAACCTATCGACGGCATACCGAGAAAAGAATGTGCGTAACCTATCATTTCATCCACCAAAGACATTTGTAGACAACATAGCTTCGTATAATAGGACCTGTAAAATGACAAATAATTACCATATGATACTGCTAGAAAGCTTCACAATATACTTACATTGAAAAAATACGGGTACTGTAATTCAACGTACTTTGGTACTGCATATAATAGATTGCTTTAACCAATAAATTAGCCAAATTTTATCCAAATACTAATCTCACTCGACACACACAGTATGCTAATCGTAGAAAACACGAGGAAAATTCAACTTTTTAACAGCTCGACACCCAAATCGCAACACCCACACCTCGATACCCAAATCACGATACCCACAACACGATATCCAATTTAGGTCAATGCCACTGCCACAAACATTCATAATACACCTCAACGGAGTGTTCTCTAACTCAAATTCGTTCGATCGAGGTCAAGAATTTAAAAGGGGTAAGCACAGTGAACAAAAACAAGAAAAAAAGCTACCTCAACTCACCTAGACCGAGAAGTCCACGGTATATTAGGCAAGGTCGAAGCTTTTCTGGCGCGTGCAGGGGCTTTTCCATTGCCGACGAGAGCTTTACCAGGTGGACATGGGGCTGAAATTGGAAAGTTACGTGGGTGATGCTTTGGAAGAAAGAGAAGAAAGATAAATAATTGAGGGGCAAAACCGTCCATGGGGAGTTATGTGTATGATTGTTTGGAGTTAGGGAGTTTACTAATAAATAATATGAAATAGGGAGTTAGTTGATAAAAAAAAATAAGAGAATGGGGATTTAGTTGAGGTTGCCCCTTCTTTTTATTTACTACAAATATATATATATATATATAATTAAATTAAAATTATAATCTCTATTAATTATTTTAAATTAAAATAAATTTATATATGATAACACGCATTATGAGTGTGAAAAAAGTACTAGTATAAGTTATTACAGTGCATCGGACCTTTTCTTTCATCATTCACTGGTGCTATAATTTTGCTTCTCACCACTATCTGGTACAAAAATGGTATTTAAGACTATAAAAAAAAAAGAAAGTAAAACCACTGGGATCTAAGATCATATAGCATGTAATCAATCCCAGCACATTGGAATTAAATTACTAAAAAGTTCTTTTTTTCCTGGAAATTCTCGTACCTAAAAGAGATTACCAACCAAACAATATGGATTTGAGGGGCTTGAGGCCTTCTTAAAATCAACATTCTTCATAGGTTGCACTTGGCATCTAAACATAGGTTTAGGTTAATAACATCAGATCAGTACATTATTGAAATTGAGCAATCATTACGAGAATATGCAGCACTCACCTACTAAGGTGGACTACTTAATAAACCAGAGAAAGAAGGTGCCGTGGATATGTTTCGTATCATCAACAAAGCCGGCGCCATTTCATACCAACTCTAACTCTTACAGCAAGTAAATACACGTTGGGTCCTCTTAAATTGAAAATCCAAAAGAAAAATCACATTATAAATTCAACATGTTTCACTTGATGCTCATGCACTACTGCTACTTTCCCTGGAAAAATTGTCTTGAACACTAAATGAGAAATAAGCTCGAGCCCTTATATTTTGCAGCAGTGCTCTTACTGCTAAATCTCGGCCTCAGCCACGGCGAGAATGAGACGACGGTTAGCATAACTGGCGCAGTTTACTGCAGCAGTTGCACTAGAAATGGACTCATAAGCAGCAGCCAAGCACATTCAGGTTCTTTCTTTTTTTTTTTTCGTTTTCCTAACACTTAATATACCGAGAGACTATGTCCTCCTATTACCAATTGCTTTTGGGAATGACCCATCTCCGTGACTACCGTACTAGTCGCATCCTCGGCGTGTGTGGTGAAAAAAAAAAATATATTTCGCTCGATGGACTCGCTTTTTGAAAAATTTCTTACAGGGCTCAAAATCTTAGTCCACTGTAAGAGCGCGGACGGCGAGACGAAGGCGCAAGAGGACGGTTTTGTAGACGGGAACGGGAAATTTACCGTGACCCTCTACGCGGGGGAAAACTCGACGAACGACAAGTGCTTCGCGAAGCTTCAGAGCGCTTCTTCGCCTTCGTCGTGCCCTATAAAGTACGAGGAAACAGCGAAGGTCGAGATTTTGGTTTCTCGGGGGGGAAACGCGTACGATAAGCCGAGGCTCGTGCCCATCTCGCCCGTCACTTGCCAGTCGGCGTTCTTCTGGCCCTTCATCAAATGCCACCCTTTCCCCAACATCCCGGACGTAAGGCACGCACCACCGAGCCCGTCGTTTGCTCCTCCGCCGGAGGTCGCCGGAGCTCCTCCGCCGGAGTTCGACGGCGCTCCGCCGCCGGAGATTGAAGCTCCGGCGAGCCCACCTGAACCTGAGATGGATAACATACCTCCGCCTCCTCAGGTGGTGGTGGAGCCTATTCCCCCGTCCACACCTGAGATTGTAAGCCCGGCCACTCCACCGTCGCCGGAGGCACAACCACCTCCGGAGACGGCTCCGGCGACGGCGCCGTCGTCTCCGGCGGTAGACCACCCATTCCCACCGCACAAGCCTAAGCTTCTAAAGCCAATTCCTCCACCATCTCCGACCCTACCACAAACACCACCGCCGTCGCCGCTATCTCCGGCGGCTGACCAGCCAATTCCACCGCCCAAACCTAAGTTTACAAAGCCAATTATTCCTCCACCGTCGACACCAAAGTTTCAAGCTCCAAAATCTCCGGCGAAGCCCAGCGAAGCTCCACCACCACTAACAAGCCCTCCCTTCGACGAACCTACAAATCCACCGCCGACACCACTTAAGGAGCCCAAATTCAAGCAGCCCTACGCTCCGCCGACTCCAATCTTACCACCACCGTCGCCGGAAATTAAAGACCCGAAATTAAAGAACCCAATAGCTCCTCCACAAACGCCGGCGTCATCGCCCCCTCCAATTTTGGTCAAGCCAAAACCTAATCTTCAGCCGGTTCCAAAGCCAATTTCGCCGCCTGCTTCAAAGGGAGGAGCATCGACTCCGCCGATTTACGTGGGACCAAGTCACATCCCAAAACCGCCGCCGGTTCCTAAGCTACCGCAGATCCCTAATATGCCGAGAAGGTACTTCAATCCGCCGAAGACAGGACCACAGCAGCCAATCCACTAAAAGGGTTTCAATCCCTAAATTATTCCGATATGCTTAATGCACTCGATTAAAGATTTTGGGTTTGTTGTCGGTGTTGCTCCTTTGTATTGGTTTTTCGGCGTTTTCTTGAATTATGTTTATGGTTTCAGTTTGAACTCAGGTTGATGAATTATATATGTTCTCAATAAGAAAAATAATCATTTTGACAGTAATATTAAAATATCCATGTTATAAATTAATATCGCTTACAATATTTGGATATTTTGTTTTTAATAAATGTAATATATACATATTTTATATCTTTATTTATAAAATTTTGAGAATATATTTTAAATTTTTATGATGATATATGCATTGATATAAAATATCAGTTGTTGATTATACATTTAAAATAAGAAATTAGTCGAAATATTATTTAAACTTCAACATCACTCAAGTTATATATTGATATCTAAATATGTAATTATATATATTTGTAATGTATTTACAAAGATAATAATTTAAAAAAAAATTGTCGGGTACCCGATCAGGTTATTCGGGTAATAAATTACTACCCGATATCCGATCCGATTAATAAATTCGGATATCGGGTAACCCGATACCCGACAAATAATCCAAATTACCCGATCCGAACTACCCGAACCCGATCGGATTCGGATAAAACCCGAATACCTGAACTCGAACGCCCACCCCTACTTGCAATTGAAAATTTCGTGCGGTGAGTTGTGGGAAGGCAAAAATGCAAGTACGAAAATACAATAAAGTTAAAGTGCAGGCCTTTCTTTGTAAATATCAGAGCGAACAATTGCACCGTAAAGTATTAGGGTTTATATAACATACCTAAAAGGAACCAACAGTACGAAGATCACTCGTTTTCTGCAGCTTGAAAATGGCGATTAACCAGGTTTGCACTATACTGGCGCGTAGATTAGCGACGAGCCTGGAACAAAGACTCCCTTTCTCATCGCTGGCTTCATCAATGGCGCCGGAGGAAGCTCCGATGACTTGTGGTCGAGGGGATAAGAGGACAAAGAGGGGCAAACGATTCAAAGGATCGTTCGGAAACAGCCGGCCCAAGAAGGACAAGAAAATCGAGAGGATTAAGGATAAGATCGAGGTCCCTAGGTCCACTCCCTGGCCTCTACCTTTCAAGCTCATATGATGTGAAATTGATTTGGGCGTTTTCTTTGCATCGAATGATATCTACTTTGTTGAGATTCGTTATGCGCCTTGTAGTGTTTCGCAATGTGATGTTGTTATGGTCAATCTCTGCTCTTTTTCTTCTTTTGCATATATTATTTTTCACTGCATGAATTTTTCTTGGACGATGACATCAATAGGGCCTTGAATTGCAAGAGCTTTGAGAGAACTTTATGAAATTTGGTTCGTTTTCAATATAATAGATCATTATTTCAGAGCTCATAGTTCTATACTACATATGTCTGCATTGATCATCATCGTAGGCTTGATTTGTTCTTGAATATGGTGATTCTAGATGCAATTTGTTTGAAACCTTGGCAGCGTCCCTTCCATCGTAAGTAAGTCGTGATTCTTTCAAATGATGGTTTTGTGGGGTTCGTATTATCTCATTCTGAAGTTTTGATTTCGGTATTTATTACATGGTTTTTCTTGGGTGTGTGGCTGTAGAGTCTTAGGCTCCATGGATTGGGACGAATGTATGTAAATACAGTTGAAAACTCGTTAAGTCTTGACTCATCTTTGCTTTGCCTGAAAGTAGCGATAGAGCTGAGTTCTGAAAAGCGAATAGTAAGTCATAGCGATTGATTTTAGTTTTCGATAGATTCAGTTGAAAAATGTTGGACATGTCAGGAGTTTAGAAGCTCAACACTGCTACGAAGCCGTTGTTCTTTGCTATGACTTTAGCCATTATTTGGAGAAAACAGAGAGAGGAGGGATGAAGTAGGAAGATGTTGGACAGATATATAGGTTTAAAAGTTTTACTATTGTATTTTATGTGTTCAATTTACTTAAATTCCCTGATTATCATATAGCTTGTTTTTGTGTAGGCTTGGACTAGCACACATGTTAGGATGATTAGTCCAAGTACGGACTTTAATCCAAGTATGGAGATGAGCTGATGTAGCCGTGCAAGGTTATACTACCACATTGCATGAAAAGAAAAGTAGAAGAAGAAAATCATCTAATCCTTTTTGTGAAAAAAAAAATCAAAGGTTTGTTTCCTTCATCATAATAGGGAAAAAGAAAAGTTTAGACGATATGCAAAAAAGCTTAAGCGCAGTTGCATTTGATTTTTTCTAGGTAGGGTAGGGAAGAATAGCTCCATTTTCAACACATAAATAAAATCCATGTTTATAAATAGTTGGGGTACGTGAAGGAGATCGAGCGGAACTTGTGGTTGGACGTAGAGATATGAAAATAGTGGACTACAATCGATGGAGCACCACTTTCATCCCACCTCATAAGGTCTCTGATGTTTTTTTTTTTTTTTTTTCGAAACGATAGCTTGCATTTAATAACAAAGATATAGGGTTAAATAGCCCAAGGAGTCTCACCGATACATCGTCCACCGGGAGAACAAAGGCTCATAAAGGAGCACCAAACAATCCCACAAGGGAACAAACACTCCCACATGGGAAGAAAAGGGTCCACAAGGGACAAAAAAAACGACAGAAAATAAAACTCATTATCTAAGACATAGATCTAAAGAACCTATATAAGGTCTCTGGTGTTTGTCTGGCTGTGAATTAGTTTTTATTTTATTTACTTTACTTAAAGTTTAGATTTTAGTTTGTCTGTCAATTTACTTTATTTAGTAAGGGAAGTTTACTGAGAAATACTCTAAAAAGTTGCAAGTCAGTACCTATTATAATAAATTTTTTGCACATTGGTACCCGTTCCGCTGCAATGTACGTCATATAACACATTAGGTACCATAGAAAAACGTACTGTGATAATACAGTGAGAAATCATATATCATATAAAACATTAAAGTAGCATATATAAATGATATATGTATCATATAAACGTGTCACGTGATACGTAATACACATAAAAAGGTACGCCAAGACTGGAAAAATTATACACATAGTCAAACGGGTATTTATTGAACTTTTTTTCTAATATGGGTACTGACTTACTTAGTTTTTATACAAATTAGTATTTTTTCGTAGATTCACCATTTAATAATCAATTAACAATAATTTTCTTAAAAAGAAACCACCTACTAACTATCCAATGGAAACCACCCACTACCATAATAATATGAAAAATTAGTAGATAAACCATATAATATTTGAAAGTAAATCAAATATAAAACTATCATTTACATATTATTTAAAAAAAAAAATCAAAATTTGAATTTTAATATTTTCTTCAACACATGCATCGGATGTGATAATAGTCCATTATCGACTCATTTCTAGTTTGAAATCCATCATTCATCCAATATCACAAGTTTCACCTAAACATGATACATCTTAATCTTTTTGTCATCTATATACCTATTCTATTAATGGAGAACACGTATATCCCTTAATTTTTATTTTATTTTAATTAAACCTTATAAATAAATTTTCTAATTTACATATTTCGATACTCTATATTCCTTTTACAATTAATCACAATATCATAAAATTTATATTTTTTTTACTATACATATAATTTATGAATTGGGCACATTGGCACGCATTCGGAGTGTGTTTCATATACTAGTATGCATGATCTTTTTGGAATCGACTTATTATTAATATTATAATACTATATTCCACTAATTGGCTTCGATGAGACGTTTTAATCCCAAATTTGGCACCTAATTATTATTATTATTATTAGTAGTATTACCATTATTATCTATTCTATTTTATTAATAGCATCTCCAACACACGACATAAAAATACAGGTAATGTTATATAATAATACAGTTGCTACAGTGCTTTTACTCCAACCCAATACTCTATTTTCTACACTAATTTAGTCAACCCATTAACTCTATTTTTACACTAAAAATCAAATTCCTATACATTACTATCATAATTGACTTATTAAACTTTAAAATATAAAATTAAAGTCAATATATTTTTATTTAACATTAAATAAATTTTAAAATTAGCATATTATTTAAGTATAATTTTGTCAAATTAAAGAGCAAATATCAATAAATAAATGAAAATTTAATATTGTTTTTACTTATTATAAGAATATCAAATATTTTAAATATAATAAAATATGTATTATTAAATAATATAATAAATAGAAACTAAAACTCTATTTTGTGTTGATAGAGTTTCTCTACTAAACAACACAATATTTGTGTTAAAATAGTCTCATTGGAGTAGAAACGTACTCTATTTTTTTGTTTTACACAAAAATAAAGTATCCTTTGGAGATGCTCTAAGGGTGAAGAGGGTGGCTATAAACTGCCACTGGTCTGTAAGTTTCACAAAAAAATTAATAATAAATTCAGTAAATAACCCATTAAATTTAATTACTACTTTTAGTTAATTCGTATACCTTTAATCTTATAATATATACGTGCATAATTGAATTTAAATTATAATATCAATTGATATTTTTAAATTAAAACAAATTTGATATAATATATCTATTCTCTTATATTAAGGGTGAGGGGCTATGATAAACCGTCAATTGGTCTGTATAAATTGACCAATAAAATTTTTCATGCATATATTAAAAAGACTTATTAAGCCACGTACCTTCCATAACCTCATAATAACTATCAAAGTCTATTTTAAGTATATTACTTATTAAAACTATTAATAATAATTAACTTTATTTTATTGCAGACACGCAGGGCGTGCCAGAAATGCTATTTATATTACAACACACATTTGAGTGTGCAAAGAGTAAGAATTATTATTATTATTATTTTTTTTAAAAAGGATTACATGTAGTATTCTATTATATTATTCAGGAGGGATGGGCATAAACTAGGGCTGTTAAAAATCGATCCAACCCACCAACTCGACACGAACCGCACCCGAATAGCAGGTTCGGGTTAGCATTTTGACCTTTTTATGTAAATGGGTAAACACGAACTCAATCCAATTATTAAGTGGGTTAGGTTAGGGTTCGGATTTTCAACCCGAAATCAACCCGTTTATCAACACATTTAACCCGAATAATATATATTACTAAAATAGTATTAATATAAATAAAAGGATTAGTAGGAGAAAGTTTATGTTTTCGCCTTTTTCCCTATATAATCATTTGATTTCATTTGATTTTGTTAGCAAAAATGGATCATATTCCTGTACTCGATGAATTATGCGAAGATGTCAAGAACATAAGGGTGAGAGATCAAATAGAAGAGATTATGGTTGAGAGTTCGAGTAAAATATCAGCGGCTTCGGTTAATACTTGATGCCATGAAATAATTTACTTGGTATTTAATTATTAGACTTTTCTTATTTGAACTTTAATTGTTTCTTAATTATGATTCATGATGATATTTTTAGAAAAAAATTGATTAGTTCTCATTTTTTTTGTTTAATTTGAGTTTATTGTCGATTTTGTTATTTTTTTTTCTTTTTAAATTTTAAACGGGTTAGCGGGCTGACGGGTTGGGTTAGGTTTAAAGCAGATTGAGTTTGGGTTTGATTTTTCAACCTATTTAAGTAAACAGATCAGGTCAGGGTTGAAATTTCAAACCGTTTATTAAATGGTTGAACCCGAAGGTGATCCAACCCGACCTGTTTACCACCCCTAGTATAAACGGTCAGTTTGGTCATCTAAAATATTTAGCCCTTCATTTATAATTTTATTTATTAAATAATTATCATATTTAACCCCTCTATTTGTTATTGTACTTATGTCCTTAAACTTTTTTTTATATATTTGACGATTATATTACATTTACTAAAAATAAAAATCATAATCTAAAATCAAAATAACACAACCACATTTTAAGCCGATGCATAAAGTGCGCATAAAATTACCAATCTATTATCTGTGTTTCGCAATGGGATCACTTAATAGTTGGAAGTTTTTCTGAAAATACATATTAACTCATATTTGAATTGAGTTGTTCATTGACCAAATTTTCTTATTTTACATTCTTAGAAAATTAGAATTCTCGTGGTTATTACGCGTGTGTATTTGATTTGTCGTCCGATACTACTAAATATAAAAGATATTTGAATCCAATCATACGAAGACACGTGTCGTCCGAACGACCATACACCTCCATTCCACACACGCACACAAACTCCATTTTCTGCTATGCTCTGCTCCCCACCGCACCTTAGCACAGCCCCACTTCCGATTGGTCGCTGCATCCTATATTTCGTCTGTAAATCAACCCACGGATTGATTATGCGATAAGAGTCCCACAATATCCCAGAATCTCGCTTTCATAGACAGCAACATCCTTTTTTTGTTTGTTTGTTCAAATTGCTTGAGCTGTAAGGATTGTTTGTGGTTCCTGTAAGGTGTTCGTATAAATTCGTGACTGATTGAATTGAGAGAGAGAGAGAGAGAGAGGATGAGGATACTGTGTGATGCGTGTGAGACGGCGGCTGCGATCGTCTTCTGTGCGGCGGACGAGGCGGCGCTGTGTCGTGCTTGTGATGATAAGGTTCGTTTGCTACTTTCTATTACATATTATTATACGCATATTCTGGGCTCATTTGTATGTTCGACGTAAGTCTATGTGTTGATGTAAGAAAAAATTTATCTTCCTTGTTTCCATGTTCATACTTCGAGATTTTGCCTCTGTGTTTTGCTAAATAAATTGAGGATTTTTTGTATATCAGTGACGGGAGGTATTGGTTAATTTGATTTATCTCCTTCTCCATCATTTCGGGCGATTGGATTGTGTTATTGCGTCATTGCAACTGTCAATTTTAAGACAGTTTGAACATTCGAAGTTACTTGTATTCGAAAAAAGAAAACTTACATTGTCTGAAACATTACTGGTTTGGAGATGTTATATATGTGTTTTTGTGTTTGAATCTTTCAGGTCCATATGTGTAACAAACTAGCGAGTAGACATATAAGAGTAGGACTAGGGGAGCCAAGTGGAGTCTCTCGCTGTGACATATGCGAGAATGCACCTGGTAATATTACGTACGACTGAGCCTTTCGTAATTTTCCCTCATTAATTTTCCCGCTTTTCCTGAAAAAGAAAAATTCGCGTGCAGCTTTTTTCTACTGCGAAGTTGATGGAAGTTCCCTTTGTCTCCAATGCGATATGATCGTACACGTCGGTGGTAAAAGGACACACGGAAGATATCTCCTGCTCAGGCAAAGAGTAGAGGTAAAAAAAAAGAAAAAGAAAGAGCTCATAGATCATATTTTCATGTCTTTCCTTGTTTCGTAAATATGTAACTATTGGAGGATCTATTTCATCATCACGAACAGAACTGAAAAACGAGTCAAATACACTCCAGATATAGTAAGAGCTATTGATGTCACTGATACTCCAATAGCTTTATTAGTTTTAACCAGTGATTCAGATTTATTCCCCTAATCATAAACTACATTGAAAGGTGCTGCTAGATTCAGCTAATAATCTTTTATTCGTACTGTATATGTGATTTGAAATCAGCTCGGAACCTATTTGCGGGACTCATTGCTCAGCAATAGGAATGAACTATATATAATGTTTGTCTGTTTCTTACAAACTGTGTCCTTTTCGTCTAGTTTCCTACAGACAAACTGGGAAGCTTAGACGAGGCGGGATCACAAAGGGTCAACAACAATAGTGAACTTTCTAAGAGGGAAAGGGCTCATATATCTACGTTTGGAGCTATGGAGAACCAGAGAAACCACAGTATCCCAAATGATAACGGTAATGAAATCGGTAAGGATGATAAAATGGAGAATAATTTGATCGATCTAAATGCTCGGCCTCAGAGGATACACGAACAAGCTTCGCATATACAGGTTTCTTTCTTCTTCATCTTCTCTTTTTTTTCTTGCTTTTATAATCTATTTTCGGGTTTGTATGTTTTATGTACACGTCTTTTTTTGTGTGTGTGTTCTCTAAAAGGGACGAGAGAACGCTTTGGCTGAGAACAACCATGAACCCGAGAGTGCGGTGCCCGATGGATACTTCGAAAGAGATTGTGACAAGTGAGCGAAAAAAGGTATTGATTTGTTTCTACCAATACTTCGAGAGTTGTAATAAAACACCATGTAATAACAAGCTCGACGATTACTATTTCATCGTCTTGTTAATTTATGAGTTATTATTCTTTTTCATTTGCAGCTGAGCTGAGGCTTTTTATCGACGAACAATTGATTGAATCGTGGCCTGAAGAGAACTCAGATCAAGAATTTCGGCGTTGTCAAACAGTAAGAAAAAATGCAGCTAGATGTTTAGGCAGAAGTAGCAGCGCATTGCATTGAAGAAACTTTCTGTAGATATTTTACATGCTTTTGATTGCGGGGCTGAAGAAGGAAATGAATGCCTTTATTACAAGCAGACTTTCGTCTGCGTGGTTGCTCTTCTCATTAAAATGTCGTTATGAAGTTTTGAATCGTTATATATAAATCCTTGTTTTATATGAACTAAATAGGATTAAGCCATGTTATGTTTTTTTTTTTTGGTAAAGCTGATTATCATTACCACAAGTACCATTGTTTCCTACATCATACTCATCCCAACCCGTTCTAATTACATATTAAGATCGTTGTAGCTGGTGTATGTATTCCACTCCTCCTCGTGAAGGCTTTGCAAACCTCATTCCATATACTTGAGTCTTGAAGTTGGTCTTGAAAATCTGGAACAGCTCCTGAGCTGACTTAGCACTCGATCCATGTAGTCTAGCATTGCGCTCCTTCCACAATATGTACGCCATGGCAACCACACCTGCTATTTGGATTCTTGATATGATACTCTTGCATTTTGCCAATCGTATTAGTTTCTTTCCCCAGCTTCCTATGGGATGGGGTATCACCATCTGCAGCCAATTGCTAGCCTCTTTGGCCACGCTTCGACTATACTCACAGTCAAAGAGTAAGTGTTCAAGGCTTTCCTCAACCCTCGAGCATAATATACAGTTTGTGTCAGTAATATTGATTCCCCATCTTACTAATCTGTCTCTTGTTAATAGCTTTCTGTGCATAATGAGCCACATGATAAAAGCGTGTTTAGGCATATTCCATCTATTCCATACTACAGCTGCTGTTACCATCTTTTCCCGAGGTTCTTTCAGCCATAGGTATCCAGATGTAGTGGTATAACACCCATTCTTCGCAGCCAGCCACACACCTTGTCTGTATCCATCTCGAAACAGGTCCCTAATCTTAAGGATCTGCGTCCATTGCCAGCTATTACTTCCTGCTCTCTGATATTCCCAAAAACCTGTTCCTTTTAAGTAGCAGCCATGCAACCATTTAATCCATAGGTTATCTTTCTTACTCGATATATCCCATATCATTTTCCCTATGCTAGCAGTATTCCAAGTGCCACAGTCCTTAAGGTTCAGTCCCCCCAACTCTTCTTCAGACAAGCTGTTTCCCAGGCCACCAATGCCATGACCTTGCCCCCACTCCTCTACCCCAAAGAAATTCCCTGCATATTTGGTCTATTCTGTTCACCACACTGGCAGGTAGTACAAACATAGCACCCCAATAGCAGTGTAGTGCCAAGAGAACAGAGTTAATGAGGCAGCAGCGGCCAGCATATGAGAGGTTTCTTGAAGTCCAGCAATTAATTCTCTTGGTTATTCTGCTTACTAAGCTCTCGCAGTCCTGCTTGCTCCACTTAGCAGGTGACACTGGTACACCTAAGTACTTCATGGGGAAGGACCCCTCCGTAAAACCAGTCAAGCAAATGATATTCTGCTTCACAGAGTGCGATGTACCTGCAATATATATGTGAGACTTCGATGAGTTTGCTGCAAGGCCTGAGACTTCCTGAAAATGCTGCAGACACTCCATAATCAGTTCAACAGATGGTTGGTGTGCCTTGCATACTATCAGCAAATCATCTGCAAAGCAGATACTCACTATGTTGAGTTCTTTGCAGAGCGGATGGAATCTGAACGCAGCCTGCTTCGATGCCAAGATTAGCCTTCGAGTAAGATATTCCATGACCAGTACAAACAGTAAGGGAGACATGGGGTCACCCTGTCTCAGCCCCCGAGACCCCTGGATTTGCCCCTCAAGGTTTCCATTTATGGATAATTGGTAAGTCACAGTTGTAATGCATTCCCTTATCCATGCCACAAATCTCACAGGAAATCTGAAGGATTTTAGCAGGCTGAGCAAAAACTGCCATTCGACTGTGTCATAGGCTTTCCGTAGGTCTATTTTCATCATACACCTGGGGGAAACCTGCCCTCTGTTATACAGTCTAAGGAGCTCTTGGCTAATCATGATATTATGTCCGATTGATCTCCCATATACAAAGGCCCCTTGATTCGCATTTATAAGTCTGGGCAGCACAGTTTTCAATCTACCACATAGAAGTTTAGAGATGCATTTGTATACTGTATTGCAGCATGCAATAGGCCTGTAATCCCTACCAAACCGCGGCTGATCCACCTTAGGTATTAAGGTAATGGTGGTCGAGTTCAGAGGTTTGTGCAGCTGTCCAGTCTGGAAGAATTCCAAAACAGTTTCAGCCAAGTCATCCCCCACGATTGGCCACGCTGCCCTGAAGAACTCACTATTGTATCCATCTGGCCCGGGGGCTTTGTCCCTATGTATGGAGAAGAGTGCAGCTTTAACATCCTCCCCGGTAAAGGGGGCCATGAGTGAGAACTGATCCTCAATAGATAAGATCTCCCCCTGCTTCAGTGCCTCCTCATCAAGTTCCACCTGTCCACTGCCCGCATTGCCCAGGATATTCTCATAATATTCCACCAAGTAGGACACAATTTCCTTTGGCTCCTCCAATATCCTCCCATCTTCACTCTCGATTGATGTAATCCTATTCCTGTATACCCTTTGTTTAATGACAGCATGGAAAAATTTTGTGTTTCTATCCCCCTCCTTGAGCCAATCAGCTTTAGCCTTCTGGGCTAAGAATTTCTCACACGCCCTGCTAAGGAATTGGAATCATTCAGCAGTTGTTTTTTCCAGTTCAACGAGTCTGCTGTTCAGAGGGTCTCTGCTTAGTGCATTTTGGGCAGCTTCCAGCTCTTGTCTAGCCTCCTCAGTTTTGTGCACAATATTAGCATAATAGTCAGTATTAAGTTTTCTGAGGTGACCCTGCATCTTCCTCAGTTGCTTGATCAAGTGCCTTCCCTTTGTTGCCATTGGCGAGCCTTTGGTCCAATTTTCTGCCACTACAGTCATGAATTTAGGAGAATCCACCCACATATTGAAGAATTTGAATGCTCTTTTCTTCTGAACTAAGGTCCTGCAGTTTTTAAGTAGAATAGGCGAGTGATCAGAAAGCCCCTCCGGCAAAAAGTGAGCCTCAGTATGCGCATTCTGCTGAATCCATTGCAAGTTTCCAAAGGCCCAGTCTATCTTGCTGTAAATGCGAGTGCCTGCTCCTTGCTTGTTATTCCAAGTATAATGCTGTCCTTTCCTTCTGATTTCTTCCAATCCACAATCTCTCAAGCAGCTCCAGAAGTTTTCATATTCAGAGGATTGGACACTAGTACCACCCAGCCTATCCTCACTAGATAATACATTGTTGAAATCACCCCAAATTAGCCACGGTTCAGCATCATGTTTGATTCTTCTTAGGTCCGCCCGTAGCTCTTCTCTTAGCACAGGGTTATTGTGCCCATAGACACAAGTCATGTAGCATGTTTCCCTCTGCTTCTCCACCTTAGTATGTATGAGTTGAGCCGACTGATAGATGGTGCTGACATTCCATTCACTATTCCACATAATTATAATCCTTCCATTGTGGTGGTTATTTAGGTTATGTACATAACTCCACCCTTTAAAGCACCTGTTAATTATACCCTGCACATTATTCTGCTTCAGCTTTGTTTCTACCAGGCACACAAGAGTAGTCTGAAGTCTCCCACACCTCAGTCTAATCTCTGCCTGTTTATTCGGGGTATTCATACCCCGTACATTCCATATGAGTATCTTATCCATGAGGAAGGAGCAGCCCCCCTGTTGTATCTCAGTTTGCCTCAACTCCAAGTCAGGTGGTACCTGGAATGTATGCTGCTCTGGTTCCTCTCCCCCATTTGCCCCACTGGTTTGCCCTGCGTCCTTTGGTGATGTATTGTCACCATTCAATCTCAGTTTCCTCCTTCTCTGAGTGATCCATCCCTCCTCATCTGCAGGGTTTTTTGTTATCTCCGGTGCTGTCCTCAGGGTCTCTCCCAAGGACACTTCCCGTGGTTCAGGTATCCCTTCTTTCCTGACAATCTTCCTGCAGACATCCACCTTGTGCCCGTATTTCCCACAGCTTGAGCATTTATCTGGTCTCCATTCATAGGTAACTTCCTGCTCCACTAATTGGTCGTGCTCATTCAAGAAGCTAACTCTGTCCCTCAGTTCCCTTTTCAGGTCTACCTCGACTAGGACTCGAGCATATTGGACTCTATCCTTTCTCTTAGTAACTTCATCAGCCATGATTGGGGTTCCCACAAGGCTAGCGATCTTGCTTAGGCTCTTCATCCCCCAGTACTTGAGTTCCAAGTGGGGGAACTGTACCCAGATGGGAACCTTGTCAATATCCCCCTTTTTAAACTGAGTACTGTCCGTCCAAGGCGCAAGTACCACGGGTCTTTGTCAAACTGCAGCACCTCAGTTTGAAGGACCATGTCTCGTATCTCCTCCGTCTCAAACTTTGCAAGAAATAAACCCGCTCGGACCTGCATCACCTTCTGCAGCCCATGTTTCTTCCACACACGATTCAGGAATCCGTTCATAACCGCAAATGGTGGGTTAGCTCCCAGTACATAACAGAGAATCGCAGATTTCCAGTATTGTACCTCATCCGCTATATCATCCATGAAAATTCGCCCTACTTCATGGCTACCCTCCTTCATCGGTTCGATGTAGTCGAGTTTCGTACCAGCATTGCGCAGCTTGGAGATGTCGAAATTTGCCCATACCGAGTGAGGTTTTTCAATTGTCTGTTCAACCTTCTCCACCCCTAGCTTGCCACTCGATTGCTCCATTTCTTTCACAGCTCGCGCTAATATAGCAGATTCTTTGGTAGTCTTCGAGTGACTGAGGAAAGTGTCAATGATTTTGGTAACGTCATTCAGATTTGGGGTAGTCTGGACAGGTGGGGTGTGTGAGTGTGGGGGCATATCGCATTTACCAATGGGTGATTTCGTCGCCTCAGCAGGTGGAGAAGTCACAGCCAATCGCGTCGTCCTCTTCTTCTTCGCCATAGCACGGCGGCGCCGCCGATAGATGAAGAGAAACCAGTCGGTGAATCAATGGAACAGTAATGCCGCCACTGTGTGAAAATCGCACCTCCACTGTGTGAAAATCGCACCTCCACTGTTATGTTTGAGTAGACTGCATTTTAAGGAAAAATTAAGGTTGGCGATTTTAGTTCTCCAAGTACCAAAATTGTAGCAATTTAAGGACATTTAAGATGTTGGCGGCAATTTTAGTCCTACAAGTATAAAAATTGAAGCAACTTGGGGACCTTCAAATCCAGATGTGAAAACAAAAAAGGAGCTTAATTGAAGTAAAACGATCAAGTTTTAGTTTTGTAAGTATCAAAATTAAAGTAGTTTTAAAACAATTAAAGTCAGAAAATTTCATTTCAGCTCGAAATTTATACACATAACGTCGCATATGCTAACTTGAACTATTAGACCATCTCCAATCATTTCCTCTAAATATACCGTTGCTACAGTGAAAATCCTCTATATATACCGTTCGAACAGTATTGGGAACTCCAACAAATATCCTTTTTATTCTCCTCTAAAATTTATATTCTCATTATATTATATTAATATATGTTCTAAATTTTAGTTATTATTATCAAATGATGTAGTTAAATTTATATAAAATTATTAATATTTCCTCATATTAAATAAATAATTAAAAATGATTAAAATTATTAAGAAAAATATATTTTATTTAAAATAATAATATTATTTTATTTTATTTATAACCACAATCACCAGTTACCAGAACCAAACCAGATCACATCGTCTCTTTCCTCCCTCATTACTGCTCATCTTCTTCATCGATTCCAAGTAAAAATTTTCTGAAAAATCCAAAATCTATTTCAAACACAAAATTAGCTACAATTAAAGTATCAAAAAAATAAAAAAATGAAAAGGATAGGAGAGTGAATAATGGCTTGTTACATATAGAGGGACACTGTTCATATCGCTAGGTTTGGAGTGGCGTTTGGAGGGACGTTGGAGTTCCTCCAACTCCATTCTTCACGTCTAATGCTGGGTATAGCGTCTCCTTAGAGATCCTCTTAGGTGGGGCTTAATTGGACGATAAAATAAATTTAGTCCAATTCAGGATCTTTCCGTGTATTAATTTGGGACTGAAATTAGATTTGTAAGTTTAATTGTAGTAGAACTTTTATTTGATACTTACGCTGCGTTTGGTTATAAGGTCTGTGTAGAGGGCCATTATAAATTTATTTTAGTAAGCCCGATATAGTTTATATTGCCCAGTTCACCTAGTTTAGTTATATAGGGCTTAATATTGGGTAGCAAACGGGCCATTAGAGGACAATATTATCCGTTATTATTTATATTATATGGCCTAATATTGGGTAGCAAACGGGCCATTAGAGGACAATTTAAAGTGCCACCAATAACGTATGTGTATTTAAAGTGCAACAATTTTGTTACTTATAGAATTAAAAATTATCACCCACCCTTAAATTACGTGTGCTAAAAATACCAGCTTAGTCAACATACATGAGTGAAAAGATAATTAAGCCAAACTAAATATACCAGCATTTCATAGATCAAAATTTAAAAATTCTAAACCATTCAACGCTGAGTTTCGTGATAAACCGAGCCCATAAACATACCCGGCCCGAAGTTGTAGCTTTATAAGCTTAAGCCCATTAACAGTAACCATTGAAACCCTTCGATCAAACAAAATCACCATCGTCGTTCTCTTCGGAAAAATTACGGAATAGAAAATATATCATCACTTAATATCACACCTAAATCTTAACAGTTCCTCTTGAGAGCTAAACAATCCAATCGAGAGATTGTTCAACAGCTCTCGGCACACTCAATCGAGGCATTACATGTCGGAAGCTGAACCACCGATAAGAACCTAGGGCTAGGGTTTTGATGAGGAATACGGTTGGCTAATCATGGAAGACGACGTGGAGAGCTTATCGAACGTTATTAAATCGTACTCCGGCGACGAGATATCTGGAGCCAACGCCGAGGCCTCGCAGAAATTGGACGAATCGGACGCCGAAGGTGTTAAAGACGCTGCCGAGGCTGTAGATCAAACTGTTTCGTCTGTGAATAAAGTTATAGACGGGGAAGGTGGAAAATTTGACAATTTGGATGATCAAACGACCGAAGAGGCCTTGGTAGCGGATGTTGTGGGGAGTGAAATGATTGTGGCAGAAAGTGAGGATTCACACGTCGGGACTGAAGATAAAGAACTGGGTCGAGGCGGTGCTATTGAAAAAGTGGAATTTGAGACTGTGACGACAACTATTACGGAGACGATAGATGTGAAAATAGACCAAGCTGCGGAATTTAATTCAATTGGAAAAGTGGAGGAGACGAAGGATATGGTTAATGGACAAGAGAGTACTGAGATGCCTATGGGTGACAGTGATGGGGTAGAAGTTGAAGGTGTATCTGAAATTGGTGGAGTCAAGGAAGGAAAGACCGAGTTAGTTGATGAAGGGAGAGAGGCAAAGGGTGATGAAGTCAAAGCACAGAGTTTGCAGCTTGCAGTTTGTGAAAATCCAACAAGCGTGGTGGAGGGACATGTTGATATTTTAGATAAAGAGGAGATACCAGTGGTTGAAGTTAGAAAAGAGGTGTTGATGACAGCGGAACAAATTGAAGACGCCATTGTTGTTGGTAGACAGGAAAATATTAGCGAATTTAACGCTGGTGTGGAAATTGTTGATACAGATGCGTGTTGCAAGACTGAGGAAGTGAAAGAAGTAGACGATGTTGCGACTCTGGCTTCTGGAGGTAAATTGCCAGAGGATACGAATGTGGGCGCTAGTGTCTTAAACGGACCGAATTTAGAGAACACTGTTGATGAGCATGTTGATGTAAGTTTTGAGCATAGTGAACATACTGAGGCTAAACTAGTGGACGAGGAAGGCGACGTGGAAAATATTAATGATCCGAAGTCTGATGAGTTGGTGAATGAGCATTTTCATAGCCCGCATGACAGGGATGAGGTTGTGGCAGATATAGTTAGTGGGATGTCAGAAACTAAGATGTTAAATGAAGAGAACATGGTTATGGAAATTGCTAAAGACTCCAAGATCGAGGACAATGCTAGCCCAGAAAACAAAGATGTAAAAGATGTAGAATGCTTGGAATCTGCAATGTTGGTAGATGATTGTGCAAGCCTAGGGGCTCCTAACAATTCCAAGTTAGAGGATGCCGAGGATAAAGAGATGGATGATACTAATGCTCTCGAACATGCGAGTAAGAAGAATGAACTTATGGATGTTGAGTCTTCAAGGGAATCTTTATTAGGCGAGACTATTGAAGTCTCGGAAAGTAGGGGTAGTACACTCATAACGGAGGAGCATCCAGCGGGGAATATTAGAACCGAAACAGACCCAGGAGATGAAGCAGAACTGACAAAGAAGGATATAACTGACATTACAGAGCTTAGGGATGCCACTCTGGAAACAGAGGGCATCTGGCAGGGGATCTTGGGATGGATGAAGGAGCAAGAGAAGAAGAAGCAGAATCGACAAGGAAGGATGTATTGGAGGGGACCTCGTTGGAAAATAATATAGTATTTGGCATGGCGACCAATACGGTAGCTGATGAGCCCCAAGACGAAGTTGCCGGAGTTGATTCAGATGAAACAAGGAGTGGTGATGTGCCTGGTCCTAATTTGAATGATTCAGCTGGTGCTCCACAAGATGGGGAAGACATGAACATGGTAGCTGAGGAGGAGGATAAAAATACAGAGATTCATGACACTGAGATGGAAGCTGAAACAGATGTTGCTGAATCAGGAAAAACACCCGGGGGCAAGCGAAAGAGAGAAAACTTATCAAAGAGTCCTAGTACTAAGGCCACTCCAAGAGCATCAAAGAAAAGGGTAGGCGAAGATGTTTGTTTCATTTGCTTCGATGGCGGGGAACTAGTGCTATGTGACCGTAGGTAAGGTTTTCCATGTTATATGGTGAACTTTAAATTTCAACCAAACCACAATATGGGGCTGCTTCTTAGTCTAGTATTATGCTTTTTATTCATTATTTATTTTGTGAGTTTACAGAGGTTGCCCGAAGGCCTATCATCCATCATGTGTCAATCGAGATGAGGCATTTTTTAAATCTAAGGGACGGTGGAATTGTGGTAAGCTTGTGCATATCATTTCAACATGTAGGAGATGGTTTACTATCCACTTTAAGGTCTTGAAGAACAATAATTTCATCCTCATTATATTTCAACCCCACTGCATAGTTGTGGGCTAATTTGTCGTTTGTGGTATAGGTCGATTCTTTCATCATAGTTGCTGTTTACTGGTAACTTCTTGAGTTCTCCTCTCTAGAACAGATTAAGATAAGATACACACATATTGTGCATAACCTTCCTGAATTGGCTGTTTAGCTGTTGAACGTCCTCTTGTGATACTGATTGATTATATACATCAATGAATGTCAAGAGGTAAGAAACCTTATATAGAAGCTAATCATTTTCTTTCCTTTATCATCCAGGGTGGCATTTCTGTAGCACATGTGAGAAGAATGCCCGATATATGTGTTATACATGCACTTTCTCATTGTGCAAGGGTTGCATTAAAGATGTGGTCTTCTTTTGCGTCCGAGAAACCAAAGGATTTTGTGAGACCTGTATGAAATCTGTTAGGCTGATTGAGAATGGTGACAATGAAAACAAAGATGTAAGTGCTGTAATATCCCCTCTTCTGAATTTCGTCTAGTAGAGTGAACCCCACCCCTTCCTCTGTGCTTGCGATATGTTCTGAATGAGTTATCGAATTCCATTTTAAATATATTGCGGAAACTGCATTATTGGCACTCTCATTGCTGACTGCTAGTGTATCATTCGAATCTTTACATCGACACGCTATCTGAGTTCTTCTTTCGGTAAGCTGTTAATCTTGTTTTTGCTTCTGCGACTTTCGCAGGTTACTGTAGATTTTGATGACCAAGGCAGCTGGGATTATCTGTTTAAAGATTACTACATTGAATTAAAGGAGAAACTATCGCTCACATCAGCTGAGATTTCAGGGGCTAGAAATCCATGGAGGTTGGGGGATATGCTATCTGATCCTAGCAAAGAACCATTTGAAGCACGAGCTGCTGCTGACGATGGAGAATCTGGTTCGGATAATTCTGTTGAGAACTTGGCAAGTAACAGACCTAAAAAGAGAAAAATACGTAAAACGGCAAAGTCTACTCTTACTACTGGTGCTGCGCCTCGAGGCAAATCCGCCTCTTCTATTGAAAGCTCAGATTGGGCGTCAAAAGAATTACTTGAATTTGTTTCTTACATGAAAAATGGTGACACATCCGTGATATCTCAGTACGATGTACAAGCTCTTCTCCTGGATTATATCAAAAGAAAAAATCTCCGTGTTCCTCGGAAGAAAAGTCATATCATATGTGATGCAAGGCTTCAAAATTTATTTGGGAAACCTCGAGTTGGGCATTTTGAAATGTTGAAACTTCTGGAGTCTCATTTTCTCTTGAGAAGTGAGCAGAACGATGATGTTCAAGCAAGCTTTGCTGATAATGAAACCCAGCAAGATGTTGATGACAATAGTGAGCCCCCAGCAAAAGGTGCTAAAGATAAAAAACGAAAACCTCGCAGAAAGGGTCGGGGCCATCAGTCAAATCTCGAGGATTATGCTGCAATAGACAATCACAATATAAGTTTAATTTATCTGAGAAGAAAGTTGGTAGAGGACCTACTCAATGATGCTGAGAATTTCAACAATAAAGTGGTCGGAACATTTGTACGAATTAGGATATTGGGTAGTAATCAAAAGCAGGATCTGTATAGATTAGTACAAGTTGTGGGTAAGAATACTTCTTTTCACAAATTTAAGGCGTTTTCACATTTGTAATCAATTGGAAGGTTGACAGTTGCTTTTCTTTGCATTTCTACGCAGGTACAAGCAAAGGTCCAGAGCCATACAAAATCGGCAAAAGGACCACTGACATTATGTTGGATATACTAAATCTAAACAAGAGCGAAACTATATCAATTGATACACTCTCGAATCAAGATTTTACCGAGGTGAATGAATTTGACAGTGTAGTGTGTTACTGCTTTAAGGTCTCCTATAGGATACCATATCTGTCTGAATTGAGATTGTTAAAATTGTATCAGGAGGAATGCAAACGCCTTCGCCAAAGCATAAAATGTGGATTTATTAGTCGTCTGACTGTGGTAATTATACATATGCTGGCCTCTTTTTAACATGACACGAACTATTATTTTGCGGAGAGAAATAACATGTCTCGTTTTAGGGTGAGATACTTGACAAGGCCATGGAGATACAGGCGGCAAGAGTCGATGATGTATGTTCACTTTTAACTATATGTATTTGGATTTTAAAAAATATTTTACGTGTTGATAAACTGATTCTTGGTGCACATTCCTTTCTTGCGTTAGTAGATAAAGGGTTGCTAAATCTCACGTGTCTGATTGCGTTTGCCTTTGTCGTGATACTTGTTTCCCTTTTATATCTATCTTTTTTTCGGAGATCGTTAAATTTGTATTACACTTCAAGGGAGAGATAATGTTATTCGAATGAAGGTTATGGAAACATGTCAAAAAAAATTCTGGTAAATAACAATATCTTGCAAATATAGACATGGAAACAACATCGGCTGGCAAGCTCTCTGGATTGAGTATATGTAGATTCATTTTGTTGGCCAAGTTGTTAAGGGTGCATTTGTTATGCGGAATTCAATGCGGAAATGAAAAGTGTTGGTACGATACACGAAGCGTAAAGTACAATGGTTCAATGCATACCATTACACTTTTCTTTTTCTTTTCCGCATCGAAATCCTTACATTGAACGCACCTTAAATGAAAGGTTAACCATGTAAATTGATCCGTTGATGTTTGTGGTTGGAACTGCTTTTATTTTCATTACTTTGTTTAATATTAATTCTTGGTGGTATTCAGTGGCTGGAATCAGAGACAATGAGGCTAAGTCATCTTCGTGATAGGGCGAGTGATCTAGGGCGTCGAAAGGAATATCCTTTTATGCTCTATTGTGTGTTGCTTGCTTTATATATAGATATATCTAAATATGCCACTTCTGGTAATTTTGCTCTTGCTTTGATGGCTTGTTGTCACCTTCAATGTAAAATTGATCCCTTAACCAACATTTGCACGCTTAGAGAATGTGTTGAGAAATTACAGCTCCTAAAAACTCCTGAAGAGCGTCAGCGAAGAATGGAGGAAATTCCGAAGATAAACTCTGATCCAAATATGGATCCCAGTCATGAGTCAGATGACAATGAAAGCGAACCTGAAGACCCTAAACGAGGTTTGTTACTATCCCTTCTCTACTTGATTTGTTCATCAATCTTCAAATATGATCAATTTTATATAACCATGTTAATATAATAATTCACGGCCCGGTAGATGTTTTCACGCCATCTCGAACTTCAAGCTTTAATCAACGTGCTCGGGGGCCAATTTCCCCTGTTTCCGACAAAGACTCTTGGAGCAGCTCTAGCAGGGAATTAAGTAGAAACATGCCTGGCAATAGCAACTTATCTCTCAGTTCGAGTCAGATAACTGATACGGCGAGCGAAAACTTATGGAACCCTGAAAGAGACAGACGAATGAGAGAATTGAACGTCGCAGAAAATATCAAGATTAAGAAAACAGAGCCTCGATACGAATCACTTTCCGCTGCTGCATCGTCTTCAACCTTACTACCACAATCGCCTGTGGCGAAAACAGAGCCTCCTACTGTGAAGATCAACGAATCGGAGAAGATGTGGAATTACAAGGATCCTTCTGGGAAAGTACAAGGGCCCTTTTCAATTGTGCAGCTGCGTAAATGGAACAACAATGGCTATTTCCCCGCTGATCTTAAAATCTGGAAAGTCAATGATGTACAGGAGAACCCTATTCTCCTAAGCGATGCATTAGCAGGAAAGTTCCCCAGAGAATCGCCAGTTGCTATCAATACGTCTCCTTTAGCTGCTACTAACCTTCGAGTTTCGCAAGAAGATAGACAGGGATCAACTGCTGCGCAAATTTCTGGGTCCATGTCGAAATTACCTTCCGAGAAGTGGGCCAGGAGCGAAAGTACGAATCTACCCTCTCCTACCCCTATGCAACAGAGTCCCTTCACGATTCAGTCACCTGGGGTTAATAATGCAACCGTGGTTCAGTCTCTCCCATCTCCTACTCCTACTTCGCCCAACGTAGCGTTGGCCAGCAGCGTGGTCAGCCCGACGCCTAACTCGCAAGAGAATGTTCTAATGGGTTCTGCCGATTTACTGCGAAGCCAAGCAACAATCACGGCGAGCGGGCCGTCGAATGGAGCTCCGATGGGTCAGAATCTTCAGATCGACCCGCAAAATTGGAGCGGCGGTCCACAATCCACGCAGCCCTTCTCTCAGGGCTACAACTGGGGCCCGCCAATTACTCAAAATCCCGGGGCGAACTATTCGAGCTCGGGCCACCAGACAGTCGGGATTCAGCCCAATTACTACGGAGCCATACCGAGCAATCAACAAGCTACGCCCGATGCTGCTGCTGCAACGCCCGACGGGAATTCGAACGTGAAGTGGGCCCCGCAAATGCAGCAGGGTAATAATCCGAACGTGATGAACTGGGCCCCACAGATGCAGCCCGGGAACCACCAGCCCGTTCACGGTTGGGGTAATAACGTTGCTGCTGGGAATATGAACCCGGGCTGGGCTCCGTGGGCCGGAGGCGGGTGGGTCGCCCCGGGTGGGAACCAGGGGTGGGTCGGCGGTCCGCAACCCGCGAACCATGACCCGACCGGCGGCAGTGGTGGGAGGCCGTGGAACAATAGGCAGCAGACATATGGTGGTGGTGGTGGTTCTTGGAAAAGGGAAACTATATGTCCTTATAATGCTAATGGGAGGTGTAGGAAGGGATCAAGATGTGATTATCGCCACGTTTAGAATTTCTTGGCGGTTCTTTTAATTTGATTTTTAAGTGGGTAGATAAAATATATGGTTGCAACATTTGGGTTTTTTGTAATAACTTGAAATAGTGTTTTATCTCGTTTAGGTTATTTTAGGACTCTGCAAAAGACTATTGATTTCGTTTCGGTTTTTGTTCTTCTGTAGAGCACACAGTTCCCAAAAACATTAGAAGCTTATTATAGCATACAAATGTTGGACCACGACAAGCAAGATTAGAACAAGGTAACACCAATTGCCATTAGGACAAAACAAAGGTTCAATTGGAAGTCCTAATGGAGTTTGGCTGAACTTTTCTAGCTCGACAAGGAATAGGGCAAAGCTCAAGCTCTGATTGGAGCCATTATTTACTACAGCTGCTATATTAACGTCAACTGATTTTCAATTTTCAAATGTTAAATCCACTAGTTGGTTGATTCGAAGTGTTCGTTGGCATGCTATGAGTGCAACGTTATTCTTCATTTAAATTTTTGTATGAGAAGGGAAGCACATCTTGGGTGTTTGGTCTAGTGGTATGATTCTCGCTTCGGGTGCGAGAGGTCCCGAGTTCGATTCTCGGAACACCCCTATTTCCCTTTTTGATGTTTTGTATTGGTATGTATGGCTTGTTACCTATCCAATTGGGTATAACCCAACTCCAATTAATAAATACGTAGCATAAAATAAAATTTTATTGTACGTAATTAGAGTTGTTAGTATGTTAACATGGTTGGGCCGGGGTAGTGTGTAAGAATGTCACTTGTTAAAATTTAAATAGTGTTGGATTATACCCAATTGGATAGACAAGTCAAAACTTTTTTTTACACCTTATATTATTTGTTCTAATTAATAATAAAGGATTTCTATTATCTTTAAATTTTGTAATGCTTCATTCATATTGCCATTTCTTAGACACACACACACACACACATACACACACACACACACACACACACATATATATATATATATATATATATATATATACATACACGTTTTTAACAAATAGAAAACTTGAGCTCTGAAAAATCGGTCAATATAAGATACAGGAGGTTTGCTATTGTGCACAACCACGTTGAGCAACCACCGTGAGCATCATAACTGATTTCGCAATTATATTTCTTTTTCTTCCACTCTAGCACCGCCATCACCTCCGTTGATCATCTCAGCTCCCTCGTAACCTTCGTTGTCCATATTCCACGTACTTATTTATCAGAAATTCATCATCCCAGCTTCTACGAGAAAATTACAATATACTATGAATTTCTGATAAGTAAGTGCGTGGAAGATGGACAACGAAGGTTACGAGGGAGTTAAGCTGGTCAACGGAGGTGATGACAGTGCTAGAATTGAAGAAAAAGAAATATAATTGCGAAATCAGCTATGGTGCTCACCATGGTTGCTCACCGTGGTTGTGCACCATAGCAGACCTCTAAGATATTGTGTAAACTATATAAATTCAAATGATGGTCGAGATCCATCAATAAAAGATCACTTAATTAACCGGTGATATTGTAATAATGAAATTATATCATGTATAACGAAATACTCAATCTACGGATACTTCGTAGAATTCAACTTAAATATTTCCCAAGTGCAAGAAACTTTCAAGTTCTCAACCAAAAAAAGTTATATTGAGATCAACACCAAGAGTTCTTGGTTGAGTAATTTCTTGTTGAGATATGTATGAGAAAGCGAACACCAAAATTTCTTACGATGATAATGAAATTAGAGACAGATTCGAGGCAAGCTCAATTTTAACAAGAAAAAGTAAAAAACAGTTGAGTTATTTTTTTGGAGAAATCATTCATGAATCATTGTGAGTTGTAAAAAAAATTAACTGACATCTACACATAAATACCTAATTGAATAAAATTTTTATACATAGGTATCATGTTAGAAAATTTTCTAGATAGGTACCCGATTTAATTTTTATCAGTTTCTTTAGTCGTGATGTACCTTCTCGTGTGTGTATGACATACCATAACATATTGATGTAGAGTACCTAAATGTGTTCGTACGACGTACCTATGTTTTAATAGGGCGTTATGTGCTAATACGGCGTACCATTTTCTGTTACATAGGGTACCAAAATGTGTTGTATGGCGTACCTGCGACGGATCGGGTGCCTGCAAAAAATTTATAGGTACCTACATATAAAAAAAAAATCCTGACATAGTGCTAAATTACAAGTTTTTTACAGATGGTATTTATGTGTAAAGATCCAAAAATTAATGAATTTATTATTTCGTATGAGATCTATAAGAATTATAAAGAAATATATTATCTTACAATTCTAATGGATTATTAATTTAAAAATGCATCATCGATGATCTGGCCAAAAGTATTATTTTTAATGAGTTTATTAAATGAATACTAATCTATCAAAAATCTATCATGTATAACACATATACCTATGCATTGTAACTAATAAATAACACACACATATATATACATAATCTATGCATCACAGTCCCAGCCATGGCGATGTCAGTAGTTTACTTGAAAGAAACAACGTAATCATTGTTAACTAGGAATGAAATGGATGCGCATTATTTCCTTCTTGGAAATATAACTACACCAATTTCTTCACACACATACACACATATATATATATATATATATATATATATAGGAATAGTCGTCGATAATATAGTCTGAGATTATTGTTAATACACATACCAAAAGGAATAACTATTTTGATTATTCACGGCTACAAATTCTTGAATTGTTTTACTCACGTTGATCCCACAACACCTAACAAATACCGTCAAATTCAAACCATCATTTTGTGCATAAAATTAAATCTCGTTGGATTTGATTATATACATACAATTGGCACTTAGGACAAATTAACGTATGACATCACCATCAACGTATATATATATATATATATGATTCAATTAATAAATGCGTTGACACATTTCCATTGAAGTATCGAATCAAACATCTACTTCATGCATGCGAAGAAAAAACAGACAAAAACCCATTGCCATTTACAGAAAGTCTTTGCCTTTTTCTCACACATTTGAAGCTAAACAAAAATAACCATTACTCGAAAATATCCGACAAGTATTGCATGCATGCAATAAAAAGCGAAGCCCAAAGACTTTTTAAAAAAGCAGATACAGAAAAAGAAACATCTCACACTGCAAACCTTTCGCAAATTCTTTCTTTAACATGATTACAAGAAAAGTTCCTTACAACCAACACACAGTACATCAGATACTCTGATAGCATAGGAAAAAGGTAGCGAAGGAAAAAGAAATCACACATACTAAAAAGCTAAAGAACCCTCTTACAGCCCCAAACAAACCCTAGCTTTACGGGTCGGGTCAAACGGGTCGAACCAACTGCATAGGCTCAAAGGATTCTTCTACAAATGGTATTTAATAGTTATGCCGAGGAGTATAGGCAGGCACAACCAAGAAATACCAAATTGTTTAGTCCCAAAAAAAAAGAGGATAGAGAAAAAAAAAGACAGTACTAGGACAAGAAAGAGAAGAGACCGAAAGACGAGCTTACTAGGTGTAATAATTAGAAATGGGATTTTCTTTGATATGTGTCTGTGTTTTCTCAACCCTTGTCAGTGAACTAAAACCATGCTAATGATCTTACTTACCTATGTAATAACCTAGAAGCTATAAAAGCAGCTGCTTTTTGATCTAAATCTCAAGTCTCATGGCGATGATAATGATTATTTTTTATTCAGCGACGAAAGAAATGGCTTATTACTATCATTGCTGCGTTTGCGATTACCGATGACAGTGAACTGAACACTTCGTTTACTGCCGTTTCTCGGTGGGTCGAAGCAAACTGGTAAGAACTCATTCGTATCGCATTCAAAGATGGATCCTTTGAAGTTGTTCACCAATGCTTCTTTCCCCTACAAATCAAACAAACATATATAAAGACCAATGCGTAGGTTATGTTGTGTGCCTATGGTGTAAGAATGTAATAAGTATATCATATGCCTGGATTTTAGCAGAGACGATTTCGATCCTCTTTGGCCAATCGCTCCATTCAGAGATGTCCCAGTTTTTGCCGTGGAAAGCATCGTAGAACTCCCATGCCGATTTAGGGCTTGTGAAGTTGACGAATGCAAAACCTCTGCTGTTCTTAGTGCTGTCGTTAGCAAAGATAGTCAGATCAATGTTTATACAGACACCAAAATACTTACTCTCTTGCAAATCAACCTTTTTAGGGATGGAAGGTAAATAACAGAAAAACAGCCATTGTAATGACATACCGAAAATCGAATGGCAGGTATAGAAAGTCATAGGCAGTAATAACATTATCATCGCCGTTATGAGTTCTTCTTCCCTCGTCGTTTTCAGACATGCAGAACCCATCTAAGATGCCCATAAGCTTCCAACGTCTGTGCGTACAAATAAAGAGAGATAAAGATCAGAGAATATACACATAGGGTAATATATATATCGATATTACCAAGTTAACACTCACGGGCAAGCATAGGGTATGTTCTTTATCATAACAGTGGTCTTCTTTTCTCCGGGCACTAAAGGCATCACCGATCTATTGCTCCTTTGCTTACCACGACGGTCCGTAACAGTACGATCGACGGCGGCGGCCCTTCTCCGGCCATTCGACCATGATGTGTCGCTAGAGCACTTAAACCCATATCTTCCTCTTCCTCTTAGAGCACCCCTCGGCCCTACGATCGTCTGATCGGAAAAGCCCCTCCACGGCCGAGGTTTGGTACTCGCCGCCGTGCTCCCATGGTTCGCGGTAGAGGCGGCATGACTGCTCAAGTTGGTCCGAGATGTATCGTCGTTTCGGGGCTGAGCTAAGAAGTAGTAACTGTAGCTATAGTTATGATTCGGATTCGACGACATGTGTATGTACGGTTGATAGGGTCCGTAGAGAGGCGGCGGAGGGCGTACGGCGGCGGCGGGGGCATAGGGTGGTGGGCCCGGGTATATCCCCGGCGGGATAGGGGTATATGCCGGCGCTTTAGGGTTTAGAATTGTGGTGCTTGAAGAAGTGGGGCGTGGTTTCATGGTTATAGTATTTCTACAGAGAGAGAGAGAGAGAGAGAGAGAGAGGGTTTAATGAAGAGAGAATATGTCTGAAGATTTAATGAAGAGAGAAGAAGGTTTGAGAGGCGTTCCTTTTTGTTGTATCTATCTGTAAAAGAACACACAAAAGGTGGAGATTGATTGTTTTATTCGTATTTTCTTGCAATAATATACAGTTATGCCATAAGCCACAGGCCCACGGATAGAAAATTTTAATTTTTAACTACGCTTTGAATAGTTTCATGAACTTATCTTCTTCTTTTTTTAACCTAAAGTTTGATTTACTGCCACACGCTTTTACGTATACTGAATAATTGATACAACTTATATCGGTGTACGGAGCATCTCAAGCGATCCTTAATTTTTTGTAAAATACAGAGATAGAGTACGTTTCTATTACAACGGTACTCTATATTTAACAACGTGTTGATTAGCATAGAAACTCTAATTTTAGAGTACACGCAATTTTAAACACAAAATTAGAGTTGCAGTCTTTATTTTTTAATTAATAAAATATATTTCATTTATATCGAAATATTTGATATTTTCTTATAATAATAAAATTATTTCATTTTCTTTTATTTATTGATATTTTCCTTTTATTTTATGAAATTTTAGTTAAGTAATATGCTAATTTTATAATGTATTAATAATTATAACATATTTCTAGTGAGCATCTCCAACGCACCGCATAAAAATACAGGTAATATTACACAATAATACAGTTGTTACAATGCTTTTACTCCAACCCATAAACTCTATTTCTAAACTAGTTTTCACTCCAACCCATTAACTCTATTTTTACACTAAAAATCAAATTCATATATATTACTATCATAATTGACTTATTAAACTTTATTATATAAAATAAAAAAGTCAATGTATTTTAATTATTAATATTTAAAAATTATATAAATGATAAAATTAGCATATTATTTAAGTTTAATTTTATTATATTAAATAAAATTATATTATTCTTAATTTTATTTGTAAGATAATAGTGTATCAAATATTTAAATATAATAAAATATGTATTATTAAAATAAATATAATAAATAGAAATTAAAACTCTATTTTTATGTTAAAATTGTGCATACTCTAGATCTGGAGTTTCTCTGCTGATCAACACAATATTTGTGTTAAATATAATCTCATTGGAGTAGAATCGTACTCTATCTTTGTGTTTTACACAAAACTCAAGTACCCGTTGGAGATGCTCTTATAAAATAAAGTTTAATAAGTCAATTATAGTAAATATACAAATTTGATTTTTTTTAGTGTTAAAATAAGAGTTAATGGGTTGGATTAAAAATTAGTATAGAAAATAGAGTTTAAAGTACCGTAACAATTGTATTATTGTGTAAATTAAATTTATTTTTATGCGTGGGTTGACTCTTAGAGCATCTCCAATGCAATGCATAAAAATACAGGTAATATTACACAATAATACAGTTGCTACAGTGCTTTTACTCCAACCCATAAACTCTATTTTCTACACTAGTTTTCTCTCCAACCCATGAACTCTATTTTTACACTAAAAATCAAATTCCTATATTTTACTATCATAATTGACTTACTATACTTTATTATATAAAATTAAAAATTCAATGTATTTTAATTATTAATATTTAAAATTACATGAATGATAAAATTAGCGTATTATTTAAATTTAATTTTATTATATAAATAAAAATTATATTATTTTTAATTTTATTTGTATTATAATAGTGTATCAAATATTTAAATATAACAAAATATGTATTACTAAATAAATATAAATAGAAATTAAAACTCTATTTTTGTGTTAAAAATTGTGCGTACTCTAGATGTAGAGTTTCTCTGCTGATCAACACAATATTTGTGTTAAATATAGAGTCCCGTTGGAGTAGAATCGTACTCTATTTTTGTGTTTTACACAAAAATGAAGTACCCGTTGGAGATGCTCTTAGTGCGGTAAATTGTCATTTGTGAAACAAAATATTGTGTTATCTTAAACTTGAAAAAAACTTAGCTTATTCACTAAATATTAACATGCTTAAATAATTAAGAACAAGTCGAAACATAGAAAATTGAGCTCGGTTTTTTTGCGTGCTTCGATCTATTGAATTGAGTAAATGGCATGAAGATTCAAACCTCAATCATCAGGCGATCGGCGGTGATTAGCTGTTAGTCCTAAATCTTTAGCGGCGTGCAACGCCGTAAAACGATCGCTTAACTACCGTCAACGGCGGTTGAATTACCTGAAAGAAGCAGTGGAAAAAGAAGTATATTGGATGAACAAGCATTGAAGGCTTGACGTTCCATTTAGCAATGTCCGATCTCGCGGGCGTAGATTCGTCTGCTAAAATCGACGATCAGGATTTGAGGAACGGTGAAAAGGCAGAGAGATCGATAGATTCGGATCCAGAGTTCTTCAGTTGCTTGCTCCAGCCATCGCCGTCCGATTCGGATCCGAATTACGTGGGAATTAGACGCCTTTTGCTGTATCGCAAAGCACAAGCAGGTGTTCTTCGCCGCAAGGTAGTAGTTTCTCTTTTTTATTGAGGACGGATGTTCCCTTGTTGTCGACTGTCGGTGTAGCTAGGTGCCTTTTTGTTATATATCTGTTAGAGCAAATTCTGAATGCGAATCACGAGCGATATGTATGGAAATGGAATATCAAGGTTTGTGTATTGAGTCTATGTTTCTGAAGGAGATTGGATCGGAAGTATTGAACTTGGCTTCAGTGTAGAGATGGCAGCCCCGAAATTTGAGTAATGATGGCAATTGTAAATTACAATCAAATCAATATTTTGAATGAAACAGTCATCTACGAAAAAACTTATGTAGGAGTTGTGATTTGGGCTAAAATCTTGTGTCATTCTGATGCATCCTTGTGATTGTCATTGATATTCAATCGTAGAGGATTTGCATTCCCTGATTGTGAATCTTAGCATTCCCATTGTATTTTCTCCCGTAATCCTTGTTTGTAAAACACGTGCGGTTCCGTTACTTTTTTATGGGAAATATCTGTACGTCTTTATACCCTTTTAGTTTAGTTGTTTACGGAATCTGCCTGGTCAATTTCTCTTCATCATTTTGGTATAGGACTGGAGAGTCAATGGAAAGTCTTACGTGGCCTATCGAAATTTTATTAATAGACCAAGAAATTGGGAGACGTTGCAGACACCAAGTCGTCCGAGCACGCCTGGAAACAGGTTGCTATATTTTGGCTCTGTTTGCTATGACTCTACTTCAACTTGATATTCTGAAGTCTTCGTGAATTTTTGTGCTGCTCAAAACTTGATTCTTGTTTGGTGGGTTATCGGGCACTTAATTAAAAGTTGCTCGCATATATTCTTCACTGTTTTGTTATTTAAGTTTGTGTTCCATACAATTCTCACATCAGGTTTGTTTACTGGTTGATGCATCAGTGAACGATGGGTTGGTCCAAGTCCTATTTCCCGCTTCTTGGAGACAGATAGCTTCAATAGTAGCAGGGTATGTCCTAACCCTTCAGAACTCGAAAGGTGGCCATGTTTAGAAGGGAGAGGTCCACATATTTATTATCATATCTGATCTTCAATATATGCAGGATTTACGAAGTTTTAGCCATCTCAGTCATAGATCAAGTCTTAGTTCCCATGCAAGTGATTATGAGTACCCACGTAAAAAGGGCGAAGCTGCTTATTCTTTTGTCGGGATGCATTGTATTTTTGACCAATGCAAATCAATGGGTATACAATTTATCAAAAAGATCAAATCTTAGCTTACTAAATCTCTTTCATTTTGTTGGTCACAAATATTGCTCTGTTAGAACTTACGTTCCAGTTGTTTACAGTTACTGTAATAAAGTTTGGGCATATGAGCTCGGACTTGTTGGCTTATGGGGCATCAGATGGCAGCTTGACTGTATGCGACGTCTCGACGCCTCCATCGGTATTGAAACAGTTAACAGGACATACGAAAGATGTTACAGGTTGGATGGATCACTACAATCTTTTTTCTCTCAACGTTTTGATTACTTTTAGTTAGATTCTTAGTCTCGAACAGATAAGCTATGCGACGAATTACATTTATTTCCTTTTTGAGTTGCAAACTGGTTTTACTTTGTGCCAAAGTTACATTAATGTAATAGGGACTATGCTTTGCTTTCAGATTTTGACTTCTCGACCAACAATCAGTACATTGCATCTGCATCAGTTGATAAGACAGTAAGAGTATGGGATATCTCAAAAGGCTTATGCATGAGAGTAATTTATGGAGTTTCATCCCAACTTTGTATCCGCTTTCATCCCGTGAGTACTTGGTGAAAACATATATTTCTCGAAAATTCGTTGATTCTTTATTTCATAACTCCATATACATTTGCAGGTAAACAACAACTTTCTTTCAGTTGGCAATGCGAATAAAGAGATTATGGTACAAAGAATTCTAATTTCCTTTTTAATTGCATCTAAAATATACTAATTGCTATTCTCCTATTTTGAAATACTAGAAATCAATGCCTTGCAACCTCCCAGCCTAACCATACATGAAAATCCACTTCACGGTCCATCTTATGTTTCAGGTGTTCAATTTTAGTACCGGAAGAACAATCAACAAGGCGAGTTTTGACAGTGAGGTAACTGCTATGGACCATGACCACACCGGCCAATTCATTTTCTGCGGGGACGCCGAGGTAATTTCCATTATTTTTTTTTTTCCAAATTTCCTTACACTTGCAATTCAATAAATCTTACCAATTACTATTCTATTCAGGGATGTGCATACTCGATAACGATGAACTCACACACTGGCGCCCTATCTCGCTCTCACCGCTACAAAAGCAAGTCGAAGCATAGATCTCCAATCACAACCGTTCAGTACAGGACCTTCTCTTTGCTTTCTCGGGGGCCCGTTTTGCTGACATTTTGTCGCGATGGAACGTTGTCGTTCTTCAGGTTCTTTCTTCATTGACATACGTAATCTTGTTCTCTCTCTTTTTTTTTCTAACATCAATTGCCAAGTGGCTTTATAATCAGTTACATATGATGCAACAGTGTTTCCCCGGAGATCCAAGGCTACTTAACACTTCGATGTTCGCTGAAACTGGCGCCACGTCTACATAGCATCCGTGCCTCCTTTTGCCCTTTGCTTTCCCTGGAGAAAGGAGAGTACATTGGTAAACTCTTCATACGTAGTTTCATGCCCATTTTTCTTCTTTTTTTCAAGCTTATATATGAGGAAGGCTGCTTCTGTGGTTCTTATATATATATATATATATATATATATATATATATATATATAATATATATATCCATAAAGATATAAATGTTCCTCTTTTTTTTGTTGAAGATAGTGAGAGTTTAATAATAGCCTTTTTTCATCTGTGCAGTTGCTGGAAGTGAGGACACTAATGTATACTTTTACGACTTAACACGGCCTAAGCACGCGTGTGTGAACAAATTGCAGGTTTCTTCTTGGGGGACAAACTCTTTTAATAATTCGAGTTTTTAGGGGGGAGGAATATAAACATATATATATATATATATATATATATATATATATATATATAGAGTGTTTTTTTGTTTAATTTTATATATTTATATTGGGAAATTGCAGGGGCATGGGTACCCTGCCATAGGCGTAGCTTGGAATCACGGTGAGAATTTGTTGGCGTCTTCAGATTTTGGTGGCACTGTTATTGTATGGAAAAGAGCAAAGACTAATTAGGAAATAGCACTACTATACTAATTGTTTTAACACCCAATGTATAGTAGAGTAATATTTTTTCACGAAACAAATACAAACGAAATGCTTCTTTCCCTCTGACAAACTAATCCGCTCTTAAACTGTAGTTAACTTTCATTTACCTCGTGCGAAGTATTAGGAGTATTTTTAATTCCCTCCAATTAATATATTAATCGAAACAGGTGAATGCATATTATTTAAAATGGCTGCTATGCAAATATTGACAGTTATGTCAATAATGATGGTTTTGAAAGATGAATTATTGTTATAATATTTTGAAACCGTGGAAGTATCGAATAATAACTAATATTATACAATTATTCTATTGAATATAGGTAATATGTCCACAATCCGTTTATAGTCTAGTTGGTTAGGGTACGAAGTCCCGGCAACCGAAAAATAAATAATTTTCATTTTAGTTTCTTCTATATTCAACTCTACTATAGTTACCCTTTTAGTTTTTCTTTTTTCCTTTTATTTGTTCCAACTTAGATAAAGGTTTTATTATAACTAGACTTTCTTGCACACCCGATGTGTGTGCTTAAAATATAATTATATTGAAATTATTGTAAATTTTAAAATCATAATTTCTACTGTTTAAGATGAGATATAAATTTTAAATATATAAAAAGAAACTTAGTTTTAGAAGCATAAGTGCAGTAAATGAAAATTAGGAGTGATATGAAAATTACTTAATTAATTAAATTATAAATGAGGGACTAAATTGCAAATATTTTACAGACCAAATTGAGACAGTTTTATCCACCCCTCACCAATTATATAATATACTAGTATAATATGCACATTCTAACGCATGTGCGCCAATAGGAGCAGTTATCGAAATTAGCAATTTTTCGTAATGGCAGTTTTCATCATGATTATCAGAAATGAGCAGTTTTTTTAATGGCAGTTTTTTAATAAAATAACACTTGTCAATTTATTAGTCATTAATAGATAACAAAATTGACACACCAAAGCAGTTACTCTAATGGTAAGGCCTTAATAAAATAGAAAGATAAGTATAGATTTTATTGTGATGAATATAATGGTATAGATTTTATTGTGATGAATCAAACGATAATCACCTAACAATTCCGAAGAAGTTAAAGCCGCAATCAAACGTGGTCAAATTATTACACAAAAATACTACTACTATTACAAAGATGTTAACGCTTTACATTCATATCACAACCCTAACAATTCACCATCTGTGTGGCATACTTACCGTTAGAACATATATACTTAAAACATTCGAACGTGCACAACATAACTAAGCAACTTAACATAATACACCTCTACAACAAACTCACATAAAATAAATAGTACACATCGAACCCACGCCATCGAATACCCACCAAAGGTCCACCACAGTTCCCTTGCGTTGTTTGGTTCCGACGATTTCTTTGCTTTTGCCTTTTACCTCCTACGGCGTTTAGTGTCCACCTGACCAATATTGAGAGCTCTATCTTCTTACAAAAACTTTGTAAATAGATATTTATGGTAGTTAACTATGGCGCAAGATGAAGTGGATATATAAGCGTAATGCTTTCAGAATATGTAATCACGGAGATAGCATTCAAATGATGTCCATGATATAAGACGAGAAGTTTGAATAATTATGGAGCACAATAGGAATTTTAAGGAAAAAAACAAAAATCGAGCGGCTGTAAAGAATGATATTCTTTGGCACATGTCATATGTTACGAAGCTTATAAGCCCATTATTGGTAAAAGTTACTCTTTTTTTTCTCCTAGACCAACTCATTTTAACAAGAGAAGCTCCTCAAAGAGTTTTTCCTCTCTAAATACTAGATAGCTTACTTTTGCAAGAATCTCACAGGAAAAGTTAAACTTTATGTTTAGATACCACTAAAAGCCAAATGGAATCTTAATAATTACCTTCTCCTCGGCATGTCTAGTGGAGACATGTGAGTTATGCAAGTTGTGATTCTCGGAAGAGCAGTTGTGGCAGTAAAAGTGATCAAGTCTTTTGGCTTCCTCGGGGCTCATGTCTATACAAGTTGGATGAAACCTGAATCATAAGTTCAGTGCAGTAATTTATACAACAGTAAAGAAATCAAGATTACAACTGAAATTCGCTGCCTCGATTCGAAGTGAAAAAGAAACGATGTACTCAAAAAACAAAAGCATTCTACAAATGTAAGATCAGTAAGAGAAAAAAAAAACCCTCGTACGCTAATAGAAAGTGATTCCATATCCACTAGAGAGGTAACTCACCAATCACTGCATCCTTCACACTGAACCATAAGATCATCGGGATTATAAGGCATCTCGCATTTACAATACCTGAATCATAAGAGGTTTGTCCTTCATTTAGTGCTTATGATCAAAGAACATCAAAACATGGAAAACCGGTCAGATTTAGTACTCAACACTGCTGGACGTGCAAGAACGTTCAGAAGAAAGACAACACAAACGAATAGTAAAGCGTACACAGCAACCCTGTCTGGATTAAATGCGCCGGTCGTGGAATTGTACTCGAATCTGCAGAAGAAATCATCGTTCCCAACTGCATCGAGCTTCGTGTAGCTCTTGAAGCTGTGGACCTTGCATTTAGCCTCTATCGTATCAGCACTCTGTATGTCGTAATGATCAGACAAGAACACTTCCTTCGACCCGTGGAACTGCCTTCGACCACCAATGGACTCTTCTGGGCGATAATACCAACGAACGTGGACCTTCACGTTCGCTCCTCGACTATCTCCTTCGATCCTCTCAATCCTCGCCACGTAGGATGGCTTCGACGGGTCTGAAGGCCTCAAAAGAACACAGTCCTCCGCTGCAACAGAGATAATTTGGCCCTAACTAAACGGTATGTAAACTTCGACCACTCAATTTGGGCAAGAAGATGCTAGAAAACATCAATTGAGAGAAAGGCAAGGCCTTTATGTCTAATCTACCCAAGTAGTAAGCACCTCTAGAAGTTGCAACACAGCATAACTTTACACCGAAAAGTAATGTCCATTTAGCCACTCAACTCAAGCAAGTAAAAAAACAGGGGAAACATCAAATTGAAGCGCTGATGCAGCTCTGATACATCAATCACCCAAAATAAAAGCATACTGCAACGAGCGGTAAGCCCAAATTTACGATTGCCCTAAAATCAAGAAACTAGCTAGCTTCCCACCATCCTTTTTAAACTAAAAATTAAGATCATAATCTTATATTGAGCTAGACATGCGAGGTATGGGAAGATCAAACCGAAGGAACTCACGGCGGACGGTTAAGTTGATATGTTTGACGGTGTAGGAATCGAGTGTACGGCGGCCAGCCTTGGGTTTAGCCATGTACTGCTAAGCAACTATGCACCTGAGGGAGCGTCGCGTGGCGTTCACGCGTGTGAATGAGAGATTGTGTCTTTCTATCTATGGCCTACGACCAAAATCGCGGAATAATACTATTGCTTGAGATTTTTCTCTTCGGTTTTGCTCTGCTGTCTCGCGGTGTAGATGCGCCGGATTGTGTTCCGTTATTGTGATTTGTTGGGTCGCTGAGGTGTGAATGTGAATATTAGGAAAATTGAGGGTAAAATCGAAGAACAAGAGAAATAAAAGATGAGAGAGACTGCCTAGAAAAATGAAAAATTAAGTTATTAGAGAATCTCAGACGGTTACTTAATTTTTGTACATGTCTCTGCTCCAATTGAACTACATATCTAATACAAATATTGTATTGGATAGCAAGGATACTTTAGGGGGTGTTTGTTTGAGGTAGGGATAGCAATGGGGCGGGGCGGGGGCGGGGATCTAATCCCCGTCCCCGTCCCCACATTCGGGGACGAAATCGTCCCCGTCCCCGCGGGGATCCACGCGTGGCGGGGATTCCCCACGGAGATTCTCCGCCCCTTAATTTTCTTTAAAAAAATAATATCTTTAATATAATATATAAATTTGAATATATTTTTGTTATAAATATTATATAAATTATAATTTTATATATTATTTGTATTAATTTAATATTTTTTGTCTATATTTTGATATTATTTTACTGTTATTTAAATCATAATGTAATATTATATATATTATAATATATAAAAGAGAGTTCGGGGATGGGGCGGGGATCCCACGGGGATCCCACGGGGAGACTTCCCCGTCCCCGCCCCACGGGGATAAAATCTCGGGGATTCCCCGCCCCATTCGGGGCGGATCCCCGCGGGGACGGGGAATCCCCGCCCCATTGCCAACCCTAGTTTGAGGTGATCCTCCAAAACATCACGTGATATTCACATCACCTCATCATCACTGAGTTTGTTACTTGGAGGTGATGAGTCACCACAGTAATGAAGGATCACCTATGTGATCGAAATGGTGTGATATTTCAACTTTTAGATCATCCCCAAAAGGTAGGTGATCCAACGGTGATGAGGTGATATTTGAAATTTTTATCTAGACAATATTAACCATGATATTTTAATATTTATTTCTTATATAACCTTATTCATATTTTAAATTATGTAACTTTTTAAATCTTAAAAACATATTTAATAATTAAAACTATAAAATAATATTGATAATTATATAATAGACTTATAATTTAATGCTTAAAAAATTTTAAACTCGATACTAAAACATTGATCATTATTGCGTAAAATATCATCACAACATAAAAATATTAATTCACATTACCTAAATAATATACGTAGGGTTAAGTATGTCATTTATGCAATATCACTCCACTTATCACCGTGATTAATCAAACATAATATTCCAACATAACCATGATATGCGAAACAAAATATCACCCCGGCACAAATGCAATGATGATATATCACTTTGATCCACATCACAGTGATACTCACATTACGGTGATGCGAGTATCACCGTGATGTTAGAGTACACACAATGTCAAAACAAAATTATGTTGTACTTTTTATTTATTTTTATTTTATTTAATAAAGATTTAATTATATTTAAATATTCTTATGATAACAAAAGTAAAAGTAATGTTAATTGTCTTTTACTTATTGATATTTTCCTAATAATTAAATGATGTTTTTATATAATTTAAGTAATTTTAAATATCTATTATAATTTATGGAACTTTTAGTTATTAAAATATAAAGTTTAATATATGAATTTGATTTTTAGATTACAAAATAGAGTCAATGACTTGGAGTAAAAATTAGTGTGTTTATGGATTGGAGTAAAGGACAGTAGCAATTGTAATAGGGTCCTACTATTCACACCCCCTACACCACTCTTTACACCCCCTTAACACTTGATTTTTGTAATAATAATTTTAAATAATCACATGATACAACAGAAAATATTTTTATTAACTTATTTTCCGTTAAGTCAATAACATTAATTACATGGATTATTAAAAAATGATTAATTAAGTCATTTTAACCTATGACACATTTAGAACTAGCAAAAATGTTAGTGGCCCGCTGGCCGGCCCGCCCAACCCTGGTGTCAAATGGGCACGCAGGCCCACCAAAGTGACGAGGTGGACTGCCATTTCGCAGGCCCCCCAGAAGGCGGGCCTATGCAGGTAAACCCGCGCGAGCGGCAGGCAGGCCCTCCAAATATCAAAAAATATTTTTTAGAAAAAATAATATATAATGAATTGTATAGGTTCTTTATTTGAGATCCAATTTTTAGGACGGCCGGGCCCACCAGGCCTTCATTTACCATGCCCGTCAGTTGGAAAATATTTCCTTTTTTAATCGACAAGTATTTATTTAATATTACTTTACATATTACTTACATTATTAACATTTAACTACTTTTTTCCTTTTTATATAGCGTATGTAATTGGTAAATAATTAATGTTTTACTCTACGTAGTAATTAGGGGTGCAAATAGAAAAAAGGTGGGTGCCAATAGAATTATCCTTGTAATATTGTGCATAGTTAAGGGTATTATGTTGGACATGATCCTCGAAAATATTACCAGGCCAGGCGGGAAGGAAAGAAAAGGAATTTATCTTAGGATCATTTCAACCGTCATAATAGATGATTTCAGTAATTTCCGATTATTATTTATTGGATAAAAGATAAATTAGATACAAATTTTGCAAATGCGTATGGGGCTTCGGCTGAATTCGAATTGTTTCGACCCAACAGTTTCTCAGGCCCATTTAATTAGACAATTGATAACTTTTAACTATCTTTTTTTCGAAAATAACTTTGACTATTATGACTTAATCTGTGAGTATCATTTTTAAAGCATGGAGGATTACGCAAGTCAAAAAATGACTTTCCAAGGAACCAACATGATTATTATTTGTTCACTACTCACTGTATATATAACCGATCTTCAGTCCTTATCTCTTCCTCTAGTATGTATTAACTTAATAAAAAACTACTTTTTGTTGTATTTTATATCCAATTAAATGAAGTATGACCAATTTTATATTAAATATTGTTTTCGTTCGCCTAACTCAAATAATTCTGACCAATATAGCTCACGTAGGCCCGGCCATGCATAATGACGTCACTTGTGACATATCGAGTGAAAATTGTATTTTGTGTAGTCATTGATTGATGAATATAGTTACAATGTAGGGCTCGTTTGATATCCTTGTTTATGGGTTACATGGGTATAAGTTATTTGTCTATGGCGATACAAGAATTTTGTTGATATTGTATTTTAACATGTTTGATATGTGTGTATTAGTATTAGTTATTTGTGTAATGATATAAATTGTTTGATAGATGTGTTTTAGGTGTGTATAGGTGTGTATGAATTAATGATATACACCCCATAACCATCGTAGAGGTGAGTATGCATATACACGCCATATAACCAAAATTCTTGTAATAGATGTGTATAGTCATACAATGCATGTATGGGCTATACACATATATCAAACACAATGTAACTTATTCATACACCCCATAACCACCCATACCTACGTATCAAACGACCCCATAGTGTAAATTGTTACACAGAAACATTCTTTGAATTAAACTATCATATTCCTTATACAATCTAATTTCAAGTACTATTATTTTTATTATTAACCTACATAGCTATTGCATCACTGTTTCTATTTTTTTTCACTGGCGGATAGTAATTTTTGTATATTAAATATCATTCAATTTTATGATTTTTAATAGTTTAAATACTTTATATGTTGCAATAGTTAGAAAAGTAAGGTTAGCTAAGTAATTTTAATAATTATCAATAAATAATAATAAACATGATCTTGCAATTAGATTCTTTTTGTAGCTTTTACGAATCCCCAGCAAGTAAAAGCTACTGCAATGGTTTTCTTGCTTTTTCTCTGCAAATTCTGTGCAAATCTGCTGCTATCAATAAATACATAGGTGAGTTGGCAAATTTATATTTTGACACCTGATATTTTATAATAATTGTGATTCAGGACTATAAAAAGGAAAACACAACAATTTAAAGGAAATATGCCAAATTACCTACAAACTTCCAAAATAGCACAAACATGAGGTGTGGTGTGGGTCCTACTGGCAAAACAAAGAAGAAAGAAAAGGGAAGAGAAAAGCATAGAATATCTTATACCATCTCCAATCGAAGAACTCATTTTCAAACAAAAATGCAGTAACTGTCACGTCAAATAGTAATTATTCTTCAACCATTAAACTCATTCTCAAACTCAAAAGAATATTCTCAGAATATTCTTTTCCACAACAACTTTTACAACTTTTCAATTATACTCATATATTTTACAACTTCATATATTTACCAAAAGACAAATAAAAATAATATTTAAGCATTTTGAAATTATTTAACTAGCCTTTTTACAATAAATAATCATTAGTTCAGTATTATATAAATAAAACACTTAAATGAATATAATACAGCAGACAAATTAAAACATTTTGTCAGAAAGATAAATAATTAATAAATTTGAGGTCAATTTATAACAGCTGAATAATTATAGTGTTGATGAACAGTTCCAACGCATATATGCGTTTTCAGGTGAGATAATTTAAGTGTTACTCATTTTTGTTTGGGTTTTGGTACTGGGTGGACTGACTTTATTGGTTTTCGTTTTAGTTTAGAGGCCGATTGGAGATGGCCTTATATAATTATGCAATATAGGTGAGGTGGCTTACATTACGGCATTGTATTTGTCTTCAGTAATAATTAATTATTATAAATTTAAAAATATAAAAGAAATAATAAGCTATACCACATTTTAATTTGGTAACAATTACTCACTATCGAAAAATAATATTTTATTTTTATTAACATATAATAATTATAGGGATCTTTACACATAAATACTCATTTATATAAAAAATTCGCAAATCAGGCCCCTGTTAGATTTTTTTTATATACAGATACCTGTCAGAAATAAAATTTTTGCACTTGGTACCCGTTCCGTTGCAAGTACGCCAGAGAACACATTTAGGTACCATATGAAAACATATTGTGGTACGTTATACAATGAGAAAATAGTACATCATACAACACACATTAAGCTATCATACAGACCGTATATAAGTATCATACGTGAGTACCGTATATACGCGTGACATGATACTTAATACACATACAGAAAGGTACGTCAAGACTTAAAAAGTTGTACACACAATCGAACGGCTACTTATATGAAAATTTTTCTAACATGGGGTCTGACTTGCAAATTATTGTGTAGATACACCATAATTATATATAGTTAATACCATGCGTTGTAGTGGAAAAAATGAGTTGCAAAATCAAATAAATGTGTTTAGAAGAAAAGGTAAAAGGAGATATGCTTTGCGGATAACATTGTCTCCGTATAAACCCAAAAGTTAGGCTCCACTAAAGGACAAAATGTTTCATAATTCGGGCAGTGTTGTTTGTTACAATTTTTATTACATTTTCTAATAATAATAATCTTAATACCTATAAAGAACTAACAATAATAAATAATAGTAGTGGTATTTTAACGGTGATGATGATCGACTACAGCGTCGTAACTCGGACCCAATGACCTAGTGGAAAAAAAATCTCTAGGTTGACATTAGATTTTTTAATTCGAGAATCACTTATTCTATAGTTTTATACCATGACGTGGTTTCCATGGGCATGCTTAAGAAATAAACGTTTCATGCACAAAAAAAAAAACACACACACACAGTGAAGTTTTTTTTTTTTTTTTTTTTTTTAATGTTTTGCAAGTAATGGTTTAGGTCCACCGACTGGTCGTTAGAGATGGGCACTCCATAACCAAACACATCATCAATTAGACAGCAAACTCACTAACAAAATAAAGCAACAAGAATATGTACAAGCAACAACATTAATAGATTACAGACATATAAATTCACACCACCACACTTGAATATAATTTTAATTTAATTTAATTTTGTGGGACGAACAAACCACATGAATGTATGGAATCTGCCCAATCAAGTGCAAGAAAGATATGATCTTTTCTCCATTTTGTGGGCTGCTGGCAATTGGCATTATTATTACTCACACGTTAGCCAAAATAAGTAGGAGAACCTTTTTCAGTGAAAGGTTTTTGGCCCTTTTCTTTTTTTTTTTCTTTTCGTATTAAATGATTAGGTAGAGAGTGGAAATTAGAAAGAGACTTGCGTGCAAGTCTCACGTGGGATTAGATAAAAAGAGCAAAATATGATGAAAATATGAATGTATTAGTAGAGATTTTAAGACAACGGCTTAAAGCTAGAAAGATAGAAAAAAGGAGATGAAGCTTTGAAGTGGGCTTTGGTAATAATGTCCATTGTACTTCAGCTTTGAGCAATTAAAACACTGTTGTTGTTAGTCAAAGAAGCTAAAAGTTCCGATTTTTCCTTTCTTGGTTTTCTACACATATTTTCTATACCCTTCCTTTATCATAGGTTTGCTTGAGCTTTTCCAATCTCTTCTTCGCTTCACCATCACCACACACTTACGCAGATAACGAGGGAGGTGATTATTTTGACGAAGCTTTGGGATCTGTATGTTCTTTCCGCCAGCAGTTATTACAAGATTTCAAGTTGTAATAGTTAAGTTATGGCTTCTTAGTTTCGTCATCCCACGTGGCTTTCGAGTTGTTTCTTTTTCACAATTCTTGATTCTTTCTTTAATATCTGAATGGCTTCTTTTCTTAATTCTGCGTGCGTGTGTGTGTTCATTCCCAATATCTCTTCTTCAATTTTGATTAATTTGAGGATTAGGTAATAAAACCCAACGAACTCCATAGACATCCCTGCGTTTGAGCTGCGTTTTGATGCTTTTTCTTGATCGTAGATGACAGTGATTTCAAGAATTTCAGTAAATTGAGAGCTTATATTATTGCTTCTCCCTTCCTAAAATTTCAGGAATTTCCAGGCTTGTCTGAATCCAAATACTAAGATCGAAGGGACAGTCGGCAAATCTCTACGATCCTCCCCGCCGAGAACTCAGCGATAATAATGCACACGGATTTCTCTTCGAATCCCACTTTGCAAGAAAGCCCCTCGAATAACTTCGCCCATAGCCCACAATTTTTCATTCGCTCCACGGCCGCCGTGAACTCCAATTCTTTCGAGCCCTTATCCCTAAGCCTCGCCTCTCGGGGCGAAAACGTAATAAACCCCGTCGTCGTACAGTTCCACGAAGACCCTTCGATCTTAGGTTGTAATAATACAGCCAGCGGAGAAATGGATCGAATCGATATGGGTTCCAAGTACTTGAAAGCCGCCCAAGAGCTGCTCGAGGAGGTCGTCAGCGTCAAAGATTCGATTTTTACCGCAAAGAACGTCACGACGACTGAAAATCGCAACAACAATTGCGAACCGAACGATGCCAATTTAAGTAGTCTCTCGTCCGGGAGAAGCAGGAGATGCAAGACAGGCTTACGAAGCTCTTATGGATGCTCGACGAGGTGACTGGCTTTTTTTTTTCCTCGAAAGTTTGTGTTTTTAAGGCGTCCCATAATGTAAGTTTTTTAAGTGAAGTTGTCATTCAGTGTGATATCAAAGGGCAGAGGCCAAAGAGGTCTTGGTTATCCTCACGAGCACCGTTTAAAAAAATTTACACGTCTAAGGCTAGATAGTAAAGAAATCAGCTAGCTTAGGCGTAACGTGTTGGAAATATAATATATAAAATTAAATTACGATATGCTCCTACGATGGTAAGGATTATTCGAGATTATTTCAGATTTCTTCTCGTTTTTTTTTTCCTTTCGGGGTTTAGGTCGACCGAAGATACAGAGAGTACTACCACCAAATGCGAGGCGTCGTGTCTTCCTTCGACTCGGTCTCGGGCTCGGGCTCGGCGAAGCCCTACACTTGGCTCGCTCTTCGGACGATCTCGAGACACTTTCGGGCCCTAAGAGATGCGATAAACGGGCAGATAGGCCGAGCGAGGAAGAGTCTCGGCGGCAGAGGAGACTGCTCTCCGTGTTCGAACGATGGGGGCGGGATTGGAATTTCGCGCCTGAGGCACGTCGATCGGCATATAGGTCAGCAGCGGGCGCTTCAGCAGCTCGGGATGCTGGTCCATCCCCACCACCAACACGCGTGGAGGCCTCAGCGGGGGCTTCCGGAAGCTTCCGTCACGATCCTGAGGGCTTGGCTTTTCGAGCACTTCCTTCATCCGTAAGAGTTCTCGGAATAACAATCTTTTGTGTTATTTGCTTCGCTCGGTAATTTTAAGGGATGGCGCTATCTGGATACTCAACTTAGGCACCGGGCCACACTATGTTCAAAATTGAAGCAATTTAAGGATGCAGTGCATCGTAAACCTAATGTGTCTTTGAATTGCTTCAATTTTGAAAGTTAGGTAAACTCATAAATGTATTTGAGGATCCTCAAATAAGCAACTCCGGTGCCACATGTCAAATTATCGGACTAAAATTTAGGCTTTCGTCGCGTCGTGTCCTTATGTTAACTTCAATTTTGAAACTCGTCATTTAAGTGCAACATTTTAAGTTGGGTGTCCTAAAAGTATTTTCATCCCTTACTTATGCAGTTAAAACCCGTTTTTTTAACGTATGACGATATATTTTGTTGTGCTTTTCAGATATCCGAAAGATTCGGACAAGGTCATGCTCGCGAGGCAAACCGGTCTAACGAGAAGCCAGGTGAGCGAAAAACGTACTTGCGATTAACGAACCAAGCAACTTTCGTCGAACTCACCTACGAATTTCCGGGCATTTGTTCAAAAGGTCTCGAACTGGTTCATAAACGCTAGAGTCCGGCTATGGAAGCCCATGATCGAAGAAATGTACCGAGAAGAAGAAGAAGCTAATAAGGGCATCGTCAACGACGCCGAAGCGGACTCCAATTCTTCCACGGACAACAACACAGTACCAACTGCTACTGCTACTACTAATATTACTACTGCTGCGGATAAGGCCAATTCCTCCCTTTCATCGAAAATGAATCCCCCACGTGCGATCGAGGCTACCGACGATCCCCTATTGCGGGATTCGAACCATGCGGGGCCCACCGAGTGCAGTTATTATGCGGAGCAGCAGGACGAGGCGGTCGGGATTTCCCCGGAGATGTGTTATTACAGCCGAACGACGGCGAACGCAGGTTCTTTGGCGGGATTTCTCTGACGCTAGGGCTGCAGCACGAGCGCGGAGGATTCGTAGGCGGCGGAGATATTAGTAACGATGCGTACGGCGTGACGAGCTTCGGCTACGGTGGATCTTGACAAAGGAGTTTGAATTGTATGAGTGTATTCGTGTACTATTATTACATACTAGTACTTTTGCACACTCATATGCGTGTGGTATGATATAGATCATATTATTTTAACTTAAAATCTTTAATAGTTTAAGTTTAGTATTTCTAAGTATATAAAAAGAAAATTTATTGATTATAAAAATAAAGAGTGGAATAACTAAAAATAGTACTAATTAAGCTTCTAAGGCAGTGTTTGGTTTAAGCCCACTTAATAAGAAAGTCCAAGCCCGAATAAAACAAACGTTGACATTATACTCAGATTTTTGGAAAATGTAAGATAAGTTGTAATGGGTTCTAGATAAATAATCTAATGGCCCGTTTAATAACGCGGGCTTTTTATTTTTCATGGGCTTCATATTAGTAAACCAAACAGAATAAGATGTGTTATTAATAGTTTTATATTTTCTCCGTATATCAAGCAAACGGTGCCTAATAAAACCTAATTTGTCAGAATAATTGACAGTTTATTCAAGCGCTTAATAAAATAGTATAGGAGCGTATAGATAGTATGAACAGTAAAGATGAACCTTGTTATTACATAAGGGCATGTTTGGTTAGAAGTGTCATATAAAAAGGCCATCATAAATTATTTAGAGCAATTTATCTAACCCTAACAACGTGGCTTATTTATTCCAGGCCTGTAATATTAGTATCGGCTAGTTTATGTCGGGCTGCAATTCAAAAACCAAACACTAATTAGTTAGTATTATTTATATTATATGGGCTCATGAGGGACAGCAAACGGGCCCTGGATGTAAGTTGAAAGAGAGTAGAAGAGTGTAAGCCCAATGAGGCCTGTTTACATCAAGCTAGTTATGGGCCAACCCGGCCCGGCCCATATTGTAAATTCTCTCCAACGTAGAATAGTGTTTTTCTACGGTAAATAGCGGCGGACGAGGAAGTTAGATTACACGCGCACGGTAGTAGCGTAGGGTATATTTCTCTGTGAGTCAAAGTGGGTTTTTCTTGGCGCCCATTTCGCAGTAATTTCCACAGAGAATCAATTGTTTATTTTCGCCTTGTCGCTCTTAGGATTCGCCGCCGCGTATTTGTTTTGTTAAGTTTATTAAGCGAATGCTTTAGTTGCTCAATAGTTTGAGTTCGCTAGTGTTCGGTAGTTGACTTTGTCACCTCTGCCATGGCATCTAAGGAACAGTTATCGGTAATTAAGGTACTTGGTATCTATGTTTTTCTTTTGTTACGTTATAGTTGTTTTTTTCCAGTCTAATTTTGGAACGAATCGTAATCTGCTCTATTCAGAGTGCGAAGGTGCTGATGGTGGGCGCTGGGGGTATAGGCTGTGAGCTACTCAAAACCCTAGCGCTTTCAGGTTTTAGCGATATTCACATCGTGAGTTAATTTCCCCTTTTTTCCGTTTGCTTGTATTGCGTTAATTGATTTCTTAAGGGTACTGTTTTAGGTTTTTATCGCTAGGGTTTACTGGGGTAACGTGCTTGGTTTAGTTTCACAGCTGATTTAGCGTGCAATTACATGTTTTGAAGTGGACGACGTGTGCTGTTAAAGACATTTTAGTGGGGTTTGTAGAGTTGGATTTTGGGGTCTGTTCGAGGAAGGGGAATTAGGGTTTGGCAAGTTCGAATCAGGGGTTGATGTTTCAGCCTTCAGGTTGTTGGACTGGTTTTTTCTGGGGTGCACTTTGTACCCTAGATGTTCTATTTGAGCAAAGTTGTGTGCACAACATTAAACTTGTTGTTGAGATTGATTGGCCGTGTTTGGTTGGATTTTGATGAATCGAATGAATTATTTATTCTCTAGATGAAATTGGCGTTCCAGCTTTGAAATTAAAATTCCAAAACATCAAGATTCGTCATTGCTTGCCTATGGATGGATTGAAGTTGTTGTACGATACGAGGATTCATCATCCATATGCATCATCTGAAAACCTGTCATATTAAGCTATCAAATGCATGAGTTTGTCATCTTAATATTGGAAAAATAAAAAAAATTATCAGTTGCTAAAACTTTCACTAGATGCATCTCCTATGTTGATACTGATAGCCACCATATCATCTCGATAGTCAAATTTAGGTTTCAATTCTTCCATGCATTTAATCGCTTCCACTGATATTACATGGGTCGAGAAGTGCTTGTATTGTTCTTCACAATTCAGGGCCTGAGATATTTAGTAATGGTTGGCTTTATGCAGATAGACATGGATACAATAGAAGTCAGCAACTTAAATCGACAGTTTCTGTTTCGGCAATCACATGTTGGCCTGTCCAAGGCCAAAGTAAGCTCTCTTTTGCTGGTTTTTTATCTGTTCAATTTTTTTTTTTATTTTTTTTATTTTTATTTTTTTATATCTCCAGTGTAAATGTTTTGTTTTTTACTTCATTAATTGAATCTCTTACCAGGTTGCTCGAGATGCAGTTTTGAAATTCAGGCCTCACATCAACATCACACCGTACCATGCCAACATTAAAGATCCCGACTTCAATGTTGATTTTTATAAACAATTTAACGTTGTTTTGAATGGACTCGACAACCTAGATGCGAGACGCCATGTGAATCGCCTTTGCTTGGCTGCTGGGGTTCCGTTGGTTGAAAGTGGTACAACTGGTTTTCTCGGACAGGTAGTTTTTTTCCTTTAATATTCTCTAGTCATTGCCTGTCTGATATCTTACTACCTATAATAACATTCTAGTAGGTAATGGGTGTTTTTCTAATAGTCGTTAGATTTCATTTACATGTGCTTTTATATAGAACATCGTTTTGCATCATTATGTTTCTCTTGAAGAACCGATTCAGGAGTTGCTATGCATATACTTTGGAACTTCTGTTAGTCAAAATCGTGATCAGTTTGTTTTCATAGCATAACCATATGTTTGGCTTGATTGTACAGGTTACGGTTCACATAAAGGGATTAACTGAATGTTATGAATGCCAACCTAAGCCTGCACCAAAGACTTACCCTGTTTGCACTATCACGAGTACTCCCTCAAAGGTAAAAATGTGTGTGTGTGTGTGTGTGTGTATTGTATTGTCTTTTACTGTAGACTTCTCGTGAAAACTGGCTAGTTTTGTCCATCCATTGGTATTAACTACACTCAAGAGCCATACATATAAACACACCATTGACGATTTATGTTGGAAATGTTTTCCAGTTCTCTTATTGGATAAATTTACTGAATGTTAGAAGTGTGAAGCTACCATTGACGGCATATTGGAAAAAGTTAGCTGAGCGTGCTTTTTTGTAACATCCGTTGTTTCTACAATGCAGTTTGTTCATTGCATCGTCTGGGCAAAAGAGCTCCTTTTCGCAAAGTTGTTTGGTGACAAAAATCAGGAGAATGATCTGAATGTGCGTTCAACTGATGCATCAAGTTCTTCAAAACAACTTGAAGATGTTTTCGAACGCAATATAGATGAAGACATTGAACAGTATGGGAGGAGGATATATGATCATGTTTTTGGACATAGCATTGAGTTAGCCTTGTCAAATGAAGACACATGGAAAAATCGAAACAAACCGAAGCCAATATACATCAAAGATGTATTTCACACCGAACAAGTTCGTCAGAACAGTAATCAAAATAGTTCAGTCGCAGGAGATTCTTCACCTGTATCTGCTATGGCGTCTTTGGGTCTAAAAAACCCGCAAGATCTCTGGAGCTTAATGGAGAACTCTTTGATATTTCTCGAAACCCTGAAATTATTTTTCACCAGACGAGTAAAGGTCTGAGACGAGCCCTCCAATTCTAAATGTATAGTATCGTTCATTTTTCTTTCCATCTCATTGATAGTAGTATCAAACATCTTAATTTTCAGGAAATTGGCAGCCTAAATTTTGACAAAGACGACCAGTTAGCTGTAGAGTTTGTTACTGCTGCAGCTAATATTAGAGCTTCTTCATTTAATATACCCTTACATAGCCTCTTTGAGGCCAAAGGTATTGCTGGAAATATAGTACATGCAGTTGCAACGACAAATGCAATTATTGCTGGGCTAATCGTGAATGAGGCGATCAAGGTGCTGAAAAACGACAAGGATAACTACAGGTTTGTTCCCTGGTGATGCTCTGTAATGTATGATATGGAAGTTTCATTTATTTCTGAAGAGTAATGGTGACTTTAACCTTGCATCTTATTATATTTGCAGAATGACTTACTGTCTTGAACACCCTTCGAAAAATATGCTGCTTTATCCCGTGGAACCATATGAGCCAAACAAATTGTGCTATGTTTGCTCCAAGGTTTGATGGATTTATCATATCCTTTATGAATAATTTCATTTTTCTCATTCCAGTTTCCAGATTCTGAATTTAACAAATCTTTTCCTGATTCTGCAATGTGTGCGCTCCTTAATAGACTCCATTGACCCTTGAGATAAACACGCAAAGTTCCAAGCTGAAGGATTTTGTAGAGAAGATTGTTAAAGCAAAGCTTGGTATGAATTTGCCTTTGATCATGCACGGCTCGTCCCTTCTCTACGAGGTTGGCGATGATCTTGACGAAACCGAAGTCGCTAACTACGCTGCAAACCTCGAAAAGGTTCGATAAATCCCCCTTCTCATGTAATACCTTTTTCATTTCTTTTACGGGAGATGCTTTTGTGGAACCTTGCGAATCCTCTCTAGGTGCTATGTGAGCTTCCTTCCCCAGTCATTGGTGGAACAATTCTAACCGTCGAGGATCTCCAACAAGAGCTAAATTGTAGCATTAACATTAAGCACAGGTTTGATCATGTCACTGTTATTCTATAATGCATTATGTCAGCAAGTTTGTTCTTCTGCTGAATATTCATACAAAAGGCGAATTTTTCCCCCCTAAACACATTTTTCTTCAAATCGGTCAGGGAACTATTCGATGAAGAGAAAGAGCCCGAAGGTATGGTTCTCTCGGGCTGGTCTCAGGCTTCTATTGCTACGCAGAAGAACGGCAAAGCACCTTCAAACAATGGCGAAACTGGCACTTCTCGGGTAGAAATCAAAGAAGACGACGAGGACGATTTGCAGATAATCGTTCCACAGAATATAAAGAAGAGAAAGATATGCGACGTGATGGGTCCCACAGATAAGGACGTGTCTTCTTCTGTCACTGCCAGCGAGGCGAAAAGAAAAGCCAAAGATTTCCAAGAAGACGATGACGATGTGGTCATGATTGATGACGGGAGTTCTGACATTAGTAAGAAGAGAAGGCACTGATGAGAGTCTTTGGTCTGAACTAACTTTTTCCTAGGATTATGATTCTTTTGCTGTGTTACGAGCCCAGAAAAAAAAAAAGCAAGAAAAATGAAAAAGACTACCCTTTTGTCCCTTGTAGCGTGAGCTGCTGTGGTCATTAGATGGGATCTCAGCGTTGTAACGTTTATCAATTTGAATAGAATTTTCTGCGTGCTTTATTTATCCATTTCAGATGACGATTGACTGCTCTGAATTTTATCAAGTGTTTTTTCCTAGTTAGATTGTATGTGTTTGAAGAATTTCACTACAGAACTTAATGATGTAAGCTACACAATGAAGGATATCTTCGAATTTAAAAAAGAAAAAATGCCATTTTCTTGCTCGTAATAACTATTCCATCAAACAAGCACACAGAAAAAGAACAAAATAAAGCACATCACTCATGGTACAGTTTCACTTCTTACAATTCACCCACCCCATAAAGAACTTGAAAGTCACTGCTTTGCTTCCATTACAGGGTCAAAAGTGTGTACACTTGCCTAAATCTGCCCCCTTTCTTTATCTTGATAAAAATATATGAAGAGAAGACAAGCATACCCTTTGTAAGAAGTCACATGAGGAGGCTTAAACCTTTCTACTTGACACTTTTATAACGGTGGAGCAAACCGTTCTTCGAAGAAGACTGATTACCGTTCGACGATGGCTTACTAGACGACTTCGCCCCGAAAGAAAAATGACGTCTCAAGAAGGGCTTCCCTAAAGAGCCGCCCTTCATGCTCAAACTCGAGCTCAACTGAGGCCCTTTTCCGTCAATTCCACCCCTCCTGTAATAAATCGACGATAGATCACTGTTGCTGATGCACTTCTTGTACTTCTTCCTAGCCTTCGAATTCATCTCAGACTTCAATGACTTCGCTGACATCTTTGCAACTTTCTTCTCGCCAAAGGCACAGACGGGGCATGGCGGGTCGTACTTATTGATCTCGGGAGTTACGTATTCCAAGCAGCCGTCGTGGTAAACATGGCCACACGTCAGCACCGAGACAACATCGTATTCGGTTAGAAGCTTGGCACAAGTTCCACAAGGGTGGAGATCGAGAGATGGAGACGTCGAATCTTGTCTGGTCGATCTGTTAAGGTTGTCTCGACTCAGACCCGAGGCTTCGCTGTCTAGCGACCAGCTGTCCTTTCTAGCGTTCATGAGCTCTTGGAACCCGGGAATTGACCAAGTGTCTGAAGGAGAATCTACGTTAGCCCAAGAAGTTGGTGACGAAAACGAAGGTTCTTCGGAGATTGATGAGTTCTTTGGAGATGATTTGTACCCTTGAGTCCGAGGATCTGAAGCCTGACGTAGCAGCTTATGTGCTGGAGAGTGATGTAATAACCTCGATGGAGTTGAGTTGGGCGGAGGAAAATTACTTTGGGAAGAAGACATTGGAGATGCTGATAGTTTTATAGGGGATGGATTTGAAACGGGCAGGGATTGTCCTGTGGAGGCTTTCACCTGAAAAATGACGAAATTTTCAAAAGGCGATGAGAAAGAATTGCACAATCATTCTTATAAGGAGGAAACAAACAAAGAGAACAAATAATCGTACCTCTGTAATAGTCTGTGGACTAGCTTTATCTGCAGAAAGGATTATGCAAAACAAACTATGAGCAGCGGAAGAATATATTTCAAGTTCTGTTTGATACATTTACAGTATCTATAATACTTTTATGATCAAACATGAAACCAAATCTGATAGATTAAAGATCTCATCTTTGCATCACTTTCTCTCATTCAACAATCAATATGAATGCATATATCCTTGTTAATTGTCATGTTTATATCAAATCAGAGCTACTGAATCACAAGAACAGACCAAAAATCAGAGTCTCCCAATGAAAGATATGTAAATAATAGAGAGTATAAAATTATCAAGCAATGATATACCATGTGATGAAATCCTGATAGACCCCTTAGCTACTTCAGAAACAGCAGCCTTCCTCCACTCACACGATTGAGAACTATCTAACGGGCCATCTTTCTCAGAAACAAGTGTAGTTTCTATTGGGTTATCGCCAGGTTTAGATTCCATTCTTACATTCCCCCAACCATTGACCCTTAACCAATATGCAGTTGTGTCTTCTTCAGCTACTCTTACACGGTTATCCCGTCGAAAGCTCAATGTTGGAGAATAGCGTATATGCCTCTGCAATGGTTCAACCGGCGATGCACTAGTTATTGTTCTATCCTTTGCAGCGACACAACAAGCAGCACCCATCTTTAAAACAGCGAGACCAAAGTAGTAATAACTACTACTAATATTCCTCCTACAATGATGCCTTCAGAGAAAAAGGGAAGTGAAGTCAGCTTTTTTTCTCAAAATCCAATTCACCTTACACAATCTACAGTCTTAAGTTTTTCTATTCAATGCTTTTTACACATGCACTGTGAAGCTATAAAGTCATCTATCTTTACAAATATCTTGCATTTTAACCATCAAATGACAGATTTCCCAAAGACATATGACTTGCTTCAACTGTAACAGATAGCGGAAAGAAACCAAGAACTGTGTTCGACCATACAAATGGCCCTCACAAGCAAAATCTAATCCAACGACAACTGAATTCAACGATAAAACTGACCAGAGGCAAAACTCCAAGCTTCGATTTTTTTTTTCAGAGAGAAGTAAAAATCAACAACCAGCCGCACCCAAGACTGTTAATACATGACGAACAAACACAAAAGGAACATAAAAAAGATACGATCCCCTATGATATTCAGCTCCATCACACCTTCTACACAACAAGGAATCTTAATTAGAAACCGCTGAATGACACGAATCAACTGAATAACTGCCAAAACCAACATAAGACGCTTCGAATTTTATTATTTATACATACCCAAAGGCAAAACCACAAAAGCATCGCAGAGGTCATTTACAAGATATACCAATTGCTATCTGAAGCAGTCAAAAACGGGCAGTCAAAGCCTAAAAAACACGAACATCACAACAAACACAGCTTATGCGTTCATAGAGATCCGAGACACAACTACAATCGAGCTCCCGGAAAAAAGAAAAGAGAAAGAAATAAATATTACACTGGCGCCACAAAAAAGGGAAAGAAAGGGACGAATCATGCGATCAATAGAAACAAAAAATACCGTCCGATTTCCGACCGCTCATGAACCCTAACGCAAAAGATGAGGAGAGTGCGTCTCTTCCTTCGAGGGTTAATTATTACTTTTATTATGACATAGAAAAACAAAAAACAAAAGAAATTGTGATGTTCCTACGTCGTTATGTAGATGGAGAAAAACGCGCTACACTATACACGTGGAAAGTTAAGAGAGAAAAGGAGAACGTCATCTCATGACTAGTCTAGTCTTTGTGATCTCTTTATTCAATTTAATCCATTAATTAAATTTGAGAAATATGGTAGCTAGAAGCAATTTCGAATATATATATCTATTAATAATACTAGAAACTAAAACTAAGGAAGGGAATCAAGAACGAGATTAGTTTTTAAATTTTAATTCTAACATTATGCATCGGTGTGCATGTAATACGTGGACTTAGGAAGTAATTCCACATTATTCACCTCACACGTTAGCATCACTCGTATCTTTTACATATCATACATATTATATTACGTATTCCTATATCGCCCGTTTGGTTACAAGCTCCAATTAAAAGCCCAAGTTAAATTATAAGCAATATAACCCTTCATATTTTATCTGATCACTTTTATCCATATTATTTATACAGAGGCTTGCAGATTGTTTAATGGGCTTTTCATTAATGACGGGCTGAACATAAAAAACCAAACAACTTATAATGGGTCATTATTAATATTATCTGGCATAATCTAGGATACCAAATAGACCAATAATATATACTAGCATGTGTAGCATACCCAATGTTTGTGCAAACATGTTGAATTTTTTTATACCTCCAGTGCTGCGTTCGGTTATAAGAGGGGTTATAAAAGCCCAGTATAATTTTTTTTATTACAAGCCCAATTAATTTATCTTGCCTGATAAAACAGTTTATTTATTACGAGCCTTTCTTCTACTATCGGGCTAAAATACTAGTTGCGGGCTGGAAATACCAAACCAAACATTAAATAAGGTAATATTATTTCTACTATATAGGATTATGGGGGAAAACCAAACGGACCACCAACATTTCATAGCATTAATAAAGTAACTAAAATTTAATTTAAGGATAATTTTGTAATAAATAAACATATCAAGGATAAATTATAACTTCTATTAAGAGTAAAATCGTAAAATATTATTATTAAATTAACAGACCAAATCGGACAGGCAAACCCGACGTGGGCCTAGGGTTGTCAACGGGGCGGGTTCGGGGCGGGGATCCAATCCCCGTCCCCGTCCCCGCGATGCATTCGGGGACAGAACTGTCCCCGTCCCCATCCCCGCCGGATCCCCGCGGGGCAGGGATTCCCCACGGGGATTCATATTTTTTACAAAATATAATATTTTTAATATAAGATATAAGTTTGGATATTTTTGTTATAAATATTATATAAATTATAATTTTAAATCTTATTTGTATTATTTTAATATTATTTAATCTATATTTTGATATTATTTTATTATTATTCAAATTATAATTAAAAAAGTATATATATTTTAATATATAATATAGGTTCGGGGCGGGGCGGGGATCCCCGCGGGGAAAAATCAGTCCCCGTCCCCGCCCCGCGGGGATAAAAACTCGGGGATTCCCCGCCCCACTGCCATCCCTACGTGGGCCTTTCAAACATTGCCATTAATATTTTCTTTTGCATTTGTGTGACATATAACGTCCAAGATTTGGGATTTCAATGGTCCAAATCGAAATCCCAACCGATTTTATTACAGTATTCTGTTTATATAGTTAACTTATTACTGAACGATACGATCTTCGTGCCAACGTTAGCATGAAGCGATAACATAATATATCAGTTTCAATTACACCAATAAATATAACAGCTACAGAGAGCTCTTCTATATAGTGCTATTTACTGCATCGCTCATGCTGTTTTCTCTGCTGAACCTTTCCTTTGAGCCCTACAAATAAGTTACATTCCAAAACTTGATAATAATATCCAATAATTCATAATTTTCATGTGATAAGCTAACTTCAGGATTCGTTTATTCAATTTCCTCACACGATTTTCGGGAACACGAAAAGGAAAAGCCTGCGAAAAAGAAGAGATGGAAGAAACTTACTTGAAAAATCTTTCCAAGTTTCTTCAGACCTTCAGCCCTTAACCTGAGAGTATCCTTCGAAACAGTTGGATCTCTGAGAACCTAATGCGATGGATAGATAGATAGTATTACTACAAAGCCTAACCAAAATACTGTGATGTCTGAACATAGCGAAAACTTACAGCTTGGCAAACATGAGATAATGTTGTCTCAATATCCGCCACGTTCATATGCCAGAAAGAATCGAACATGGCGTCTTTTATCTCATCCTTACTCTCTTGTTCATCGCATCTCCTCCAGTCCTCGCGGAGCTGAATATAGGATATAGCAGCTGACGTGAAATGTTATGATTAGGTTTTGGAGAAATTCATTCGACGTAATAAATGAAGAAGAAAATATCAGATATCGAGTGAGCCCACCTTCAGACGCAGTGGATTGAGTATTTCTTGCATGTCTTTTGTCTCGCACCCATTCTGCTATAAATGGAACTTTCATGTATCGTTTCCCTTTTCCAATCTCACGGGAGCCTTGCCTCGTGTATATGTATCCTATGGTTTGCAACATGGCTTCTCCAAATTCTTGAAAAAGAAAAATCAAGACATTGTCAACTTAAGGAAGAATGCAATCATAATGATGGTTAGAAACTGACGGAAGTATGAAACGTACCTGCTTGAGAAAGGCGGTGAGCTTCCATATTAGCCCATTCCAAAAAGTCATCTTTATTACCATCAACATATGTCTCGAGGCGTCTTTTGAGGACTATAACGAGCTTATCTTCCCTTTCTTCTTGCACTGCCTTTATGAAAAACATTAAAAGGAATCTTTAATACACATCCATCCGTGATGTCAGAAATACTACAAAAACATTAATGAGGTTAGAACCTTCATTATCTTCTGAAGCTTTGGTTTTTGGATCTCGGGCGGTAAGCTTGGATCAAATTCGGGCGGCGGTGGGTTAAGCAAAGAGAGCTTCCCAATGTAATCCTCAAAGTACTGACTCCCAAATGTCATTCCAAATAGAACCGTTGGATCAACCACAGAGTCTCTGCAAAATCCAAATATGCATACATAAACATACATAATATAAGAAAGAGCAACTTTCTCGAGTTTTTTTGATATATAATTACGATTGCCAGAAAAGAATGCACTTCAAACAAAGATATACTATTCAATGAAACTTTGAAATATGCGAATACTTACTCTGTCGTTGCTTGTTTGCCACACTTATCATAAGCTGCCCGCTTTTCAGGATTACTTAGAACTTGATAAGCCTCTCCAAGTAACTTTGTACAAGAAAAAAGGAATTAGGATTAAATATAACTGCTTGGATAAGTGCATGAGATGGGATGATCATATCGTACATTAGAGCCCAGACAAAAAAAAAATTATTAAAATTTCGAAAAAGGGAATCCAAGTACTCGGAGACGGAAGAAAACAATAATCTGAATCTGCATACGATAGGGTTGCTTTCTGATGCATGGATTGCCGACACATATCATGTTATAAACTTACAAGTTTAGAATACTTGGCTAAGTAATAGGGGTTCAAAATCTTCATTTCAAAAAGAAACCATTACATCAATGTAATAAATAAGCAACTCACTAGGAAATCACGAGCTGCAGCTTCTTGATCTCCATGGTTTTTATCAGGGTGTACAGCTTTTGCCTAAGCACAAAAACAACTGAATCTATAAAGTAAACGTAACTCAAAGCTCCTAATCTAACTCGATTCATCATAATCAGACAAACACATAAAAGACACACTTGTATTCGTAAGAAACTAAACTATTGATTCTATTATCGGTGCTCACCTTCAGATAATAAGCCCTTTTAATCTCGGCATCGGACGCATCAGCGTTGACTCCAAGAATTTCATAATAATCATTTTCCATAAGCTATATCCCACGGCTAAGGATTGAAGAAAATAAATATGAAGAATTTAAATCAGCAAACAATATCAGATGTAGACATCATCATGGTTGGGTATTCCTGCGTGTATCAAAGAATTAAGAGCAAGTCAGCATGGAGAAGATCGTTTACGGATAATCCAAATATATTGAGCTGAAGATATTTCTTACATGAATCCAAGAAGAAGAAACGGACGATGTCGAATTGCATAGGCGATGAACTTTTCATTTATTGTATTTTATTTTAACTTTTTTTCCCCTAATGATTGAAGTTGAACTTTTCTTTATTTTCGTAGCTTAACAATTTTACCCATTACAAATCTCTTTTCATGGGCCGAGTACATGCTCGAAGGCCCAATACAGTAAAATAGGCCTAATAAATCCTAAATTGCTTTTGACCCATTTTGCAATTTTAACCTTAGGTCGAACTTTACTCATTAATTACATCCCCTTACTCTGATCGGTGAACTAAATCAAAAAATATCGAAACGAATAAATCCTCAACATTGATTTTAGATAAGATTGTCCTTGTTATAAAACTTATATTGGGCAAACATAATATCCGTGAGGTCCCAACTAAATGGTTTCTATTGCCAATTTGTGAAATTATTGTTATTGTTAAAGAGCAATTTAACTTTGGGTTTAGAATCCCATTTAGAGAATAACATATCCTTCGTTGCTTTTGATTCCCTGAGTAATAATTTATCTTATAGAGGAAATGAATCATTGAGGCGTGCCAATATACCTATGCATTGTTTAATCTGCAACTAATATTCCATTCTTCATTAAATAGAATCAAAGGTGAGCATAGAATAAACGGAAAGGCCATTTATTGTATTTTCTTAGTTAGTTTTTTATTTTTATTCCTGGCTGTTAAGAAGTTAAATATTCGTTTTGCATATTCGTTTTAAACTTCATTAAGTAATAGAACCAAAAAAAAAAATCAAGGAAGAGATAAGTCATCGGCGTTAAGTACTATTCCTTAATCATCAAAGCACCCTTTTAAAGTCCCTATTTATTACATATCTCAAATGTGCAATAACCTTTTACCATTAGAAGAAAATCAAGCTGTAATCAACTGCTTTTATATAAAGAATAAGGCAAATTATAATATCTACTTTTAAGATTTTCACTCCTATTGCAATTATACTTTTTCCAAGTAAATGGCAAAGTACACTTCCATTGTATTGATGAATGAAAAAATGTCAATAGTTTATTTTCATTTTCCAATTGAAGAAGACATACCTCTACGACTAAAGAAACAAAAAAGAACTATGTTTCACAGCTGTTCTCTTTTAAGACCAGTTGTGTTTGTGTATGTATTCTTGCCTCTTCCTTACATATGAGAAAGTGTTCATAATAAAGTTGACTTTCATCTTTCTTGTATATATTGTGTGTCTTTTGCATTAAAATACCGTTCGCACCATTTTCTTTTTCAATCAAGAAAACCATTTGGGCAAATGAAATTTGACGATTTATTTGGTCTTTAACATGATTACTAATTTAGTGAAAATATAGTGAAACGGGTTTTATTTTTATGTAATTATAATAGTTTGCCCCTTATCCCGAAAATATTTTTTATAGGTAGTAATGAGTTTCCGCCCAAATCAATCTTTCATACATTTTTGTGGGAAGAATACTTTGACACGGAATTAAATATGTCTTATTCCAAGTTATCTGATATTTCGTACCACTGGAAACTTGCACAACTCGATTATTTGGTAACATGTGAGACTATCTATCATCAAGAGTGTTAGAAACTTGAAAATATACACACATAATATGTATCCAAAATTATAAATCGAGATAACTAAATATACGGTGCATCACTTATTTATAATGGCAAATCGATTATGCTCGCTTAACTTATGGCTTTGCATAAGATAATGTGACGGCTTATTTGAATTATTTTCCGCTCATTTTTCGATATTTTTCGTGGACTCAAATTTCCACATACGAGTTTCGCGACCTACCTCAAACCAAATCTATAATTTTGCCAAGAAACTCATTGCAAACAATTTTAAACACGTCTTATTATTACATTTTAACATAGCATTAACCCATAAAAATCACAACCATTCATAAAAAAAAAAAAAAAAAGAGCCAAGAGACAATCATAGATGTATGTAAAAATATATATTTACATCTTAACATTGCATCTTATAATAAAATACATCATTACGTAGGAGGAAAGCATTAACGACGTTGACAAGCATTAACGACAAATATTAATCACCACTAATTATCACAACATTAGTAAATAATCAATACATAAACCCTCCATCGAACCCAGCCGTCCCATAATCACGAGCCACCACAGCATCGAGCCGACCAACCATACGGCTCAACGACTCGAGCCGCTGGCTCAGCTCAACGAGCCGAGCCCTGAGAACCTCGTTCTCAGCCTCGACGCTCGAGCGAGCTCTCATAGTCAACGCCAAGCCAGTCAAAGCCTCGTGGTTCTCCCTCTTCAGCCGAGCCGCTCGAGCCACGAGCTCGTTCAAGTGGCTCAGCTTCCTTAGCCGGCTCCTACGAGCCGATTCGCGGTTCGACAACATCCTCTTTCGCTTTTTCTGCTCGACTAACGACAGCCGTTGATCTTCCGATGAGTTCGACGATGTAGTATTACCACTAGAGGACTTATCCATAGAGCATATATTATTTTGATTTTTGACTATATAATTATATGCTATATATATATAGATGTAATAAAGGATTATAAGATAACTATGAAATGCAGTAGAACCAATAGAGGAAGAAGACAGAGAAAGATTGAAAAAGCTGAGTCCTTCGCTTATATGTTGAACTGAAGAACAGTTCAGTAAGGATTATTAATGCAGACATGAAATAACAAGGATTATATGATATGAAAAGCTGAGCATTTAATCTTTTCTTTTTCTTTTTTTTTTTTCAGATGGAAATTGAAACCTAAGAGCAAGGAGGAGAAAGGAGATAATTGATGCTAAGGAAGAAATAGGGAAGATGAAGTTGAGATGAAAGAAGAGAAGGGGAAGTGAATGAGTATGTTTGGGCTGTAGTTTTTATAGACCAGCTTGGCTTGAAAAGACACATTATTATTATTGTTTAAGAAAGTGTTGAAAATGCTACCAAGATAAGACTTTGGGTAGATCTCATTAGTGATTAATACTTATATAAAACGCGGTTAAGGGAGAGAGAGATGCTTCGAATATTTTATATTTAAGCCATTTGATTATATTCTGCGAAGTAGTGGCATATATGTACCCTACCTAGATGTTTAGGAATATTATTTTGCAATAAGGGCAATATGTTTGTGATCGATTGGACTTTAAGGTCTATGATCCTATTTCAACGACGTATTAATAATTATATACGCAATAGTTTCAGAATTTTTTTTTTCTAAGTTTCTTTTCCTTTCTTGGGTTGATTGCCAAGGCTACAACAATGCGAGGTTAATATAGGGAGAAATCGAAAATGGTCCCCGATGTTTACCACATGGACCAATTTAGTTTCCGAAGTTTCGCGTGGAACAATTTAGTCGATGATGTTATCGAGTTTGAATCAAATTGGTCATGCTGTTAGATCTCCGTCAATTTAGATGGAAAAACTGACACGTGTTGCTATGCGATTGATCAGACTTAAAAACTCATAAATTAACATTAAAAAAGGAAAAAAATTCCCAAAAAGAAAGGGGAAAAACAGAAATACAAAAAATAAGGATAAACGACACTAGAAGTTTACGAGAATTCCCGACTCCATCCTACAAGGTTAACGGGGACGTCATTGTCCCAGTATTTTTGTTAAAAAGAAGTTTGAGAAGTGGGACAATTGTGTCCTGTTAACTTGGCAGGAATGTGGTCAGGAATTATCATAAACTTTTTAGATCCTTATTTTCGTTTCTATTTTTTATAAATAAATATATTTTAATTTTTTTCTTATTTTTGTTGAGTTTTAGTTATTAATTTTATATTTAGTCTCCTCCTCTCTCTCTCTCTTTTTTTTTCTAATGTGTTTTTATTTTCTCTTTTAATTTTAGTTTTTTATTTTAATATATGTTTTCTTCTCAATTTACTTTTTATCTAATTTAATTTATCAATATTTTTTTGTCTTCTTTTTTTGAATTTGTCCCTTTTTTTGAATTGTTTTACTTATCATTTTAATGTTAATTTATGATTTTTAAAGTCAGACCAATCGCATGTCAACACGTGTCGAGTTTCCATCCAAATTGACAGAGATCTAACGGCGGGACCAATTTGGTTCAAATTCGACAACATCGGTGACTAAATTGATCCACGCGAAACATCGATGACTAAATTGGTCCATGTGGTAAACATAAGTGACCATTTTGGATTTTCTCCCGGTTAATATATTATCCGAAAGTCTCATACATCTAAAATATTAAAATAAATCGAGATAAGATGTTCTTAATTACGTCGTAAATATAGATGGGTTCTCATTTCAATATATTATCCTTCCCAATCAATCTGAAATTGTCACCGACCGGTACACTATTATTGCCCCGCCGCAAAAAAAAATTGTCTATAAGTATTATTTTAGATACAACATAAACGATTTAATTAATATATGAAATATGATGGCTTGAGTGAGCTGCTAGATATTAATAAATAAGGTAGATTGGGTCACTACGAAACGACAAATAAAGATCGAACGGTTAATCTTGGAAAAATAATTAGGACTCCGCCGCGGATAATATTGGTTTCTTTTGATTTCAGACAGTTGACGCATCAGTTTCAGAAATTTAATAATTTAATTAAAAGTTCTGAACAATACCAGCGTAATGATTTTGATTACTTCAATGAAAATTAAAGTGGGGTCTAGTAAGAAAAAAATTGCTTGGGTTGGGTCAATTTCTGTATAATATGTTGAATATTTTCAAATAAAGAAAATAAAATATTAAAATATTATATGACTTAGTCGAAGAGTCGTATCCCTTCGTAGGAAATAATTAATGAATTGTTATATCACTTCAATGAAACATTATATCTGTTAAGTTATCTCTTTTGGCGAATAGAAGTACCAATTCAGAAGGAACCTCTCTGTAACTATAAATCCTTGTGTTCTTTCTTCTGCAGAGAATTAACTCAAGCAATCAAATCTGCTCAAACACACCAAAAGAATTCAGTGCATACTTCGCTAAAGCAAAAGCGCAGTACGTGTTTCTTTGTATCCTGAAGGTATTCGATTATTCTCTCGTTTGCTTTGTAGAGAGCGAAAATCACCTTTAGGAAAGTGGCTTATAGATACACGCCTAGAAACAGATTATCTCAAGTTCCTGCAGAATTCCAAACCTGAAAGAAGACGACGTCTTTGATCACTACAGACCTCATATTCACAACAATCTAAAGGTGATTTTTTGAATCTATTTTCATGGCGTCACTCAAAGAATTAGCAAGCAATTTAATAAAGCTCGATCGCTTCGATGGTGGGAGCTTTATACGCTGGCAAAAGAGAATTCATTTTCTCTTAATTTCGCTCCAAGTAAGCTATGTTCTCAACACCCCAAGGCCCGAAGAAAATCCTGAAGAAACTATCGCCGACGCAAGGAGAAGGCAAAAATGGGATACCGATGACGAGATATGTCGGGGACATATCTTGAATGCTATGAGCGATGCGCTCTTCGACGTTTATCATACTGTAGCGACGGCAAAAGAATTATGGGAAAGATTAGAGACAAAGTATCTTCAGGAAGACGCTACAAGTAAGAAATTTATTGTCTCACGTTTTAATAATTTTAAGATGGATGATAACAGACCAATTATGGAGCAATTCCATGAGATTGAGCGTATGTTGAATAATTTTAATCAACATAAAATGGTCATGGACGAGACAATTATCGTGTCTAATGTCATCGACAAGTTGCCCCCTCCGCGGAGAGACTTTAAACGAAATCTAAAGCATACGAAGGAAGATATCTCTCTTGAACAGCTTGCAAATTCTCTTCGAATCGAAGAGGAATTTCGCAAGGAATTGAAAACACAGGAAAATGAGAAGGAACATACCAACTCGAAAGTGCTCGTAGTTGAGGATGGTAATCGGACCAAACCTTCAAAGAGAAGGCAATTCCAAGGCAAAAATGCACAGAAGTTCAATAGCAACAAGCGAAAGAAAGGAAGTTGCTATCACTGTGGAAAACCAGGCCATTACAAAAATGAATGTCGTCTCTTGAAGAAGGAAAAAGCGAATGGCGCATCCTCTAAAGCAATAGATAACCTAGTTGCAGTCATATCAGAAGTAAATATGATCGAAGATGACGATGAATGGTGGATCGATTCAGGAGCCACCCGCCATGTTTGCAAGAATAAACAAATGTTCAAAAACATGGAAGCAGTGCCTGAAGAAACCGTCCTCTACATGGGAAATGCTACGGAAGTCCCCGTTCTTGGAATAGGGAGCATAGAGATTTACATCCGGGAAAAAGTTGACACTAAATAATGTGTATTATGCGCCGGAAGTAAGGAAGAATCTAGTATCGGGTAGTGTTCTGAATAAATTTGGCTTCAAACTAGGAAGCAAATAATTTTGTACTCTCGAAGGGAGGATTGTTTGTAGGGAAGGGTTACTTGTCTAACGGAATGTTCAAGTTGAACATTTCCAGTAATAATAAAATTAGTTCTGCTTATATCGTCGATTCTCCTGACTTATGGCATAATAGATTAAGACATGTTCATTATGGAAGAATTCGTTGCATGTCAAAACTAAATATGATTCCGCATGTCAAAACTGAAAATAACATTTGTCGAACATGCATGCTAACAAAAATAACTCGAAGTTCTTTTCCAAAAGTAGAAAAAACTTCAAAATTGTTAGATTTAATTCATTCAGATGTATGTGATTTGCATAGTACTCCTACAATCGGAAATAAAAATATTTTATTACTTTTATAGACGACTACAGTAGATATTGTGTTGTTTATTTATTGCATTCTAAAGACGAAGCTCTTGAAAAATTTAAGATTTTCGAGAATGAATCGGAATTACAATGTGAAACGTTTATAAAACGTTTAAGAACTGATAGAGGTGGAGAATACTACAGTCCATCATATTTTGAGACAACGGGTATAGTCCATGAGACTACTGCTCCATATACTCCACAACAAAACGGAGTGGCAGAACGCAAAAATCGTGTTCTAACGGAGATGATAAATTCTATGATGTCAGCATCCGGATTAAATTCTGGGTTTTGGGGAGAAGCATTGCTAACGGCATGTCACATCCTCAATCGAGTTCCTAATAAACGGAACAAAGTAACTCCTTGCGAAATTTGGAACAAAAGAAAACCTAACTTGACTTATTTCAAGGTTTGGGGTTGTCGAGCAATCGTTAAGGTTCCAGGACCCAAAAGAAAGAAACTGGGTGAAAGAGGTATTGAGTGCATATTTATTGGCTATGCACAAAATAGCAAAGCATATAGATTTTATGTTATGACCTAATGACTATATATCGGTTAATACCGTAATGGAGTCATGTGATGCCATTTTCGATGAGCAACGATTTAAGTCAATACCTCAGATTAAGGACACGGGTATACATAAAAATATCTCACTAGATGACACAATTGAACGAACCGATGGACAACAAGATGTTGAAATTCGTCGAAGCAAACGTGCTCGAAAAGCTCGTGATTTCGGTTCTGATTTCTTTATGTTTCTTGTGGAAGGAACAAGAGAAAGCGTTACCCAAGAAGTCCCATTCTGTTATAACACAGAAGATGATCCTCAATCATTTGAGGAAGCCATGAAATCACGGGACGTCGCTTTCTGGAAAGAAGCGATAAATGATGAAATGGATTCAATTATGGGAAATCAAACGTGGATTTTGGTTGACCCACCACTGGGCTCGAAACCTATTGGGTGTAAATGGATATTCAAAAAGAAAACTAAACTCGATGGTACGATCGAGAAGTTTAAAGCTCGATTAGTAAGTTTCAGTCAGAAATCAGAAATCGATTACTTCGATACTTATTCTCCAGTGGTGAGAATGACTACAATACGATTGTTAATAGCAATGGCATCCATATATAAACTTATTATTCATCAAATGGATGTGAAGACGGCCTTTCTAAACGGAGAGCTAGATGAAGAAGTTTACATGAAACAACCAGAAGGGTTTGTTATGCAAGGCCAAGAGCACAAAGTATGTAAACTTATAAAATCGTTATATGGTCTGAAACAAGCGCCAAAACAATGGCATCAAAAGTTTGACCAAACGGTACTTGCTAATGGTTTCAAAATAAACCAAGCGAACAAATGTGTCTATAGTAAGTTTAATGGAGATAAAGGAGTTATAATATGCCTTTATGTTGATGATATGTTAATATTTGGTACTGATTTAGATCAAATCAGAGAAACCAAAGAATTCCTATCGAATAACTTTGCCATGAAAGATATGGGTGAAGCAGATGTTATTCTTGGGATAAAAATCCTAAGAGGAGATGAAGGGATAACACTTACTCAATATATTGAGAAAGTATTGAGAAAATTTAATCACTCTGATTGCGTTCCCGCATCTAGTCCGTTTGATCCAAATATAAAGTTGATCAAACATACCGGAAAACCAGTATCACAGATGGTATATTCCAAAGTGATAGGTTGTCTGATGTATGCGATGACATGCACAAGACCAGATATAGCTTTTGCGGTTGGAAAGCTAAGTTGATACACTAGTAACCCGAGTGATGCACATTGGCATGCAATCACGAGAATTTTTAAATATCTAAAGAAAACTAAGGAATATGGCATATGCTATGGTGGATATCCTTCAGTTGTAGAAGGATATTCTGATGCTAGTTGGATAACCGGCAGCGGCGATCATGCAAGTACTACCGGTTGGATCTTTATGCTTGGCGGAGGTGCGATTTCTTGGGGATCTAAGAAACAGAACTGCATAACAGATTCAACTATGGCATCTGAATTTGTTGCCCTTGCTTCTGCAAGCAAGGAAGCAGAATGGCTACGCGATTTACTATTTGAGTTGCCAATATTGGAAAAACCAATTGCACCTATTTCGATTCATTGTGATAGTGAAGCAACTCTTGCGAGAGCATACAATCATGTTTACAATGGAAAATCAAGACATATCGGAGTACGACATAGTTATGTAAGAGATTTAATCTCTAATGGTGTGATTACCATCGATTACGTACGATCTAGCGATAATCTCGCAGATCCATTAACAAAAGCTTTATCACGAGACGTAGTGAACAAGAAGTCTAAGGGGATGGGTCTCAAGCTCATTAAATCGAAGTCACCCATGGTGGAACCTCAACCCGACACTTGATATACCGTCTAAGTCTCGCGTTCAATGAGTCAAAGTACATCATCAGCGTGATTTGGAGTGCTACAATATATTATGCATCCCAAGTTTAAGTAGCACTTGTTGCCCGTTAGTAAAAAGGTAGGTTGAGATTTGATCTCTTAATAGGTCTATAGGCTATATTTTAATTTTGTCGGATATCGAACGACGGGGATATCTTGATAGGTCTACCTATGTGAGTGTAAAAGTTTGACCGCTTAAAAGAAGTTCAAGAGCTTCACTTCGACACACTCATGAAGGATACTGGACACAAGGTCTATAATGTGTCGCTATAAATGAATGTCTGGCGGTGTGAGAAAATCAAATGTGTGACCGACTCTACAGGTTGTCAGTATGAATAATTGGTTCAAGGCTGTATCCACCATTTTATTCGGACCTCTTGTATCGAGCCTTCACTAAGTGATGGTTCAAATCTTTTGGAATACCATTATCTATGCATGAGATTTGCAGATTTGTTTATCGTTAAGGAGAGTTTCCTTTATATTGAAAATGGCGGGGGATTGTTGAATATTTTCAAATAAAGAAAATAAAATATTAAAATATTATATGACTTAGTCGAAGAGTCGTATCCCTTCGTAGGAAATAATTAATGAATTGTTATATCACTTCAATGAAACATTATATCTGTTAAGTTATCTCTTTTGGCGAATAGAAGTACCAATTCAGAAGGAACCTCTCTGCAACTATAAATACTTGTGTTCTTTCTTCTGCAGAGAATTAACTCAGGCAATCAAATCTGCTCAAACACACCAAAAGAATTCAGTGCATACTTCGCTAAAGCAAAAGCGCAGTACGTGTTTCTTTGTATCCTGAAGGTATTCGATTATTCTCTCGTTTGCTTTGTAGAGAGCGAAAATCACCTTTAGGAAAGTGGCTTGTAGATACACGCCTAGAAACAGATTATCTCAAGTTCCTGCAGAATTCCAAACTTGAAAGAAGACGACGTCTTTGATCACTACAGACCTCATATTCACAACATAATCGTCCATATATCGACTCAAGTTACGCACACACAAACGATGTCAATCATCAATTCGAAGACACAGCTACAAACATCTCGCAATATGAGCACACCAAATTTCGAAATCACAGAGCGTATGCCTTTTTTCTGGACATCCATATGATTTCGAATATAAAAATAATACTCAAAATATAGCACATTGAAGCGAAAGAAGAAATGATACTGAAGAGAATAAAATAATCCGGTAAAGTATTGCGCCGTCGAAGTCAGAACCTCTTCAATTAATTGAAGAGTTGCAGCCATCGCAAACTTTAAATTAAATCACGCCAACAAAAACGTACACAAACGATTTGCGTTATTGAAGTTCAGACAATATATATTCCCAATCTCAAATCATCAGCGAAGCCAAAAGCCAAGCCCTCGACCCGCCATTGACAGAACAACCTCACATAGGTCTAACAAATTTACAAAACAAGCTTCAAAAGAAAGGTCGAATCACGAAACACGCAAACGCAAAACAAAACGAACGATTTCCTCCGACGAAACGAGCAAAAGCCCTTCGTCCACGCGAAATACGAAACAGTAACAATCAACAAACAGTTAATTCGCTTTTTAGAAAGCGAAGAACTTCTTCTTTTTCTTCTTCTTCTCGATGTAAGCCAGAAGCTCCTCCTGCTGGGCCAACGCCTGCTCGAGAGCCTTCTGAGCCGCCGAAAGCTGCTGCTCGAGCTCCTCCACTCGGCCCACGGCCTTACTGAGCATCTCCTCCTTCTCGGGCGGCATGACGCCCGGCTTGTTGCTCAGGACCGTCACCTTGTCCTCGAGCTCGTTCATGCGCTTCATCATCGTCATGTAGTCGGCAGTCGATATCCCCTCGCTCGTCGTCGTCGTGGCGTTGTTGTGGGCGGCCGACGATGACATCATCATCGCGTCCTCTCCGTCGTGCATGGAGGAGGAGTAGAGGGTGGCGTCGGTGAGCTTCTTGGGCATGTTCTTCGTCATGCGAACCATCGTCACCACTCCCATCACGAACGTCAGCATGCCCGCGAATATATGGTTGCTCAGCCCGTCGGGGTTGTTTTTGTACGCGTCGTGCGTCGGGAAGTTGTCTGAGGACGACAACGGCATTGTAAATATTAATTGATAATAAGAGCGAGAGATACGCAAAGTTTATCGAGAAGTTCGTCCTATATAATCGAGTGGTATTGATACTCTTTGTCATAATGAGAGTAACGAGGGTTCCATTTAAAACCAAGCGGAATCTGATGAAGCAGATTCTCTGTTATGTACGCTGATTTCGGGTTGATACGATTTTTAATGTGGGACAAATGACCCTCGTCCTTGTAGTTAGGGATGACAATCGGACCCATTAATGATCCGTTGGGTCCTCATACAGGTATGATCGAGACCCGATTGACCGTCCACGGTGCCAGAGGAACGTGCATGGATGGTCCAACTGGGTCTTGATCGGACCCACCCAATGAGTCTTTAATGGGTTTGATTGTCATCCCTATGCAGAACGAGCCCTAAACCCCAGAAGCCTGACATGTGGGCCAGCACGCAAATTGAGCCCTAAACCCAAATAATGGCCAAACATGCGGGATATCATGCAGATCGAGTCCTAAACCCTAATAAAGGGCCTAACGTGTGGGCCGATTATATAATTGTTCGATGTAGGAAAAACAAAACAATAATCTCGAAACGGTAATTAAATTTTGGGTTCATGCGAGTGTGATCTTCAACGTTAGGGTTTGTTACCTTTGTTGATTTTGAAGTTATCGCATTTCTCTGCCTTCAGCCAAGACGGGGTAACTTTCTTTTGGATCGCTGGAGTGTACGCTTTGGGCTCATAGGCATCGCTACTCCTTTTCGGTTCCTAGAAGAGCGAATGGAATTAAAATCAACCCTTAATCTGCATTTTAAGGCGATAACATAGGACGAATGTGAGAAAAATCGAACTTACTACTTCTTCCTGAACGGGAGAGAGATGGGGGTGCGCGATATGGTCCCTCGTAGCCCTCGGAGAAGCGCTGCTCATCGAGTTTGATGAGCCATTTCTCTTCACGCCCCATGCAACGAAAGAAAAAAAGAAACAACGCGAATATTACTTTTGAAAGCGACGAAAAGCGCTGTAATAAAGAAATAGAGATTACCTTCGAAGCAGCGTTCTCATCCTCGGAGATGGTCTTCTCGTCCACGCACGTAATGTTGAATTTGGGCGCGCATTTGTGTTCGCCGTTTCGGACCATCTTTCAGATGAATAAAACGAAAGATCGATATATTATGTATTCAAATGGCAATAATTTTTCTATAGATGTTATGTAGTAAAAGAAACCTTCATGATATCAGCGTCGTTCCAAGGCCCCTTGTCCGAAACCATGCATCCCCCCTTATCGGCGCACGTGCAAGTACCGCCCAAGAACTCTGGAAGCTCACTGTTATGCAAAGATTTTGACGAGAAAACTATTATTTCATACATAGCCTAAAAAAATTAAATAAAGAAGCGATTAGAGATACGTGGTCTAGTTAATAACCTAGCATCGATGATCTCGAGCAGCTTGCTCTGGTACTTGTCGCTCAGAACCTATTTAATTATGATGCAAAGTAGCGACTCATCGTTAATTAATGAAACAAAAGTCGATCGATTGTAGCTAGCTAGCTATATATCTTTTTCTTACATGGATCTTGGCGGTGGTCTTAGGGTCGAGGAACGACTTGACCGTGTTCCACAATAGCCTGAACCCCGATCCAGCGTTGATGATATACATACGGCACAACGTCTTCAAAAAAGAAAAAAGAACATTCGATTAGCATCGCTCGATGAAAAAATGGAAACAAACCCTAAATTGTCGTCATTTCTTATTACCTCAGGGTAATTGTCGCCGTCGATCTTCTGAAGGCGCTGGACGAGATCCCTAGCGGCCTTGTTGAAGCTCTTAAGCCCCTGACCAAAAAAAAGCGCGGAAAAAAGCGTAAAGCTTCCCCACGATTTTTTTCTAACACACGAATAAATTTAAAAAGTCGAAACGAAAATTTCTATTATTAATTACCACTCCCTTGACGTCCAAGATTGTGGTGCTCTGATCGATGTGCTTCTTGGCTGCGATGGAGCAAGCTGGGAACTTGTCGATGAACGTTCGCTCGAATTCTTGGACGTGGTACTTTAGGTACCTGTCCATGTTGGTGGCCTGCATGAGCTTTGTAGAGTCGACTTGCCCGAGCCTCTCAATGTAGACGGGTCGGCCCTCCTTGTCAACCCCGTGGTGCCCTTGCGGGTAGTACTTAAGGACCTCGTCTCGCTCCTTGAACTCAAAGTCCTAATATACCACACACACAGACCAAGTTTTTCATTTTTTATTACGCCGTCGTTCTACGGTAAGATAATTAAGGTTAGTTTGGGACCTCCATAATAGTGTCGGCACCAAATTCCTTCCTCCATTGAAGCATATCGGCCCACATTTGCTTTGTCTTCTCAATGTCGAACTTCCTTGCTCTCAAGAACCTATGATTTAGTTCCCTTGATGTCAATATATTACATCGATGCTGAACAATCTGTTAAATGACCACTTCACGTACAATGCTAAGCTTGAAGCAGTGCAGCATAATTTACTTTTATATATTTAATTTTCAGCATCGAAGCTGATTTCTTCACATCTAACCCTAGACGAGGAATTTCTTTTAATGGATGGTCGTGATGAATCGTACTCATGACCCCTTAGTCTAAGCTAATGACTGTTTCTAGTAAAAATTTAGTGTGTATTTGGTTTTAAAGAATTTGGTGAGGAAGGAAATTAAAGCTAAAACCGTGAAAAATCAATTTCCTCACAATTTACTATCTTCCTTTTTTTTTTTTTTCATCACCAATTTCCGGGATCCAAACCCGCCGCTAAGCTTGAGGGAGTGCATCATATTAAAGTTCTATACTACTTCAATTTTCAACAGAATCACCAGTCATAATAATAATAATACCTGACGAGCATGTGGTAGTCGTCGTGCTTGGAGGGGAGGAGTTCTTCGAGGATAAGCGCCTGGCGAAAAGCGTCGACGGCCTGCAGTTCCTCGGCGTCGCGCTCGTCGTCGAAAACGACCGACATGACTCTGCTGTTCCTGCGTCCCTTCTTCGTGAGAGAGTTTCTGAACTTGTTCGAAGCGCTGATCGCCACCTTCTTTAGGGATCCGAGCCTCGTCTTCCTCTCGTCCTCCGTGCTGTTTTCCATGTCGATTTTCTCCATGCCTTTCGCGAAAAATATTACATTTATTAATATCGAACATGATAGAAAACCCTAATATATAAGGGCTTCCTTTCATTTATATCATCTATCGCTCTGGGAGTCATTTTCTTACTACAGAATATAACCAAGTGCTTGAAGCAATGTTCATTACATTTCAAGTTTATAATGTAATGGAAGGTGTGTATGTGTAATTACAAATAATATGAATAATAATGGAGCTTACTTGGACGGACAGGTCGTTCAAGGGGTCCTGACATATTTTCACTCATTCTTTTTGCTGGTTTTTTATTGCAAGTTTGATCACACAGCAGATTCTTGTGAAAATGTCACAAACTTGCAGATCTTCGCCTGCAATTTAAATTCATTGTGTTTACATATATGAGAATTGAATGGGATGATCTTATTATTCGAATTTCTGAACCAAAGTTGATCATAAGAGATGTTCTCTCATACGTCTAGTGCTTTTCATGGGTGGGTTTCAGATATCATGAATAAAACAGTATCTTTCTCTTTTTCTATATGTAGAAACAACTCAAATTCAATCTGGGAGAAGAGCAAATGCATATTACATAGATTCTGCATGGGAGATAAAAGAAACTAAAAATCTTCGATGGCATTCAACATTGCATAGAACGCATAAACACAAATATCGTTACGCTATCAATATTTGCGGAAGGAAATAATATTCATCATGTAAGAAAAACTATGAAAAGCTACCGAATGATAGAGATTTCTTTGGACGATGGTTTCTTTGGAGGAAGGCAGAGAAATATAGAGATAAACTCAGGCAAAAGATACAATCAATTGGAGAAAAAAAAAAGAGAAAAAAACGTTGTAAAATTTCTTACCAGCGTCGAAAAGATTGCAGAGCTCAAGAGAGAAAAGAATGGTAGAGAATCATCTCCCTTAATGCTAACAAGGAAGGAAGGATGTCCTTTGTGGAGCACCACTACTACAAACGTGCGCAGCCTTACAAAAAAGAAAGAAAAAAAATGTTCCTTTTCCTAGAGTTCGATACATACAAGTTCTTATTTACGTTATTATAAACAATATATTAGGTAAAAATATTGAGTTAATTAGCACCTTTCTGATAAATATTGCTGGAAAATCGAACTCCATATGAAAATTCCATATGGGCCTTAAATCTGAAAGGATTCATAAAGGTGCTGAAGGCTTGGGCCACAAATCTTGTCTGTTTTTTAAAATAGTTAATAAATTCACTAATTACGACCAATGCTTCCTAAAGAACACACAAGTTATTACACACTGGACTATAAATTTAATGAAGAATTAGTGAAGCAATTCTGTTATGCTCTCACTTTCACTTCACTCTAAAAGCTTCATCCGTGATCCTCCATCTCCAACAATGGCGGCTTCGAGCCTAGTACCTCAAACCCTCCCAACAAAAACCCTAAACATCTCATCGTCAAAATCCTATTCCACAAACCCCAATTTACCCTTCAAGCTCGAACCCTTCCCAAGAACATCATACCCTCTCAGAGCCCGCGCGGCGAGGGCTGTTTTGTCCGCAGAGCAGTCAAAAACCCAGAAATTTCAGCACTGTTTTACCCAGAAAGAAGATGGATTCTTGTACTGCGAGGGCGTTAAGGTTCAAGACGTAATGGACGCCGTCGAAAAGAGGCCTTTTTATCTATACAGCAAACCTCAGATAACGAGGAACGTCGAGGCATACAAAGAAGCCCTAAATGGGTTGGATTCAATCATTGGCTACGCAATTAAGGCCAATAACAACCTCAAGATTTTGGAGCATTTGAGTGAGTTGGGATGTGGAGCTGTTTTGGTTAGTGGGAATGAGCTTAAACTGGCCTTACACGCTGGTTTTGATCCTACGAGGTATATATGACTTCGTTTTCCATTGCACTAAAATCAGTATTACAACCTCCTGCGTCATCTGAAGCTTCTATAGTACATGATTTATCATGTCCGTTTAGATGTGTCTTCAATGGAAATGGAAAGACTTTGAGTGACTTAGTGCTTGCTGCCCAAGAAGGCGTATTCGTCAACATTGACAGCGAATTCGACTTGGAAAATATTGTCTCTGCTGCGAGAATGTCTGAGACGAGGGTGAACGTACTGCTGCGTATAAATCCCGACGTTGATCCTCAGGTATTTTTCGATGCGATCATTCGATGGATCACCGATTAGTTCCCTGAAATTCCCTTTTTGCACCGATTAGGTCCATCCCTACGTAGCCACGGGAAATAAGAACTCCAAATTCGGCATCAGAAACGAAAAGCTGCAATGGTTTTTGGATGCTGTTAAGGCGCACCCTAATGAACTGAAGCTCGTTGGGACACATTGTCATCTTGGATCAACTATTACAAAGGTCATTTTCATGTCAGAATAAATTATGTCTTTTTCTTGCATCTATGTCTCATACGTACGCACATATATGTATATATATGAAGTTCAGGTAGATATATTCAGAGATGCTGCTGGGCTTATGGTGAACTACATAGACGAAATTCGATCTCAAGGATTCGAAATCGACTACTTAAACATTGGAGGTGGCCTTGGAATCGATTATTACCATACTGGGGCTGTCCTTCCTAGTCCTAGAGACCTCATCGATACTGTGAGTTTACAAAAATAAAAGCATACACCGATTTATTACAATAACTTGTGATGTATATTTCGTATAGGTAAGAGAATTGGTGATTTCAAGAGACCTAAACCTGATAATCGAACCTGGGCGATCGCTCATCGCAAACACGTGTTGTTTGGTGAATTGGGTCACTGGCGTTAAGACAAACGGGACTAAGAATTTCGTAGTTATCGACGGTAGCATGTCTGAACTTATACGCCCGAGCTTATACGATGCTTACCAGGCAAGAGAAGCATTTGAAATCGACATTTTTTTGCCGTTTCGAATTGTGACATCTGTATTAACGTTTTTTTATTGCAGCACATCGAGCTTGTTTCTCCTCCTTCTCCAGGAGCAGAGATCTCTACCTTCGACGTTGTGGGTCCCGTTTGTGAATCCGCCGATTTCTTGGGCAAAGAGAGGCAGTTACCTACGCCAACTAAGGTACTTTTTTTTCGTTTTGGTGAAGTCGTGCAATAGAACTTTTCGTGAGCTAAGCTTGTGAATAACTGTGATAATATGTTTTGCAATTGCTTAGGACATGGGGTTGGTAGTTCACGATGCTGGTGCTTATTGCATGAGTATGGCTTCGACGTACAATTTAAAGATGCGCCCGCCTGAGTATTGGGTTCGTTTTTCGTTCTTTTTTCCTTTTTATGAATCTTGTTCTTGATTTGCTTTTTGAAAGTAAGAGGTAATGATTCGTTGTTTTCTCAGGTTGAAGAAGATGGATCGGTGTCCCAAATCAGGCATGGAGAGGCTTTTGAAGACCATTTGAGATTTTTCGATGGCCTCTAAAGCTTATTAATATGTCATTTGATTGCTTCTTGCTTGGCATTATTTGTTGTTTATGCTTATGAACATCGGACTAATCTTCATGTGTTTTGTGATAGAGCTCTGTTCCCTCTGCTACAAATCAATCTTTCTTTCTATCAGCAAATTAAAATCTGTATTTTGACATTGCAAACAATGATCAGAAATTCTGGTTTCCTTGAGATCGAATTTCTTGAATACAGGAAATTTCTTGAATATATAGTTCAGCCTAAATTCTGCTGGTTAACTCATGTATCCACTGCTTAGGATGGCAATGCAAAAAGCAATGTATAACTTTTTCTAACATTTAGATGTCAATGTAAGGTTGGGTGATGATTCAAATTAGAACAATATGGTGAAGAACTCAACTTACACAAGTGTGTCCAGGTATTCACTTACAGTTGTGTATTTAATGTGCGGATACAGCTTTGTTCCTTCTTCGCCATTCGACGACTCAACGCTGAAGTACGTCTGATCTCCTTTTACGAAAGCAGAGTATACGAACACCATAGGCATGTTGTCTGGATAAGGAGTCTCTGGAGCGAAAGAAAAGACTCAATATTACATATAACCAACCCGTTTTAAAACTTAAAAACTAAATTCACGGTACCATGTATGTTCTTAAGAAGCTCTTCCTCCGATACATATATTTTCTCGAGCTGTTTTCCAATTTTACCCTCCCAAATGCGAACAAGCTCGTTCATCGAAAGAGTGTTCCCAGGCGGCCTAAGGTACAGCGTCTTGTTCAACGTGCGCTTATCATCCACGGTGCTAATAGCGAAGGCAGCTACATCACTTTCCTTCACAAAGACACCTGAGAAGAGAAACTTTTCAACCCTTAAATCTGTAGCTTATATACGATGAGTTGAGCAAATGTTCTTTTTCCCATTCGATTTGAGATCCTTAACGGTAACATATACGAGCTACAAAATATGAAATGAAGTCGACTGAGATAATGGGGTACCATACCTTTAACATTTCCATCTCCGAAGATCCTAACTTTGTCTCTAGGGGGAGTCTTAAGGCCGGGCTGAACGAGGGATGGAAGCAAATAGCTCGTATAGAAGTTGCAGCAAATGTAAGTGTGAGGAATCCCCTCTTCTTCGACGAGGCGCCTGATTTCTGCCTTCTGAGAGTAGAAGTTGTGGTCCAAATCGGACACTCGGGTTTTGTCAGGGTCCAGCCCGAATTCTGACGGTAAGAACCTCTGCAAACCATCACCAATTCACCATCGGTTACCACCTTCACTATGAGAAAAATCCACGAATTCACCTTAACTATGGTTAAATTCAAACTCGAGATTCAGACAACAATAACCTTGATATTGCCAGCTCGTTTGATTGCAGCAATCAGAGTCTTCTGATGAAGAACTTGCTTAGAAGAAACAGCGCATATCGCAACGTCGACTCGATTCAAGGCATCCATTAAACTAGCCTCGTCTTCCAGCGAACCCTAGTTTCCGAGCATTTATAATCGAGGACCACAGACGAAAATCAGAACTCAAAATGTTTGGATTGTGAATCTTAGTTTCACGATACGTACTTTAACGACGACGAGGCCTGAGCTGGAGAGGAGCTGAAGCTTCTGTTTCTTGATAGGGTCGGAAAACGCCGAGTCTCTGACGAGTCCGAACGTGGGATGCGACGCGCCGAGGCTCGCCTTGGCGAGTTCGAATCCGAGGTTGCCCGTTACTCCGATTACGAGTATTTTGCTCTTAATTTCCGCCATTTTCCTGAGATATGATGAATAGGCGCCGCCGTTTGTGGTTTCTCCGGCGATGGGGACCAAGACCAACTTTTTTGGAAATTGTCTTTGCTGTTATAGTGGAGTGAGATGGACATTGTCAGTTAGCCACATAAGTAACATGAATCAAATTGAGTTATTAATTTTTTTTTTTGCCAAATTATTATTTTAGGTCACTAAGTATACATGTTTTAGTTTTTGAATCACTATGTTTGATAATTGTAAAAGTAGGTCACTAACTATATATGTCAAAACAAATTTGGGTCACCCTTTCATTTTTGGGTCACTAAGTATACATGTTTTCGATTTTGGATCACTATGTTTTTATGAATGCGAAAATGGATTTAATATAGCGATCCAAAAACTTAAAACACATATACTTAGTGACCCAAAATAAAAAACACGTATACTTAGTGACCCAAAAACGAGAGGATGACCCGAATTTGTTTTAACATACATAGTTAGTGACCTATTTTTGCAATTATCAAACATAGTGACCCAAAAAAGAAAACATATAAACTTAGTGACCTAAAATTATATTTTGGCCTTTTTTTTTCAATGATTAGTAAGATGAGGAAAAAAAGGGTAAATTTGCTGCAAAATGCAATTCAATGTTATATTGGGTTGGCTACAAAACGTTCAAAATCAAATTAATTTGGCGTGTAAAATTTCTCATTAATAAAATAATAATAATATCAACTAAACTCAACACTCACTAGGCACTACCTACTAATTAAACATACACATAAAAAACTACCCACTACTATTTTTAGTTAATTATTCTCTTTAGTTTAATAATATGATAAAAAGAAGGCACACACTATATCAAATTACTATTTTTAATTAATTATTGTTCTAACTCTAATTTTATGATATAATATATTTATATTTTACAACACACACATCGGAGTGTGCAAGTAGTACTAGTGTTTATAAATGTTGCATATATAATAATCTCAACATAGGCAAAATGTGGGTTCTGTTCTTAACTTAGCTCCATCCATGGAGAATGTAAAGATGTTACAAGAATCTTGGATAAAATCCGACAGTATTTCATCGTCCACACAGTCCAACGTTTAACAAATCGTCGGGCGAATCTGAAAAAAGTGTTGGTTGTTACTACCACGAGCCCTCGACGCCTACGGTAGGATTCTTGAAAGCTTCGAAATTCCAGAAAGTCTTCAACGAGTAAGGTTGGGAGATCATCACTCCCTCTTCTGTGATTCTTGCAATCTGCAAATAATAAAAGATAAGATATATCAGATATCAACATGCCCTGCCATCCTCGAGATATAAGAGAACGAAGAACGAAGGGAAAAGTGCACAAAATTTCTACGATACAACGTAGTGAGAGTGAGTTATTGCCGATGGAGCACTTACACATGAAGAAAAGACAACAAATAAAACGTCTTTTTCCACAGAAGCGTTAATGTAAAAATATACCTGCATCTTGTTGACAGCTGATCTATCCCGATAAAGCAGCACGCGCATGCATTTCTCCAGTAACTTGACGCCCTCCTCGAAAGTCAAATTCTCATTCCATTCGTCTCTTAGTATGGGCCTTGCCAGGTGATTTCCGAAACCAGTAGCCACGGTATTGTCCTCATACTGTACGCCGATCATGCTCACCTAAATAAGCATGAATAAAGAGAGTTGTAAGTTTAGAGATGTTCTGTTAAGGTTGCAATGACAATGCTATGTTATATCCTTTTCCTTAGTAGATGCCCGAAAGATGTTGGGCAAGGTGTTTATCATTGTAAAGCTACTAGCGAATCTGTATCTTTTTCTCCATTCATTGACATGGATTTCCATAATATGTTCCTCACATTCAGACAAGCAGCAAATTCGTAAAAAATAAGAAACTCACCGTCCCCAGATATTTATGCCCATTTTTAACTCCACCAATCACGAGCGAGTTCCATAGCGGGTCGAACTTATTGCGGCGGTTGTACATTACCCTGGTTAGATAATTATGCACTTCCTTGGGGCCCAACGAGTTACCATCGTCCCACATGTTATCGTACAAGCTAACGGAAACGAAAAGAGTGGAAAGCAGAAAAGCATCATCACTAAAAGGCCCAATATAGAGATAACGAAAAAGAAATCAAAACAGTTCAAGAGGAATTTTCATTTTCGATTCGATTGCACTTACATGAGTTCATCGAGATAGCGCATGATCTCCTGAAAGTCACTGATTTCACCGCTAGCACCGATAATGGAATGTTTTCCCACAGACTTCAATCGGTCCACACTTTTGTATCTAAGGGTAGACCCATACGATCCTGTTAACCGAAAAGAAAGTATCAAATCACATTCGATCTTCTATGCAAGCTTCATCATAAGAACAGATAATGAATTCATGCTACAAAAGAAAAGAAGAAAACAAATCTTTGGAGATCAGAAAGACAAAAGCCTAGGTAGCTGAAGAAGAAGTGGGAACAAGAAGAAGAAAGAATCCCCACATATGCCTGAAGACCTAACAAAGGTATTTGCAAGTTCTACGCTCACACATGAAAATTTGTCTATTATCTGATGCCTAAAAAGAAAGAGATAAGCAATAGCCATTCAAACAATATAAATGATGATAGCATCCCCAACCTCCCATATCAGCAGCTAGGAGAATTCCATCTTTGTACTTGATTCCAATCACAGAAGTCCCAGTAACATAAGGATAACTGGGAAGATAAAAAAAAACATCAAACTTACATGAAATGACTTGGAATCAACTAAAGACGAAGCCCAGACATCAGAAAACAAAAGTTCTCATAAAAATAATCCAGGGCACTATAATTAAACCCCAAAAACAACGAACCCACAAAAAAAAAAACACCAATTAACGGAAAATAAGGCCTACATAGTTCTTTGCAAATCAGCTTCAGATCCAAGCAGATTGGTCATAGCTGGTGAAGAATCAGGCACCTGCAAGGCAATAAAAAAAAGGAGTTTCTTAAAAATCAACAAACTGAAGGGGGCAAATTTTCAGCCAAGAGATTTACGAATCAAATCAAACTCACATTCATTTTCGATTTAGATTTAACTGAAGAAATTCTAGCTCTACTACTCTGCCGACGACGAAAGGCGATAGTATTTGGTAATGAAGTCCCACTTACCTGCTGTGCAAGAAATGGTCTTGCCTATTGGGCTTTAAAACGGCCCAAATAATACGGCCCAACTTAAATGGGCCGTTATTTGCTCATCCCATAGGATCATTATCAAAATAATTATGGTTACATGGATGAGATAAGCCGTCGATTCAATTCGAAGGAGAATAAAATCGAATGGATAATCGTTAAAAAAGCAGACCGACTTCGACGTTTCCGTGGATAAGGATATGTTTTCCTTTGTACACGTCAGCGTTACACCACATTCTCTTTCTATATCTATATTTAAGAATGTATACACATTCATCGTTCAAAGATGTGGACGTCCTCCTTTTACTATTAAAAATCCAATCTTGAACTTTTCTTGATAGAGAAATATAATATATATGATATAATATTCGCTTTTGATTCCCATTGTTGGACTTCAAACGCGTCACCCTCGGCCACCAACATCAACTCCCCATTAATATATTACAACCATCTACTCTTATAAATTTGCACGAGGGGCTAAAGAGCCATACATTGTCCTCGAAGGTCGTTTCTTTATAGTATTAGATACAAAGGAAGAGTTGGGTTTCGTTGCGTTGATAGAAGAGATTATCTTTTTTCTTTGTTCTTTTTTTGAGTTGGGTTCTGAGGAGAAAATGGCTTCAGCTATGGTTTGTGGTTCTCTGAATCAGATCAAGGGTTTTTCGTCTGGAAAGAATGTTGGGAAATCTCAGAATGTTAGAAGCAAAAAGGGTTTGAAGGTTTCTTGTGTTTCTTCAGCTGCTGTTGGCGATCCTTACAAGATTCTGAGGATCGATCGCAGTGCTTCTGAATCTGAAGTTAAGAAGGCTTTCAGAAAACTTGCTCTTAGGGTACAAATCCTTTCCGTTAGATTTATATGTATTTCTTATATCTGCTCCGTTGTAATGTGTTAATCTTGAATATATTTCTCTCTACCTTGTGAAATCTGGTTTGTCTAATCGTGGACTGGGTTTTGACTCTTTCGAATAATCAAAATTACATCTAAATTTGAGTCTTCCCAATTTGCCTTCGTTGACATTTTCTCTTCCTTCCTCGTAGAAAATAAAAATCAAATCTTTATGTGTTTCTGATTGTGTTATTCTCTTGATTTGTTTTTTCAGTACCACCCAGATGTATGCAGAGGAAAAGATTGCAGCGTTCAATTTCATGAAATCAATGAAGCATGCGATGTAAGTTAACTTGATCATTTCATTTCTATTATGGCCTTTGGTTCTTGAATAATGCGTCTATAATATGTTGGTGATATTTTCTGTCAATTGGGTTTCTTTCTGCAGATTATACTGAAACAGCTGAGAGGCGAACTAATGATGGAAGAAACTCAGACAATGTACTATGATGAATTTGACGATGAATCGATGAGGGGAATGGACGGTGAAGATTGGGATTTGTGGGAAGAATGGATGGGATGGGAAGGTGCTGGGATTCGTGACTATTCTTCCCATATCAACCCTTACATCTAAAAATTAAACAAAAAGAAGAAGCAAACATCTTTTATTGTTGAAAGAAAGTGTAGATAGCGATGGTTGTATAGTTTTATCTTCAGTCTTTCTTTTGTACAGATTGTGTGATGGAGAGATGGGAGTTATTTATTACGTGGAGAACCATCTCTTGCAGCTGTGTAGTGAGTTTATCTAACTTCGTTTTCTAATGACGATGAAAACTGAGTCGACTCAATATTTTCCATATATGTTTCCTCAAAACATATGAAGATGCTTTTAGTGTTTTGATCGAACCCCATTGCTAGCCAATGTACCACCCTTCCTGCGGATAATACTGATTATTATAAAGGAAACAAAATGTTAGAAGGAAGAAAACTTGAAGCTCATCCCTGGGTTTTCTTTCAATCTACATTCTGTAATTAATCCATTTTTTTTACGAGTGAAATGCTACACAATTTGATGGCATCATTTCTTACATCGTATGGTTGCTTGCTCAACTGCGCCAATCCGAAGATAGTTCAGTCTCGGAGTCTTCTTCCCACCAAGTCACACTCTGCACATATACGTATCCATTTATCAGTCAATTATTACAGTTTTCGTATCGAATTGTGTTCTTTTTGTAACATATATCATGATATAAAGCAATCGATGCATCGATATCTATATCAGTAGTAGCAGCATGTGGATATGTAGTTCATTTTCTGTCATAATCTAACAAAGGAACTCTAGGCTTTACAAAATGAGGCAGATGTTAGGTAAAGGAATAACCTTGTAGCCCCTTCGAAGGAACTCGAGAGAGCTCCCTTCTTCTTCTTGTAATCCAAGAACTCGCAGCAGTTCTTCTTTAGTCTTTTTACCACATCACCATAGTACAAACCATGTCATAATATATTTACGAGTATATATTATCTGTATGTTTGTGAGTGAGAAAAAAATGTGAAATGACGAGAAAAACTCACTTCTCCAAGAGTGAAACGAGCTGCACTTTCTGCTACGCAAGCATAAGAACCATCGGACTGCTTTAGCATAACTTGCCAGGGCCCTATTTGCAGAGTCAGTTAGGTGGTAAATTCAGGCAACTTCATTTCTTACAAAGAAAAGCACTTTGACAATAGCAGCTTCTGTCTTCCTTGATCTGCTCTTTTACTATTGTCTTTGAGTTAAATAACTATCATTTCGAAGAGTTTCCTTTATTTATGTTGTAGACAAGATTCAAACACGAAGAAGATAAACAGTAGTATACTTACCAGGGTACTGGCGGAATAACGCTCCACTGTAGTTCACAATGTAAGGCGCCACTCCAATCGTCTTTTTATAACATGCACCATCAAGAACAATGGTCAATTTTTCATCTCAATTCATCATAGGAATATCTTGTATCGACTAATGATGCTTTGACATGAAAGTACCTTCGAGTACTCTCTTGTTCGAATGTAAAAAACGGGAATGAACTGAGAAAGAAACCGATAATGCACATCTTTGCTGGGGAACCCTAAAAGTCCTAAGTCAGCTCTGCAAAAAATACGCATGTTATCAAAGAGAGAATCGAATGGGAATTTAAAAGGGTAAAAATCTCGATACGTATTGAGATTGATTGATTTCTCAAATTCGCATACCGCAAGGTGTCGAGCTCTAAGTTAAAGAGGACGGTTGGGGCCGAAGAAGCAAATTTTTCCTGCAAAATACGTCTTCTTCTTACGTTTGCAGTAACCTTAGCATTAAGTAACCACTTTCTGGTTATCCTTTTATGATGTAATAACTTGGGAGGCGGGAAATCATACCACATACTTCTCAATAATAGATAGATCCCTCGTGCTCGAATTCACGAAAATGTAAATCGACGGTGGCTCCTTAGATTCCCATCGACCTGACGAAATGGATTAGTTTTATATGTAACTATACACACACATATGGCATAGATATAGGATATCTCGATAGTTTGATTTTCGACGGAAACCTTCATTCTCATCCACAAAGTCGAAATCCAACGTGTCCCTTACAGATTTGAAGAAGTTAGTGACTGGGCCGCTAGGCACATCGTCGAGCGATCCAATGCTTATACCGTCGATCTGGGGAAGCAACGGAGGTGATTAAAAAATTTGAATTTTTCTTTTTAATGTAAATTCAGGCATTCAAATGCTGTCTGTCTGAGAATAGTCACCGAGTCGAGGGCCGTCTTGAAGAGTTCTGTAGCCCGACGCTTTTCTGGCTTATCGGGAAATACCTGAAAAACGATTGTCCATAAATTGGGAACAGAAAAATAAACAAAGAGGAAATAGAAGTCTTTGTTATCGTATTTTCTTACAATGCGTGCTCTTGTTTCTTCTCGCTTCTCCTTCAGCTTCCTCACGACGGCCAAGGCTAGTTGAATGTTTGCGTCACTGAACTCATCAGATGAACCCTTGGAATTTATTGAGAGAAAGTATCGTATCAATCTTGAAGAAAACAACCAAGTCTTCCACGCAAGTACGAATTTCTACCTTGTAAGAAGATATACTGCTGGGCAATGGCCTGGCAGCAGAAATTACGAAAGCAAAAAACACTAACAGTGAACATACCAATCGAAGAGGAAAAGCTCGACGAAGGCGAAAAATACAGAATAACAACAACTCACGGAAATTCTATCTCCAGGCGATTCTTCCCATCCTGGAGAGCGTATAAGAGGGAACCGGCGGCGTCGGAGACAAGAACCTCGTACGACCTCGGCTTGTAAACGGAAACTCCGAGCTTTGGGTTGAGTTCCTTGCCAGGTTTAATGGCTTTCGCACTGACGCAGCTCCGCTGAGCTCCTGTCGCTGTTCTGAATCCGAGCTCCTTCGCAAGGTAACGTCGATGGAATCCTTTAGCCGAGTACGAGGTGGACAGAGAAGGGATGTCTTTCGTTGCAGCGTTGGCCATGGCCGAGGAATTGACGGCCATCGTTGAGTTCTCTAATTTTTTTATTTTTTTTTCTGTGCGTGTATGTGTGTGTTTTGAGGCAGCAAATAACCGTTAAGAGATTGATGTGCTGGGACACGTGGCATTGTCTCAGCCTCGTGCCTTTACTTTTAGTTTAGCATCTTCAGCGTAAAACAACAAACACATCGGAAGAATATCTGAAAATCCCATATGTTCAATAGAAGAAAACAATCTTTGTTGGTGAGCAGATATGCATAGGTTCTTTAAACACACAATGGATATTGGTTCAAGTTATACTACTCAGACAATCGCATGGTGATCTTCTCTTCCTAGGTTGACATATTTCCTGGTTTGCCCATGACTTGTCCTTCGTTCTTTGATCTTGGTTAAAGAACAAGAAAAACGAGAATTAGCCATCGCACATGTTTGTCGAAGGAAAACACTTTGGCGTGATTAGATAACTTTTCATGGGTGTGATGAGTTAATGAAACTAACGCACCCTTTAGAGGATGAGGTGGCGTGCTGTTTCTTCTCCATGGCTACTGTTTCCTCCTCAGTCCTGCAATATATTTCATCAGACACATTATTAATAGATGTGCTTCAAATATGAGCTAAAAACAAATGCTAGCAAAATGTCTAAATAGTAAGAAGTTATGGCGTGTGAAGGGGCTGCTAAAGAAAAACGTTCACCAACCTGACAGCTTTCTTGAGTGATGTCTGATCCTTCTCTCGTTTCTGTGAAGACTTGAGCCAACAAAAATCATTTCATATGAAAGTATGTGAACATAGATATTCCAAATAAAAAGCTATATGATGAGGCACCTCATCAACAAACTCCCAAACTTCAGTTCTCAGGTTTAGGATCTCCACTTCACCATCGTCGTATAATATCTGCGGAAGAAAAACATACACGGCTAATATAAGTGTAATGTGATATAACATCTGTAAGGGAAAAAAATAAGGGCATGCAGATAATGTAGGAGGAAGTTCCTTCGGAACAAAATGAGCATGCATTATACAAAGATGGAAGATGCCTCCACAACACTGTTCGGTAGACTTGATTACTAATTTAACGTCCACGCACAACAAGGAATGCCTTAATACAGGTTGCTGACGGTGAATTAGTGGAAGAAAAATATTATCTGAAGATGGATAGATACAGACAAAAGGCATCGGAAAAGGAAAAATAGAAAGACAAAAACGATGATCAACTCATAACCTTATGTTTCTTCACCGCAGGTGCAGGATCAAACTCTACAACAGTGCCTGTATAGAAACTGTAAGGGCAAAACTCGAGTGAGAGAAGTTTGTGCATAAATCCATAATGTTTTGATGCTTTCGACTTTCATCACATGCTTTTAAGAGATATGCATCGTTTTGAGTTACAAAGATGAAATACTGTAGTAGATCTATATGTCATCAAGTAGCTTTACATAAAAAACAAGGAAAAGGTTCGAATTTGTATTAAAATGAATTATGCTGTCATTAATTGTGTAATAACTATAACAACCTAGTTTAAAAGTATCGACACAAAAGAATAACATTGCAAGCTCCCACAACAAATTCTCTTAAAGTACTACAGAAACAAAGAAGCATGACTACTTACCATCGATCCATCGGCCACCAGACCTTTATCCTTGCATTTATCAGTTCCTCGGCGTAGGACTTTTTCAACTTGTTAGTCTGCAACAGAATTAGATGATAAATGATAAGCTCCACTTCGTACATAGAGATTGGAAAGTAAAGAAATCAATGGCAATGAAACTCTCCATGTATCTCTATTACAAATGATAGTACACTCAAGAATAGAATATGTATCATATTCTAAAAAAAAAGCTTACAAACGCATCGATTAAAGTCCAAATCTATTCCATAATACAAAACAATACCTTATTCTTTTTTCTCCAGTTCAACAGTCCCAGGATTAGTATCCACTTTCTAAAATTATCCAAACATTATAACTAACGAAAGAACACGGAGGCATATCCACAGTAAATTAAGAAAAAAGGGAAAATATTGCTCACCAGGTTTGAAACATCTTCAGTCACATGTTTCTGAGACATTGTTTTCCCGATATCCTCTTCGCTACCCGCGTGTCCTCTTTTACATGTCTTCTTCGAGTCACTACTACCCTTCATTTTATCTTGCATTTTCTTCTGTTTCAAAGTAGACGAAGATTCTAAATGTTTGACCTTACTGGGCTTTCCGCCTTTTTGGATTGAAGGAGCTCCTACATCCTTCTTAGATTGTGCAATATCTGTTCATGCAAAATTTTCAGCATTGCCGTTCATTTACTACAAATAATTTGCTCAATCTGCAGACTTGAAGTTGTCTTCAGAAAAAAATTGAAAATTGAAATTTAAAGATTAAAGGAGGCTAACCGTTGTTTTCACCTCCATCAGAATCCTCATTAGAATTTGCAGCTGGTGACTCCAACTTGTCTGACGCCTGGATTCAGAGGTGAAAGATAAAATAAACAAATAATTTTTTTGCTATCTGCATAAAAGACAATCATGCAGTGTGATTTCTAGATACAAGAAAGGCAAACCAAATTGTTGTCTGCAGAAAACTGTATAATAAATACATAGTAATCTTAATACTGATGTTTTTCCAATGCGTTCATCAACTATTCTAAAGTTCTCGTCCATAGGTACGTGGCACGTTTCAATAACTGTTAGACTTGAATGAGAGTCCTGGACCTTTTGACAACCGTTCTAGACTTAGATCAATTCCTCATGGGATTGGATTCAATCTCTATAGGAACTTCTTCAGGGTCACATGGAAAGTTGTATCCGATGCGCATTAAACAAAATCTCTTACTAAATATAATCAACAGGTATCAGATCATTCTTCACTAGTATTCTTGACTATATTTAAATGTAGAATAAACCTAGTATACAATCCAGTTGGCTGAAGCAATCATCAGCAGGAATGACTCATCCTTTTTAGTTCTGCTACTAACTTTAGACAATCAGACTGCAGAACACAGAAATTATTCAGGCATCTAACTTACGTGGAGATGCCTATATATTTCACAAACCAATAGACAAAAAAGGAAAGACGTCGCAAAGTAGAAGTGCAGGGCTTCAGATATATGCAACGAAAGCAGCTAAAATCATTCTTTCATTCACTTACAAACAAATATTACTTTCTTATGGCATTTCTTTCTCGTCCGCCTACGTACAAACTCTTACTTTCTTTGTTCAACAGCGTTTCAGGATTAAGTGTCACCTTAAGGATCAAGTCCTCTATAAAGTCTGTGTTTAGTGTCTAAATAAAACAGTAACACAGGGTAAAAACATCTTTTGAAATGCAGGTATCCATTTCTTCTGTTGCCTCTAGCATAATGTTTCTAACTATATTGATTACATAAAAACATGCAGTGGGGGAAAAAGACAAATAGAAGTTCGGACTCAATTAAAACATAATTAGATAGCAAACCGTCATAAAAGTCCAAGAAATCCAACTGCCAAATCATTCTTTTATCTTTAAAAAACTGCCCGATGACATCATTGTCACACTTTCAATGAGATTCCGATGATATAATCATTTGACTTCTTTGAAACATGCTTATATAATCCAAATCATGATAAAGCTAAATGCTCAGTCCAAATATCACTACCTTGTTAAGTTTATTCTGGCACAGAGAAGATACTATTCCAGCATAATCATAAACATAGAGATTCTTCGAGATCACCACTTGCTTAAGAGGATGTTTAAGCTCCATCGAACACTTCTCAAAGACTTTCACCCCAAGCTTCCAAGATGAAGGAGAAGCAATCTGAAAAATCGGAAATTAAAAAAATTTGTTAAAAAATTAATAATCAATAACTAACTAAACCACTATCAAATAACAGAACTGTAACTACCTTATTCTCCATTCTGACACTACATAAAAGGGGTCTCAGCATTTCAAACGAGATGCTTTCACTCTCTCTTATCACTGCAGTCATAATTGTTTCCATGCTTTTGAAGACCTCAGGTGGGTGAGTAGGCCTACAACAAAATTAAAGCATCACTTGAAACGCGATTTACTAAGCCAAAAATGATGCTACAGTGGTACCACTCAAATAAATACAACAATAAGCAGTTCACGAGTTTAGCAACTCATATTAACTACACTCACAACTAGCACAATGCTTGGCATTTACCTAATGCTATCCAGAAAAATTTGGAACATCTCAGGAATCAGCTCTACAGGACCTATGTCCAGTAACATCAAAGGTAAATTCACTTCTTCCACAGTTTTAAGTATGCCCAAAGCCCGCAAGTAGTTGCGAGCAGATTCAGATGACAGTTGCCTTAATGAAACCATCACTATCCTGAATATTGCCTGTATCAACAACAGATTACTATGAAATGTTTTTCAAGAAATATAAGTTTGTAACTTAGGTATGAGTCCAGCTCACGTCAGAAACTAGCATATAGGCATACCTTCATTATAGAGTCACCGTATGTGGGATCAGGCGCACTTATCCTCGCAAACTCAGAAAAACAACTGGCCAATGTGACTTGGGCATTCAAGTCAGCATTGCGCAGTAATTCTTCGGTCACAATAGCCTTCATCAGGGGAAGAAGTGCATTTAACGTGGCGTTAGGTGGCCTTTGCCGCACCTGGGCCAAGAGGCCGTCGGCATTCTAGGGAATCCAAAAGACTTGGGTGTTGCAAAAAGTAGGTAATAAAATGTGCATGGAACTGAAAATGGGAGATAACAAAATGAAAAACGTGGTCTTTACTGCTGCAAGTAAATACAAAGTGCAAACGTTTTAACAAGATATTAAGAAGCTCCCTGCAGCTTTAAGGGATAGTAGGCTGAGCTCACAAAAGGAATAGAATATGTGATGAGCTGACAGCTCAATCAACATCCTAATATCTAAGAATCTACTCTTCTAAGCAGCAATCAACCAATCCAAGGGCTTGAAGAACTTTAAGAGTTGTTGCCACAGGGGATCGATATCTATCAACTAACAGATCCACGTATCTGCTTTCTGTTGCATTCCTTACCTAGAGCGAATTAAAAGCTTTCCAAATACAGCAAACACTTTGACCGAAATAGCACGAAAACAAACGAAGTTTCGGAGTTTGGCAGCCCCTCATTCGTAGGATGCTCAAAGAAGCTTCTCTAAACGACCGATTTTTTTGCGCTCAGATGTGCACACGCCCGAAACCGAATCCGTACAGTAGCCACCAGAAAGCGGGAAAAAAGAGATTACGAAGCTTACCTCGAGGCCGATGATCAATTGATCGGTGGAAGAAGCCGTATTGATTCTGTCAGCAGCTTCCACCAAAGCATTCTCCAGCTCAAGCTCTGAAAGCTCGCCAACACTAAGAGAACCCATTTCTCTTCACCAACACAAACAAACAAAGGAGAGATTAGACCACGGAAGAGAAACATCGGAGGTGATGAGGTGACACAGAAAATATATCCAACTAAGAGTAAAATCACTTCTTAATATGACACATTAGTGTCACACTCCCAATATCCTATTTCATATTTTTCACTAGTTTATAGTTAATACCATCATTCCTAAAAAATCTCCACCTAAAAACCATTAATCAATGTATTAAATCTAACTAGAGGTTTGGGCGTTAGGTGTTTATCCTAAACATTTAATAAACACTCAGAACTGATAGGATCTAGGTCTAGGTTTTCCGTCTAAAAACGATTAATTAAATCGTTCAGACATGTCTGGAGGTTAAACGCTAGGTTTTCGCCTAAAAATGATTAATAGGCGTTCGGACCTGACCAGTTGCTAGGCGGTAAGTCGTCGCCTAAAAACAATTAATCAAAGTTCAGATCTGACTAGGTCTGAGCGCTAGGTCTTCGGCTTAAAAGACGATTAATAAAAGTTCAGATCTGATTAGAGGATCGACGCTAGGTCTTCGCCTAAAAAAGCGATTAACCAGCGTGCAGATCTGACTGGAGGCTAGGACGCAGACCTGCAGCTAAAAAAAGTAATTAATCGACGCCTAAACCTGACCAAAACCTAAGCGGTAGATTTCCGCATAAAGAGAATCAATCAGCGTTTTCGTCATGCGCGGGCAAAACGATAGGTTTTCGCAAGCCGCTCAAAAAGCTGGTGTGAAATTCACAGACTCATAAACAAAGATCGATCCATGCAAAACACTCTAGAAAAGCACACAAGTGGGTTTGGAAGGACTCACTTCATGGATTGAGAAAGACAATTTTTATGTAGAATTTTTTTTTTTAGACAGAGAAAATGAAGCTCTTGTGAATTCACTACTTCTTACTAGTGTTGTTATATAGCTGAGAACTGTCATAAATGAAGGGCCAGGTCGGGCCTCTCCACTTGGATTTACTAACAAAGCCCACATTGCACATGTCCTATTTAATTTTAGAGGATTCCACTTGGTACCCCTGTGTTTTAGGTTTTTACAGCTGGTGTCCAAAGTTATTTTTAATTTCAGTAGGTACCCCTGTATTTAAGACTTTTCCAATTGGTACCCAAAGTATTTTTCAATTGTAGATGGTACTCCTGCGTCTAAGGCTTTTCCACCTGGTATTCAAAGGATTTTCAAGATAGATACCCTAATTTATAACGTCGTGATTTTAAATGACCAAAAACGAGATTTTTAGGTGTAAGCCTTGTTAATTGCTAATGAAATTCTAGAAATGACTAAAAACGGTTTCGACACCTAACAATCACATTCGTAGCTTTTTAAAATCACGATGTTACATGTTAGGAGTATCTACCTTGAAAACACATTGGACGGCAATTGGAAAAGCCTTAAAACAGGGGTACCAACTGGAATTAAAAAACACTTTGGATACCAGTTGGAAAAGTATTACACACAGTGCTACCTAGAATTAAAATAACTTTGGACACCGGCTGAAAAAACCTAAAACACATGGGTACCGAGTGGAATTCCCCGTAATTTAATAACTAAACAACTTTTCTGGTCCCTATATTTAGTTTAAATGTTCAATTAGCCCTTACATTTTATGTGACTTCAAATCAGCCCTGTGATTAATTTCAGAAGTCGGTTTGATCCTAATATCAAGTTCAGTGGCCCTTTTCAACCTAAAACGTAATTAATTCCTACTTTGAGTATAAACCATAATATAATATCGTTCATCTGTTATAAGTTTAAATAAATTATTCTTATTTTTTTAATATCACATTTTTTAAGTTAGATTCAATTCGTTAATTTTGATAGTTTTCGCATTAATATGCACTTATTAAATATTTATGACAGTTCTACTAGTGATGATTGTCATGATAACTATTCCAGCCATTAAATCTACAAATTCTTATCATGCTCCGAGTCAATTAATTATACTGCTAACCTATTTATAATAAATGGCTAAGCATCACCTTATTAATCAATTTGGTATGTCAATTACTATTGTTTATATTTACATGTTTAATTTTTTCCAATTATATCCAATTTTATTTTCTTATATATACATACTTAAACAATGAACTTTCGAAACTAAAATTAAAATTTCATTTAAAACAAATCTTGAGAAATAAAACAAGTATCTATATTTATATATTGCACACACGTTAGATTGCCTAGTACTAGTTAGCACCATGATTGAATCCTAATTGTTTGAAAGATTTAACGTGTCTTTTCTTCCAAATGACTAGACTCATTTAAATTATATGGCATTAACGTCCAATTTCTAAGATATTATCATCATGTGTTGAATCTTAGTAATTTCAAATATTTCACGGCTCCTTTCTCACCTATCAACTTTGTTTTTATCTACCAACTTTAGGTGTCACACCAATCTCCCTTTTAGATTTTTCAACTATTTAGTTATAATTTTAAGCAGTTGTTTGTTCTCAACTTTTACGAAATGACATTTATAAGTAAATAAGTGAAGTTAATTTTGATAGTTTTCAAATTAGCAATGCACATAATATCTACATAATATAATTACCATAATTATTCAATCCAACTTTTAATCACACTAAATATCATTTAACAACATTCGAATTTAACCAAACTATCATCATTCGGTCGAATATAAGGGCTCGAACATTTAATGGCTCTATTTATTGAACTAAATTATGTCCATGCGAGGTTTCGGATAGAGCTGTCAAACGGGCCTGCGGCCCGAGGGCTGTAAATTTTGAGGCCCGCCCGTGGGCCGCGGGCTTTGGTGGGGCCCATCCGGAGGGCCGCGGGTAGGCCCACTCAAAAATAAAATATTATATAATTATTTTAAATAATAAGATTTATAAATAAATTATAATGATTTTTATATTTTTTTTTAGCTATAATTGGTACTTAACAACATAATAAATGATGAACAAACTTTATCAAATTAGATATACTTCCAACTTTGAATTCTTCAATTTTTTTAGTTTTTCCTATTTTATATTATTTTTCATATTTTTATTATTTTTCTCTTACTTTTTCCAATTTATGTTTTTATTTTTTTATTTTAAAAACTGGCGGGTTAAGCCCCCCATGCCCGCTAACCGCCTACAGGCGGGTGGGCCTTCATTACTAGCGGGCTTGCCCGCGCCCGCCCGCTTTGACAGTACTAGTTTCAGATACCGAAATCTCATCAAGAAAAAAATAACAAGAGGCTCACAAGACACACGGCCGGTTTTTAACGTCTGTTTATGGTTAGGGCTGGAGAAATATACCGAAATACCGATATACTGTCCTTTATGTAGTGAAACGTACCGAAAATAATGAATATTTTGGTCTACCGAAGTTTTTGGTAAGGTATGATACCGTACCAAAAAATTTCGGTAAGGTAATGGCATAAAATTTTAAAAGCAAAAGGCAAAATCACCCTCTGCTGCTAGCGTGTTATCTCTCTATCGATCAGTGAGACTTCACATATTCTCGGACAACATGGAGACCTTCGCTCTCCTCGCCGTAATCCTACGTATAGCCGTCAAACGTTTTTATAACAGAATCAGATCATTGACCAAACGGACCATTCATACCTTCACGACAACACAAGAGGCACCGACGACTTTCCTAGCCTTCCCTTCAGACTCAATCTTGCAAAGCTGTAGGCATATCACATCACACAACCAAACACCTAAACAAATCAACGGTAATATTCGACGCATCCTTCGAAACACAGAGACGAAAGGCTCAAGATGATGAATCCGTCATCACCATTGTTGTCCAAGAACTAAGATTAGAACAGCAATTTTAAAAAAAAAAAAACAACCATTCATGCCACCATAAGAGTTTGGGGCATTTTTAGAACACACTTACGCCGCTCCATTCGCCGAGTGTTTCTGGGGACGGCGATGAGGTTCACGTTGTGGTCGGCGCAGAGGGCTTTGACGAGTTTAGAGTAGTCTTGTTGGTCGCAGTCTTCGGCTAACACGCGGAGCTGGGCTGTGTGCTTTTCGATCACCTTGGCACTGTCGTGGAGTCCCTCGAACGAGCCCTCCGTGGGCCAAGGATTTCTTCAGCACGAGCTGTAAGGCTGTCATGATGTCCATAGGCTCGGCTCGCCTAGAGCTGGGGCAGGTGGGTCCGAATCCGAAACAATTGGCCTCTTCACTTTACTGTTGTATGTTTTGGTCAAGGAAAAGTTATGAAGCTTTCTGTTAGTAGTGTTGATGACGAAAAGAATGTGTTAGAAAGGAAATCGAATCAAACGCATAGTTCTTTCTCGAAGGAAGAAAGCCTTAAATAGAGTCCAATCGAATATAATATGCCAGGCAAATGACTTGTTCATACTCAAATGACGGAGAAATTGCAACGAGCTCATAAGGTAGGGAGCATCTACACGATTTCAAGATTCAATTCGATCAACTTGGATAAAATGATCGCTGAATAGATATTCAAAACGAAACCAGTCAAACATAATAAAACGAAGATGATAAAGCTGCATACCCAGACATGCTTCGAATTCTCGAAGAAAATGAATCGATCCTTTCAACAAGCACCTGCAAAATAGATCATTCGATCGAAGATGTTGAATCGCTGAATTAGAACAATGGTGTCAAGCAACTGGCAACATATTCATATACAACATTACCAATCGCAAACGAACACATCCACGGACTGATGAACCGAAAAGATATCCCAACCAAATAAATCGTATAGAGAGATTTCATACCTTCGAGTAAAGCTGCGAAGAGCGTTGCTTTCCAGTAGACAGAGAAATGGTCCACGAGCGGGGCAACTAGCCCATGATAATTGGGCCGGCCCAATTTCACATTTGAATGAACAAAACCAAACAAAGATATAAAAAGAAACATTTTCAAGAATTTTGTCAAGAGAAAATGCTAATTATCTTTCTACTTTATTAAGTGTGGAGGCTTATAATAACTATGTTTTAATTAATTTTGTGTGTCAATCATAATTGTAGATTTACCCATGAAATATTGGTAAATATTACAATTATATTTGCAAATCAGTTTTTTATAAATAATAAAAATAATAAATATAAACTTATAATTTAATTTAAAAATAACTTAAATTATAAAATAATATATTTATATTTAAAAATTGCATATGCATAGAATGTGCTTATGTACTAATATATCTTATAAGTTGGCTACTTTATTTCGTATGAGATCGTCTTCACATATTTCCAGAGTTCAGATTTTTATACACTTTTATATAAACCAAGTTTTCAGAAAAAATATATTTTGCACATGTGATCTATGATGATGTATAATATGTACTTTTATTCCTTGCACAATCAAGTGCGTGTGCTATAATATATATAATATTAAATTATTTTAACTTAAAATATTAATTACAATCATAATTTAATTTTATTAGGTATTTATATTATATAAAGTATGAAATAAAATGTTTAAAAATTAACTAAAATAATAGTTAAAAGATAGTGGGTGATTTTGAAATTTTGGTATTATTTTTTTTTTGTGTGTGACATTGAGAGACCAAAAGGAAAGTTTATAACCACCCTCACGCTTAATAAAATGGAATACATACAAAATTTTGTACTCTTTTTCACACAAAAATCGAATTTCTATCTCAGAATTTTGACGGAAGCCTCTTCGTCGCATTGTAGGATTCACATCACATGCAAGAAATATTTGCTCCTTCCGTTTTCACTTGATATGTCTAATGAATGCGCGTGACAATAAAAAATTAAAAAAATATATGCAGTTTAATTGGCTTTTTGGACAATATCATACCTCCTACATGAATTCTGTCTCCCTTTCAAAAAACACGCGAAACTGTGTCGTTCGTAGTTAAAATGTAGTAACATGAGAGTCAAAAAGGACCAAATATGTGATGATCGGAATATATAACATTAGAATAATAATCATATACGTGATTCTGGGGCACAGCTCACATGATTAGGATTTCCATTACTTTCAAATAGCAGAATCATTGTTTGATTGTGCATCATGACTTTGACTTTGGATCACCTCAATTTTGATCAATTTAGTTTAGTATTTTAGCGTATAATTATAATAAAATCATCTATTCCAGTCAATCACTTAAGTAAATCTTCGATAATATAAAATCAAATTAAATCTTTTGTTATATATAAAAAAAAAAAGGTTATTGTAGTCCCTCACATTCTAAGTAGTTGCTTCTGAGACTGTCTGATTTCATTGTCTGCTGTGAAAATATTACGACTTCCAGCATATTCCTAGTCTCTGTGTCTCATCCCAGAATTCATTAAAAAACAAGCAATTTGAACTCTTAATTTTCCTACGTAGATGATGCCATAAATTTTTTGCTTTTTTGTGGTTTAATTATTTTTTTAAAGTAAATGAATTTATTATAATGTATGACGATTTTGAAACTTTCTGAGTTGCGATGCGACGCCAAAACGCGTATAACATAGCAACTCCTAAATTACACAGCTTTTCTAAGTGATTATTACAAGAGTGCTTCTTAACTAAATTAAACTTAACAACGTCATGGAGTTCTTCAAATTAAGTACGTGAAAATTAAAATCTTAATCAAAATAAACTAAATATAGCAAGCAAGCATAAGCAGAGAGCTGCATTAGTGTTATATATATATAGATAATAAATACAATTAGTTGCCCGCGGCCATAATAACAGAGCAATTAACAGAGCTCAATCGAACTGTTATAATCCAACAACTCTTGAATCATCTGCTCAATGTGATCGTCGTCGTCAAGAACCTTCAACTGCTCGTTCTTATTACATAAACTACTGTTGCTTCTATCATCGTCTTCCTCGAGCTCAAACTCGGGCTTCTGCAAATCTTTTTCGGGCGTCATGTTACCCACAGCGAAACGTACTGGAGAACCGTAACAGAAATTTCCGCCGCCGTTATTCTTGGAAGAAGCGGCGTTGGCCGGCGGTTTATTATTGTTCTTGGCCGCCGTAGTCTTGGGAGATGACGTGGCGGCGTGGCATTTCTGTAATTTAGCCATGAGTGTCGCCGAGAGCAGCGCCTGCGACGAAGACCGAGGTGATTCGTTCGGGCCGCCGTAGGCGAAGTTGGTGCGGGCCCGAGGCCCGCACATCATCCTCGCCGCCTCGTCGTAGGCCCGAGCCGCGTCCTCGGCGGTTTCGAACGTTCCCAGCCATATCCTCGTCTTTCTAGAAGGTTTTATTTACAGAGAATAATTAACGTGCAGATAATGAATAACTCGTAATTAGTTGAAACACTTACAGTAGAGGATGGCGAATTTCGGACACCCAAGAGCCCCAATGGCGCTGGCGAACGCCACGGTAGCGCTGCTGCGACCTAACCATGGTTAGTTTTTTTTTTTTTTTTTTTTGGTGTGTGCCTTAGTTAGTTAGTTAGTTCGTGCGAAGGTCGAAGGAAAGATGGTTGAATGTTATCTCTGCTGTGAGGCTCTAATTAACTAGGGTTATGGTATGGTGATGATAAGAACGAAGGAATAGATGGTATGAAGTTGGAGAGAAACTGAGGGGTTTATGTAAGTGTTATATTTGCGGCTTTCAGCTGGCATTTTAATGTGATATGATAGTGAAATCGTGTGGGCCATTTATATATATATATATATATATATTCATATAGATAAGGAAGGAGCAAAATCTGTAATGATTTTAGCTTAATTTACTGGGTCATCGATTCAAAATGAATAAGGAGCAGTGAATTTATAAAAGTTTTTCTAGATAATGTGTTATTGAGGAAAGTGGAAGTATGCATAACATAACAAAAGGGTATTGCTTGCTAATAAATAACATGGGGGTCATCGACAAAATTATATATTTGGATTTTCAATATTAGTATACAATTGTCATAATTGTAAGCGTAGGTCATTAAATTTATACTAGCACACCTGCACCCTCAAATTTATACTAGCACACCCGCACCCCGATGTGGGTGCGAGCGGTTATTATTATTTAATGATGCGGCAGTTATAAAATAGAAAAGACAGACCAATTCCAATTTGTAAAAGCGGCAGTTTCTATTCTATACGGACCAATTCCAATACTGCAGCAGTTTTTTACTATTTGAATTATGAAATTTTGACAGACCAAATTAATTGATTTCATGATAGTTTAAGCAAAGTCCTCACCATTAATAAAAGAGAATAGATATCAGCCATCCTATTTCCGATAGTAAGTAAAGTACCACCTTCAAGCCGAAAAAACCTTCTTCCAATACATAATTTTTTTAAAACTTTTTTTGTCAGCAAAAACCCAGACAAATTTGTTCCAACATATAAAGATAGGTGCGTCGTTTTAAAATTATCATCGTGACTCAAATAAAAAAATTAATATTTTATTTCACATAATATTCTTAATACCGTGCATTGCACGGGTAAGAAACTACTCCCTCTGTCCCAAACGGTTTTATACTTTTGGGATATGGTGCGGTTTTTAAGAAATTGAATATTTTAATAATATAGTACAATTAAAAGGTAAAAAGTGTATATTTTGTTTGACACGTCTTTTAATAATATTAAATATTATTATATTGATTGTGATAGTTTTTTACAATAATAGGAAATGTACAAAAGAGAATGGGACGCCCGATATAGTAAAATGTATAAACTGGTTTGGGACGGAGAGAGTAGTACGTAACATATAAGTGTACCTGTGAACTATCCATGTTTGTTTACTAGTCTTGGACAAATATTATACATAATGTGTATTTGCTCCATAATGTGGTAAAGATGGAGAAATAAAAATAAAACACGTCACACTACCTAATTCCAATGCGAGATATTTCATCCTCACGCCAAAGAGAAAAAAGAATAGGGAGATACTGTTTTTACTACCAAGGGGAATGCATCCGCATCAATACAAACACTATTATATATCATTTTCTATTATTGCACGATAATGAAATAACTGTTGGACTAATATAATATAGGACGAGATAATTAAATAAAAAATTAATGGCACATGCAACCCAGACAAGTGTATGTGCGTGATCACATCAGATATCTAACATTTGCTAAACATAGGAAGAACCTGCCCATGTGCCAACGGTAAGGTCAATATCCAAACAATGTACGTATACATATTCGGATAACTACAAAGTACTCCATTTTATTTAAGGCTCTTTACACATAAATAACAACTCCGTAAAAAAAACTTATAATTTAATACCCTATCAGCATTTTTTTTTTATACTGTACCTAACAGAATAAATTTTTTGCAGATAGGTACCCGATCCGCCGCAGGTACGCCATACGACACGTTGGGTACCCTATATCAATACATTGGGTACCCTATAAAATGGTACGCCATATTAGCACATTTAGGTACGCCGTACAAACAAATTTACGTACCATATATCAACGTGGTACGCAATACACACAGAGGAAGGTACGGCATGAATGAAGAGATTGGTACAAATTAAATCGGGGTACCTATCTGTAAAAAATTCTGACATAGCTACGGATCTGTAAGTTTTGTTCAAATATGTATTTATGTGTAGATACCCATTTATTTAATTAATTATTTATTTAATGCAACTTAAATTATTATGTAAATGAAATATATGAAGTACAGGGCAGGTTCGGACTTTAGGGTTCGTAGCGCTGTTAGCTGATATTTTTGACCGTTACGACAAAACGTTAACTGAAGATGCTGACATAGATTTTATGTCTCTCACTTCCCTTAATTCACTCCTTAGATTATGTCATAACCCACACGCTGTTATGAGAGCCAGCTATATCATAGTGACTACAGTTAAGCAATTAACGACTAATTAACTACAAGCGCGTAAGAATACTTTAGCCTTGATTGACTGATTGTGATATACAACATTGAAACATTTTTTTACGCTATTATTTTATAGCGTGGTTTGTAATTCGTGAATGTCGCGATTTTATTATTTCTTCATCATAATAAGACAGCTTCACATGAAAAAATTTGTAGTAGACTTAATTTGTTTTGTGCGTGTATTTGGCTCTTTCGATTACCATAAATCCGTGTTAGCGATAAAATGATATGTTGTTTTCGGAAAAAAAAAAGATAAAATGATATGTTGTAGTTTATCTATTAGCTAAGAATGAAGCTAAGTTATAAAAAAAGTTAAGTATTTGAAAAGATCACATTGATTGAAGCTAAATGATTATGTGAATACGTTATTATTGGGACGACCTATATAGGAGGAGAGTTTGCCCATAAAAGAGATGATATTCCATCCTAAAACCAATTGGTGATAAGCAGAATGGACTCATCTACTTATATACCGATCAAACTATCATCCTATATGGACCGACAATAAGGTCCAATAACGAACTTCACATGGTATCAGAGTGACATTCCTCACCCAACTCAAATTAAAATTTATTGGGGGTTCGAAAGAAGTGGCGTTGTCCGAATAAAAAAAAAATCACATGTTAAGAATTAGAAACCCTAATAAGTCACATGTGTCCCACATTTTCATAATTGAGGAGAGTTTGATCGGTATATAAGCAGATAGGTCCACTCCACAATCACCAATTAGTTTTAGAATGGAAGCTCGTCTCTTATATGGACCAGTTCTCCTCCTCCATGGGTCGGTCCAATAAGGCCCGATAAAGAAAATTCACGGATTCACAAAGGAAAAATGTTATTGAGTGCTATAGTTTTATATGATTTAATAGATGGTATGCAAAGGGAATGATTTCATATTATACCTCTTTTACTAATTAATAAATTAAAAGATCATTCTCGGTCAAACTGTTAAAAATGGAATTGTCTTATATTAAGAATATACATGATGAATCTATTTAATATATATATATATATATATTTATATATATGTTTGTGTGTGTGGATGTGCTGATTAATCATGATGCAGTGGATTATTCATCATTAAGTCTATGGGCTTTATTACAAAACTCCAAAAAATCTTTTCTTTTCTAGCATCTCATTTTATAGCTGTCTGCACGAATTGTGCCAAAATTATGATAAATTGAATCATTGCTAATTCCTTTACTCGTTACGAAGTGTTTGGTGACAAAAATAAAAATGCCATGAAGTAATACAAGTCTCCCACTAAAATGCCTAATATTTACATGCCTAAATAATTTAACTATTTGATTTGTATTGGCCTACATGTAATGTAAATGTATAATCTGTTAGATAATTAAAATTGTGAATGAGGAGTTGGTTTTTGGATTGATATTGAGAATGGGGAGTTGGTTTTTGGAGTTGTTTGATGGAATGGTTTAAACCATTACATCAAACGTGTGTCATGTAATTTTTTTTAAAAAAAAAAAAAATATTTTAATTTTTCCCTATAAATAGGTCATTAGGCTTGAAAAAAAAAAAAAAAAAAACACACACACAACTATAAAAAAAAATATTAATTCATCCAAAATTATTTCTGCTATATTTCTTGTCCCGTTCGCTGTCGGTGTCGTTTTTGTGCTAAACGAACGCCGTGTTTTTCGAAGTATCCTGGGAAATAGACGCTCGTTAAAACCTCTAGCACATACGTGAGGGAGCGAATCTATTTTAAGGAAATTGTGTGCTACACAATCTTCGAATATTTGTTTTCTTTTCTTTTCTTTCCAAGCCAACAATCTTAAAATAGATCGACGATCCCACAACGATGTCAGACTACGTGGACTTCCTCAACAACCAACAGTCTATGGCGAACGAAGAAAACATTGACGTTCCTCCTCCTACTTTTATCCCCACCGCCATACCTATTGTTACGAAGCCAACCGTACCAGTCAACCACCTGGAGAAGCCGGAGAAATTTATGGGGACAGCCTCCACGTTCAAAAGATGGCAACAGAAGATGCTCTTTTACCTCACCACGCTGAACCTGGCAACATACCTGAAAGAGGTCGAGCCCAAGGTGAACGACGGCGAGACGAACGCTGAGGTCGTGATCGCTGTTGATGCATGGAAACACTCTGATTTCCTGTGTCGTAATTACATTCTGAATGCCCTAAGCGATACTCTGTACAGCGTGTATGGTGCGGTCGCTACGGCTAAGGAATTGTGGGAATCGTTAGATCGGAAATATAAAACTGAGGATGCCGGCACAAAGAAATTTGTTGTCGGACGGTTCCTTGATTATAAAATGGTCGATTCCAAGACTGTGATCAGTCAGGTGCAGGAGATCCAGTTGATCTTGCACGAGATCCATGCAGAACGGATGGTTCTGAGTGAATCTTTCCAAGTTGCGGCTATTATTGAAAAGCTACCGCCGGGCTGGAAAGACTTCAAAAACTATCTCAAGCATAAGCGAAAGGAGATGTCTTTGGAGGATCTGATTGTTAGACTTCGAATTGAAGAAGACAACAAAAGGTCGGAAAAGAGAGTGTCGAGCTCATCTGAACCGAAAGTAAATGTGGTGGAGCATAGCTCTAAAAAGGGCAAAGGCGCGGTTAAATCCAAAGCGAAACTTGGGGCGACCGGAGGCGTCGCTAAGCCGAACTATAAGTTCAAGGGAAAGTGCTTCAATTGTGGCAAACTAGGCCACAAGTCGTCGGACTGTCGACTTCCAAAGAAGCAACACGAGGCCAATATGGTGAAAGACATCACCAAAGAAGTTGAGGACTTGAGCCTCGTCGCGGTGGTTTCGGAGGTAAACATGATTGGGTCGAATCCACAAGAATGGTGGATCGATACCGGTGCTACACGTCATGTGTGCACGAACCGTAGATTCTTCTCTACCTGTGAGCCGGTTGAAGGAGAAAAGATCTACATGGGCAACTCGGCTGCTGCTACCGTCGAAGGAAAAGGGAACGTGATGCTCAAGATGACGTCCGGAAAAATACTAACGCTGAAAGACGTGTTGTATGTACCGGAAATTCGCAAGAACCTTATATCGGGATTCTTGTTAAACAAACACGGTTTTCGTATTGTTATTGAATCTGACAAAGTGATATTGTCTAAGTCGGGTGTGTTTGTTGGTAAAGGTTATGCCTGTGATGGTTTGTTCAAGCTGAATGTAATGACTATTGTAAATGAGAATGAAAAACGTTCTTCCGTTTACTTGCTTGAATCTTCCAATTTGTGGCACGGTAGATTAGGTCACGTTAATTTTGAATCGATACGTCGATTAATTAACATAGACCATATTCCAACATTCGAAATTAATTCGAAATATAAATGCAAAATTTGCGTTGAAGCAAAAATGACGAGATCGTCTTTCCCTTCGGTAGCAAGAAGTACCGAACCGCTTGAATTGATTCATAGCGATTTATGTGATTTGAAATACGTTCAAACACGTGGTGGCAATAAATATTTTATAACATTTATTGACGATTGCACCAAATATTGCTACGTTTATTTGCTTAAGAGCAAAGACGAAGCATTAGAGAAATTTGTTCTCTACAAAACCGAAGTTGAAACGCAACTCGGCAAGAAAATTAAAAGATTAAGAAGTGATCGAGGGAGAGAATATGAAGCGCCAATTGGGAGCTTCTGTGTGGAACATGGTATCGTCCATGAATTGACCGCCCCGTATTCACCTCAATCAAACGGAGTGGCCGAACGAAAGAATCGCACATTAAAAGAAATGATGAATGCGATGTTATTGAGTTCAGGTCTACCGCCTAATATGTGGGGCGAAGCTATCTTGACGAGTAATTACCTATTAAATAGGATACCTCGAAAGAAAATGAATAAAACTCCATATGAGTTATGGAAAGGAAAGACGCCTTCGTACCAACATTTGCGAATGTGGGGGTGTTTGGCGAAGGTAGCCGTACCTGCGCCTAAAGCGGTGAAAATTGGTCCTAAAACGGTGGACTGTATTTTCATAGGATATGCACACAATAGTACGGCATATCGGTTTCTTGTATATGATTCGAAAATTTCGGATATACACAAGAACACGGTCATGGAATCAAGGAATGCGTATTTCTTTGAAGATGTATTTCCTTGTAAATCCGATTATGGATCTGGTACATCTAAACGAGATGATATAGAAACCGAGATTCCTAGTACGGTTCATGAGATTGAACCGAAACGAAGCAAGCGTGCCCGAATAGAGAAATCTTTTGGTGATGACTTTGTTACATATTTGATTGAAAAGGAACCGCTGACTTATAACGAAGCAGTGAGCTCCGTGGACGGGCCTTTATGGAAAGAAGCCATAAAAAGCGAGATTGATTCTATTTTGCAGAATCATACTTGGGAGTTAGTTGATCTTCCAAAGGGATGTAAACCTTTAGGATCAAAATGGATCTTTAAAAGGAAAATAAGACCAGACGGGTCTGTGGAAAAGTATAAAGCCAGACTTGTTATCAAAGGATACAAGCAACGCGAAGGCTTAGATTACTTTGACACATATTCTCCTGTGACGAGAATAAATTCGATAAGGATGATACTTGCAATCGCGTCCTTAAGAAATTTGGAAGTACATCAAATGGATGTCAAAACAGCTTTCTTAAATGGTGAATTAGATGAGGAAATATATATGGAGCAACCCGAGGGTTTTCGTGCTCCGGGAACCGAAACGAAAGTCTGTAGATTAATCAAATCTTTGTATGGTTTGAAACAAGCCCCTAAGAAGTGGCACGAAAAGTTTGATCATGCGATGATCAACTACGGCTTTAAAATAAATGAGAGCGATAAATGCGTTTACTCAAAGGAAACAGGCGATGACTATGTCATTTTGTGTCTGTATGTAGACGACATACTCATTGTTGGTAGTAACGACAAAATGGTCAAGTCTACCAAGGATATGTTAAATTCGAAATTTGACATGAAAGATATGGGACTTGCGGACGTGATTTTAGGAATTAAAATCAAACGAACGAGTAACGGTCTTGTTTTGAGTCAAGCTCATTACGTAGACAAAATTCTCGATAAATTCTGCAAGGGTGATTCTGGTGTTGCTAGAACGCCATTAGATCGAAGCGTTCATTTGTCGAAAAATCGCGGGGAGGCTATTTCTCAAGTAGAATACTCCCGGATTATCGGAAGCTTGATGTATCTAATGAGCTGTACTAGGCCAGATATTGCTTATGCTATAAGCAAACTGAGTTCGTACACGAGCAATCCGAGTGCGGATCATTGGACCGCTATAATACGGATTTTGAGATACTTACGGTATACTCGAGACTATGGATTACACTATGGTCGATATCCCGCTGTGTTAGAAGGCTACACAGATGCGAACTGGATATCTGATATGAAGGACTCTAAGAGCACAAGCGGCTATGTGTTTACACTCGCTGGAGCTGCTGTGTCTTGGAAATCCTCGAAACAAACGGTTATAGCAAGATCCACTATGGAATCCGAGTTCTTTGCCTTGGATAAATGTGGAGAAGAAGCTGAATGGTTACGCCATTTCTTGGAGGATATTCCTAAGTGGGAAAAACCTGTGCCGCCTATATGCATACACTGCGATAGCCAATCGGCTATTGGACGAGCACAGAGTACTATGTATAATGGTAAGTCGAGAAACATACGTCGTCGACATAATACCGTTAGGCAACTGCTCTCAACTGGAGTTATCTCGATTGATTATGTGAAATCGACGGATAACATTGCGGATCCGCTAACCAAAGGGTTAAATAGAGATGCAGTTGAAAGGTTGACGAAAGGAATGGGCTTAAAGCCTTAAAGTATAGAAGTGCTAAGAAGGAAAACCCTACCTATATGACTGGAGATCCCAAGATCTAGGTTCAAAGGGACAACCTAATCTTAGGACTTGGTATCACTGTGGGGGATAACCCCGCTCATTCCTGTCAAGAAACAGTGATGACGGAAAAGGCTAGCATTATGATGTTTTAATGACTATCATAGAGTATTGATAGAAAATACTCGCGACGTGAGAAGTCACCTATGTTAGGGAGAAGTGGGGCCGCTTCAAAGGAGAACTGAAAGGCTTAGTTCTCTAGAAACCCTCGCAGAATCAGGACGTGTCCATGGCCGTACTGGACAAAACCATGAGAACGGAACAAGAGAAAAATGGTCTCTGTGTATTGTACGTGGGTTCGTTTACACGAAAAGCGGGACAGTTCAAAGACATCGTGTTCTACTGGACTGCAGTAAACCAAGCGTGCATACAAGGAGGAAGTTCAAATGGTAAACATACTATCCTCTATGCAGAGTATCATTAGATAACAGAAACATTAACCAACCAATTCTCATTCATGTGGGGGATTGTTAGATAATTAAAATTGTGAATGAGGAGTTGGTTTTTGGATTGATATTGAGAATGGGGAGTTGGTTTTTGGAGTTGTTTGATGGAATGGTTTAAACCATTACATCAAACGTGTGTCATGTAATTTTTTTAAAAAAAAAAAAAAAATATTTTAATTTTTCCCTATAAATAGGTCATTAGGCTTGAAAAAAAAAAAAAAACACACACACACAACTATAAAAAAAAATACTAATTCATCCAAAATTATTTCTGCTATATTTCTTGTCCCGTTCGCTGTCGGTGTCGTTTTTGTGCTAAACGAACGCCGTGTTTTTCGAAGTATCCTGGGAAATAGACGCTCGTTAAAACCTCTAGCACATACGTGAGGGAGCGAATCTATTTTAAGGAAATTGTGTGCTACACAATCTTCGAATATTTGTTTTCTTTTCTTTTCTTTCCAAGCCAACATAATCTTACAAAGATGGGTTTTTCAACTAAAAGACATATACTCCTCTTTTATCACCGAAACATAATGTAATATTGTCGATACCAACCGTTCTAACTATAGTTCATTACAACATTTCATCCATCCAATAAAATACGATACTCCTAAGCGACATTTAACATAAAAGTCCACACAAAGTTACAAATTTTCAAGAAAAGGAGATTGCGCGTGCATTCGAAGATTCAAAAGATGAATAATACATTATTACATATTTGTTGCTTCACATTCACTCAATCCCTATTTAGAGAATTCGAATATTATTATTATTATGATTATTTGTATGATTGATACTTTCTCCTTTCATTAGAAATTGATGCACTGAATAATTTATTTTGATTACAATATCAGTTCCGTAGGACACACATCATGCTTAAATAAATGTATTAGGTTTGTTTATTTATTGGGGAAAATGTATTAGGTTATTGGGGAAATTATAAGAATGGGTCAGTAAGTATGTCAATTTTCGATTTTGGGTCACTATGTTTGCCAGTTACAAAACTAGGTCACTAATTATGTAAGTAACAAAATTGGATCACTGACCTATTTTGTCTTATTATATACATATTTAGTGACCCAAATTTGTAACTATGTACACACTTAGCGACATAGTTTTGTTACTATATACGTACTTAGTGACCTAGTTTTGTAACTAATGACCCAATTTTGATACTATATACATACTTAGTGATCTAATTTTGTAACTGGCAAACATATGACCCGAAATAAAAAAATGGTATACTTCGTGATCCATTTTTATAATTTTGCCTATTTGCCTAGACAATATACTAAGAAATTTGTTCAGAGAGCGGCCCATTATGAAAGCCCATTAAGGCTTATGAAATATTAAATCCCAGCCCAAATATCCATGAGGGTATATAAAAAAAAAAAAGCTCAGCAGCAACTAACGAAGCATAAAAAATTTCAACGAACACAAAACCCTTTTTTTCTTGAGCTGATCGCCTGTGGTTTGGAAGAAGTGTTCGACTGAATTGCAGGGTAAGTATTTTCTTTGCTGAGTTTTTTCTTTCTCTACATATTCAATGATTCCTGTTGACTTTGCTTTGTTCAATGAGTTTTTTTTTTCTGCATTTAGCGAACGATGCCACGTTTTTGGTATGTTTGTTGAATGTATACTAGGTAATAGAGCATGAGCGAATAGGGGTGTTCAAAAATCGGGATAACCGAATAACCGAACCGAAAAACCGAAAATTCGGTATGAACCGAACCGATGTTCGGTTCGGTTTTCGGTTCTTAAAAATAGAAAACCGAAAATTTCGGTTTTTTCGGTTCGGTTATTCGGTTAACCGAATAAAAACCGAAAAACCGAAATTTAATAAATTAATTAATATATATATTTAATAAATTAATTAATATATATTGATATATTTAATAATTAATATATATGTATTTAATAATTAATTAATATATGTATTTTTAATAAATTATTGAATATATATTTAGTAAATTAATTAATATAATATAAATTAATTCCGAAATATTATTTTTTCCCCAAAATTATTATTATTATTATTTTTTTTCGGTTTTTTCGGTCGGTAACCGAAAAAACCGAAAAAAAATTCGGTTTTTACCGAACCGAACCGATTAAGTTCGGTTCGGTTTTCGGTTATAAAATTCTTGAACCGAAAATTCGGTTAACCGAATTTTCGGTTCGGTTTTAACCGAATGAACAACCCTATGAGCGAACGTTTTTGTTGAAGAAATTTTGCATTTCGATCGACCGGGTTAAGTAGCTCGGATTTTATTTCTGCGGATCAGTTTTGTTTTCGCTGATTTGAGTCGCTTGTGCGATTTGACAAATGGGGAGGATTGCAATTGAAAATTATTTTGAGTATGGAAGTCGCTTGTTAGATGTATGGGACTCCTCTCTTGCATTCTCTTCTTAAGCATCTTGGGTTGAATCCTTCCGAAACGAAAGAATTAAAGCATGTTGATGTTCCCTTCTGAGGAAGGTGATTTCGAGGGACTCAGCAGTGGCGTTTCTCATGATAGCACTGAAGAGCTTTCGAGAATCGCCTTTGAAGACAGCTCGTGAGAAAGATGTCGTTGCTATTCGCAGGACTCCATTGGCTTTGTTAGACAGACTACAGTCCTAGTAAATATCAGTTTAACCTCTCCTGGAGCCGTTGTGTTTAGTCCAAGGAAGTAAAGGTTTAGATCATCAAACCAAAATGGTTGGAGTAGGAACCATTGGATTGGAGCAGAGGAGTCTACTACACAAAGATGGCTCAAGGGATATCTACCCTGCTTCTTCACGAGAGTGGCGAGAAAGACTACGACGCTGAGTGACGTTCGACATAGTTCCTTCGACGTCGTTTCTCAATGCATGATGATGTCTCACTTATCTCTTCTCTCTCTCTCAGTAGATTATCAAATGATGAATGCCTCGTGCTTTTTGTCAAAACCTCTAGCAGTGTTCCATTGAAATGAGGCAATGTCTAAGTTTCATTACAAGAATTTTCATTTCAAAACATCATCGGCGTTGGGGAATGAGCAAGAGCAATAAGCAGCACCCCAAGAAATGGACGTAGAAAAATATGTGTAGGCACGCAAAGCCCACGTCAAGCTTGTGTTTGTGTAATTAAGTTGGAGAATTTCAGTTATTATAATGCAGGGAGACTCGCAATAAATCCATGCTACCAATCAAGATGGCTGTGGGGTCACCGTCATTCACATTTCACTCGATATCAGTTAGTATTGTCTCGATCTCAGCTCGACAAGCCTCACTATTTATTTCACCCTTTTCAACCCTTTTCTTCCCCCATCTTTAGCCACGCTCAGCTCCAATCATCACTGCTCACCTACTGTTCAAGCGCAGAAAACGAAAGAAAGAAGCAGAAAAAGAAAAGGCTCCGAGGACTTCTTCGCAGACAAAATCTTTATTCAGAAATGTGGAGAACAGTTGGAACTTTCTTGATCGTAGTAGCGATGTGCTTCTTGCGATCCCACCTAGTAGAGATCTCTCAAGTAGCAGCCTCGAGCGTGGATCTTGATTCTGTGAAGAGGGCTTGTAGAGGAAACATTGTTGAGTGCACAGAAGGTGAGGTTATGGTCGATTCTGAGAGCAGTAAAAGGGTTTTGCTTATGCAGAGGAGATACATAAGCTACGATACTTTGACGAGGGATTTAGTCCCCTGCGATAGGCCTGGTGCTTCTTACTACAACTGCAGAGGCCCTGGCGTGGCAAACTTCTACAGCAGAGGTTGTGAGATCATTACAAGGTGCGCAAGAGGAGATTAAATCAGAGAGAGAGAGAGAGAGAGATGCCTATTTTGTACATTTTGTGATGACGCTTTACTTAACTAGTAGAAAGATGTGTTGGTTTGATTTCTGCCAATGCGCTTTACCTGGGCATTATTGTTGGCTTGAGTTCATTAGTTGCTTTGCTCTTGTTTATGGGAGATTAAGGATTATGTTATTCATTCTTGGCTTTGTCGGCATAACATAACTGAACATGTAAAGAAATCACCTTTCAGATAGATATTTTAAAGATGCACATTTGACGTCTCTTTTCTTGCTCACACGTGTGATGTATCTTGCTTTCGGATCTGAATGAAAAGGTACTAATTGTAGATCGAAGGCAACGTTAAATTGAGGTCACATGTAAGGAAGTGGTCTATTTGTTCAAGAAACTAGGATCCCAAAAACAATTGCTAACCTAACCGCTAGCATACATTTTCAACTCATCAACAGCATCAATATAAATGAGGTCGAGGGCCTTTTTCTGCAGGTCAAATTTCTCTATTTCTTCTCAATAAAAGATTTGAGATTTCCCATCCAGCGCAGGTACTCGGTTTTGTCCTTATTCGTCAGGTACGAATGCAAAAATTCAGCAAGATTATCATCAATACCCCTTACCTCTAGGAAATCGTAGAGGGAATTCTGCAGCTCATCATCCAGGTCTCTGCAAATCAAGAAACAGAAAATTTTCGAGATTGAGGGGGTAATAATACGAAGGGTCGAAAAAGGAAACGAAATGGTACGAGAAACCAGACTTGAAATCGGGTCCCACGTAAGGAATTTTTCCCACTTGCGAGTTCGCGCGCGTGTACACTTTTCGTATCTCAATGGCGTCCGGCCATGCAAAGCAAACAAACTCCAATGCGCCGCCGCTGCCTTCCCCTTTCGTGACATCGACGATAAGGGTAACGTGAAGCCTCACATCTTCTTCATTGTCGTTCTTTCTAACAGGGACTGATCCGTCAAACATGGTTACTTCGACTTTGATCTCTTCGTTCTCTCCGAATTTCCTGCTTAATCGAATCCACTGCTCGCCGGCCAATTCGTGGACCTTGAATGAGTTGAATTCTGGCGGGGGCTGCACTTTGGAAAAACGCAGTTATATACTTTGCAAGCAAATGGACAATAGGTCCATGTACACTTGAGACACATATTACACATTAAGCCTCACCATCCCCCAAAGCACACAGACAAAGAGTGCAATAGAACGTAACAAACAAAAATTACAACCAACACTAACATGTTGGACTATATATATTGAGCTACGAAGTATCTTTTTTATCGTTTACTTATCAAAACGTATCTATTTTATCTTAAGAGCTTTTCAGATCTCAAATGCGCCACAAGCAGCTCATGGAAATGGGGGGAGCAGAGTTCTCCCAGTCGATTATCAGCTACTAGGAAACAAGGAAAAAAAGAACGAACAAAACAATTGGACAGATTAGATGAAATAGTTACCACGTCTGGGGGAGAAACCTCGAGCTCGTACTGAATCTCATTTCTAAGCAGGCGGATGATGTTGCCTTCAAAGGCTGATTTTCGCATATCAGACACGTAATTTCTGACGGTCGATTTCTGAATACAATCTCGGACGGCGGATCTTCGCCGTCGAAGGACGACGCCTTCAATCGCTCCACGTAAACAACGGATCACGCGATGAGCCATTTTTGGGTAATTGAATTTGGAGATTTAGGGTTTATGATTGAATTTGTAGTAGGGTTTTATGAAGGTCTCTGAAATCTACCTCAGCTGTGCTCGTGCTAAACTAAACCCAAGGGAGTGGTATAATACACCAATACCCCCTACACTATTTGAGAATCGCAATTTTGGCGGCTGATTTACTATAAAGTTATGTTTTCTCCTATTCTTATTTCTCATATCATCCGATCCGCACTTATTCATCGTTGATAATGAATTGGTTGAGAGACATAAATATTGAACATTCATAATCCGAATAAGTTATGACAAAATAGGATATGATCATATGACTAAATACAGTAAAATTATGGATCATTTTTAAGGCTTTTTAATATAAATATTACATAAAGTGGTTTTTCTTGTATTATGGGATCGAGCCGAGGGCAGATAGGAAGTTCAATGATTAGAGTTTCGGTTAATTTTGAAGTATCTAATAAATTTGATCGCTTTTTCTATGCATAGAAAGTCTTCAATCAACCTTTTTTTTTCTCTCGAAGGTACAATACCATGTTCTCTTGATATTTATTATTTAATAGTGGAATTGCCAAGATTCTTCTTTTATTTATTTTACTTTTCATGGGCTTTTATTGGAGTAGTGGACAAAGTGTGTGGGCAGCCTTCACAAAATATTGGATACAAACCCAAGAAAGAATAAGATCAAGCAAATAACTCATTTTGGAAATTACAATATATATATATATATATATATAATCATTTCTTCTTCTAATCATTCAAATTTCAACCTATATTTCCTTTTTATTTATTATTTCCTCGTTACTTCTTGGTACCATATAACCAACGGCTCTAACTAAAAGCCTCTACAAATTGCGGTCTCATTAATCCCTTTCAGGACCATCAGCTGTGTGCATTAATAATCCTTAACTGTCAACCGTTTCTAATTATTACTACTATTATTAATTTACTTATATGAAACATCACCACCATATTATTTAATATTCACGGAAACTAAAGTTTAAAGCCGTAAGATTTCAGATATATGTCCACCTCAATTTTAATTATATTTTACGTCACTTTAAAATTTGTGATTTATTTTTTTTTTCAATATCAAATAGATGAAATAAAATTTTTACTTATATAAAAGAAAAACTGATTTTTAGAGATGTATAAATAAAAAATATTAAAGTAACATGAAATATACTAAAGTAATTATACAATAAATATGACTGATCAAATTGGCAGTTTATATCCAACACATCATTTATATAGTATAAGAATATATACATATATAGATACAGATTACAAACCGTCACCGCCTCGCAATAAATTGCTATTGGTTTCTTTTAGCTGGACGTCACATTTTTCATAATTAATATATTATTTTTATCAACCATCCAATCAATTACTAATATTATTGCGGGTTCTCTTTTATTGCTTCAACTGTGTGAGAACGACAAAATACTCCCTGGAAAAACGAAATAGAAATAATAAAGAAAAACGTTTTTGTTGAGTAATATAATGGGGCATTCATTAGGGCATAAATTGTACAATTTCTGGAAATTTCCCCACAATACACCCATATATACACAAGGGGTTCTGAATATTTATATTTCTAAATGGTTTGATATCAACACTTGCATAAAGAAACTAATCTGGAAAGTTGAGATTGACCTGAAAAAACTTAAACCTAGTCGAAATATGTACACACATTAACTTTTCTAAAACTTTTGATTGTTGAAGTTCTAAAGTAGATTTATTACCGCTCTACCTCTACATCTATATAAATATTTGATTAATCCAAAACATTTTCTACAAATTGATGGTTATCATGATACAAGCACGTGGCAAGAACACGCAGAGCACGGTGTACGTGTCACGTAATAAATTTAATCCAAAAACATGATATATAGTTCAAGTGTAAAATAAAATAGATGTCACTTATGCAGCAGGCGTATTAATGTCAACTTGTATTATAGTAAACCTACCTATGTATCTGTATATATATTATATATAAGTAGATCTTACCAAAGAACATCACTATACATTCACTCGCTTCTGACTCCCCTTATTAATACCCCACAAACCACAAATTTCAGAAACAAAAAAAGACGAAGGAAAACTCTCGAATCAAGCAATTAGACATGGTTTCGTCCGATCACCAACATCCACCGGCGGACGACGGCGGCGGCGCCGCTGCCATCCACAGCATCAAGCTGTCCTCGGTCGGGCCGGGCGACGTGACGGGCCCGGATCTGATATACGAGCCCGAGAACATAGACCTGGCCATGAAGCTCCACTACTTGAGAGGCGTGTACTACTTCAAGAAGGAGGCTTTCGATGGGTTGGCCACGCTCGTCATAAAGGAGCCCATGTTCACGTGGCTCAACACCTTCCCGGTGGTTTCGGGTCGGTTCAGGCGGGTCGAATCGGGTCGTCCGTACATCAAGTGCAACGACTGTGGGGTTAGGTTCGTGGAGGCTAAGTGCGACAAGAGCCTCGAAGAGTGGCTCGAGGTTAAAGACGCTGTGATGGAGAGAAGGCTCGTCCCCGGCCAAGTTCTTGGCCCTGAATTAGGGTTTTCTCCACTTGTATTCATACAAGTAAGTTCTTTTTTCTCTATGTCTTCGTGCTTCTCTCTTTTTTTTTTTTTTCTTTCTGAGTTTTCTCCACTTAGATTGTTGGTTGTAATAGAAATAGATGGCTCTTCGCATGACTTGATGAAAAAGGGTCTAGTGAACTCGGTGATTGGTGTTCCCTAATCAAGATTTATGTGTTTTGCTGGGAAGGATTTTACATGTGTTATTCATGGGTTGCTGCTGATTTCACTAGGAGTTGAAAGGTTTTTCACCCGATTAAATACGTATCTATCTACCTTCATTTAATTTTTCTTTTAGGTATGGTTGTGGAGATGAACTTTGAACAGAATTTCGTAGCAATTAATGTTGGGATTCGGTTCGGTCCTAAATTTAATGACGAGCATGCACTTGCCAGTTGTTATTTGGTGTTAAAAGTTGGCATCTATGTGAATCAAGTTGCAACATATATGTCACGTTTGGAGGTATAATTGAATTCACTTGAATTTCTTGGATTATTTTATTTTAGTCTGAATTTAGGACGACACACATATAATAAGTTAGGGGATCAGTGAGGCTGGCAGTTGATAATGGGATTTAGATTGATTGAAGTTAGTCAGATTAGGGATTGAAGTGAATATCGTCTCATATAAATATAGTTTCATTCACCTTAATGTACATGAATTAGATCAAAAATTCAGTTTTTTTTTTTTTTTTTGTTCTAAGCAGTACAAAAAAGTATTTCTTTGTTTCTGTTGATTGCAGCTAACGAGATTCAAATGTGGAGGAACGGCTTTGGGCCTTAGTTGGGCCCACGTTCTAGGAGACGCATTTTCAGCTGCTGAGTTCATAAACATGTTGGGCCAATCCGTCGCGGGCCGAGAGTTGTCCCAGCCCATTACCTTAACCCAAATCCACGCAAAATCCACGAGCTCCGACGAAGACCCGAAGAAACCGACCCGAGATCCATCCTCCATCAAACGGGTCCCCGAAACCGTTGGGGACCACTGGGTCAACCCGGCAAAGTCGAATATGGGAGCTTTCTCACTCAACATAAGCCCATCGCAGCTGAGCCATCTCCAATCGAAGGTCAAATCGAAATCCACCCCTTTCGAAGCCATCGCCGCCTTGATATGGCAGTGCGTCGCGAAAATCCGCGACGGGACCAGCGCCGTGACGGTCTGCGGCGGCGGAGGCGCGAGGAACACGAAGGCGCGAGAGGGGATCCTGAGCAACGGACAGGCAATCGGCGTCGTCAGGGCCGATTTTCCGATTTCGAAGGCGGAACTGAGCGACCTCGCGAAACTGATCGCCGGCGGAGCGGTCGACGAGAGGGAGGAGATCGACAGGGCGATGGAGGGTGAAAAGGGGCTGGCTGATTTCTTCGTGTATGGTGCGAATCTCACGTTCGTGAACCTCGAGGAAGCTGCGTTTTACGAGTTCGACTACAGAGGGCAGAAGCCCGTCGGCGTCAGCTATTGGATCGACGGAGTCGGCGACGGTGGCGCGGTGGTGGTGCTGCCGGCGTCGAATGAAGGCAGGGGCGTTACTGTCATTTTGCCTGAGGATGAGATAGTGAAGGTCAAGTCAGAATTGGATAAGGTTCTTATCGCGTGAAAGGTACTTCACTACATATATATGTGTGTGTGTGTTTGTGTGTGTGGTTGCAGTTAAGAAGGATAGTATTGAAGAGTTGTGAATGTGTGTTAATTTACCAATGACTCTGTTTGTCTGTATTGTTCTTCACAAAGAGCAATAAAAGAACGCTTGTTTGTTTACCGATTGAAGCATGAGTGTGAAGAGAAACACTTTCTGGGCTGAGTTATTCACGCATTTCCTTCAGAATATTGCTCTATGATCTCTTGAATTTCATGTTTGATCTTCTCACTTGCCATTTGCACCTCATTCTCTTCTTTCTTCAGTTGCAGAAAGTACTCATCTGCGATATTCTCACTGAAAATGCAGAAAGTCACCATTTTTATCACAGCCCCACACCAACAGCAAACAAACCAAGCAATATGCTCGCAGAAGTCGGAAACTATCTCATTAATTCTTCTCTGCAAAATTAAAACCTCAAGTAAATGCAAAACAGCAAAAGGGTTCGAGAATATGACCAATTATACCAGAATGTTCGTCAATGAGTGCCAATTTTACAAGATGCAAGATTAATTCATCAAGAAGCAAACCTATTGAGTCACCAAATACGTGCATGGATTTAGACGCAAGATGTACAAAAATCGAAATTCATACCTTCGGAGAGACGGAGCGTCACTCATATTTGCTTACCAAACTGTTTCCTCATAACTAATTCAGGTTTTCCCGCCAAGGAACTCAAAGAACTATTGTGCGAAAACGGATCGAGAACTTAAAAATATTAAGATAAAAAATAAACAAAATTCCGACCTGCCGGATTCGAACCAGCGACCTAAGGATGTCCGTACAACTTCTACAGTCCTCCGCTCTACCAACTGAGCTAAGGTCGGAAGATGCTAACTACTGATTTTGGTTACAATTGACTGGTAAAGATTAAATCCACTGAACTGGAGTAAATTACCTGGAATTTGGAGGCATTCATTCATCAAAGACAATGGCGGCAGTTCGAAGAATGATCACAAAATCAACGAGTAACCTCTCAATCGCCTCTTACCTCAGCCTAAGGTTTCGATCTTTCTCCAACTCGCAGTCACTCAATTCTCCTGATGCGATCTCACTGGGAAATCTCTTCCAAAGATACGGATTTCCCCGTGATTTCTTGAAGAAACGCGAGTTTTTCTTGGACTCGGAGCAGTCTGAGATCCAAAAATCGCTCGATATTCTGCGTTCGCTTAACACTTCTCGCGAATTCGTCGTTTCTGTGGTCAATGCGTGCCCCTCGGTCCTCCAATTGGACTTCCTGGAGAAATGGCGATTGGGGATTGCGAACCTCGGAGCTTCTAACATTACGCCATTAGCTGTTGGAAACGTTCTCAGAATTGCGAGGCATTTGAAGTTGAATCAGAATGATGTTTTCGAGCGTCTCAATTCGTTTAGGAATTTGGGGTTCAGCGATGGTGCCATAACTAGGGTTTTAGAAACTGTGCCCTGTGTGATGATATCGTCCAGCGATGATGAAATTCGTGCTAAAATCGAGCTTCTGATCGCCAATCGAATGAGCGCGCGAGAAGTCGATAGCATATTTCAATCATTCCCCGAAATTCTGTCGTTTGACGTGAAGAACAGGCTAATGCCCCTGTTTGATGAATTCAAAGAGTTGGGCCTTAGCTCAACAGAGGTGAAGGGGGAGATACTTAAGAACCCTAAAGTTCTTGGCCTTGAAAACGGCGAAATTTCGCAGTGCGTCGAAATTCTGAGGAAGTTAAAATGTCGAAAGGCGATCAAGGAAAGTATTCTACGGGGCGGAGAGTTAAGAGCTGCATTTAGAGTTAAGCTTCGGATTGATTGTTTGAGAAAGTACGGTTTGATCTACAAAGATGCATTTCATATCCTATGGAAGGAACCTAGGGCGATCTTATACGACGTAGAAGATATAGAAGCAAAGATCGAGTTTTTAATCAATCGAGCTAAATTCGATGCTCAGTGCTTGGTTGAAGTTCCCGAGTATCTCGGTATAAATTTCGAGAAGCAGATCTTTCCTCGGTTTCGTGTGGTTGAGTATTTGAGTTCAAACCGTATGCTCGGAGATGATATCTGCTTCAGAAAGTTTGTTAAGCTCAGCAGATTGAGATTTTACAATATCTATGTAAAGCCATACCCAGAATGTGAAGAGATATATGGAAGGTTTGGTAAGAAAAACAACGAAGCTAAAAGCCGTCATCCCTTGGGACTTTGGAAGCTTTTGAAGCCACAAAAGTACCAGAAATCTTATGAAGATGTAAGGAATATCAGGTCTTTAATGGAGTCTTCTCCGTAGAATTTGATCTTCTTTCGTTGCCTATTATAATGAAGATAATCATTCAGTAAGGTACACCCAAATCTCTCTCTCTCTCTCTCTCTCTCTCTCTCTCTCTGAAAAAATTAAATTAAGACATGAGGGAAAAGGAATAAGAAAAAGCGATCTTTTTCAAGTTCTTTCATAGAAGAGAATATAGGCTTGGCACTGCAAAACCTCATCCAAAGGGGCCTCACGCACATATGCATCACTGGCGTGATACCAACGCTCTCCACAAACACCATTGATATCACTGCCCCTAACGTATGCGACGTAGTGACCGCCTCTCATGTTACCTAAATGCTCGACGACTCCTAGCAGGCGATATTCGAACATTTCTCCATCGACGCCCCTGGGAATTCGTTACAGAAATATACGGTTGAAATGAGTATATGCACCGTGCTACCGAATGAAGAAACTCACATTCAGAATACAGGAGTTGGAAATAGAGAGAACCTCGAGTCCATGTAAGGTTTGAGATCCATGGTCTCTTTGAACTTCACATGGCCGTTCAGTTTACTCAGACGTCCTCTTGCTTCTTGGCTGAACCTTTTCAGGTGAATGGTTAAGATGGGAGGCGCTTTGCTGACGAGTATTGTCTTTGTTGCGTCCCTCTTTACTTTCAAATTCTCTACGTCTGCTTCCTCGTCCGTTGATTCGCCTTCGCGGGGCGGGATAACTGCTTCTGCAGTGGACCTACGATCACATTCCGAGGAATCATGAATATCTTCGTTAAGCGACGCCGACCCACAATCAAAATCTTCTTTTTCAACGTTTTTGTCGACGCTCTTTTTGCTGTGGCAAGTTCTTACTGCATCAACTACGCCGTTTGGTGTACGATCCTTACATCTACTGGCTAAGGTTTCCATTCCACGCGCTTGCTGTTTCTGCTTCGATGTGATTTTCCGTTCTTGCAAAATTTTCGAACAGTTATCACACTGCCAACCATGTTCGTCCTTCGATAAAAGCTCTGGCCTTGTAAAAGACGCAAAGCAGCGCTCGACGGAGACCGGCGCATCCTTGTTAGTATCATCAACCTCATTTGGTTCAGAATCGCTGTTATTTCCGTTGGGTCCTCCTTTAGCCTCAACAACACAAGCATCTGAGGGATTAGGATTCAAGTTTACTATGGGCTCATCGAATAAATTCCCAAAGCCATCGAAATCCATTTCACCTTGCTGATCGCCAACCACTGATGAAGAAGCCTCAGTTTGAACGTGTTCCATGGGAAGGTGCAAAATCTCAGGATTTCGAGTCTTTGAATGGTCTTCTCCATCAACCCTTTGCGACTCATATGAATCCGTAGCACACAATTGGTTCGATAAAGAGGAACTACAACTTACCTCATCATTATGCTCGGCAATTCCATTTGGATAGTGGATTTCAGGGCTGTCCTCCTTGACTTCTGGGTAACCATTTGACTTCTCCTCAAACTTGTCAGGGCCATCTAACGAGGTAACAGCAAGTGAGCTTGCTAAATTACTCTCAGTACAAGAATCCAAAGCAGTGTCGCTCAGGTAATCGTCGTTTTCAATCCCATTACTCGGCTCCACTTTATCTGGCTCAAGGTAGTCTGGCTCAAGGTAGTCTAACCAAGTAAAGCAATCAGAAGAAGCAGATTGTTCAGAGACATCCTCAACTGCTCGCTGGTTTTGAGGTACCTGTGAATCTGATCTATCTTCATTTGTCGATTGCAGGTCAACAGCTATACTATTTGTATCGAAGGTATTGGATAAAGTAGATTCTTCACCTTGGAAAAGCACCAACTGATTCCCTGGCTCAACCGAGGGTTGCATTTCAGTCACAGCGCTTCCATTAGTTAAGCGAGCACTGACTTTCTCTTTAGCCACATTGACTTTACTACAAGTTCCAGGTTTATTTCTTACACTTCGCTTAGGAGGCAGCTTTGGTCTCTTGTCTCGAATAGTATGCTGGGCTCTCTTCTTTGTGGAGTTCTTGATTGGAACGGGCAAGGAAACGTCCAAAAATGGTTCGAAAATAGTCGAAGAGTGTCCACACTCTAAGCAACGGACAGTACTAGAAAGCTGACCGCCGAAGATTATATCCACAAAGGTAGGACCCGTCTTTGAACTCAGTTTCTGCGAACTCAGTTGCTCAGAAGACAGAACGTCAAGTAAACATCTTAGCAGCTCATGGCTATCATGCTGTTGATATCCCCTGAACTGTGGAGCCTTCGTACAAAGGCTGCCGAACACAGATCTTGGATTTATTGCACTCCTAGAATTGGATTCTGAGCTAGTTTCGAGGAAAAGCTTTCTCATAGCAGCACTAAGAGGACCAGCAGATTCGCCTGATGTAAGGAGAAGGTCTCTCAATCTCTTCACGGCCAATAAATTCTGCATGACTGAGTTAAAGAAACAAGAATTACCCAAATTGATTAAACCTCTTATTGAATAAGCAGACACCAAATTTCCAGCAGAGTAATTGGATTTTATTGCAGTGGTTACACTGCCACTTCCAAAGCAGACATCCTCAACATCTACGTGTGACTTTTTATCAGGTTGTTCTCTGAGCCTTTTCACAACCTCACAGACAACCTCTTTAAGTTTCTCGTCTTCAGATATCTCAGCTGAAATAAGCTTATTACACTGGTAACACCACACTAGTTGATGGTTTTTGTAATGAACCACTAAAGGGTGACGGTTCTTTTTGGCATGCCAAACAGAGTGGCTTTGCTGCGTCGTAGGTAAACCCGCCCCACCACATGAGAAATGCCCGCATGCCAAGCAGACCCAAATCGCTTTCGACTCTGACTTGGAAACTTTTTGCTTGCCTTTGCCTTTCTTTCCTGACCTTTCGACACGATCTCCACGACAGTCTTCGCAAGTACAAGATGTGCCCGAACTTCCAAGCTTGGTAATGATTGCATCGAAATTAACTCCTCCGTCGATGTGAGAACAGAGTTCCCTATCTTTAAGAACTGCAACTCCACCTTCAGAAGCTTCGACGCCGTTGGTTAATCTTTGGGATTCAGTACTTGGAGAAGTTGATGATGGGCCCTGCTTCGATTTCTGAACACTTTTCGCTCTCTTCTTTGCCTTCTTTCCCATTGTAACCTTGACAACATGTTATAAGGGGTTTAAACTGCAGAGCATTAAATGTTCAAAGAAGTTCAGTTCTTGTTTCAGAACACTAGCTCACAGTTTACACTTGTATCGATCCAAAGATAATTGATTACCCTGATAGATACAGCTACGCCCCTGACTAAGCACAACCAATATACCTTTAACCTTTCACCACATAACTACCCTACTCAGAATCGTGAACTTCTTAAAGGGGTAAAGATTCATTTCACATTGAGGGAAGCAAGAAAATGGAAAATTCAGACAAACACACAAATAAAAACCAGGTGCAAGGAAAATTAATCAACTAAGAAAACTGATTTTGATTTTCCCACCCTAAAATCTCAGTAGCTCAAAACACGATTTAACGCTTCAGAAGATTGTATGCACGAAATGAACATTAAAAAAAAATTGGTGAATTCAGACTCAGCTCACAAGCATAAACCATATCAACAAGCGCGAACTTCCAAGGATTATAAGTAACACGAGATTTGATACCTTCGAAGCGTCGAAACAGCAGCATAAATATCGATCGTGTGCTTATCCAAACCTCACTTCTGTACAATCTCGTCCACGACTGCGGTGGACGGCGGCGGAGAAGTGAGCTGAGCAGACGAAGATTGGATTAGTTCGTTGTAGTATTCCTATCATTATTTAGCTTTAGTGTCAATCTTTATGATTTGCTCATAACCGTTGGATCAAATGCTAATATCTTCTGATGAGACTTTTTTAGTAATAATTTATTGTATAACACCTGTTGCAATTATACAAATATAAATATACAATGTCGAATCATTACTTCAAAATTTTCAAATGAAACTATATTTGGGTGTAAATATAGTATGTACGTAAACAATCAGTACATTATTTTCTAACAGTGGACTATGGAATTGCGCCTCACATTTCAAATATAGGACTCTAATTCCATGGGCCAAACTTCACTTCTTTCAATTTGAGACACAAACTAGACATGTCTTGACCCATCTCTGTGGTGTTTTGATTTGAGATGGGCTTGAGCCTATTAAGGTTGAGTATTGGGCTGAATTTAATGTATCATTATTATTGTTATATTTATGTATACTATTTATTAATGGTCGGGGGCTTTTAATAACTGTCATTTAAATCCAATTTGGTGTATCAGTTACACAAAAAATTGAAGCCAATATGTCAGTTATTTAAATTCATATAACCACCCCACCACGTCTGTTCGAGGGAGAGTAGCTTTCCAAGGCACCACGAAGTCAGATTTATTACATTAAATATGTACTTGCGTGGATTCTGTTCCCTCTGAAATTTCTTTTTGCCCCGTTTAGATTCCGGATTTCGATTTGAAATCCGAATTTCATCCGGATCTCCCGTTTGGCAATCGCACCGATTTGAATTTTGATTTCGCCCAAATCCGAGGGGAAATCCAAACTCCTATAATTCGTTGGATTTGGAATTCTGTGTCAAATGGTCCGTTTTCGAAATCCAAAGCTGAGCACGTGACGAGTTTTTCGACTGATCATAATAAAAATAGTAATAGTATAACAATAATAGTATAATAATAAATAATAATGAAAAAATATAATAACAATAAAAATAATAATAATAATAATAATAATAATAATAATTAGGGGGTGGACGATGAGTCGAGTCGATTCGCAAGCTTGATGAGCCGACTCGAGCTCGTCATGGATTCACGAATGAGCCGCTCGAGCTCGACGAGTACTTGTCGAGGTCGAGCTCGTCACGGGTTCGCGAATGAGCAGGCTCGAGCTCACTAGTGGGCACTCGAAAGCTCGCAAGCCGGCCACGAGCTTGTTTTTTTTATATTATTCATGATTTTTATACTTTTTAAAATTATTTTAGGAAAAGTTAGAAATCGAGTTCGACGAGCTTCGCGAGCTCGAGTCGAGCTTTGTTTTGAAATCCGAATTCGAAATCCTAATGTTTGCCAAACGGAATTTGAATTTGAAATTACGATTTTGGAATTCATAATAAAATCAGACGATTTTGTTCAAATACCCGAATCCAAACGCACCCTTTGAGAATTCCGTGCTCTTCAAATTCTCATATGGCTTCCCGATTTTATTTTATGCACACAAATACGGTGTGCCAACTATACTAGTAATTGTTAATACCTAAATGATTTGAGATGCTATTTTCGTAACGAGTAAATGGCAGAAGTGGTGCTTAAACTACACCACAGTCTCACTTTTGGTGGTCAAACTTTTAAATGTGTCGTTTTGGTGCAATTGTTCGTTTGTCCCAACATTTAAATTTTTTAATATTATACATGATATTGGATAAAATTGATATTTAAATCATATTTGATCAGCACGAGCTTTTTTAACTTTTTTATTTTATAAAGTATTCGAACACAATTACACCATAATCATGTATGTTTCTTGAAAAGTTAATATGTAAGAAAATAATTGCTGTTCTTCAAACTTTCAAAAAATTTCGGTTGTTGGTATGCCGCGTGAAAAAAAAAACAAAAAGAAATTGTCGTGGTGATCCGAATTTTATATTTAGTTTTAGTATACTTGTATATAAACAAATATTCTAATTATTGATACTCAGAGTTTTATTGTATCAGTTTGATTCCTGAATTTTGCAAAACTGCTCCATTTTGTTTAGGTCAAAATAACAAAAAATGACAGATTTTGTAATAACTCAAACGGCACATTTAAAAGTTTGAACACTAACAGCAAGACTGCGACATAGTTCAAGAACCATTTTTATCATTTATTCTTTCCTAAATAGAGTTGAAAGTTTGAGAGCATGAGCCCATATGCCGGACCGGCCCTTCAAATCGAGTTTGGGCCAAAATTTACAAAGCCCGAACCAATAGCGGGCTAAGCCCGGATAAAAAGGCCCGCCGGGCCTAAACTCGTAATTATAGCTATTTTATGTCAAGGAGATAGATCGCCAAGAAACATCAGCAATGCCAAACCATGAAGAAGTCGAAGATAAAACACTTCAAAAAAGAGAAAGAACCAACCAACAAAGAAGAGTCAAAACCTGGTTCTTCACAAGCAGTCAAGTAAAGTCTCATATCAAAGGCTACTATTATCATCAATCTTGGAGAGAGCTGATATCAAGCCATCACCACCATGGTCAGCCACCGTTCGATCCTTCTCCTTGATAGGAACCGACGAAGATCCCTGTACTACGCTATCATCTTCGACGTTCTTCTCCCTTTTCTCCACCATCTCATCGCCCGCCCTCGCCTGACGAAGAAGCTCAGGCGATTCATCCTCCTCCCTAACGTTCACATTCTTCAGCCCCATATCACCTTCTTCAGAGTTTTCATAGTCTGAGTTCAACCCATTATCTTCCTCGTCGCTTTCTGACCCTTCCAAGCTGCTCTTCTCGCTCTTGTCTGAACCCATCTCTGCTCCGCCTTCGAACTGTAGATTAACGTCGTTGATGTCTTCAGACAAGTTCAAATCAGTGGTGAGAAGTGGCTGCTGCTGCTGATGATGCTGATGACCAGTTCTAAGCCTTTCTTTATAAGCAGTCATTTCTGCCAAGTATCTTTCCTTGTCTCTGAGGGCCTTCTCTTGGTAAACCTATAAACTCAGCCCAGCGTTTCACAAATCTTTGCAGAAACCCAAAACAAGCTCGTCAATCTGAAGAGTTTAAGGTAATTGATTACTTACAGCTCTTTCGTGTTCTTGAAGCTTATTCCAAGTTTCGCCGATGGTTCTGCTTATGTCCCTATCCCTTCCGTGGTAGTGAGGCTTGAGGAGAGGGTGTTGTTCGGCGAAGAAGAAGTTGTAGCCGCTCCTATTGGGCTTCGGGCGAGATGGGTCCCGCCTTCTGATCTCTGATTTTCGCCGGCGCTTCCGGCGGGTGGTGGAGGACGATCCTGGGTCGCCGGCGGCGTACGGCGTGTGATGATGATGATGATTATGATTCGTGGTGATTCGATTGAAATCTCTGTTGCTGGGAACGATGTTGTAGAGCACCCCTTTTAACTCCTCGGACCCAATCTTTACGGTTATTAGGTACCCGCTTTCGAACTTGCCGTCGATCACGCCGGAGACCGGCGTACCCTTCGCCGGAATTTCAGGGGCAGTGACTTCTTGCGCGTGGGTGCGTGTATCTCCGTCTTCCTTGTGCGCCGGCGGCGGCGGCGCAGTTGTGGGGTTTGGCTGCGGCGCCGTAGAGGCATTCTGCAGAGCATCTGCAGTGAAAGAGAAGAAAGAGAGATTCATTACAGTTTTTGCGGAGGAAGAAAGAAAAACATGCGAAAGAAAGAATCACCGACCAACTGGCGAAGGTGTCCAGCATTTGGCCTTGAAGAAGTACATCTGTTCGTAGTGGTAGAGCAATGAGATGTAATATTTTCGCAGTATGAAAGAAGCATTCGTCGCAGAAGATGGGAAGTTGAAAACTGATGTCACTTCTTTCCACTTCCTCTCCTTCACCACCTGTTTTTGGAATCACATAAAATCAGTGGTAAGAACCAAGGAATCTCTCTCTCTCTCTCTCTCTCTCAGAGAGACAAACCTTGGCAATGCCACCGCGAGAAGTGACTTCAACGAAGAGGAGATACAAATCCAAGCCTTTCCCACCAACGATTGGAATCCTAGCGAGAAGCCCATATATATCATCAAATCGTCAATGGAGGTGAGAACTAACAGTTTTAACGTTTTTTCTTACATGAACTTCGTGCCCATTGAAGAATGGAGTTTCTGTAGGGTTTCCATGAAAAGCTCGCGAGAGGCCATGACATCTTCGTAGGTTGCCTCGGGCGGTGGATACGTATGAATCGTGGAAGATAATTGCACTGGAATTCTTTGACTCCCACTTGACATTCCATGCTCAGCCATTACCTTCTTCAAGAAGAAGGACAAAGAAAGAGAAAGAAAAGAAGACAACCCTTAATTGTTAATTTGCAGGAAACTTAATGGTGGACTAAAGAAGATGTTCTTAGAGATGAAAGTACGCAAGAAAGAAAGACCTTTTACATCAGACACATTTGTGGCAGCAGAGAGATCTCAGAACTTCTGCAGCAGAAAAGAAGAAACCTGGAAAAAAAAAAGGCCACGAAAAGTTTGACAATGGCTTTACTACAAAGCAGTGGAAAAGGTTAAAAACATGACAAGTTTGAACTTTGAACTGAAGAACAAAGAACCCAGTGGAAGAAGAAGAAGACTCGCTGAAAAGAAACTTGATAAGGACAAAAAGAGGACGCCAGAAGATATAATCGCACTGGTGGAATGGAAATAGTGAATGCCCCACCACACCTCCTTTGAATTTCCCAGGTTTCAAATCCCAAGAGAAAAAAGGAAAAAAACGAAAACTGCTTAGCTTTAGATTTTGGATTGTATAGTAATAAGTTCTGTTACACAAATGGCTTATAATTTGAAACTCAACTACTTACATTAAATGTAAAGCAAGTCTAGAAAAGCTATCAGACAAACTGTTACATGGGCATTGTTTTAGCATATGCTATGGAAGATATGTTTTCAAAGAAGAACAACACTCAAAGATCCCGCCATATTAAAGAACATGGGAATAAAATATTTCGTCCCATTTATGTTTCTCAATCTCTCTCACTCATCTCCACATTCATCAATATACGTACGCATGCAAAAGGCTATTTAATGAAGATATAGGTCTAGGTGGGCTATATGATCTTGGCTGACATTCGAAGATATGACATGCCATGACTGTACAATCAGAATCATTGACAAGAAAATACTGCAATTTACTGTAATATAAGCCATCTCCTTTTCAGCTGACAAAGATTCATGGGGACAGTTATCCCTATTCCCTTTGCTCTACGCAGAGACATTTCGCCAAGTAAATGTAATGAAAAACCATTGCAGCCCATCAATCAAGATCCAATTTTTACAGCAGCCCATTATTTGATTAATCTGTCGGAGAATAGTCTGATTCGAACGCGCACATCAAAGAAATGAGAAAATCGTAGTAAGAAGAAAAAAGCACTAGAGGAGAAAAGAATCAAGTAAGTTGATGCATAAGAAACGAAATAGAAATCCATGGAACTATAGAATGACGAAAGATAACATAAGCTCAAAAAGTTTTCCACTTTTAACCTTCTCCGGCGATATCTATTGTACTTTGTGCCTTTGAAGGCTATTTGCAATCGATTTCTTGTTCTTGGTAGTATCGCGAGATCTGAATACATGTATATTTTCTTTCATACGCAAGGTTGAAAATGAAGGAATGTATTGTGAAGAAACCTTGGGCACCCATATGATTTGAATTTGTGATATGCATTTAGTCACACACCCTTTGCGAGTAAGTTTCGCAGTTTGACAATTTCTCTTGATTGAGAATAAATTTAATATCGATCGTTATATCTTTTTTGTAGTATATCCAAACGACGCTTTGGTCTTTAATAATACAAGCAATATGCATTTTTTTAGATGGATCATATTTCACGGTCGAATATGCGGATTAAATTATATGGCTCAAAATAATTAAAATCTTATCTCTTCATTATTATTAGCTGTGGTTTATTTGGGCAATATTTTGTAATTTAGTATCAGTCAGACGTATCTCCCACGTATATAAATATACACATATTTCCTCATCATATGCCAATAGAACATACAAACATCATGCGTGCTTGCAACGAGTGATTCGTGGGATTATTTTACTCCGTATTGTAATAAGTGCATGTATTGAAATATTAATATATCTTATGTAATAGTATAAACCTATCCATGCTAGCCCGCCAAATCAAATTAAACATTCAAAATATAGCCACATAAATAAACTCTGGTAATTTGGTGAAGAACACAAAGTAATTGTGGAAACAAGTTCGTAAAAATGTTTAAGGTGAAGTCACAGATCATATAAAGTCTCAAAGTGGTGTGACTGAAAGATTTCACACCACTTGAGATTAAGAACAAATAGACACTGTTTTACAAAGCTTACCCCAAGCAGTATCAATGAACAGAAATTCGAAAGGCTTATATCATTTCGAGGTCAATGACTGCAACTTCTTTTCGTAGAGCTTGGCACGTCTCAAGGAATCCAAGGCTTCAGCTTGCTTACCAGCCCGCTTTAGATTCAAAGCCTTAACCTTTTCGCCCTTAATTTGTTCCTCTAACTGTTTGATCTCTGACTTCGAACTTTCCGTGTTATCTGCTGCGTTTTTGGGTTTATTAGATGAAGGTTGGCTCTCAACTACAATGGGCTGAGACTTACTTCTCGCATCTTCGATGCCGACTGACTGCAAAGCAGCCAAGAGCTGAGGGTCGAGGAAATCCTCAACTCTTACATCAGATGGTGCTTCGAAAGTACTTTGGGAAGAAGATCCTACAGAATCATGGCCGTCCAATTCTTGCAATTGGGTTTCGAGGGCTTTTGCGAGTTCAAACTCAGCATCAGCTTCTTCGGTTTTACCTTCCCTTCTTAGCTTAAGCGCCTGGCGCTTGTGACGAAGAGATTCTTGCTGCAGTTTGAATCTGTCATGGCTTGACTTTGGTTTGGAAACTGCATTAGGACTTGCCTCTTTCTTTTCAGGCATTATTGGGTCTTTTGGCACAGATTCTTCGCTGGAGTTGTTCGTCGATTGAGGTGCCTGGGATGTATCCTCACGTTTTTCCAGAATCTTTGCTAATCGAAGCTCCTCCTTAGCTTCTGCTAATTTTCCTTCCCTCTTCAAGGCCAGCGCCTTTCTCTTGTGAGCCAAAATCTCTCGTTGCACAGACATAGGTTGATGTTCAGAAACAGTTGCCTGAGATGAGATTGTTTCTGGGACATTTGACCTATCAGGCTCTTGAACATTTGACTTATAACGCTCGTGAACTATAGTCTCAGGCATATCGAGTTTAATCTTGCTTTGTTCCCCTTTCCCATGTAATTCTACACTAGGAGAAGATTTGGTATTGTTTAGTTGGCTAGCAGCTACTGCATCGTTTTCAATAGAGGCTTTTCCCTGGGCGGCCTCTTCATATTCTTGCAACTGAGCCTCTAACACCTTGGCATTTTCCAGAATTTCATCAGCTTCCTCGGTGTTACCTTGACGTCTCAAAGCCAGTGCTTTTCTCTTCAATGTCAAAAGTTCCCTTTGAATTTCACCCTTGCTTTTTCTATATGTCACAGATTCAGCAGCAATGGTTGATTGAGGAGCAAACGAAGTGCTAGACTTATACGAGGACACAGCATTTTCTTGCGACGTGGGCGGTAAAATCTTAGAGTCCTTTTCGTTCAACTTGGTTGAGGCAGAAATGCTATTATCCTCATTAGTTTCATCTTTCCATCCCAAATTTTCCAAAACGGAAAGAAAAGTAGGATCCTGCAAATCTTTATCTGTCACTTCAGCTTCATCTTCTTCTTCACCAAGTGGTGTGCTAGTTATAGTGGCATGAGTCACCTTATTTTGCTGTGCCAAAACTGGAGCTTTATTCATGTCCTCAAGCTGCTGCTCAAGAACTTTGGCCTTTTCCAATTCTGCCTCTGATTCATCTATTTTGCCTTGTCTTCGAAGAGTCAAAACATTCTTCTTAATAGCAATTAACTCTCTCTGGATTGATAATTTACTCTTTGGACTTGGTTTATAACCTTTATCAGGTGAAACCTTTGCAACGCTCTCCGTTGAATGCATAGTTTCTTCGTCCCAACCCAAGGACTTGAGAGCAGAAATCATATCAGGATTTGCGAGATCATCATCCGTTACATCTAATGCACCATTACCGCCAAGATCATCACCATTGCCAAGAAACTTACTAATATCAAAATTATCATCAAGTGTGTTTGCTGCTGAAAATCTGCCCTTTCCTTCAGCATCCATACTACGCATCAGTGAAGATAGTTCATCATCAGAATCATCTGAACCTCCCAATAGTTCTTCCTCCTCAATTTTTCTCTCGAGAATTTTTGCTTTCTTTAGTTCTTCCTTGGCCTCAAGAACATTCCCTGCTCGCTTCAGTTCAAGAGCCTTCTTCTTATGAGCGATAACCTGAGACCTACCGATGTTTGAAGTTGGTTTCTTGTCATCGGGTTTTTGAGACGCTTCTCCGAGAAGTGAAGAGAACTCACTCTCCAAAGTCAATGTTGCAGGCCTTTTCTCAGCATCTCGAAGATCAGCATCTGACCATCCTAACTCTTTGAGTTGAGATGATAAATCATGGTCCTCTTTAGGCTTTTGACTTGGGAGCTTAATTTTTTCAGCTGATGCTTTGAGATCGTCCTTAACTTGTTGAAGATCATCAAAGTTACTAGACGATGATGCCTTCTTACGACTTTTTCTCAGAGACATCTCCAGAGCAGCAGCTTGCCGCTCCAGCTCTTTTCCCTTCTTAAAAGCTCTTAATGCTTCTTCAGACTTTCCATCAGCTTTTAGAGTTCTGTACTTTTGCTTTTCTAAAACGGCTTGTTGACGCAAATCCTCAGGGCTTAGAGGTTCTGAATGTGTTGATGTATTACCCGACTGATCGCTTGATAGGCTTCTCTCTATATTATCTCCTACTGTGCTTGAGGCCATTTGTTTAGAACTCGATGCGCTGCTTAGGTCCTCGTTACCGAGAATCTGGTTTAAAACATCATCCTCTTTCTCTGAAGCAAGTTTGGAACCACCTGCAAAGGACCACACAAAGCTGAAAATACTTGCATAATGCAACAATTTCAATGTGCTTTAATCTTTATTTCTCAGTAATTTCTGGTAAATGAATGGTACTTTCTCATTTGACAAAGATTAAATCACACAATTTCCTTATTTCAGACGAGTTGATGTTTAATACAACGAGTATTTTATCCTCCTCCTTATCACTGATACCCGAATAATAATAAGATCGATCTTGCAGCCAATGATAACACCAATCGTGAGCTGGATGCAGCAGAAATGACATAAATTTGCCAATTGTGACAAGGAAAACTATAATGATAGCAACCGGGGAAAAAAAACTAAAAATTGTACCTTTCCCAGCCCTGTTTTTATGCCCATATCGCATCTCAAACCGAGCTGCTTCCTCTAACTTTTTGCAAGCGTCACATATGCGAACGGGTGAATCGCCTTGACCACGCAATAACATTCTCTGCTGGGTACATCCGTTGCAGAACAATCCCCCACATCTTCGGCAATGATGCTTTGACAATCAAAAGGATCAAACTAGTTTACTCCAAAAATAAAAAGAAGAACTTACAATCACGCAATTATATTACAGAGTACAGACGAACTAGAGAACAAAATCGCAATCTCTATACTGCCATCAATCTAAGCTGATTCAAGCCCAAATAATATCCGAAATCCACAATTTACGACGGCATATTATAAAAGCACTAACGATCATATGAGAGAGGGTTTTAAAAAGGGCAAAAGAAAAAAAACAGCAACGCAAGCAAACCTTCCGATTGATGAAAGTGAAGGCCGAGGAACATGATTGGCAGTGAGAGGCATCAACCACCCAAGCATTTCCCCTCAGAGATGGCTTTGGAGGCAAGCCTATCTTCTCCAGCATAGTTTCAAACTAATAGGAACAAAACGAAACACAGAAGAGATGGAAGCTCCGATCCAATAGACGATTTGTCCGTCGAATTGTGATTTGGAAATCAATCAGTAATATAGATTTCGTAGCTGGACTGGACTCTTGAAGGAAGCTCACGCCCGAGTATTGACTTTGAAGATCGATTTTCCTTTCTCAATATCTGTTTATTTTAATTTTCACGAAGAGGGGCTTAATCGTCATTGCGCATGGTGTTGACCGTGACGACCAATATATGGGCCTATGAACTAGCTCAAGCCCATTAACAATTGGGCCTGTTGACCGAATCAGAGGCCCAAAACCTCGCAAAAACTATACATTTAATTCGCAAGTCCACTGAAACCCTAGAAGCAGTGAGCGATAGAGTTTCGCGGTGGGGGAAAAAGGGGAAAGGCAGAAATGGTATCAGGTTCTGGAATATGTGCGAGGAGGGTGGTGGTGGACGCTAGGAATCACATGCTCGGTCGATTGGCGTCGATTATCGCCAAAGAGCTGTTGAATGGTCAGAAGGTTGTGGTTGTTCGCTGCGAGGAAATTTGCCTATCCGGCGGATTGGTTAGGCAAAAGATGAAATATCTGAGGTTTCTACGGAAAAGAATGAACACCAAGCCGTCCCACGGCCCTATCCATTTTAGGGCCCCCTCTAAGATCCTCTGGAGAACTATCCGTGGGTATGCTCAATTTTTTTTTTTGTTTTCTTCACTTTAATGATTCGAATTTGAGGTTTTTATTGTTTGTGGAGGTTTTTGTTGTTTGGGGTTATTGCGTAGGTAAGTAACGTTAGATGAGGTTTTGTGCCATTTCTGTTGCTGTTTGCTCTCCCTGGGTGACATCTTCATCTAACTTATAATGGTCTTAGCTGACTACTTCATCAGAGAGCTTTTAAACATTGGAATTTGATTTTTGGTTTGGCTTGATTAAGATATTTTTATGCTCATGTTCTGTTCTTTACCTCGAAATCGCTTCTAAAAGCATCTTGAGGCACAGATTCCAACCTCGTTTGTTCGGAAAATTGAAGCCAATTTGAAATTTCAGTAGTTCCTACTACCCGTCGATGATCTTGTCCCCCCTGTAGATCAGAGTTATTGGTTTTGGTTGTGTCATAGTTGAAGGATGATCCCCCACAAGACTAAGCGAGGGAAGTTGCTCTTGCTAGATTGAAGGTTTTCGAGGGCATTCCACCGCCGTACGACAAGATCAAGAGAATGGTCATACCCGACGCTCTCAAGTGAGTTTTCTTAAACCTCGTTCTTGAATATGACACTTCAACAAAAAAAAAACCTCATCAAATCAATTGTGAGCTCATTGCTTATGTTGCGCCAATAACAGGGTCCTGAGGCTTCAGTCTGGGCATAAATATTGCCTCTTGGGAAAACTCTCTTCTGAAGTGGGATGGAATTATTACGATACTATCAGGGTAAGTATCTAATGTGTCATTTTTTCAACGAAACTTTGAACGTAGGTGGTAATAATTCATCGGTGGATTATTGCAGGAATTGGAGAATAAGAGGAAGGAAAGATCCCGGGCAGTTTACGAGAAGAAGAAGCAGTTGACTAAGCTTAGAGTCAAAGCCGAGAAAGCTGCTGAGGAGAAGCTTGGAGCTGAGCTTGATGTTATTGCGCCAGTCAAGTACTGAACAAGTGTTTCTTTTGCCTGTCTATATATATGTTTTTTTCTGAGTTTCCACCTAAAGAGTTTTGTTCTGTTTTAACTTTTGATCCTTGTGGTAGATTGATGAGCTTCGTAATTTTGGACACTTGTATTGATTTTGTTACCCTTCAACGTATAATCTATTTTTAATTTTCTCACCATAATCTTCACCATATTGCTGAAGCCGATATTAAATACTAGTTTATTCAATATAATAGAATGATGAGGATACGTTCTTTTTCCTTCTACTACTAATATATTCTTGGAGCAAGATAGTTAAACGTAGCAAAATATCTGTCAACTCGAACTAGAGGCTATCTATGATTAAAATAAATGCTACCTTGAAATGAAATATTAATCATGCATTGAATCAATGGTCGAATCGTCGCATTTACCATTAAGTGAACATTATTATATAGTATTATTATTAAATCATATCAAACAAGTTCATCTATTGAGGAATGGTTTCAGTGAAGACGAAAAGGAAACAAAAAAAAAAAATCATGCATTCAAATGAAATCACTGCCTGCACTTTAATTTAAAGCAGATGCATCAGATTGAACAGAAAATGGAAAAAAAAAAAAAGAAACCATCACGTTGAAGATCTTCATCAGACAACCCAAAAACCATTGAAGTACTATTTCATGAGACATAAACTGCCGACACCAAATCCATCTAATTCAAAAAAAAAAAGGGTAGAAGAAGAAAGAGTAAGACATAGCTAAGAAGCAGACGCAAAACAAAAAACCTGCTAATAAGTCTGAAACGGAACAGCACACGCATGAATATGATCAATTGGACTCAGGGTTCGGACCACTTGGTACGTCGTGGGCAGCGTTACCAAATTCATGCCGTGAGTTATTATAATTAGCAACATTATGTAATGATGATGATGATGATGATGTAGTAGTAGGATCAGTTCTGTTAAAAGAAGTGGCTTTTGATGATGGTGGTGGTGGTGGTGGTTTGCTGCTTATTACATTGGAGAAGAAGAGGAGAAAGCAAGCATAGGACGAAGGTGATCTTTGGAAGAACACTATTGAAGGGCTTTTTGCAGCTTCTTTTCGCCATGACTGTGAGTATATATTATGATTATCCACTTCTTCCCAAGTTTACACCTGAGATTGGTATCACCCATGAACTAGAACGGACGACGAACCTTCGAGAGTTTTGAAATTGTTATTATTATCCACTTTTCGCCATGACTGAGTATATATTATCCACTTCTTCCCAAGTTTTCAAAGATCATCCACATGGGGCTTTTTTTTTTTACTGTTGAAGGGATGAATGAATAAAAGAGGCGCCTTTTTTATTAAATGTGAGATGGTAAAGAACAACCTGTGACTTCACTTTTTAGCCTTCCCATGTTGTCTACTTTTATCCGGTATATATTTCACGTTAATATATTACGTCATTTATTAGTTTCTTGCTTCAATTTTAGTATGACGTATTGGGTCGTTTATATATATCAAGACTCGTTTATAATTTTATCCTATTGAATTCAAAAATTGAATCCCTGGATCTAAATTCTAAACGAAAGAAGTTATAAACGACATATAAGGGAAGGCCTATCCTATAAATGTCCCACCTTTGTTTTAATTAAAAAAAAAAAAGTTTCAACATTTTCGAAATTCAAGACCTTAAATTGCGGGCCAATCCTGTAAGGTGGATACGAATGAGAATTTCTCGAAAGATGAGGTTTTTGGTTTGGTTAGCATGCCAATCAATATAAGCTTTACATACATACGATGATAAAGCTGGCATCTTTTAGCCTTTTAAATCATCCATTTCTATTTAGGTCGTACAAGAAGTTAATCAAGGAACATGATTAAGTTACGTACATTACATAGAAATAGAAATATTATATTACTTTACATTACACAAAAAATGACAGCACGATAAGAGCCCTTTTCTTCTTGGACTCTCTTGCCCTGCTCAGAAAATGCCCCTACTTCTTCGTTTGACAGATGATTCCATGCTTAGTGAAACTTAGAACTTGATCATTACATTCCAACAAACAACAGCCCAACGTTAAAATGCCTCAGAATTCCGACACAATCAAGTTATCCACTCGCGAGATCATCTCAAAGAGACAAGCATAGTGTTCTAAGATAGGTTCGATACCGCAACGTTCGATCATGTAATTAAAGTACTTACGTCCCTTTTCGACGTCGTTCATCTGCTGGCAAGCGCATAAAACGCCGACGAATGTGATCTCATCGGGCTTTGGGCTGCCTATCCTCTCCATCTCCTCGAAGAGGCTAAGCGCTTCTTCTCCTCGCCCGTGAACTCCTAAGCTAGTTATCATCGTATTCCAAGTTGCCACGCTCTTCGATCCCATCGACCTAAATACTCTCTTTGCACACTCCACGTCGTCGCACTTGCTGTACATATCGACGAGCGCTGTCCCGACGAAAGTGCCAATCTCAATCCCATTCTTGATCGCATAGTCGTGGACCCATCTTCCCAGCGTAAGGCTTCCCAGCTCGGCAGAAGCGACTAAGAGACTGACCAATGTGTATTCGTTAGGCTCAACGCCATTTTGCTGCATTTCGAGGAACACCTCGAATGCCTTCTCTGGTTTCTTGCTCTTCGCATAGCCGTTGATCACTGAGGTCCAGGAAACTACGTTCTTCGATGGCATTTCGCTGAAGAATTGGCTCGCTAATTCCATTTCTCCATTGTGTATGAGCCCGGATACTACTGTGGTCCACGACACGACCGTTCTCACGCGCATTTTGTCGAACACCTTGAGCCCATCATCGACGTCCCCGCACTTCAAGCACAGGTCCATGAAAACGTTATCCAAGTACACATCTCCGTAAAATCCTCTCCTAATGGCGGACCCGTAAACCTCCCTCGCCTTTTCCACGCAGCAGCAATCCAAGCAAGCTTTCATCACAAACGGAAACGTGAATTTATCTACCTCTAGGCCTCCGCAAATCATCGAATTGTACAGAAGAATGCCCCGACGAGGAGAATTGCTGCAGTTACATGCTCTGATGAGTAAATTCGATAGGAAAACAGACGGGTCCTCGATTTGCTGCACGATTAACGCGGCGTGATCGAGTTCTTTGTAAAGAGAGCAGATTCGTATCAGCCTTGCGGCTATCAATTGCTGCTTGTGGAGGCCGTGGCGGATGATCTTCGCGTGGGTTTGCTTCAATTGATTGAAGCTCGAACACTTTTCGAGAAACGCCAGAGCATCTTGCGAGGTGAAGAGTGACTGAGAACTGATCGGCGTTGCTACTACGTCGAGATTGCATGCTATCATTATCCACTCTTACCCAGTAAGAGTTCTAAGGGTGTCTTATTTCCCCTTTCTAATTAATAAATATATGCCACGTAATACTATATCGCTACTAAGTTTTCTTTTGATTTCAGCTACGTTTTCTTCATTTCCCTTTCGGCAACTAAACACTTCCGAAATCTTGAATAGATCGATCGATCGATCGATCAGTAGTTCACTGAGGTTTACGGGGAAACCTTCCTGACACGATGAATAGGTGTGTTGATTATTATTGAAATGTCATGCGCCCTCAATAGTTTATGATCATGAAAGTAGTCATTGTCAACTGATGATTTGAATATCATGAGAGCTTTGAATGTTTAACACCCGTTTCTTTGAGGCAAAAGTAGTTTCTGAAATTGGGTTTGCCTCCGTTGTACTTTTCGTAACCTCGGCGATTTGGAATTTTTTGATTGGGATTTGGGTTGAAATTTATTGCAATCTACGGATGATTCATCAGAAGAATGACGGTGTCACGAGTGGAAAACTTGATTCACTCACAATGTTTTTTCTTTTTTATGGTTTAGCAATTAGCATTTTCGCATCGAAGCGAGTTGCTTCTTTTGCTCCGACACTTACCTTGATGCCATGATTCTCGTTCGTTTATTCACTGGTTATATTTGTATTGGTTCTAGAATAGCTGCAGGGAGAGTGGGGATCAATGTCCATGCTTTGAAGCTCGTACAAAGGACACTATGTAGTGGTACGACTCCCAAGTTGCCTGGTCCAGACAATGATCAAGTCAGTAGTGGACAACCTTCTTTTTTTAAGTTACAGTGACTTGTTTCATTGGTCTATTATCAATATATCTTTAGCTTAATGTCTACTTTTTTAACTTCTCACTTGGATATCCTAGGAGCTCAAGGGAAAGCTTGGGCACGAGAGTGATGCTCTTGTGCATGATGTCGCAATTGTTGGTGGGGGCATGGTGGGCATGGCTTTGGCATGTTCTTTGGGTGATTTTCCATTTTCTCTTCAGGAGTTTTTCGTTTTAAAGTTGTTATTCATCCTAGTGATCCCAGTTCAAAACCTGTTGTAATAAACTTTCGATTTTCATGATTCTTCAGGAAGCATGCCGCTCACAAAGCGACTAAATGTGGCTATAATTGATAGCAACCCTGCTTTGTCGAAGGAAGAGCACTGCATAAACAAAGAGGATACCCCAGATCCAAGAGTTAGCACTATTACGCCAGCTACTATGGCTCTATTTAAAGGTATGGCCTTTTGCGTCATTCTCAGTATATGGAGTTTACTCAGAATATAACTGCATATTGTGCGCTATAAATGTCTAAGTGTACGGTGGTTTCTCATGGTCCAGTGCCATACTAAGCGGGATTAATGGCACCATGGACCAATGCTCTGGGACAGGATACAAGTTACAGCGTTAAAACAGTCATTTTTGGTGCAAAAAGATAAACTTAATCCGATGAATTTTAATTATCGAGGATCTGAATGTTCTATTTGAAGTATGGTTGATTCAAGATTCCTTTTGTGCTATATCTAGTGTGAGCATGAGCGTCTGACAGTGATTTTTTTCAGATGTGGGTGCCTGGAAATATGTGGAACAACAAAGGCATGCATATTTTGACAAGATGCAGGTACTTGTTTGTGTAATATTCTTGTCTGCTCTGTTCAATGTTGATGGATGTGCGTAATCAGCATCCATATCACACATATCTGTAATTGTTTAGTCTTTCTCATCTGATATCTCCGCTTGAACTTGGGTTAATTTCACATCTTTCCCTCGTTGCAATTTGGAGGTCTGGGATTACTCTGGTCTTGGATACACAAGGTACCATGCCAGAGACATTGATAAGGAAATATTAGGGTGAGAACTAAGAATACATGCCATGTCTTCTACCTCTCTTACTTATCATTATAAAATTCTTTTGCCTGATACTTGGGGCTGTTTCTTTATCAGGTGTGTGGTGGAGAATAAGGTCCTCCACAGATCACTGTTTTCTTGCCTACTGGTATGTGAACATTAATTGAACTTTTTTTTTTTTTTATCTTGAGATGGAAAATAAATTATCTGCCATTATCGAAGCTTGCTTCGGCTTGTATAAAGTAAAAACAAATATTGTAAACATCGTATCGTTCTTTTGTTGACTTCTCTTCCTTTCATGACAGGATGCATCTCTCCAGCAAAAAATATATCCTAGCAGATTGAGCTCGATGACCATTGAACACCGCTCCGTATCAAAACTCGAATTGGCAGATGGCAACAGCTTACATGCAAAGCTAGTGGTAGTTCTTTGATTCTTCAACACTCGCTATACTTAATACCAAAAAGAAAAACCAACTACTTCGCTAACATCTTGGTATCATCTCTTTCGCTCTCATCTAAGGTTGGAGCTGATGGTTCCAAATCCTGCGTTAAGGAACTGACAGGAATCGACACGACGGGATGGAAATATCCCCAAAGCGCAATCATATGCACAGTTCAACACGCCGACGAAAACTGCTGTGCTTGGCAGCGTTTCTTACCTAATGGCCCTATCGCCCTTCTTCCCATTGGCGACAACTTCAGTAATATTGTTTGGACAATGAGCCCAGAAGAATCACTGCAGCGCAGGTCCATGTCCGAGGTTGACTTTCTAAACGAGGTCAACCGTGCTTTGGACAGTGGCTATGGTCCTCGACCAAACTCGAGAGGGCCTTTTTCTTGGCTGACGGGAGGCTCATCATCGTCGGCCAACGACCCTTTTGAAGTACCTCCGTATATTACCAAAATAGCCTCGGATAGGATGGTGTTTCCTCTGTCTCTAATGCACGCGAAGAGCTATGTACGCCCACGAGTTGCTCTTATCGGCGATGCAGCTCACACAGTCCACCCATTGGCTGGTCAAGGGGTAAATATGGGATTTGGAGATGCTTATTCCCTATCTAAGGTCTTGAATGAAGGAATTGGGACTGGTTCTGATATTGGAGAGGTAAGATATTATGCAGTTCTTTTCTTTATTTAATTAATTTATGTGAGCTCTGCTCTCTAAATCTTATGGCATTCCGAAACTTGTTGTGTAGGTTTCACTGCTAAAGAGATACGAATCAGAAAGAAAACCTGCGAACCTAACGATGATGGCAATTTTGGATGGGTTTCAAAAGGCGTATTCGTACGATTTTGGGCCGCTGAATTTTCTTCGGGGTGCAGCGTTCCAAGGAGCCCAATATATTTCTCCGTTGAAGAGAAACATCATCTCATACGCATCAGGGGAAAGAGCATTCCCACTGTTTTCCTGACCCTTTGTTGTCATGGTGAAAGTGAAGGTACGGACATTTGTAATAAAAGCATCTCTTGCTCTTGAAGTAAAATAGTCGTATTAGAATTATGTAGGAACAGTTTATGTTATACAATTTCAATTGTAGAAGGAAAAGGAATAGATTTGAGATGTCATATTTATCGTTCAATACATAGCAAGAGAAAGATCATTCTCTACATGTGTACAAACTCGACAGACAGAGGGTGGAAAATGAAAGCAGAAACCATACATGTAAAAAAGGATGGATAATATTTTCGTCGTCGAATATCTAACGGTAAGAATCAGGGCGTTTTGGCTTGCTCTGAACAATGGCTTCGATCTTCTCCATTACTCCAGGTGTTAGCTTAGGAATCACTTCAATGGCCTTCATGTTTTCTTGGATCTGTATGAGAGCCATAAGAGTGTTACAGCACAATGAATCTTTCAAATATTAATGGAGGAATGAATGAAACAACACAAACAACTGTATTGCACCCTATAAAGATTGAGAAGTTATCTTACGAACCTGAGACTCTTTAGTGGCGCCGGTAATAACGGATGCGACGTTTGGATTAGCAGCACACCAAGCAATAGCAAGCTGAGGCAAAGTCACGCCCAACTCATCAACAATTGGTTTTAATCCGTTCACTTTCTTCAGGACATCGTCTACCAAGGCTCTGCTTGCAAGGTTCTGCAAAATGTTTTTGTCCCCATATTTTCGTGATAGAGAAAAAGAATGGAACAAGGGAAAGAAAGACATTACTACTACAAACGAGGGATGTCATAATCAGATAGACAGTCAATTTATGATAGACAACAGTAAAACAGTCACATAGGCATCATGAAACGAAGAACTTATTAAACCCAAAACCAAACATTGAACGCCTTTTCATCATTAGTTACCTTGTAATTTTCCAGCGCAAATCTACTATCGGATGGAATGTTTCCCAAGCTATACTTCCCTGTAAGAACTCCAGATGCTAAGGGGCTCCAAGTGGTGAGGCCAATGCCATAGTCGTTGTACAACGGAAGATACTCAGACTCGACCTGCAGCATTCAATTCGTATATATTATACAAAAAAAACGAGAACAAGTAAAAGATAGCATCTAAGATCTTATGTTGTTATGGTACTAAATTCCACATGGTGAGTCCATTTCTGCCATTTGGCGACAAGTGAATATATCATAGAGTTGTCCAGAATCAAATTTTACATACCCATCAATCCTAAACACTCATATTCTCCAAATCCTAAAAAAATAATAAAGTGAAACCTTAACAGTTTTATAATTCAGAGCAACACTAAACATAGATCTAGTTACTACGCCCGCAACCCAAAACCTGCAATAAAACTACTGAAGACAGCAAAACAAAAAGGTTAAATCACCATTCACCACCTTGTGCCTCGCAAACAGATTATACTCAGGCTGCTCCACAATAGGGCCGACAAGATCCAGCCTATTGGTGACGCCCCACGCCTCTGTGATCTGCTGCAAAACCCACTGAAGAAGCAGCAATTTAAACTTCAATGAGAAAAACAGAAGAAGAATTGCTACAAGTTTTCAGGCATAAGCCGTAATTTACAACAATGTTCTGATATATTTTAAGCATGTTGCTTCATTGAGAAGACAAAGTTAAAGATAACATTTTTAAATATAGAACAAAAATATTTTTGTAGTGAGACAAAGCCATACCGTTTTGATTGATGGAGTCATGGAAAAGCAGACCCCAATAGCATTATACAACAGGACCATCGAGATCAAAAAATGGATCCAAATATGATTTGATCCACAGCCCGCAATCTCTAGCTTCTCAACTCATCCCTCCTTAACCAATTTTGATAGATGCCAAACGCTTTATCTAGTTCCCCCATACTGAACAACTTCTTCATCAACAGTAAAAATGGCACATGATCGACTGGTAAACCCGACCTCAGTAAATCGAGTAAGAGCTTTTCTGCCTCGTTGATTTTGTTCCTTATGCAATAGCACTTGAGAATTTCAGTATAAGTGATTAAATCTGGCTCACACCCTCTCCTCCACATTTCATCGAGTAGCTGCAGTGATGAATTCAGATGACCGAGATTACAAGCAGCACTTACCAGCAAATTGTAAGTGACCACATCGGGCAAAACACCATTTGCTAGCATTTCTTTCTTCAGATAGTGGGCTTGTTCAATATTTCCATCCTTCAGTTGTGCGCGAATAAGGGCATTGTATGTGTAGGTATTAGGTAGTACACCATGCTTGAGCATTTGATCTTTCATCCACAACGCTTTCTCCAAATATCCAAATTTTCCATAGGCATCAATTATGACATTCCAAAGAAGAGGTTGGGCTATAAATGACTTTTCCAGCATTTGCAAGAGCAAATCAGTTGCCCTTAATGCGTCTCCATTGATACAAAGACCTTGTATAACAATTTTATAGGTAATGAGATCTGGTGGAATGCCCATCGATGACATGACTCTGAAAACATCACAAGCCTCGTTTATCTTACCTGATCTGCAAAGTCGGGTGATAAGAGTGTTGTACGTGAAGATATCCGGGAGGTTACCATTTTTTATCATCTTGGACAAGGCATTATATACAGGGATCATATCCCCAATCAGACAATACCCATTAATAGGAAACATTGTACGCAACAACATCCAATTCCATGCGCTTTCTGAGTATGTCATCCCAACAACTTAAAGCTTCTACCATTTTTCCATTCTTGAAATAATTATCCACAAAAATAGTTGAAGTGATCAGCTCTGAGTATTTCTCATCATCGTCATTGACTATCTTATCCAGAAGCTTTTTGGCATCTTCCGACAAGCCTTTCTTGCAAAGAGCGTTCACGAGAATATTGCATGAAACTCTGTTTGGCCGCACTCCACTGTTCTCCATGAACGTGAAAAGCTCGAGAGCTTTATCAACTTGATTTGCAAGGCAGTAACCATTCATTAAAGTGTTGAAGGTAGAACATGTAGGGGAAGGACCATGAGACAACATCTGATTTACTAGCTGCTCTGCCCTACGCAAATGACCCCTTTTGCAAAGCGCGTTTAAAAGGTAGTTGTGAGAAATTACATCGGGAGTCTTGGACTGCTGGATCATTGTACTCCAAATGGAGAGAGCTGCTCCTATATTACCTTCGGAGCACAGAGCTCTTATTAAAGCTACATCACTACAGCTCGAACGACTCCATCCTATGCTTTCCCTGTGAGTTGCAAACACAAGAATGCAATGAAGATGTTTCGAGGTAAACGATGAATAGGAATAATTGCTTGTCATGTCTGTCCTATTCTGATGAATTAGAATGAGAATTCCAATTATGTAACCATACGACAAGATGAGAGCAGTGAGCTTAGTAGCACTTCACAGTTTATTATGAGATGCCATCCATACATACAATGCACATTCAACTACATTATTATGAAATAGCAACTTACTAACCCAAACCCCTAACATAGGCATAGTGAAAAAACCACACATCAAAAGCCAGGCAACTCAGTGATCTTTTTCTTTTTTTTTTGTACAAACCCACAGCTCAATGCTAGATAAATTAATCACATAAAATTACGAAAAAGGTAATACTTGACTACTGTTAAATGTTGCAATATAAACAGAAAATGTTACTGCAACATACACAGAAATGTTACTGACCAAACATAGGAAATACCCCCTCGTGGATCAAACAAAGTCGAAACAGAACCATATAAATTAACCAATGTTCATTGATACGTAGTACTAAACCTCATTGTTGCCAAGCTATCCAGGCTACTCTTCAAAATTGCGTCCAATGCATTAAACACAGCACCTCCAGGATCTCCTTCACCGCCCCGGAAGATCTTGGTCGAGAACACTAGATCTGACCTCTTCCAGCGGAGTTCCTTGATGGCCTTGCCCATGAATTCTTCGGCTCGGCCATTGGCATACGCCACGGCGTTGTCGAAGAAGTTGACGACGCTGTCTCGGCAGCATTGGAGGATTGACTTTGCGTCCTTGACGTCGAGCTGATTGCCGAAAGTGACCCACGCGCCGTAGGAGAGTTGGGAGACTCTGAGCCCAGATCGGCCGAGGTTTATATATTGCATCGTTTCCTTTAGCTGAGGAGTTTCGTCGAACACATTGTGTGCGTGGTATGAGGTGGTCAAGGGGTAAATATGGGATTTGGAGATGCTTATTCCCTATCGAAGGTCTTGAATGAAGGAATTGGGACTGGTTCTGATATTGGAGAGGTGAGATTTATGCATTTATTTATATTTTGTTGATCTGTGTGAGCTCTACTTCTTCTATTCGCTACATTCCATGGCATTTTAAACTATGTTGTGTTTAAATATTAGGTGCAGTGCAAGTCATTGCGTAAGAGATATGAATCAGAAAGAAACCCGCGAACGTTAAGATGATAGCGATTTTGGATGCGTTTCGAAAGGCGCTGCAGCCCAGTCCGCCCATTTTGGGGGGCGGGGGCCGGCCCGCGGGGACGGTCCAAATTGACTGCTCTACCCACGGGGTAGAATAGCGGGAATTCCCCGCTCCCTTCGGGGCGGACACCCGCGGGGACGGGAAATCCCCGCCCCATTGACAAAAAAACAGTTTATGTTAATGCATTTCACTTGTAGAAGGAATAGCCGAAAAGGAATAGATTTGGAATGTCAGTATTTATCTTCAATACATGGCAAGAGAAAGATCATTCTCTACATGTGTACAAACTCGACAGACAAAGGGTGGAAAATCAAAGCAGAAACCATACATGTAAAAAACGATAGATAATATTTTCGCCGTCGAATATCTAACGGTAAGAATCAGGGCGTTTTGGCTTGCTCTGAACAATGGCTTCGATCTTCTCCATTACTCCAGGTGTTAGCTTAGGAATCACTTCAACGGCCTTCATGTTTTCTTGGATCTGTATGAGAGCCATAAGAGTGTTACAGAAAGCAGCTAGTTTTTGTGATTATTGCTTGGGACTGCAATATATAGTGCTGTCTGCTGTGTAAGGAAGCTGAACATTCAGAATTATTACGCATACAATACAAACAAACTCATCTTTCATTAATTCCCAAAAAAGTGACTGGGTCCATATTCTCGTTAAAAGGATCAAGGAACTCAGAAGAAGCTAACTGTTTATATTTCCTCAGCCAGTGAAGAATTCAAAAATGAAATCATGGAGGGAATGCATCAAACAACAACACAAACAACTGTATTGCACTCTATAAAGATCGACAAGTTATCTTACGAACCTGAGACTCTTTAGTGGCGCCGGTAATAACGGATGAGACGTTTGGATTAGCAGCACACCAAGCAATAGCAAGCTGAGGCAAAGTCACGCCCAACTCATCAGCAATTGGTTTTAATCCGTCCACTTTCTTTAGTACATCGTCTACCAAGGCTCTGCTTGCAAGGTTCTGCAAAATGTTTTTGTCCCCATAAGTTTGCGATAGAGAAAAAGAATGGAACAAGGGAAAGAAAGGCATTACTACTACAAACGAGGGATGTCATAATCAGATAGATAGTCAATTTTATGATAGACAATAGTAAAACAGTCACATAGGCATCATGAAACAAAGAACATATTAAACCCAAAACCAAACATTGAACGCCTATAACATCATTAGTTACCTTGTAATTTTCCAGCGCAAATCTACTATCAGATGGAATGTTTCCATAGCTATACTTCCCTGTAAGAACTCCAGATGCTAAGGGACTCCAAGTGGTGAGGCCAATGCCATAGTCGTTGTACAGCGGAAGATACTCAGACTCGACCTGCAGCATTCAATTCGTATATATCATACAAAAAAACGAGAAACAAGTAAAAGATAGCATCTAAGATCTTATGTTGTTATGGTGCTAAATTCCACATGGTGAGTCCATTTCTGCCATTTGGCGACAAGTGAATATATCATAGAGTCGTCTAGAATCAAATTTTACATACCCATCAATCCTAAACACTCAAATTGTCCAACAAACGGAAATCATATTCTCCAAATCCTAAAAAAAATATAAAGTGAAGCCTTACACTTATATCATTCACATCAACCTTAAACATAGATGTAGTTACTACGCCCACAACCCAACACCTGCAATAAAAGTACCGAAGACAGCAAAACAAGCCCATAACAATAGAAGAGAAAAATCAATTTCACGATCCAATCCCTACATCAAATTAACCACACAAAACAAAAAAAGGTTAAATCACCATTCGCCACCTTGTGCCTCGCAAACAGATTATACTCAGGCTGCTCCACAATAGGGCCGACAAGATCCAGCCTATTGGCGACGCCCCACGCCTCCGTGATCTGCTGCGCCGACCACTCACTCGTACCCCAGTAATACGCCCACCCTTTATCAATGACGTGATTCATCGCCCTAACCGTCTCCTCAATCGGGGTCATCACATCGGGCCTATGGCAGTAAATCAGGTCGACGTACTCCATATCCAACCTCTTCAAACTACTCCTCAAACCCTCGACGATGTGCTTCCTCGACAGCCCCTTATCGTTCGGCCCAGAACCGCCCCAGAAGATCTTGGTCGAGATCACTAGATCTGACCTCTTCCAGCCGAGTTCCTTGATGGCTTGGCCCATGATTTCTTCGGCTCGGCCATTGGCGTACACCTCGGCGTTGTCGAAGAAGTTGACGCCGCTGTCTCGGCAGCATTGGAGGATTGACTTTGCGTCCTTGACGTCGAGCTGATTGCCGAAAGTGACCCACGCGCCGTAGGAGAGTTGGGAGACTCTGAGCCCAGATCGGCCGAGGTTTTTATATTGCATGGCTTTCTTTAGCTGAGGAGTCTCGTCGAACACTTTGTGTGCGTGCTATGGGGTGGTCGAGCTGTGAATCAGCAAAATCACCAAGGCTGATGACTGCAATAGCGTGGACTGAGATATTCGATGCTAATTGTATAGGTATGAACTCTTCTTTCTTCTAGGTGGTTCGGATACAGAACTTTTTTATTTAAAATAATTTTATATTTATTTATTTCGACAAATAACGTTAATAAGTGATTTGAGACTTATGGTGAATTGCGAATTGTGATCTTTAGCCAAAAGCCCATTACTATAACGGCTCGTTTGATACCCATATATAGATGGATATCAAATAGGTATGACTAATTTTGCTCATGTTTGATATCCTTGTAAAGTTATACATGGCATTTATAACTACACATGCCTATTACAAAAAAATCGTTGATAAAGCTTGAATCCACAAACCCACCACAGAGGTGGGTATATCCATACCTTTTTTATAATACCGCATTGACCCCGATAGCAAGCCAGGCCACGTCGACCCCTCTCCTCCGCCTTTACCCTCTCTTCCGGTCGGCTGCGATGTCCACGACGGCCTCTCTTCCTACCAGGGCCGTTTTTTCTATTTATGGGCCCGAGTTCTAATCACATTGGAGGCCCCATATTAATATAAATAAATAGAAAGTTTAATTGTTATTATATTTACTTGGGCTTATTTTTATTATTTATTGCTTATTGGGCCATTCTAGAAGTCGTTTTTCTTAAAAAAATAGCTTAATGGGCCATAAAATAATGAAGTAAACTTATATTTATAAAGAAATAAACCTTGAAATGTGGCCCTAAAGTAAACCCAAAAAATTTGGGCCCTGTGCTGTAGACCAGGAAGCACGGGCCCAAATCCGGCCCTGCTTCCTACGCCGCAAGGCGCCAGTGCGGCGTCTGCATTCTAAGAGCAACGGGACGGTGGCGAACGTTACCCTGCGTAAGCCCACGTCTCCAAATTCCGTCGTTTCTCTCCACGGAAGGTTCGAGATTCTCTCTTTCCGAGAACTTTCTTCCAGCTTCGGCGCCGCCGGCGGCTTCTGGTCTGACGGTTTACCTCGCCGGAGGTCAGGGGCAAGTGGTGGGCGGCGCGGTGTTGGTCCCTTGGTGGCTGCTGGGCCGGGGGTTGTAATAGCGGCGGCGGGCACGTGACCAGGCAGAGCTGAACGAAATTGGTTCAAGATCTGTGATTTGGGAAATTGAAGAGGGCAGAAGCTCTGTAATTAGGGAAATTGAAGAAGCTGTAATTAGGGAAATTGAAGAAGACGATGCTTTTGTAATTTCCTTTTTTTAATTGCTTTTTTGTAAAAAAGGTTAAAAATGTCTTTTGAGTATATTTACAAATTCCATACCCACCTCAAACACATGTATCAAACACAAATTACATCAATACGCAAATAATTAGTACACACATATCAAACATGTTAAAATATACTATCAACAAAATCCTTGTATAGTCATACACAAATAACTTATACCCATGTAATCCACAAACAAGAGTATCAAACGAGTCCTTATGGGAAGGAAATACCCATGTAATAACTTATTTCCTTACTCTGAAAAAGGAAATAAAAGAAATAAAACGATTTTCTAGTTTTTTTTTTTGTTTCCCTAACAAGAGATCAACATTAAATTAAAATGTAAGAAAAAAAAAGCACTTGAATTGAATCACCGTATTGTAATCCCATGTTATTTTTCATATCGAGCATATGAAATTTATTTCTGTTGATATTGTTTATCCATTACTTATTTGTTTTTCTAGGTTGGTCTTGGCTTGGCCCAGCAATATAGTTATCCGTTGAGAAATGTCGGAAATGTGACCACTATGCACATCACATGTCCCTTTTCTGTGTTTCTCCGTCAATCACTTTAACGGCTCCGTAAATAACGTTTCAATTCGTCCATATATATTTTTATAGAGCATTTTTTATCAACCGACAAACAAACGCATCACCTAAACATGCTAATACAAAATTAAAACATGCCCTACTGTTTATATATATATATATATTATATCAATGAAATTGACATAAAAAACACATTTCCTCTATTATATAGCTTTTAGGCTTTTGAAACACTCATAGATGAATGGTATCCCAATATGCCCCCGTTGCTTCTAATTCAAGATATATTATTATTTTATTTTTTTGTTCTCTATAAACCATTCATGCAATTACTACCTACAACAACATCATGATACCTTAAGTTTCAGCTCAACGAATCCATATAATATTCGGAGTTATTTTTCTAACCACCTTTGGAGTCATAATTATTTCTGTCTGATCGTACATATATCAATGCAATGCACTTCATAATTTACGGAACACTTTTCGATAATGTGTTTGAGTTGCATGAAAGGTAAGGTGAAACTTACGAAATCACTATTATTACGAGCGTGTGATTTGGCGATGATTGGTCATCGCTGGCATGAGAATATATATGTAAAGGAAATAAATTACTCCTATAGGGTCGGAAACCGTCGAGATATTAATTCATTTTTTTGCGCTTTTTGACCTTTGCAAGGGGAAGAGATGTTATACTCATTTTTTTTTCTTCTTATATCCATATCAATTTTTGTATTCATAAATTCCACTCCCAACCACCCCATGTAATACATTTCCTTCCCTTTCATATCGTTTTCTTCCCCACCCATACATCTTCCGCCGTGACTCGCGGCAAATGCAAAACTAATAATAATCAATTAAAAAATATTAATAACACAACAGAACTCAAATTTAATATATATACGACCGAACTAAGGCGGAAAACAATCAAATTTACGAAAGCCACCCTTAATTCTAATCCGCAAAATCAGTGAATTTTGCCTCCGTACGGTATTCCGCGGGTCCCACTTCTGACGGAGTTAAAATACTCAACAAAACAAACCGTTTCCCTCAATCTCTCTAATTCTAATAATAAAGAATATACGGAATAAATGTAAATCTGAATAGCTAGCGAGCGAGCGACCGACGCTCACAATTTACAGCTCAATTTACGAAAATAACAGTAAAAGAAAAAAAGGAAAAATAAAATTACCTGGCTGGCGTCATTGGCAGTTAGCTAACGGTCGTTAAATCTCTAACGCTATATAATATAACGAGACACACACCGGCCATTACACTGAGCTTACCGCTACTAATTCTCTTCGCCATTTTCACTCCATAAACGGCGTCGTAATGGCAGTGGAATGGTCTCCGAAGAAATGGCCTTTCTCTTTCCTCTCGTTTCTGCTGCTTGCCGTGCTGTGCGTCGGAGCTCCGGCGACGGTGGCCCACGCCCACGAAACCGCTGAATCGAGGTTCGTTCTTTCCTCTATCCTCTAGCAATCAGATCGATGCTCTGTTTTTCCTTGCTCTGTTTTTCTTTGCAATGCGTGGGTGTTCTGATCATTTTCTGGGAATTTTCGTATTAGAATTTTGCACTTTTTTCCCGTGTACTCGGCGCTAGATTTCGGTTGAAGTCTTTGATTTGATTCACCGTATATTCTTCGCAGTGTTGTGTTGGAGAAGGAGCTTCATTTGCAGAGCTCTATGAACTCAACGACGGCGAATTCATGGTGAGTGACAAACATTCCCTCTTTCTTCGTCATCAAATGTCGGCGGTTGGATCTATCTCCGGCATACGTCGGAAAATCCCAACCGTCAATCTGTTTCATCTCCGTCGAACAATTCTGTTTGACTAAACTACCCTGGTTTTAGTATTTCTAAATGAGCTTTATAATTCTGGGGGTAGATTAGTCATTGACTAGAAGAACGATCGTTAGTTTGATATCGTAAGAAAGTAAAATCACCTTTTAGCATTTACATACTATTCAGGTTAGAAGGTCTAAAAGAACACGCAGTGGATGACCCAGAAGAAGTTGCAAGGATGGTTGAAATGTGAGTATTCCCTTTTTTTTTCTTAAAACCATTTTCATTTTCATCTCTATAATTACTTCAACGAAAATCTCTTTCCATTTACTGCTTCACTTTATTCTAAGTGTGCACACAATGACTTGTTATTCATGTTGTGGACCTCAATATTAAATTCCACCACATCTCTTTCATTAGATGAATCAAAGCTACCCTACCCTCACATGCTTCGTCATCTTCCATGTTACATGTATATCCATTTTAGCCATTCGCATTTTCAAATTAGATGGAAAAAAAAAACATGTTCTTGGGATAGTTTAACATGATTTGAGGTGGACTTTGCTGTCTAGTGAAAGAAATACAGAAAATTACTGCCATGAATATTCGTTTGGGTGTGTTCGGTACGCGGAATTTGATGTACAAAAGAAAAGAAATAACCTAAAGAACTATATAGAAAAGTATACTTGTTCGATGCATGCCACTACACTTTTTTCATTTTCCTTCTGCATCGAATTCCTAAGACCAAACTCACCCAAAAATCTATTTTGGGGCCCATTTCACAAATACCGTCAAATTACGTCCTCCAAACTAATTACAGGGCAACAAGGAACAGCACGGAAAGGCGAAAGCTCGGCTACCTCTCATGCGGGACGGGGAACCCAATAGACGACTGCTGGCGGTGCGACCCGAACTGGCGAAGGAACCGCAGGCGGCTCGCCTCGTGCTCCATAGGGTTCGGTCGGAACGCAGTCGGCGGGCGCGACGGTCCGTTCTACGTAGTCACCGACCCCACGGACCACGACCCCGTGAACCCCAAGCCTGGAACCCTTAGGCACGCGGTGATCCAAGAAAGGCCCTTGTGGATCGTCTTCGAGCGGGACATGGTCATAACCCTAAAGCAAGAGCTGATCGTGAACAGCTTCAAGACCATCGACGGGCGAGGGGCCAACGTCCACATAGCCAACGGGGCGTGCATCACGATTCAGTTCGTGACCAACGTGATCGTGCACGGATTGCATATTCACGATTGCAGGCCCACGGGGAACGCGATGGTGAGGAGCTCGACGAGCCACTATGGGTGGAGGACTATGGCTGACGGCGATGCGATTTCGATATTCGGGTCGAGCCACGTTTGGATCGATCACAATTCCCTCTCTCATTGCGCTGATGGGCTCGTCGATGCCGTTATGGGGTCGACTGCGATTACCATTTCCAACAATCACTTGGCTCATCATAATGAGGTGCTTACTCTTTTTTTGGCCTTAAAGATGAGTTTTTTTTTTTTTTTGGGCTTATGCTAAACTTATTCTTTTTGGGTGAAAGGTGATGCTGCTTGGGCATAGTGATTCTTATGTGAGGGACAAGCAAATGCAGGTGACGATTGCATTCAATCACTTTGGTGCTGGGCTTATACAGAGGATGCCGAGGTGAGTAGTAGTAACATGCGAAAAAGACTGAAATCTTTGGGTGGAAGAATAGATGGATGATTGAACATATGGTTATATATTTGCAGGTGTAGGCATGGATACTTTCATGTGGTGAACAATGATTATACTCACTGGGAGATGTATGCAATAGGTGGGAGTGCAAATCCTACGATCAACAGCCAGGGAAACAGATACCTGGCGCCGAACAATCCTTTTGCAAAACAAGTATGTGAAGAAAATCATTATTATGTTGTTTCGTGAAGATAAATAGTGCCTTCTAAAGAGAGGTGTGCGTTTTGGGTTCTGTAGGTGACGAAGAGGGTTGATACAGCTGAAAGTCAGTGGAGAGGCTGGAATTGGAGATCGGAGGGAGATTTGATGCGCAACGGCGCTTACTTTGTTCCGTCAGGCGCCGGCGCGTCGGCGAGCTACGCAAGAGCTTCGAGCTTAGGGGCGAAATCGTCGTCCATGGTGGGCTCCATTACCTCCGGCGCCGGCGCGCTCACCTGTCGCAGGGGACGCACGTGCTAAAGAAGGAAGAAGTTCCCGTATTTTTAATAAATTCTTTGCTTTTTTTTTTTGTTTTTACTGTTATAGATAGGTCAACAACGATGATGCCCAGCCCAGCCCAACCCATTATTTGTCCAGTGAAATTCCTTTTTCCATCCTCATTTTATTTTGTAAGAAAGAACCGAAAGTTGCCTATATATATATAAAGATCCGGCTTTTAACCTGGCTTTTCAGACTCACCTTGTGTGGTGCTATTCTTTTGTTCTCAAGTGGAGGGAGTAAAATATTGTACTTTGCAATCTATTTTTTATGGGTAAAATAGGGAAACTGTAATTCATTAAACTTAGCTTATTATATCCTTCATACAGATATCTCCTTCTCCGACACTAATTAAATGAGATGGTCGTCTTTTCACTAACCCTAAACTTAGCTATTATAGCCATCGTCCATATATCTTCTTCTCCCACATTAAATAAATGATATGGTCGTCTTTTCACTAACCCTAACTCTGACACTACTGTTAATCTGATGGTGATGATAATAGGTGTGGAGAGTTGATCGAAGCTCAATCGTGAATACAATGCACAAGATTGAAACCAGCATCTGCAATTATTTGTTAGAAGAAGATATATAAAGATTAAGTAAAAGATTTTACTTACAGTCATTCCCTATCTATACAATTACGGAGTCATTTTAGCGATGTATGTTTAACCTTTTTTATGAACTAAATATGATGAGGACGAGATTGGTGATTGTATAAAAGGGTTTTCGAAATGATCAAAAATTAAGTCGGATATATAGTTGGAATAACATGTTACAATTATTACGATGGTTCTTTTAGATAGGCTTTTCTGTTCTTTAGAGAGGAAGCATTATGCTGAACTTTCCAAATAGGCAACAAAAATTCAATAATATTATATGTATATAGCATCACATTCACAATATACCCTCCAATTACCCACTCTTCAAACTTGCTTCTTGCCACGTCGCTTTTCCTCCTCGAATCCTTTTGGGAGAGGGATCATCGACATTGTCGGCCGATTCATCGTTCTCATGCCCAAGAATCTGCTGGGACGACCTCAGACCTCCACCCAAAGCCTCCTCAGCCGGCGTCAGTGCGGCGGCGGCGGCGCCCCTCTTCTTCTTCGCCGCCTTCGCTTCCTTCTGAACCAAAGTGCACTCCCTCCCCTCATCAGACTTGAGCCACCTTGCAAGCTTCAGAAACTCATGCAAGCCATACTTCTCTCCGTGACGATGAAGCCTCGTCAGCACACCGTGTTCAACAGCTGCTGAAATCACAAGGCTCGCTATCTCAGGCCTGGCGTAGTTAAGGCAAACCCTTATCTCCTTGATAAACTGATTGGAAGTTATGAGCCACTCCCCTAACAAATCTGAGCGGCTAATGGAGTCGACGTCGATCATCAAAACCCTACATTTCTCCATTATTTCAACCGCCTTTTTCCACTTTTCTTTATCTCGGTCCGCAATAATTTCATCTAAAGTTTTCGTGCGTAGTTTTCTTTTGCTGTCGTGAGGCTCAGCCATGACGACGACGATTTTGTTGTGTCTTTTAAGTATGTTGCAGTTTTCTGTTTGCTGTGCTGTGAAAGAGTTGAAAGTTTCCTTGCACTCCCAACGTATTAATACTGAACATTGGATTGAACGAACCTTCGCTTGAATGGTCATAAGCCAATCAAATTAGCGATTAGTGGGGCAAAATAATTAAATGATATCGTCTTTTCAGTTACCTAGACTCTGTCACTGCGAGCGCTTTGGAAATGTAAGAGTGTGATCAAATACATAAAAGAAACGGTTGGCATACCCCCTCATTGTAGTTGTACATATGAAAGTACGGGAAGAAAGGTAAAAGAATTATTAAGATTATCGAGTTTAAAGACTTATGTTGACATCTTTCTATATATAAAAGGATCTTTCTATATATAAAAGAATATGCATATGACGTTTTGTATTAATATGATATATCCAGAACTTGCAACAAATATTTTTTCCATGAATTATGATATGCATTTAGTTTGTAGATTTATGTAATTTTTCAGATGATTATTAGGTGTATTTGCATGGCGTTATTTGTATGCCATATCCAAAACTTGCAACAATTACTTTTTGTCTGCACTGGTTTGAACTACTATTCAGCGTGAGATCGATATGATTATATTCAACTATTCTTTTCTTCATGTATTTATTTTTAGTCCAATACTTGGTGGAGATCGATATGATGGCATTAAGTACTGTCGTCTAAGACTTGGGCAAGCGAAACATAATCCTCACCGAACAATCGTCTTATGAAACCAACCGTTCAAGAACTAACTACATATATAGTTCCCAACATTTTCTTTTATTTCCAATCATTCTCTTCCTCTTCATCCCTCGAAACCCCTCGCGATGAAGAGGTCGACGATCGTCAGCCCTCAATCAACCACATCGTCGTCGTAAATCTTGCCCGGGAGAGACAAATCAAACTGCGGCGAGAAATTGAGAACGACCCCTTTTTTTTTCTCGCCCGCCCTTCATCAAGAAATTTCGGACACGAACAGAATTAAAAAGGAGAAATCCATCATATGTCCAAAATGAACAACAATGAAGTGTTTGATGGGTCCTTCAAGATTTACGTGGACCCCATCAACGGCCACCCCAACGGCCTCATGACGCAACCCGAGAGCCCCAAGAGCAACAACAACCACAGCGTCGAGGCGTTCGCCAAAGAGGTCGACGGCGTGAGGGAAGACGTAAAGCGCGTCGACGAACTCTACAACAAGCTCGAAGAACTAAACGAGGAGATCGTAGACCCAACAACAAACACGTCCAAAGCCATGAAGGACACAAGGGCCCGCATCCACGTCGAGCTCAACCGCCTCCTCAAGCTCGCCAAGCAGATCAACAGAAAGTTCGACGGGCTCGTCATGACCAACGCCGCCCAAAGACGTGCCTCCGGGAGCGGGCCGGGCTCCTCCGACGACCAAGCTCGGGCCTCCATGATTTCCCAGGTCGCCGAGAGCCTGAACCACATGATGAGGAGGTTTCAGGGATTCAGGGCTCAGGTCGAGAAGGAACACAGGCACATCATCGAAAACAGGTAACACATTAATTCGTTTCCTTAATTTCCCGGTCCCTAAGGGCGCGTTTGGTCCGCGGAATTCGATGCGGAAAAGAAAAGAACAGAGTGGTCATACCCGTTGAATCATTGTACATTACGCTTCACGTGTCGTGCCACTCCACTTTTCCTTTTCTTTTCCTAGTGAAAGTCCGTAAACCAAATGGAGCGTGCGTACTAACTGGAAATAGAGGGAGCGTCCCGCAATAGAGGCAACTACCGTAATTTTTTTGAGTTGTCAGGTACTTTGCAATCATGAAGGAGAAAGCAACTGCCGAGGCCATCGATCAGCTGATCTCGACAGACCCGCACGAGATAACCGTCGTGCAGCTCGCCATGCAAGAGCACGGGCGGGGCCCAGTGCTCGAGGCGGTGGCGGAGATAAGAGAGAGGCGGGAAGCCAAGCGCGATATACGCAATACGCTCACGGCCCTCCACCAAATACTCCTCGACATAGCCGTCCCCGCCGTGATGGAGGTCCCCGCGAGGACGGGCTTTGACAACAGCAGAAATGGGCCCTTAAGCCCGGATGGGCCCGTCGTCGCTGCTGCTGCTGCTGCTACGGCGAACGGCGGCGGAGGCCCGACGAACAATCCTTTTGGAGACTCGACGGAGGGGAAGTCGGCGGCGATGATGATTAGGCCTCAGATGACTGAGTATGAGATTCAGGCGAGAAGGACGACTCACATTGGCGTGATGTGCGCCGTCGTGCTCGTTTTGGGGATTGCGGGCCTGGCGTATTACGTCGAGACCTCTGCGGGCCTCGACGCTAAGACTAACTAATTAAAAAGTTTTAATGGCCTTTTTCCTGCGCGTCGCAAGGTTTCGAAATTCGCAGTAAAATTATTATAGTAAAAGGCTGTGCTTTTTTTGATTCGAGGGGGGCGAAGAGTTTTCCGACGTACTGTAACATGCATTTACTTACACACGTTCTGAAATACATACGTCGCCGTAATTTAATGATCAAAGCCAAACAGCAAAAACCACTGGCCAACGACTACCTTTTTTTGCGGCTGGTCGCCTGGGCCGCAAATTTCCTTCCTAGAATAGAACTACCTTTCGTGGGAATAATTTCGTGCTCGAATATATAGCAGCTGATTCTTGAAGAACAAACGTTAATTCTGCAGATTTATTTTTTTTGACCTCACGTGAGTGTCGTAGGCGTCGAAGAGAGAATCGGGCACTACGAGGGGTAATTTATCGTATCGACCTATAAGAAGAGCCTTGTAAGGTTTTCCCTCATTATGACTGAAGTGTCTGTTGCATCCCTATTGTCCAAATATACCCATAAATCGCCCGAGTTTACCCTCTTCAAGCCGTCTCGACAGAGAGGGCAAGACTTGGTGTTTGATACTACTATTAACAAAGAGTGCAATGAGAAGGAAGGGAAGAGATAGTATTATTACCAGTCTCTGTAGCATTTGAGGCACAGAGCATGGTTACAGTTTGGCTGTACTATCTTACTGTCTGTTTTAATTTATTTAGTACATTTCTTTTTTCCTTTTTAGAATTTCCTTATTAAAAGTTAATTTATGATTCTTTAAATTACGTCAATCACATGTCGACACGCGTAATTTTCCATCCATATTAACAATCATACTGGTGTAAGGTCTAAATTGATTTAACTTTAACAACATCGAGTACTAATTGATTTCATTGTGTAAACATCTGAAATACCGGATTTTCTCCCTATCTTCAATAAAAAAAATTTAGTTCTGAACTATGTCCATCGTACTTGGTTTCGTATGTATTCTCTTCGAACTTCTTAACTGTCGTAATATTGTTGAGGACATTTCTCGCTCCAAGTTCTTGCAGTTTTTGTTGTGGAGACGCAGCGAGTTAAACTTCGCCCTTCTTATTCAAGGGAATCAAAATCAACAGATTTGATCAATATATTCAAGGTAAAAAAATCCTTTGAAGCTTTAGATCTATTGGAATCTCTTCAAAGTCCTGGCTTACTACGTACGTACTAATATTTTATGCATGCACACCGCCTGTCTAGCTAGACAGTTCATAACTGTTTAAAAAGTAACTCATAGAATTAGAACTCAATGATAATAACTATTATTACAGAGAGCAGCTCAAGAAAGAACCACATGTCAGCTCGCTCTCTAAGCAATTAGAACCTGCGCGCTTATATCACACGTATCGGAAAAGCCACTCGGTGGCTGATAAACCATCTCCCATTGAACTCGAAACCCGCCGTTCCTTACCCTAGAAATAGTCCCGACGTAGACCCAAAACGCCCCGATGTAAATCTTATCGTCCAACGAACAACAAAAGCCCAGCATCTGCACCCGTTTAGGCAGATCATTCCCTTCCACGACGCGCCAACAATCTCCATCCGCATCGTAAACCTTCAGCCCGCTGCTGCTCACGTCTTGCATGCCGCGCGTCGAGAGAACGAACAGACGTCCATATATTTCGAACCCAGTACCAGCGCAAAGACCATGTCTTAATTGAGGCGACATATCTTCCCACCCGCCGCTCGTTGGATCATAGATCAGACCTACGCCCACGAAGAGAAGTTTCCCGTTAAAACCCACGGCGGTATGCAAGTCTTTGCTCTTCCGCGCTCTCGTTCTCCTATTATTGCAGTAGGAGGCGGAGCAAACGCGCTCCAACGTTCCCCTTTCAGGATCCAACGCCGAGAGCCGTAATTTATTGCCGCCGTCAGCGTCGGCGGTACTTAGGTATACCTTCCCATCTGTTGTTGTAATAACTCCAGCATTGGCAGCGAGGTTGTTCCCTGCCTTTATTGTGGTCCAACGATCTTTGCGGGCTTCGTATTTTAAGAATACGTCGGCACTAGCACCGTCGACTCCGCCGAAGAAATACACGACGCCTTCCCTTGGGATCGACGCAGACGTAAAGCAGCAGCATCTCCCCAAATAAAGATCGGGAGGAGGACGTGGGAGTGGGACGTTGAATGTCCACGGGGTCGACGATGGCCGTGATCTGTCGAGAAAGCAGCAGCGTTCCCCCAAATACAGATCCGAACTGGCACTACTACGAAGGCTGTGCCATAGGAGGGTTGAGAGGTTGAAAACCTTAAACTGAACCCTATTGGAACGGCAATGGTGGGAGGATACGACCAGCCATGGATCTCCGAAGCCAAGCTTTCTTCGGAGGGTTGAGATGCGCTCGTTGCTCTGCAATATCGAATTCCAACCCTCCGAAACCCTTCGGCACGACGGGAGATCATCCGAACGGACCCTCAGGATGCACAGCGTCGCCACGTCGTCCGTCAGGCCGGGGATCAGAGGAGGTCCTCCTTCACCGTCGACGACCGCCACTCTATTCGTCTTCTCATTATTATTACCAGACCTCATCGGCGACGTATGAGCTAGGACTTATTAATAGTATAGTAGTAGTATATTAGCTAGGGCAAGAAAATAAAAATCTCTTTGTTCATTCGACCCACCCACTAAGGAAGAAGAAGAAATCGTCGTCTATATATAGAATAGATATAGATAAATACAATCTAATGACGGGCCCTATAATAAGTCGGTGGGGGTTTTTTGAGAGTACGACGGCGACATATGAGGAGGTCCCAAACTGTTGATTTTCATTTTTATTTAAACTTTATTTGTTTTTCCAACAAGTAAGTTTGAATTTTTTTTAATAATGTTAACAGTAAATTTCGGACTTGGAAGTTGGGAGAGATGAGATACAGATTCGAGAGCAAAAATTGCGAAAAAAGCCAAAATTAGTCCCTGATTACAAGCAAAATTTAAAAAAATTAAAACCGTCATATGATCGCCTGATAAAAAACAAAAAAAAAGGACAAATGTAAATATGTTACAACCATTGATCATATGACCCTCGGTTTCTAGTTAATGAAATGGATAAATAACCTATATATAAACAACAACGGTCCGATTTTGTTGAACCAAAACCGTTGATCGTCAGTTCGTTTATGATTTTTTAAACCGAATGACTACGTCTATGCATATGCAGTAATTAATTGAACGTAAAAGAAAATTGGAGTTCGTCATTGTCGAGATGGACGAAAAAGCTTGAAATGATTCCTGCATATGATAAATATTATGATGGTGACAAACAATATTAAATATTCTACTTGGATAAATAGTATAGAAAAATAAATCCGGGTTAAAATATCGTTATTAAAAATCTATAGGCAAATATGAGATTGTAATAATGAAAAATTGTAATTTGATACAATATTGTAGCTACAACGAATAGAAAAGTTGGATTAGTTTTGTAGTACTGTTAAAAAGTTAACTAGTTTTGCAATACATGTTTCAAAAGTTAGCTATTTATGAATTCTCTAAAACCCGGACCCGCCAAAATATTCCCTAATGGCGTGCATTTTTTCAATATTCGGGTTACAGTTGATTCATGTTTCATTTCTTTCCCATTTTGTTAAAAATATATTATGATTATCGAAAAATATATGATATGAATATCAAATTGATCATCATAGGAATAAATTAGATGTATATTTATCGTATAACTGGCATGAGATAACGATGATTTTATGATTTAGTGGAATATAGGATAAAGAATTAATAAATATAAAAGAATTTTTGTGAACCGCATGATTTAAAATTCAACGGATCTGATCATTTGGGCATATAGGGTGATATAATTTGTGGGACAGATAATTTCATGCATTCGGGTTAGGTCTCAACTAGGGTTGCAAATGAATCGAATAGAATCGAGTCGAATACCGCAATATTATATTCGTATTCTGATGATAATCGAATACGAATACGAATATTCGAATATTTAATCGAATCATAAAATCGATTCTTATTCGAATTCGAATATTTTCTCGAATATTCGAATCGAATATCGAATATTTGTATTCAAAGTCATCTTTCATTTTCTATTTAATAAAATATAAACTATATTATATTTAACTATATATTGAATTATAAAAATTTTAAAACATATATTGAATTATAACATATTATGTTTAAATATTTTAGTGAGTTATCATATATTATATACGAATATATATTAATTATACTATTATCTATGTTATATTATTCGAATCGAATATTTCGATTAATTTTCGAATCGAATATTGTGATTTCATATTTGTATTAGTATATTTCTCGAATCAAAACAATATTCTTATTCGGATTCGTATTCTAAATATTCGAATTCGAATCTTAAAATTTCGAATCGAACCAAAAAAGTTCGATTCGTTTGCAACACTAGTCTCAACGTTCTAAACCCGGCCATGTAACAAAGATTATGATTATAACCAGCCCAGCCCAGCCCATTGTTTGTCCAGTGAAATTCCTTTTTCCTTCCTCGCTATATTATGTAAGAAAGAACCGAAAGTTACCTAGATATATAAAGATCCGATTTTTAACCTGCCTTTTATTTAGATGACAGAATCACTTGCGTGCTGCCATTCTTTTGTTCATAAGTAGAGCAAGTAAAATATTGTACATCGCAAACTTTTTCTTACTGGTAAAATCGGGCAACTGTAATTAATTAAATTTAGCTATTATATCCATCATACATATATCTCCTTCTCCCACATTAATTAAATAAGATGGTTCGTCTTTTCAGTAACCGTAACTCTGTCACTACTATGAGCGCTTTTGGAAATATATATGACCTTGATCAATATAAAAAGGAAAGGATCGGTTATTACCTCCTTCCATAGAGATTTAATCATAAGTAAGCCAACTGTGGTTTTATTATAGCATAACATCAACACATGTTCATCACAATTCTTGTTCGGACCAAAACGAATCAAAACTGAAAAGCAAGGAGCGTCGTAACCATAAATGCATCTAAAGGCGCGAGCAAACGAACATACTAAACAAAACAAACCCTAACAATAATAAAACAACCTAAACTATGCCGACGCAAAACGCAAGCGCATATACATACGTCGTAATCAGAAAGAAAGCCACGGTATAACGGAATAGTCTACGCTTAAGCTCTTCGCAATGCCACCCCTTCAAACTTGCTCCTTGCCACGTGGAGCGACGTGGCTTTTCCTCCTCGAAATCTTTTCAAAGATGGATCACCCCTTATCGTCGGCCGATCGTCGTCTCCCTCGACCTCATGCCCAAGAATATGCTTCATACGCATGAATTCAACCAACTTCTCCTTGTTGCCAGGCTTATTACAGAAGGCAAAATCATGCTCCATTCTAACCTGCTCGCCGTACTTCCTCACGGCCACTTCATACGTCGCAGCACTCCTAGGCACGGCGGCGACTCCCCTCTCCCGGCGGCAGCACTCAGCGTACTTCTCGTAGCAGCGGCTTTCGAGGGCCGACACGGTTATGGGCTCATACTCCCCGGCGGGCCGCATCTTTGCCTTCGTCCTGGCCGCCATCTCAGCCTTCTTCTCCTCGATACGCTTCAGCTCCTTCCTCAGCTCAGCAATCTTCCTATCATACTCGATGTTCACCTCCTTTACCCTATTCTCTAGATCAGTTTTCTGGTACCTAAGAGTTCGGACCAACGCCGCCTCAGCCGGCGTCAGTGCAGAAACGGAGGCGGAGGCGGCGGCGGCGGCCCTCTTCTTCGCCGCCTTCGCCTCCTTCTGAACCAAAGTGCACGCCTTCCTCCCCTCATCAGACTTGAGCCACCTGGCAAGCTTCAGTAACTCAGGCAAGCCATACTTCTTTCCGTGATGATGAAGCCTCGTCAGCACACCGTGTTCAACAGCTGCTGAAATCAAACGGCTCGCTATCTCAGGCCTGGCGTAGTTAAGGCAAACCCTTATCTCTTTAATAAACCGATTGGCAGTTAGCCCAACCTCTAACACATCTACGAGGCTAATGGAGTCGACGTCGATCATCAAAACCCTACATTTCTCCATTATTTCCAATGCCTTCGGCCACTTCTCTTCATCTCCGCCCACCTCAAGTCCAACTAAAGCTGGCGCGCGTAGCTTTCTTTTGTTGTTGTAGGGCTCAGCCATGGTGATGATATTGTGTGTGGGTGAATGCGACCGTTGAGTATCTTACAATATTTTGTTAGTTGTGATTTTTCTTCGACAACTGAAAGCATTATTTAATAGTGAACTTTGGATAGAACGAAAGTTGCTTGAATGGTCATAAGCCAATCAAATTATTGATTAGTGGAGCAGAATAATTAAATGATATGGTCTTTTCACTAACCTAAACCCTGTCAATGTGACGTGTGAGGCTTTGGAAATGTAAGTGTGTGATCGATTAAAGACACGGTGTTTGCTTACCCCTCTTGGTACTTTAAAAACATAGCTGTATGATTACAATTCCGGCTGGAAAAATATGTGTAAACAACGATACGCGGTCCTTATCGTATCGAAACGTACGCAAAATATCGAAAATTTTGGTACCGAAGTTTTTGGTAAAGTATGATACCGTACCGAAAATTTTTGATACGATAATGGTATGAAAATTTTAAAAATTAGGTATACCGATACCGAAATACCGAAATACTAAAATTTTAATATTATATATATATATATATATATATTATATATATACACACCTACGTATATAATATTATTTCCGAAAAAATAAAAAAGGATGAAAATATTATAAGGATCATCATAAATTTATTTAGCCATATACCCAGCTTTCTAAGAATATTGAGGCCCAACGTATTTTACTTACTATACCAAATCAAGTTACGTTTAATTTTGCGTTTTTAATGTTTTTCTTCAGGATTTTGAAAGCGTGAAGAACTGAAGATGCAAAGTTTTACTAATTTTTAAATAACCGTTACGTTTTAATTAATCTGTATATAAAGTTGTATTTCGTGGTTATGTAAAGTTCTTTGTCTTAATAAGAAGACTGATTAAAATATGTAAATTATTTAATGTTATTTTATGAATTAACATTTTTTAAATTTGGAAAATTTGGTATTAATAATCTATCTTATTGGGGCCTATGCAGTTTGAATTGACTAAAAATTGGAAAACAACGAATTAACGAGTTACGAGACACGCATGGTAAAAAACCCTCCGTGTGAATGATATAGAAGATATGATACCGATACCATACCGAAATTTCAGTATGATACTTTATCGAAATTTAAGGTATACCGAAATGTTGGTATGGTATTGGTATGATTTTTTTTCAATACCGAAATTTCGGTACGATATGGTATCATAGTTTTGGTACGGTATACCGTATCGAACCACCCCTAATTACTATTAGTATGAAGTACAAGAAGAAAGGTGAAAAGAATAATAACACTATTTACATTAAAGAGTATCCTCATTATATATGTAAATGAATTATTTTATATTTATTGGACAAGATTATAAGAGCTCCATCAAAGTACAACTAATAAACCTTGCATAAATATGATACGACGATGACAACCTTGGTTGCTATTTATTATATTTAATTAAAATTTCCGATGGTTTGAGAGATAGTGACTCACAGTTGATTTATATAATATAGTTGGAGTAATTTGTATTAAGGTTCTGAATGCATGGCTGCATTGCAAAATAACTATGTAACTTAAAATGGTTTAAAATACCTATCTACAATTCCTGAATACATATATTCTTAGTCATATTTAGATGCTTTTCAAATAATGCTAAACGAATTATGGATATAAAATAATTATACGATTACATTAAGAATTACGGTTGATAAAACAAAGCTTCACGATTGTCATCCAACATTTTGTGAGAGACGGTTCGTTTGCATATTTTGCGAGGGATAATTTATTTTATATCATATGTGAGAGACGATTCATTTTGCATATTTCGTGACTGACAACTCATTTTATATCATCTCTGAGAAACGATTCGTTTATATCTTATGATGTATCTATCTTATGCGCGAGCGAGAAATGATTATTTTATGATTAACGATAATGAGCTCTAGCTTGATTCGAACTATCGTCCAGCTTAGATAATCTTTCGTTGTAAATTAATTGAGATATTATTGAAGTACCGCTTTTCCACACATGTATGTGGACAACCTCTCTTCTGGTGGTAAATGATGCAATATGTGTGGAACTCATACGATAAAAATGTGATCCTCTTTTGATCTTGTAGTTGCATTGTATATAAAATAGCTAGTCTCAGTTATCGAGTCATTAAGTTATTGTCAAACAATACTTAAATGTGTTATGTATACAAAATAATTATCTTAAACATATTATGTATATTAAATAATTGTAAATACATTGAGAAATTATGATTGATAAAATTAGGCTTCACGATTTTCACTCAACATTAGACCTGTCAATGGGCCGGGACGGGGCGGGCTGGCCCGCCGCCCGCCAAAGCCCGCTGTTTGGCGGGGTGGGGCGGGGTGGGGCGGGCTGGCCCGCCATGTGGCGAGCCTTCAAAACTGAAGCCCAGCCCGCCCCGCCAGCGGGCCTGGCGGGCCAGCCCGCCCGCCTTACTTAATGTTACGACCCTAAGTAACTTAGAAATTTTTTTCGACTTACGGCCTAAACACGGCTCGACCACGACTACGGGACGTGTCGATCAGCCTAACCCCTTGATCTTTTTACTTTTTTCCCTCGACTCACAAGACGGATTTACGGAATATGGGAGATGGTACGGTTCGTATTTACTTCGGGGCTACACCAAAAACACACCGAACAAAGGAACGAACACGTGAGCTTTACGGGGCAACTTCCCCAACCCTATTTCATTAAATGAACATACGGGATTACAACTCGACGACTTGATTCGACCATTACAACGACATAACCATTTTGCTACTAACAAACCGTAACTACTCGGACATAAACACGTACAAGGACTAACACATTGTAACCTCAACTACTCTCTAGTCTTCCCCCCCTTGGATCCCCCAAAGACTTGAATTCCTTGGGTATTTATAGTGGTGAAGTAATCATTACCCTTGAGCTAGGTGTCACCATGCATGGAACTCCCAAGCCACCTCCCATGAATGTGGCGCCTTGCATGGAGTTTATTTGCCACCTTGCTTTAACTTGTAATGATTACAGTTGAGGTCCAATTAGTTTCCTTGCTTAACATAGTGGATAACACATGGCAACATTAGAACATGTTGTCATCATTCTCAAATTCCACTAAGAATTGTTTAATCCAAGAAATTCCTTGTTAGTAGCTCATTTGGGCCTATTTTGGTGTTTCGGGCCTGGGCCCGGTCGGTCGGCCCGCGAGAAATCTCCAGCGCCCCATCGGGCGCGCGGCGTGCGCGGCCTGGGCGCGCTGTCGCATGCTGGCATGCGCTGGAAGGCGCGCAGCCATCGCGCGCTGTCGGGCGCTGCCGGGTGCTGGCATACGCTGGCGCGCGCTGAGTCGCGCGCGCGCGCTGAGTCGCGCGCGCGCGCTGTGCCGTGTGCTGGCGTGCGCTGAGGTGCGCGCGCGCTGCCTGCCTGCCTCGGCGCGCGCTAGCTTCCGCGCGCGCGTGCTCGCCCGCGGCCCTTGCGGCCTATAGCTTGGCCGGCATCTCCCTTGCGTCGCGTGTTCACTTCTCGGCGGCTATGTCCGGTATCAAGGCTTTGTCGAGTTGTCTACGACATAGTCTGTTCTCAAAACAGCCTAGCTCGGGCGGCGATCCAATTTCGTCGCTCAATGCATGGTTACTCCGAGCCTCCGTCACCTTCCGTCCCTTCCCGGCGGCCCGTTGACCCGAGTCAATGGTCAGCGCCGGTCAACCTCATGACAATTCTCCCCCGCTTGACTCGTCGACGCCCTCGTCAACGACCCTGGGGTTTGTGTCTTCAAGTACACCTGGATTTTGTCCTTGAATTGCCATAGGTCCTCTTCCTTCTCCCAAGAGTTGTTTATGATTGGCTCTCCCTTCCACTTGACAAGGTAGTCAAGTGGGGCGTTCGGAATATCCGACCTCTTCCGATGGGCGATGATCCTTTCTAGTTCGCGGTCGAAGGTCTTTCGAGGAGCCAGGGGTATGCTCAGCTCGTGCCTCCTCTCAGGGTCTACGTCTTCGTAGTACTTTTTGAGGAAGCTTACATGAAAGACTGGGTGGACGCGATACTTTGGTGGTAGCTTGATTCGATAGGCCACCGTGCCTATACGTCTAAGTACCTCGAAAGGTCCATCGTACTTGGGCATCAAACTTTTTGCAGGGGAATGGGCCTTCCAGCTTTTGCGAAGTTGGGGTGTCATCTTCACCCATACCTTCTCGCCAACCGCGAATTCCATCGGCTTATGGCCTTGGTCATAATACTTCTTCATTCGGCGGTTTGCTTTCTCCAAGCTGTCCTTGGCCTCGTCCCACATGATCTGTCTCCCTCGAGTGAAGCGGTATGCAGCTGAGCTATCCCCACCAATTTCGCGAATCGTCACGGCTTGCGGCGTCATCGGCTGGAATCCGTATACTAACTCAAACGGACTCTTGTCTGTTGCCGTAGACTTGTGAAGATTATAGCAAAATTGGGCGGCGTCCAACAAAATGGGCCAATTCCTCTGGCTTGCCGTCACGTAGTGACGGAGGTACTCTTCGAGTAATTGGTTGGCTCGTTCGGACTGCCCGTCGGTCTGGGGATGGTATGCCGAGGAGAATCGCAGCTTGGTGCCAAGCATGCGAAATAGGACCGTCCAGAATCGCCCCGTGAAACGGGTATCTCGGTCGCTGATGATCTCTTCGGGTACACCATAGTACTTAACCACATTTCGGAAGAAGAGCTCGGCGGCAATGTCAGCCGGGCACTCCACGGGTGCGGCCATAAAGATAGACATCTTTGAGAATCGATCTACCACAACTAAAATAGAGGCGTTACCTTCTATACGTGGTAGTCCGGTAATGAAGTCCATCGTGATTGACCTCCATGGTATCGAGGGTATCGGCAGGGGCTGGAGTAAGCCGGACGGCTTTGTGCGCTCCGCCTTGTCCCTCTGGCAGACGAGACAAGTACGTACGAAGGCTTCGACGTCTTGCTCCATTTTCGGCCAGTAGAACTTCCGGGATAGCAAGGCCATCATTCGCCCTACTCCGGGATGTCCTGCCCACTGTGGCTCGTGATGCTCTACTAGCAACTCGCGCCGTAGTTTTCCAGCCGGAACGTAATATCGGCCGCCATGGGTTACGAGGAGTCCGTCCTCGAGCCAATAGCGCTTGATTAGTCCCGCCTCGACATCTTCCCTAAGCTTCCTGTAAATATGATCATTTTCACCTTCGCGCCTTATTCGGGCCGCGAAGCTGCTTGTTGGAATGCTTGATGCTGCTAAGACGTTTAAAGAAGGGATTCGACTTAGTGCATCCGCTACGTCGTTCTGTCGTCCCGGACGGTGTATCTATTCGAAGTCAAACTCGCCAAGGAACTCTTGCCACCTAGCTTGCTTGGGCGTGAGCTTCCTTTGCGTCTTGAAGTACGTGTTGGCTACATTGTCCGTCACGATTAGGAATTTGGAACCGAGAAGGTAGTGACGCCATACCTCGAGACAGTGAATGACAGCAGTCATCTCACGTTCGTGCGTCGTATAGCGCGTTTCGACGTCCTTCAGCTTCCGACTTTCGTATGCGATTGGGTGCTTATTCTGAACGAGAACGCCACCTATAGCCTTCCCAGAAGCGTCGGTGTGGACCTCAAAGGGCTGATCGAACTCTGGAAGTTTTAGAACAGGTTCGCTTGCTAAAGCCGACTTGAGTCCTTGAAATGATTCTTCGGTCTTTGGTGTCCAAATCCACGGTGTGTCTTTCTTCAAAAGATCCGTTAGCGGGGCAGCTATCTTCGAATAATTCTTTATGAAACGTCGGTAATAATTTGCCAATCCAAGGAAAGAACGTAGTTCGGTTACGTTGTTCGGCTGTGGCCATTCTACCACTGCTCGAACTTTCGCGGGGTCCATGCGTATCTTGCCATCTCCTACGATATGGCCGAGGAATGTGATCTCCGTCGTCCCGAATTCGCACTTCTCGCGTTTGACGTAGAGCTTGTTTTCTTGTAATCGCTTGAGTACCGTGCGCAAGTGTTGTGTGTGTTCCTCGAGAGTTGTCGAGTAGATAACGATATCATCGAGATACACAACAACGAACTTGTCTAGCATATCATAGAGTACATCATTCATCAGATTACAGAAAGTAGCTGGCGCATTCGTCAAACCAAAAGGCATCACTAGAAACTCAAAAGAACCGTAGCGCGTAACACAGGTGGTCTTCGATTCATCGCCTTTTGCGATGCGGACTTGCCAATATCCCGAGCGAAGGTCAAGCTTGGTGAAGTACCTCGCCTTCACTAGCTTGTCGAACAAGTCCAAAGCATTCCGAATCGGGTACTTGTTCTTCACAGACCGAAAATGGAGCAAGACGTCGAAGCCTTCGTACGTACTTGTCTCGTCTGCCAGAGGGACAAGGCGGAGCGCACAAAGCCGTCCGGCTTACTCCAGCCCCTGCCGATACCCTCGATACCATGGAGGTCAATCACGATGGACTTCATTACCGGACTACCACGTATAGAAGGTAACGCCTTGATCGACACGTGGTGTATTGTGCAAGTGCGACAAGTAATAAAATAAAACGTATACTAAATTACTATCACCGACGTGCGATAGGCAGTGGACCTATCGTTTGTAGTGCAGTAGAGTGAGTAAACGAGTATCGAACACGAGGAATAAATCAAGTACTAGTAATTACCTATCGACTCGATATTTAGCCTAAATAAAATACGCAGATTTTTGATGACTTAACCTAACACTTACCCCTAAATCGACTAGAAATTCAAAGAGCACGTTAAACTGGTACGAAGCTTTCAGATAATAAGAAGTGCTCGGGATTCGAATCCCGCTAGGTATTATTGGCTAAGACAATGAACTATCGCTCCTACGTGATTCTGACTAGATCGCAGTAATTTTCCTGCCCGCTCGCGAGTTTGCTGTCGCCCTAAACGCTCGCGGGGATCTAAAATTCATTAATTACTAACGGCGAGGATCGAGCATTTGCTGTCGCCCTATACTCGAATCCTATCTTCTATGAACGGCCTAATCGTTATTTAGCTGTCGCCCTAAACGATTTTCCAAACAATTACTTTAACACATAGACATATTAAAGCAACGAAATAGTTTCATAGAACGATAAATAGTCAAAACACATAGTCACGATAATTACAAGTCTTAACTACGAAATATCCTAGCGTTCATCTAATCCCAAACACAAAGGGAATTAGCTACGCATAATAGAAGGAAAAACAACTAAGGAAATAGAAATTAGGAGAAAAGAACTCATAATCGTTGAAAGCTTGGGTAGATCTTTGTTCTTCGTTCACGTTTGCGTAGAACTCCGTCTCTTGCGCTCCGGGGCGTGATTCTGCGTTCTTTCGTGCTATTTTTCGTCTCTAAGGGGTTTAGGAATTGTCTCTGGTCCAAGTCCCCACTTTCTGAGTCGAATTTGGTCTTTTATAGGAAATTTCGCACTGGTCACGGCCTGGGACATGGGCTGTCACGGCCGTGACCGTCACCGACTCAAGGCGAGAAAATCGAAACAACACGTCACGGGCAAGTGCATGGATGGTCACGGCCGTGACCATCATCAGTGAGCCTCTCTGCCATCGGTCACGGTTAAGTGCTTGACCTGTCACGGCCGTGATCAGGGGCAGTGATCAACTATTGGTTTCTGTCGGGCGTCACGGCTTGGAACACTGAGCGTCACGGCCGTGACGCTTGGCAGTGTATCTACGTTTGCGCTCTGTCACGGGTCACGGTCAGATGCTCTAGGTGTCACGGCCGTGACCTATAGCAGTTTTCGTCCTTTTTGCTCCGTTTTGCTCCGTTTTTGCTCCTTTTCGCTCCAAACTCGTTCTAAGTTCCTTCAACAATAAAACAAGTACAAATATATCGAATAAATGCATAAATTGATTGCTAGCGCTTCATTATATTCCGAATAAATACTACGATAAACGTATCAAAATACGTTTATCACGCCTCTATTTTAGTTGTGGTAGATCGATTCTCAAAGATGTCTATCTTCATGGCCGCACCCGTGGAGTGCCCGGCTGACATTGCCGCCGAGCTCTTCTTCCGAAATGTGGTTAAGTACTATGGTGTACCCGAAGAGATCATCAGCGACCGAGATACCCGTTTCAAGGGGCGATTCTGGACGGTCCTATTTCGCATGCTTGGCACCAAGCTGCGATTCTCCTCGGCATACCATCCCCAGACCGATGGGCAGTCCGAACGAGCCAACCAATTACTCGAAGAGTACCTCCGTCACTACGTGACGGCAAGCCAGAGGAATTGGCCCATTTTGTTGGACGCCGCCCAATTTTGCTATAATCTTCACAAGTCTACGGCAACAGACAAGAGTCCGTTTGAGTTAGTATACGGATTCCAGCCGATGACGCCGCAAGCCGTGACAATTCGCGAAATTGGTGGGGATAGCTCAGCCGCATACCGCTTCACTCGAGGGAGACAGATCATGTGGGACGAGGCCAAGGACAGCTTGGAGAAAGCAAACCGCCGAATGAAGAAGTATTATGACCAAGGCCATAAGCCGATGGAATTCGCGGTTGGCGAGAAGGTATGGGTGAAGATGACACCCCAACTTCGCAAAAGCTGGAAGGCCCATTCCCCTGCAAAACGTTTGATGCCCAAGTACGATGGACCTTTCGAGGTACTTAGACGTATAGGCACGGTGGCCTATCGAATCAAGCTACCGCCAAAGTATCGCGTCCACCCAGTCTTTCATGTAAGCTTCCTCAAAAAGTACTACGAAGACGTAGACCCTGAGAGGAGGCACGAGCTGAGCATACCCCTGGCTCCTCGAAAGACCTTCGACCGCGAACTAGAAAGGATCATCGCCCATCGGAAGAGGTCGGATATTCCGAACGCCCCACTTGACTACCTTGTCAAGTGGAAGGGAGAGCCAATCATAAACAACTCTTGGGAGAAGGAAGAGGACCTATGGCAATTCAAGGACAAAATCCAGGTGTACTTGAAGACACAAACCCCAGGGTCGTCGACGAGGGCGTCGACGAGTCAAGCGGGGGAGAATTGTCATGAGGTTGACCGGCGCTGACCGTTGACTCGGATCAACGGGCCGCCGGGAAGGGACGGAAGGTGACGGAGGCTCGGAGTCACCATGCATTGAGCGACGAAATTGGATCGCCGCCCGAGCTAGGCTGTTTTGAGAACAGACTATGTCGTAGACAACTCGACAAAGCCTTGATACCGGACATAGCCGCCGAGAAGTAAACCCGCGACGCAAGGGAGATGCCGGCCAAGCTATAGGCCGCATGGGCCGCGGGCGAGCACGCGCGCGCGGAAGCTAGCGCGCGCCGAGGCAGGCAGGCAGCGCGCGCGCACCTCAGCGCACGCCAGCACACGGCACAGCGCGCGCGCGACTCAGCGCGCGCCAGCGTATGCCAGCACCCGGCAGCGCCCGACAGCGCGCGATGGCTGCGCGCCTTCCAGCGCGTGCCAGCATGCGACAGCGCGCCCAGGCCGCGCACGCCGCGCGCCTGATGGGGCGCTGGAGATTTCTCGCGGGCCGACCGACCGGGCCCAGGCCCGAAACACCAAAATAGGCCCAAATGAGCTACTAACAAGGAATTTCTTGGATTAAACAATTCTTAGTGGAATTTGAGAATGATGACAACATGTTCTAATGTTGCCATGTGTTATCCACTATGTTAAGCAAGAAAACTAATTGGACCTCAAATGTAATCATTACAAGTTAAAGCAAGGTGGCAAATAAACTCCATGCAAGGCGCCACATTCATGGGAGGTGGCTTGGGAGTTCCATGCATGGTGACACCTAGCTCAAGGGTAATGATTACTTCACCACTATAAATACCCAAGGAATTCATGTCTTTGGGGGATCCAAGAGGGGGAAGACTAGAGAGTAATTGAGGTTACAATGTGTTAGTCCTTGTACGTGTTTATGTCCGAGTAGTTACGGTTTGTTAGTAGCAAAATGGTTATGTCGTTGTAATGGTCGAATCAAGTCGTCGAGTTGTAATCCCGTATGTTCATTTAATGAAATAGGGTTGGGGAAGTTGCCCCGTAAAGCTCACGTGTTCGTTCCTTTGTTCGGTGTGTTTTTGGTGTAGCCCCGAAGTAAATACGAACCGTACCATCTCCCATATTCCGTAAGTCCGTCTTGTGAGTCGAGGGAAAAAAGTAAAAAGATCAAGGGGTTAGGCTGATCGACACGTCCCGTAGTCGTGGTCGAGCCGTGTTTAGGCCGTAAGTCGAAAAAAAATTTCTAAGTTACTTAGGGTCGTAACAAGCCCCTTATAAGTGGTATATTTTTTTTTACATTTTTTATTTAAACTTTTTAATTAATAAAGAAATTATTTATATAATTATGATATTTTAATATACATTAATAATATATTAATTAATAAATACATCAATAATTATTTAATTATAATATTTAAATATGTATTAATTATGTATTAATTAATAAATGCATCATTAATTATAAATAAAATCATTGATTAATTCCTATATTTAAATAAATATATATTTAATATATAAAAAATTTTAAAAAAAGTATATATGGCAGGCCAGCCCGCCCCGCCCCGCCTAGCCCGTTTAGGCCCGCCTTCTGGCGGGCCTTAAAAATCCCAGCCCTGCCCGTCCCAAAGGCAGGGCGGGGCGGGCCGCGGGCCATTTTGACGGTTCTACTCAACATTATGGGAGAGACAATTCATTTTGCATATTTTGTAACATACAAAAATATATTTTTATCACTTATTGGGAGATTGGTTTTACTACGGTTTTGTTTCGCCTTTCTACCAATTAAACGACTAATCCTTAAACCACAAAATTTTCGGTTCGGATTGAAAATTCGGTTTTGAAACCTTCATGTTGATGGTTGATCGAACCTACACTTCGTCGATCATAGAAATCCAATTAACAGTATGGACTCGTGGTGGGTTTTTTTTTCGCTTTGCGGAGTCAACATTATCTTTTATAGTTTTAGATTGACTGGGAAAAAGGACAGCACATGCTACTTGAAATATGATCAAAACGCACAATTTTATTATGAGAACGACATCTATTTTGACATAACTCGTATTTCACGACCACATAACTAACCACCAAACAATTCAAAACCCCACTGCTAATTATCACTCGTTTTCCCAAGGGGCAATACTCTTCCAACCCTTCTTATCATAACTGATATCAATGCCCTCGGAGTTAGCCCTAAAGTAGATATTCGCACGACCTTTATCCCTAGAAGGCTCATACGCATGAAAGGAAGTAAACTTCAATCCAAAAACTGCAGCTACGTAGTACACTTTGTCCTCGTCCGTTTTCAGCTGATATTCTTGGCCAGGGCTCAATTGGGCTGAGCCCTTATCATCTCCTCCTTCTACTTCGACGTTTATGTTGATCGCCGGAGAACCTTTTGGGACGACGCTTGCGATGTGAATCAAGGGTTTTGTGAATGCTTCGATGGTGAATTTGGTTCTTATTGCGAGCGAAAATGTTGAGGAGTTGAGGGCTATGATTAAAAGGATAGGGAGGATGTATAGTTTAGTGTCCATTTTGACATAAAATTTTCTTGATCTTGAGGTTAATGTTGGGCTTTGTTACGTATTGTGTTTATATAGTTGGAGGAGGACGATGTGGTCATGGAGGAAAGGGGAGTTAATTCATTATGGATTTGGTTAATTCAAGAATGGGTTATGGCAATTCTTTTATTGGAATGAAATTGTAATTTGGAATGATGGGGTGTGATTATGTCTCTAAAAGTCAAAGATTGCGTGAGTAAATGTATTTCAAATCTGCATTGAGTGTTGTTTAATTTCACATAATAATTATGTAGACGATTATATTGATAGGGAATAGGTTTTTATTTGAAACCTCCATAATATCTTTACGAATGACTCAAATAAGCAGCAAGAAAAAATAGTCGTTCATAGAATTACGTGTTACTAACATAACATGCAACACTGGTCATTGAGTCCTCATTCTTTGTTGGACATGAAATCGCCGCCAGCTATAGCGAGTTGGAGTGGAAAAGTACAAATCATTGCGACGTCGTTTCTCCTTTCTTCTTCGAGGCTTATTTAAGAAACCTCAGTACAATACAATACGGTTCAAATTCTTTAACCAGACAACCATGTCCTCGAAAACCCACGACAACCCGCCCCAACCCGAACCCGAACCCGTGGAGTGGGCCCAGCGCGCGTGGACCCTGCTGGACTCACTACGCGCGTCGTCGCCCTTAATCCAGTGCATCACCAACACGGTGTCCCACGATTTCGTCGCTAACGTCCTCCTCTCGGCCGGCGCTTCCCCGGCGATGGTCCATTCCTCGGAGGAGATACCCGATTTCACACCTAAAGTCCACGCGCTCTACGTGAACGTGGGGACACTCGACGCCCACTGGCTGCCGGCCATGAAGGCGGCGGCTCAGGTGGCGAACGAGCACGGCAAGCCGTGGGTTCTTGACCCCGTCGCCGCCGGTTGCTCCGATTTCCGACTAAGGGCGTGTTTGGATTTGCTTGAGCTGAGGCCGTGGGTCGTCCGAGGCAATGCTTCGGAGATTTTGGCCCTTTGCAATGGCCGCGCGGATGAGAATTCAAAGGCGAGTGATTTCAAATTTACCCGTCTTTTGTGGTTGGGTGTCAATTTCCTCGAGTTTTCAGCGATTGCAATGGTGATAGGTGATAATAATCGAGTCTTTTACTCTTTTGTATCGATTCCATGAATTGTTTCATTCAATTTCATTGGTTCTTCGTTGTCAACTGTTATTATTGAGGGTGATTAGTGATCAAAAGCCTTTTGCATCGATTCCGTGAATTGTTTCATTCATTTTCACTGTTTTTCCTCGTTGCCAACAGCTATTAAAGTGGTGATTGGTGATCAAAATTGAGTCTTTTTGTATTGATTCCATGAATCGTTTCACTCAATTTCATCGGTTCTTCATTGCCAACAGCGATTGCTGGGGCGATTGGTGATATAAATCGAGTCTTCTGTATCGATCCCATGAAATGTTTCACTCAATTTCATTGGTTCTTCGTTGCCAACAGTGATTGCAAAGGTGATCGGTGATAAAAATTGGTTCAAAATCGAGTCTTTTACATCGATTCCATGAAATTTTTCATTAAATTTCGCTGATTCTTCGTTGCCAACAACAGTGATTACTAGTGTAATTGGTGATAAAAATCGAGTCCTTTTCGTCTATTCCTCAAATTTTCTCATTTCAGTTTCACTGGTGATTGGTGATAAAAATCGAGTCTTTTGTATCGATTCCATCTTTTAGCACTGGTTCATTATTGCCAACAGTGATTACTAGTGTGATTGGGGTTCAAAATCGAGTCATTTGCATCGATTTCACGAACTGTTTTCATCGGTTCTTCATTGTCACACAGACCCCATTCACCAATTTTTTTTTCTTTCCCTCAGGGCGTAGACAGCACGCACGAATCTACAGACGCCATCGAAGCAGCAAAAGCCCTCGCAAGAACGACCAAGAACATAGTAGCAGTTTCTGGGGCAGTAGACATAATCACGGACGGCGATAGAGTTATCGGAGTTAAAAATGGCGTACCAATGATGCAAAGGATTACGGCGACGGGCTGCTCTGTAACGGCCCTCATTTCAGCCTTCGTTGCGGTAAATCCCTCAAAGCCCTTCGAAGCAACGGCCATCGCATTGTCTCTATTCGGTCTTGCGGGCGAATTGGGGTCTGAAGAAGCGAAAGGCCCGTCTTCGTTGAGGACGAATTTGATCGATGCGCTTTATGGGTTGAATCGAGATATTGTGATTCGTGGGGTGGCTATTAGCAACATGTGAATTTGTGATTGCCTAATATCAAAGTTAAGGGAATAACATCAACCCCCTCAAACTGCAATATCATTCATTATTTCCTTGTTTTACTAGTTTGTCCGTACTGGTATTAATTTTTTCTTTTCGCTCAATTACGAATATTATTTTTTAACGTGTCTTTCTATATGAAAAGGGATGTAACAAAAGAAAAGCTTTTCTTGGGCTTTTATATAAATTATTAATATATATATATATATATTATATATATATATATATATATTGTAAAAAATAATAAGATTTTGTGGTCGGCATGGTTCGAACCTGCCGGGCAAAGCCCACATGATTTCTCGTTTAAATAATTTGTTGGGACATATACTCTAACTTAACAAGTAGGGAGAAGTATCATAGTAAATAGTAATTGTTTTCAAATTGTTTGGTGTAGCAGCCATAGAATTACTATTCTACCCTTGATTTTAAATTTATCTCAATTATATCCTTTAAATAATATGAAACTAAACTTAATATTATAATTTTACCTATTAAAATTAACTTAAAATAAATTATATGTCACATAGCCACACACATCGGGCGTGCCAAAATAATAGTCATTTGACGAATTAACTATTTTGGTTATGGTGAATGAGGGTTTCATCAGATATATTATCACTGTGAAGAGCATATATATGGAAAAGAGAGAACAGGAAAAAAGAAGAGTTTCAACGTAGAATATTGTGTACATAAACATTTACTCTTCAAAGGCTTAATTGATAAGGGCAGCAAAGTTAATATAAACCCTAGAAAACCCTATCGAATAAATGCAATATTATTTATTCTCGACTGATCTTCTGCTTTTAAAAAACACTCTCGAAATCCAAGAAAATCTTCGAAGCATCCCCCTTAAATTCATAGAAATCAGCTCCATAGAACTTGTATGTTCGTTATAAGCACAAGTAACCTAAGGAGTTGTAATGTTTAATGGATACTAACGTCGGACATTTGAAATGCTATATAACATGTCAAGTTTGTTTTTTATTTTTGGGTGCAATAGTTTATTTGCTACAACGTGGTTAACCTATTTTGTACAATTTGCAAGATATCTATATGCCATGTAAATTAATGATATTAGATGGGGTAGTAAGAAGTAGTAGGAAGAGTGACACAAAACCTACCAATTTATTTCTTTCTGCCTACGTTCGTACTGATAAGCACGGATTTACGAGTACAAATTCGTCGAAATGGAGTCCATTTGTATCATAATTTAAACGATTTGACACTGTGACGACAAAGGTATATTTCACGTGCGAGTTTATTTGATAAGGTGAAAGTTACATAAAAGTCAATCAAGAGTATAATATGTATGGTCGAGTCGAATATCTTTAGAATATCATATGATCGAATAAAGTGGATCGAACGAGTGGTTGACTTGAATGAGATCTTTCGATGAATTATTGGTCGTGTAATTTGCTTCCTCTTTGTGTGGAAAAGACATATAGAGAGAAATAAATTTCTAGTAGTATTTTTCATCGGTGATAGGACAATAAAAGTTATCGGTGATAGGACTATAAATATCTACCTGAACAATGTTTGGTTATTCAAATAAATTTCTATTTTTCATCTCGAATGATTACTCCTCGGCTTCTGAAACCGATTATAATTTGATTATCGGAAGTTTTGACGCTCAACATAAACCCAAACCCCAAACAAGGAGTTTTAATCTTTCCATTCAAATTAAAATTATTACCAACTAAAATCATTTTGTTTTGGATGATTTTCGCATGGTTCGAAAAAGAGGGGTTCATCTCAATATATCATCGCTGTCTTCTTCGGCTCAATATCACCTACTAATTGGATATGTTTGGCCTGCTAACTTTTAAATAATGGCACATTGATTAGACTTTCTGATCATATCCAGAAAAATGATCCTCACTCACAACATATAAATAAAAACGATGATAGCTCTCACCAACTAGTTTTCAAGATTGAAGAGCCAAAACCCTAACGTAGATATATATTTTTGAACTTTTGAGGCCAAACTTTTGCAAACTCTTTATATAACCATCCAAGTATGATGGCTCACTAACAAATTGGTCGTCCTCGTCGTAATAACAGTAATGATTAAATACTTGAACGTAAATGCTTTGGAAGACCACAACACAGTGCGTCCAAACTCCAAACTTACACACACAGTACTATGACGTTTTATTCCATTGCTATTTTGCAAGTACACTTATAGAAGATGCAAGAAAATACAAGTACACCAATAGAGAAGATGGCCCTTTTTATCAATTCAACTCTCAGGCAAGCAATCAATTTTCTGCATGGCTTCTTCTTCTTCTTCTTCTTCTTCTTTACTTCCTCTCTCGCTCGCTGCTATTCGAACACCTTCTAATACTTAGCATATATATAAATATTATTTCATTTCATATCGATGTATTTTATTTTTATTACATTAGCCTCCTACCGCCCGTCCCAGCTTCTCTTTGGCAGTTAAAGTAGACAGCTGCGATGGGGATTCCGAGGTTGTATATCTCTGCGAAGTCCCTCGTAATGAAATTCTGACGCCACGGCGGAGCAGCGTAAACAGTTTGATTGCCCAATTGACGGTAAAGTACGAAGACGATGCGATGGATTCCCATGCTCGGGCGAGGAGCTTCGTAGCACACAACTTCTTGCCCTAATTACATCATACATTAATACTCAATTAATCTTGTACTATTAATTAAATCAAGAAATGCGAGAGAACTGGCAGATATGCCCGAATATGGTAAAAACAGTATCGATTTTCACTCACCAAACTGCACGCCAGTGGTTCCCGGGATGTCCGTCACCAACCTATAAGTGTTTTTATTGCAGAAATTGATCGATCAGTCCCACATATACATACGTACATATATATATATAGTATATTGTGTGTGTTGTAAACAAAATATTACTTGGTCATGGGACTAAGAGTGTGTGTATGTGTGTGTTTTCCCTCCTCTTTTATCTTTTCATTATTGTTTTAAATCTTATAAAAACGCATTTATTTAACATGGTCTAATTCAAATTTATTTACCAGTGGAGATATTCCCTAAGCTGTGGATTAGTGGGGCTTGGAGCATCAGGATCCACCATAATCTATAGTTAAAAATGATCTAATTACATTCTAGTACGTAAGCAATTAATCGAAGCAAGAAATAACGTTATTTATAGTACCAATTCATCTTTTTTTAATAAGAAAAGAGAAAAAAAAACGGTGGTGTAGCACTTACAAGCGTGTAAAAATTTGGTAGTTCATCTCCTCCAACGTCAACCCTAGGCTGTGCTTCCAACCGAGATGGCCTCATATCGCAGCCATTTGAGATTTTCTTATTACCATAAGTAATACGGAGATCAACCGAGGGCACAAAAGATGGCAAGACATCTCCAACTATACCACTAAGCTCTAGAGGATTTATTATCACATTATTATTATTATTGTTTGCTCTCGGCATGTTCGATCGATAGAATAACCAACGTTTTCTTTTTATTTTCTTTTCTTTCTTTCTCGTTCATATGCTGCTTAGATATATTTATAGTAGACATATAAGGCAAGGCTGAGATGCCTAGTTGCTTATAGAATCTGATGTCTTCCTCCATATACATCACTTTCACCTCTTTTTTCTCTGCTAAGTATAATGCAAGCTAAAGAGATAATCCGACTATTATTTGTTTGGTCTTTGTCTCGTGAATCTAAGGGTTCATGTATCATGTTCGTCCTCTTATTCGAAGTATGTTGTTTTGATTTTACGTCCCGCTAGTGGTATTTTTTTTTTTTTTTTTTTCATTTTTATTCCTGTCGATTTGGATTCCATGATTATTGGCCAACTGCCAAACAATATTCGTACTATAAAAATAAAGCTATGCACATTTCTGACCATGTATTTTGTCATTGACGAATATTTCGAGGAAAAATGTGATCTGTTTTTTCCTCCCTCTTTCACTTGGTAAAAATCGCCTCTTGTCCGATTGATTGATTGTGTCTTTTCTGGTCCCCAAGAGTCAAGTGGTACAGTCGTGATATATATGTCATAAATGTTCAATTTCGCCTGGTCGATATCGACGTTTGTTGTAGTTCATAAGTTTCTAAAATTTTGAATAGGGTCCTCTTTGCTTTAATTTTGTTAAATGTTAGCCCAATCATTCAAAACATTTTGTTCTGAGTATACATGGATCATTGGGGTATTCGCATGACCGAAATGGAATCTAAGGTTCGATTCAGACCGAGTTTAGTCAGATTGTAGAACTACAATTGATTTACATGGGAATAAGTCGTAGCTACAGCTAAAGAAAAATCACAGCTTTTCTAATGGACGTCAATATTTCGCACATAAATTAAGAGGACAAAAACAAACGTTTGGAAGCATGATGTTCGAATCTTCCTGTTTACCAAATACGTTGATTGAGTCTGTCACACACACGACTTATCCTTGCGTGGCTTAACTAGTTTGGGTATTCCCAAGACTTGGTTCCATGGTAAGGGTTTACGATGATTAAAACACAAAAAAAAAAAGAGGAAAAAAAAAGTAAAATGAGAATGATCTATTCATCCCTTCTAGAATAGCATATGTGAGATACTACAAGTTTATATTGTTTCTAGAACCTCGGAGATGAGGACATGATGTTCTTGAAGTGCAGACTGTAAGATACGATAATAAGGAATTATGACTCGGTAATGTAGAATACGAATATTTATATATATATATCATTCTTTTGTGGGAAATCTGAATTATGTGCATAGGTTAGATTAATGAATGTATGTGTGAATAGAATCCACCAACAGCCTATCATCGGATAATTTATATTCATTTGTCGCAGTTTTTGGCTTTGACGGCGACGATCAGATTCTTTATACGATTGGAAGATAAGATGGGCGGGAGGAAGTCCTCGGACGACCTAAAATATGAACATTCGACGAATATAATGCTTGTATTTCTTTCGGGGGAAATTATAAAATTAGGTCACTAAGTATACATGTTTTCGTTTTTGGGTCACTATGTTTGATAATTGCAAAAGTAGGTCACTAACTTTTCATGTGAAAATAATTTTAGGTCATTTTCAATTTTAGGTCACTAATAATATATTTTTTCGATTTTGGGTCACTAAGTTTACATTTTTTCAATTTTGGGTCACTCATTTGGTACTCATTTTATAAACATATTGACCCAAAATTAAAAAATGACCCAAAATTTTTTTCAAATGAAAAGTTAGTGACCTACCTTTGTAATTATCAAACATAGTGACCCAAAAACAAAAACTTGTATACTTAGTGACCTAATTTTATAATTTTGCCTTTCTTTCGCATATCATACTCAAAATGATAATTATCCCCCATCCCATCCCAGCTTAAATTAATATTGGTTACTTTGAAGTGGAAGAAAATAGACGTAAAATTCATGAAAAGTAGCAATAAAGCTCTCAATGAGTTATTATTCTTTCTATGGTGGCGTCTCATCAGTGTTAGTTTGTTATGTGGTCATCTTTCGCTAAAAGCAATGACGCGCATTTTCTCTTCTTCACAGTTATATCATATCATTGCCCGTTGGTAAACTAAAACTCAGTTTTGCAGAGATATTTCTGCCAATTCAAGTTTTATATCGTTTCGCTCAACACAGAAATAGCAGCTTTAAACAGTTGCAGACCCCTAACTGCAAGGATACATACTACACACTCTCCTCCTAATTCTTCTAACTATTGTTGATAATCCTTAAAACTTCCATGGAATGGAAGTGAACTCTTACATAGTTCGGTAAATGGCCAACACATAATCTTTTCTTCAACTGTCTTCCTCGGCCGCATATTTTTCTGCTCTCTCTCTCATAATCTTCCAAGCAGATTTTAACACCTCAAAATCAATCCTTTCTCGAATCAGACAACAAATTAGAAAGTATTTCACCATCTTTCTAGCTCTCATTGCCTCTTTCCCTCTGCCAAGCTTATCCTCATAGATCGTCCTTCAAGTTCCTGAAAAAACATCAGCAAAAAAAACACCCAACGACTAACTTGTTAATGTTGGAGCTAAAAGAGAGAAATTGGAGATTTGCAATGCTACGGCACTTGCTTGAATGTTTTGTATTACTTACTAATTGATATCAATAATACAAACCATGCATACATATATATAGCTACTAATTAGACAATAAGCTGAAATATTTGAAAACAATAAAGCATGTTAGGTAGCTTATTGTTTTCTTGTCTAGTTGTCTAGATTATTTTGTCTAATACTTTGTCTTGATAATGTTTGTCTAATGTCTTGTTCACATGAGGTATGAGTTGCAAATTATGACTTTTAACACTCCCTCTTAATTTGCAATCTTCAGCTCATCCTTGATCTTCTGAAATTTCTCCGTAGAAATAGCTTTTGTAAGAAAATCCGCAGCTTGGTCGTTTGTGCTGATGAACTCCAAACTGATCTCTCCTTTGCTCACCATATCTCTTATGAAATGATGTCTCATTTCAATATGTTTTGCCCTTGAATGGAACACCGGGTTTTTAGTCATAGCAATTGTCGACATATTGTCACAATAGATTATTGTCGGTTGTTCCTGAACTTGCTGTAAATCTGCTAGAAGTCTACGCAACCATATCGCCTCGCAAGTAGCGTCTGTGGCGGCGATATATTCAGCTTCCGCTGTAGAGAGTGCGACCGTCTTTTGCTTTTTCGAACTCCAGGTAATTATATTAGTGCCCATGCAAAATAGGTATCCCGAAGTACTTTTTCGATCGTCTAAAGAACCTGCCCAATCACTGTCAGTAAATCCGATCAGATTATTTTTGCTCTCTTTTACATACCTGATGCCCTGATTTTTACTTCCTTGAAGATAACGAAGAACTCTTTTAGCCGCTGAAAAATGAATTTGACTTGGCTCGTTCATGAATCTGGAGATCAAACTAACGACATGCACAATGTCTGGCCTTGTGTTTGTGAGATAGATCAGAGAGCCAACAAGACTTCGAAAAATTTTACCATCAACCTTCGCAGCTCCATCAGATTTCAAAAATTTGTCGTTGACAGACATAGGAGTAGAAACAGGCTTGCAATTTTCCATACGAAATTTATTCAAAAGATCTTCCGTATATTTCTCTTGAGAAATAAATATTTCACCTTTAGATTGTTTGACCTGAATTCCGAGAAAGTACTTCATCGCTCCTAAATCTGTCATCTCGAACTCGTTCATCATATTTGCTTTGAAAGCTTCGACCTCCGATTCTTTGGTTCCTAAATAGATAAGATCATCGACATATATGCATACGATCATAAAATTCTCACCATTTTTCTTCACATATAGAGAATGATCGTTTGGACTTTGAGAGAATCCATTTCTTTGAAAATATCCGTCAATTTTCTTGTTCCATGCTCGCGGTGCTTGCTTCAATCCGTATAGCGCTTTTTTGAGTCGATATACTTTATCTTCTTTTCCTTGTACTTCAAACCCTTGAGGTTGTTGCACGTAGATTTCCTCGTCGAGTTCGCCATTTAGGAAGGCTGATTTGACGTCAAGTTGAAACACTTGTAGTTCTAGTTGTGCCGCAAGAGCAAGTACTAGCCGAATAGTCTCCATTCGTACAACAGGCGCAAAAGTCTCGTTGAAGTCCACTCCTGGTTGTTGAGCGAATCCCTTGGCAACGAGTCGAGCCTTATGTTTCTGTATGCTTCCATCTTCGAGCAGTTTCGTTTTGAAAATCCATTTGAGACCAATTATATCTTTATGCTCCGGCAGGTCCACCAATTCCCAAGTTTTGTTCTTTTCGATCATGGCGATTTCTTCTTCCATAGCCTTTATCCACACGTCTTGTTTTGCAGCAACTTCAAAGCTACTGGGCTCAAATGTGGAGAAAGCAACTTCGCAATTTTGATAAATATTTTTTAAAGAGCGAGTTTTTCTTACCGGCGAATCTGAGTTTTCTCCACCGGAATTTGACAAAGAAGGTCCGGGACTATGAGATGGAGTTGCTACTACGTTTTCTTCTTCGCCATTGGTTGGTTCAAAGAATTCATTTGGAGATAATTGTTGTGAAGAATTTTCTTCCCAACTCCATTGAGCCATTTCATCAAATAATACATCTCTCGAAATAATGAGCTTGCTATTTAGAGGATTATAAAGACGATAGCCTTTGGACTCATCGCTGTAGCCAATAAATATGAGTTTTTCACCTTTTGTGTCGAGCTTGTCTCGATTTGGAGCTGAGATATGTGAATACGCAATGCTACCAAAAATCTTCAAATGATCAACCACGGGTTTCCTCTTGTGCCAAGCTTCGAAAGGCGTTTTGTTCCGTACAGCTTTCGTCGGACACCTGTTCAAAATATAAATAGAAGTATGAACAGCCTCAGCCCAGAAGTTTTTTGGTAATCCTTTGCCGATCATCATGCTCCTTGACATTTCCGCGATTGTGCGATTTTTTCTTTCGGCGACTCCGTTCTGTTGAGGACTTCTTCGAACCGTGAGTTGCCTCTGAATACCATTTTCCTTACAATATTCCATGAACGGATGATATATAAATTCTCCTCCTCGATCCGTTCTGAGTGTCTGAATTTTATAATGACTCTGTTTCTCGACAAGAGCCTTAAACTTCAGAAAAGTAGCAAACGCTTCGGATTTTTCATTTAGAAAATAAACCCACATCATCCTTGTAAAATCGTCAACAAACAGAATGAAGTATTTTTTGTTACCGAGAGAAGGAGTTCTCGTTGGTCCCCAGATATCCGCATGAACAAGTTCCAGCGGTTCCCTCGCTCGCCAAGTTGTTTTTGGGAATGGAAGTCGGTGCATTTTGCCATATACACAACCTTCACATATTTCTGTTTGTTGATCAATATTTGGTAGACCTATCACCATGTTCTTTTGCTTGAGCAGCTTTAGCCCCTTGCCGTTGAGATGTCCGTATCTTAAATGCCAAAGTTGAGATTGCTCTAAATTTTCTCCCTTGAACGCCACTTTCTCTTGAAGAGGGATGATCATTGGAAACACCTTGTTTGGACTCATAGGAACATAAGCAATAGTATTATTGCTTTTCTTATCAAAAATTCTGCATTTTCCATCGTCAAAAAATACCGAATATCCTTTCTCCAATAATTGTCCAACGCTAAGAAGATTACTCGTAAGATTAGGCACATAAAGAACTCCTTGAATGAGTTTTTTGTTACCTTCTTTAGTTTGAACTGCAATAGTTCCCTTTCCTTCAGCCTTGTGTAGCTTACCATCCCCGAGTTTCACCTCCGACGAAAAATTTTGATCAAGCTCAACGAACAACGTTCTTTCTCCGGTCATATGGCTACTACACCCGCTGTCCAAATACCACATACATGATGGTTGATGTTGATCAGTCATGCAAGAAAATAATTGCTCCCCGGCTTCTTTGATGAAATTTGCTTCATTTTTCTCCGACTTTTGTTGATACCAACAATCTCTTTGAGAATGGTTGGCGTTTTGGCACTTCTTGCACTTGAATCGACAATCTTTTGTATCGTGATTTGTTTTCTTGCAAATTCGGCAGCCGGCTTGTTGATTTGAGTTTCCACCATTAGGCCTAAATTGACTCGGATGGCCTCGTCCTCGTCCTCTCGTATGATTTGAACCGCCTCTTCCCTTATAATGCCATGAAGTATTTTTGGTTCCTTGCATGTTCATCTTGGAGTCAAATGCTTGCTCCATGGATTGATTTGAGGATTTGTTGAGGCGCTCTTCATGAACTTGTAAAGAGCTTGTTAGTTCACGAAAAGTGAACTTGGTCAAGTCCTTCGACTCTTCGATCGCGGCGACGATATAGTCGTATTTAGAGGGAAGACTCCTTAGAACTTTTTGGACAATTTTCTTCTCTTCAATAGTATCTCCAAGGCTCCTGATTTGATTGACGATCTCAGCAACTCGAGTGAGATAGACTTGCATGGCTTCGTTATCTTTCTTCGCCAAGTTATCGAATTCTCTCCAAAGATATTGGAGTTTGATTGACGTTACTTTTTCGTTTCCTTGAAAACCTTCCTTGAGAATATCCCATGCTTCTTTGGATTTTTTAATGCCATGAATTCTGGGATAGACGGTTTTGCTTATACCTTGTTGGATGAACCTTAGAGCGCTAGCATCCTTCTTCCGATTTTTGTTGTACTCCTTTTGTTGTACGTCTGTCCATTCTTCTTCATCAGATTCGTCTTTAACTTCTTGAGGTGGTGGCTCTGCATACGTTTCTTCAACAACCTCCCATAGATCTTGCGAGATAAATAACGTTTCCATTTGACTACACCAATAGTCGAAATTTTCTCCGTCAAAGATCGGAACTTGATTCGGAGTGTAAGAGAACATGGTCGTAACTTGATTTGCCATCTCGAGAGTATGAGTGCAATATTTGTTTGTAGTGTGTGAGAGAATTTTTTTTTTTAAGGATGATGCGTGCTTGAGAGGTGATATAAGGTGATTGCTTGGGGCAACTCACGTGATAGTATGTGAGAGCTATAAGTGGTTGACAATTATGTGGATATGTGTGTGGGGTGAACGAAATTGGCCTTCAAAATTTTTTTTTGTTCTTCCAAAGCTCTGATACCATAAACTTGTTGGAGCTAAAAGAGAGAAATTGGAGATTTGCAATGCTACGGCACTTGCTTGAATGTTTTGTATTACTTACTAATTGATATCAATAATACAAACCATGCATACATATATATAGCTACTAATTAGACAATAAGCTGAAATATTTGAAAACAATAAAGCATGTTAGGTAGCTTATTGTTTTCTTGTCTAGTTGTCTAGATTATTTTGTCTAATACTTTGTCTTGATAATGTTTGTCTAATGTCTTGTTCACATGAGGTATGAGTTGCAAATTATGACTTTTAACAGTTAATTCGCACATAGATTTATGGGAGAAGTGAATTTTATATATTTCTGTATATATGTAATGTATAGCTGACCACTCCATTGAGGGCCTCAATAGCAGCTTCCATTTCTTGTCTAGTTTCATACGATACGAATCCATATCCACGCGATTTTCCAGTTTCGCCATCGTAGAGAACCCTCGCGCCGACCACTTTACCATAGCCTTGAAAAGCACTCGTTAAGATCTCAGAAGTCACTGACCAAGATAGGTTTCCTACGAAGAGTTTGTTCTCAGTTTCTGGGTAAAGTGGGAGCTTAGGTTTAGGCCTGTCTGAGAAGTTCACCCTCAGTGTTCTGCCGCCGTACCGCCGTATTCCTGCAAAACGATGTCTTCTTCAGTCATGGGCTCAATATGGTAGTTTAATTACTGTAATAACGATCGGTTTAAGAGAATTTCGTTTTTTCTTCTTACAATTCCGTCAAGATTTTCGATGACTGCGTTGCATTCCTCGATGGTGCTCATGGTCACGAATGCGAATCCTCTGCTCTTCCCAGTGTCTCTATCGTAAAGAACCTGGAATTTTTTAACATGAGACTCATAATCATGGACTAATATATATAGATTAGTTATTCATAGTTGAGTTTATTTCTCACAAAATTTCAGACATAATACCTCAATAAGCTCTGGGCTAGCGTATTCTTGGATAATCCCAGCGAGCTGAGCACTGTCGCAGTGGTAAGGCAAGTTCCCAATGTAAAGCTTAGTGTTGACGGCGACTCCTCCGTCGCCCTCACCACCGCCGTCCGCCTCCTCCTCCGACGCCGGAGAAGCGACCTCCGCCGCCTCTTCCTGAGCCACTGCAGCCGCCAAGCGGGACGGCCTCCACCATCTGCTGCAGACTCCTCCGCCGCCAATCGAGCTCGGCTCCATTCCGAAACTGTGGGCGGCGGCTAAAGAGGCGGCGACGTGCCTCGGAGGAGCTCTTGCGCCGCCTCCGGCGGCCGATGCGACCTTGACGAAACTGCGGCGGTGGTGGTGATCCGGAGACCCGCCGTTGTCGGTGGTGATGCGTTTCGGGCCCTGCATGCAGAATGATGAGGCTACCGCCGCCGCCGTCGTCGCCATCGCCGGAGGAGTTGAACTTCGACGGTGTCGATTCGAGGATGGCGTTTAACGCTTGTGGTGGTCAGATGCAGATCGGAAAGAAAAAAAGGGTAATGAATATAGTTTGCAGTGATGCTGATGTGGACAGATTTTCATCCAATGAGAATTCACTGTAAGAATTTCCTGTAAGATAAGGTTCCATTCCACCCCTTCAATGGATTAGAGTTTGTTGGTGTGTTCTAAGCCACAAAGAATTCTCCTTGCATCAATAATATAATTGTTTGTCCAAGTTTCTTCGTATACAATGTGACTATGATCACCTTGTTATGAAATTTTTTTATGATATATTAAGATTATTTTATTATATTATGATTATTTTAAGTGACATCTATAGAAAAATACCAAATTGAATAAAAATATACAAATCAGTACGTATGTCAGAAATTTTTATAGATAGGTACCCGTTTTATTGTTTGTACCAATTTTCTCAGTCTTGACGTACCTTTTTATGTTTATATTGCGTACCATGTCACGCTTTTATACGGTACCCTATACGGTTTCTATATGGTGCCTTAATGTATTATATGACGTACCATTTTCTCAACGTATTACGTACTGCAATACGTTGATGTATGTTACCTAAATGTATTATATGGCGTATCTGCGGCGGATCAGGTACCTATGTGCAAAAAAATTATTCTAATAGGTACCTACATATAAAAGAATACTGACAGGGTACTGAATGACAAGTTTATGCAATGGGTATTTAGGTGTAAAGTCCTCTTATTTTGATAATACTATAGAGAGTTTAGAGGGAGATAATATAATCTCTATACTTTGGTGTATTTTACAATATAACTCAAATCAGCTACTAAAATCATAAACTAAAATACTCATCTATACAACTCATGAAAAAATACAATTTTTTTATACCCCCATCTTATCATAAATTCATGAGTCATTAATATTCCAAAGCATCCACGTTTAATCATCCAAATTTGTGATGAATCGTTGTTCATCACCATTATCAATGATTTATCACAATTATTCATTGATAATGATTCATCACAATTATTCATTAATGATTCACAATTTATTCACAAGACATCTCACCCTTTTCAACTAAATTTTTAGTTTGTTTGCCAAAATACTCCCCCCGTCCCGCTAATTTTATCACATTTTTCCATTCTGGGCGTCCCATTAACTTTATCACATTTCCTTTTTGGGTAAAAAATTATCACAAACAATCAATATAATAATATTAAATATTCTTAAAAGACGTGTCAAAATATACACTTTTTTCCTTTTCATTGTACTATATTATTATAATAATGCCATCTTAATATCCGTGCTCACCAAGAAATGTGTAAAAATCATGGGACGGAGGGAGTTCATCTTATGTCATAGTATGTCGCAATTTGGTGAGTGACAACTTTGCCTTTTCGTAGGTTGTAAGAGGCTCGAGCATTCCGAACTACCATTACAAAACATATGCCTGCCAGGGGTCATTTACAAACCTCATTGATGTCATCTTCAGAGCACCTTAAACATGAATTTAGAATCAGACAAAAGTACCCATGTTAATAATCTAATCATTTTCATTATCAAAGCTCATCTCTTAAGTGATGAAGGGAGGATCATCTTTTTCAAGTGCCCGCCCCTCGAACTAGGCTCGGCCTGCACTGCTGCTTTCGCCCTCGCTCGAACGTCCCTTTTGGGCTCCTCATCATTCGTCGCCACCTTTTTATTACGTAGTAATAATAATCTGTCAGTAGGCGCATGGCTTTCCCCGCCGGCGATTCGCTTTGGAGCAACTGCGCATTGAGCGTGTCTGTTGTTGCCCGGCTTTTCCTTTTGGGCAGACGATGATTGTTCCCTTTTCGGGTTCATTTTCGCCCAAATAACGTCATTGACTAAGCAAAAGAAAAAACAAAGAAGTTTTAAGGTCTGCGTATTTATTACATCGTAGAATGTCGTGCGATGTAATCAATACCTGGGCTTGATAGGACGGCGCGGGGACGCGGGGCTGATTTAGGTCTGTCGTTCTTTTGCTTCGGCGTTTCCTCCACTGCGTTATTGTTAGTTTTCCCATCTTATTGATTTCTTCTGTCTGTCTTTGGGTCGAAGAGGTACTTCGACTTGATTTTGAAAGAAACATATCGTTTGAAGTTCTTACCTTTGGGTAAAAGATAGCTGGGAGCTGGTGTTTTCGGGGCGTAAGCATAGGGAACCCTAACAACCGATTTCATGGGCTCATCTGTCGATCGAAAACGAGGACGATTATTCGACGGATAATAAAACGGCGAAAAGGGTTTTTTACTGCAGCTATATTGGCATTACATAATGAGAGGGTTCAATGTTGGGAAAGCCATTTCGAAAGATCAAACATTTCTGTATTTTTCTCTTAATCATTCTATTCCATTTTCAGTATACGCAGTAGCAATTTCAAGAAATTAAAGCTAAATCTACAGAAGATGCATAGAGAAAAGACATTGGCCAGGATAAAGTTGACCTCTGAAACAGGGCAAAAAATTAGAAGCAAGTCGTAAGTAGCTTATATACCTGAAGAAGAGAAACTATTCAGCGAAAGCCATTCAAAAGCCCTCAAAGACTCCAACGAATTCTTCTCGTAAGCGTATTGGTCATCTTCTTCTTTCTGGGCTTTCACCTTCACTTTAGGATACACTGATCCAAGACGAAAATCCCAAAAATAAAAATAAAAAATCTACATAAACGCAAACCCATCTCCCAAAACATAGAGAAACTCCATAAAAAACGATGGTTGAAGAAAAAGAAAACTCACTTGCGATTACCAGCTGAAAGATTTGAGGTCAGGAGAAATACAGATTGAAGACAACGTGCTCGTAAACAAATTAAAGAAAAAGAAAAAGGGCAGGTCTTAAAGGTGGTGATTGGATTGGCTCGACGTTTCAAGCTGAAAAAGGTCGATTCTTGGAACAAATACGTTATAAGGGGAAATGGCTGACTTTGTTCTTTTGTGTTTCCGTCGAAGGTTTGAAATAGCATCTCCTGCTGAATAGTGCGAATAGTAAGTCAAAATAAATACCCGACTGATGATATTCTTCCTACTTAATAATTAATATGAAATATAAGTTATACTACTCAGATATTTTTTTTAGGTGAATCTATATAAAAATACCCAATTGGATAAAATTTTGACACATAAGTACCCATGTAAAAAAAATTTACAGATACCCGATTTAATTTTTACCAGTTTCTTCGTACCTTCGTGTGTGTATATTGCGTACCATGACACGTTAATATATTGTACCTAAATATAGCATACGCCGTACCTACGACATACAACGATATACATGCGTGTACATAGGGCGCACCTAAATATAGCATATGTCGTATCATTTTCTGTTATGTAGGGTACCCCAATGTGTTTATATAGAGTACCAAAATGTGTTGTATGATGTACTTTCGGAAATCGGGTACCTATGTGCAAAAATTTCTTCTGTTAGGTACCTACATATAAAAAAATTCTGCCATGGTACTAAATTACAAGTTTATATCCAAATAGGTACTTATGTGTAAAAACCCATTTTTTATTGCATTATTGTTGTATTAGCGGGCAATTAAAAACCAATCTACGGAAAGAGGACAATTGCAGATTCAGCACTTTCAAGCCCATAATTTCGACTCTTTCTTGAAAAGGATTGCGCCACTGAATGAAATGACCACACAAGAAATCTCGTGGCTTTGCTTTGCTTTGCTTCAAAGAGACGCACTTCCTCTTTAGAGATTATTTCCTAAATCAATTCCATACAGATTTGCATCATTGCTAATATTCCAATAGTGGTCGGTTTCACATCTCAATTTGCATAAGAGGGTACGTCTTCGTAAATGTAACAACATCAACAGGAAAAGAAAATGGACTATAGACGAACACAAAAAAGAGTTTAAATAGCCAAACAAAGCCAAGCTTTTTCAATTAAATATGGCTTTTTCTTAATGTTATATGACTGTATTATGCGCGCAATGATGCAATAGACATGCTACAATGTGGAAGACTTTTTAACACATTCTAAAACACATATATTACCTACGGACATCTACACATAAATACCTAATCGAATAAATTTTTTACACATCTGTACCCATGTCAGAAAAATTTAAAGATAGGTACCCGATTTTATTTTTACCAATTTCTTTAATCATGCCTTACCTTCCCTTCCTATGTGTGGCGTAGCATAGCATGTTGATATAGGGTATCTAAATGTGTTCGTACGGCATATTTATGTTTTAAATAGGGCATACCTAAATGTGCTAATACGGCGTACCATGTATTATATAAGTGGTCGCGTCGTAAACGGTCAAAAATAAATTAATCACCTTATTCACTAAATATGAGTATAGCGAAAGTAGGGATCGTCTCCACAGGGAAAATGGTTGATTTATTTCTAATTTTAAATTCGATCAATAATAATAATAATATTAAGGATAATAATAAGGATAATAATGTTAATAATAAAACTAGTAATAATAATAATAAAGGTAATAAAAATAATATTAATAATAATAGTAGTGTAATAATAATAATATTTATAATAATAATAATATTAAGGGGGGTTTTGGTGATTTTTTTTTTAATGCAATAGTGAACAAAAAAAATGAAACTAACGGATAAAATAACAGTCGCTAAACATATTAACGAAAACGCAACTGAAATTTATTAACTCTAATGACATATGAAATAGACAGAAATAAACTTACGGCCGTATGAATTGCGACTTACTGTCTTCCTCGATATAAACTCAGATCGAATTGACGTTTTTTTCCACCGAGAATCAAAATATAACAGATATATTCGATGCTTCCCAAGTATGTGTTTAAGACTTGTCTCAAATGACTTATAATATAAAAGATAATGCCAAAGCCAAAACAACAACTATAAGAAAACAATACTGGACGACACCTCATTTGTCTCCACTAACCATGCTAGGGTGTATATATTTTTTTTCGGTCTTATCCCTCAAACTCAGTCGACACCTCTGTGTCACTCTCATAGAATAAAGACAAAAAAATGATAACAGCAAATGAAAGCATCACTGCCAAAATACTACTGCACTCTCGATGACTCAGTCTCTCTCGCTCAAACTCTCGGCTACGCTGTGAAATAAAAATATGAAGATGAGAACACTCCTCTCTGAATCACCTCAAGGTACGAAAACCTCTTTTAACTCAAGATAAACAACAAACTTAATATAATATATATGGAAATTGAAAGTGTTTGACAATTACTGAAATCGAAACAACAATGATGAAAATTGACAGAACATTATCTCGCTTTTAAACTCTCACTACTATGCTCTCCTTCAATTCTGTATGCTTCGAGGCCTTTAAATAGGCAAATAAATGGCATCTTAGCCATATCTACCAAGATGGACAGAAAATCTCAAAATCGCACTTGAGCTGTAATATTTGATCCTTGAAGCAGCTCCTCGTGATCTTGTGTGTGCTGAGATTGTTTTTTTCTTGCTCACTGACTGCCTCGAGCCACGCGCGTATGGACTGCTTGGATGTGATGTCTTTTAGTGCGTGTACTGACCTCTTGCTAAGTTATTGCAACTTCTTTTAATACAAGTCAAAACACCTCACGGGCCAATATATACCATATGGCCCAATTTCCACTTCCAGGGCTGCCCAATTGGTTGGGCTATTTGCTTGGGCTTCCTAGGTAATTACTTCGTTGCTCGAACTCGGTTTTCGGCGTTGTATTCTCCTCGAAATATCCACGTCCAAATATTATCGGATTTATCCGATTTGCTCCGACATCTGCAAGATACGAAACATAAATTAATTCTATGATATTTGAAGCATCTCGGATAAATACCGAGCAATATCATCCTTTTATGGGGTGTAAAATTAATGTAAATTATTGTCTTATCAATAAGGTACCCAAATGTGTTGACAAAGGGCACCCGAATGTATTATATGACGTACCTGCAGCGGATCGGTACCTATATGCAAAAAAATTATTCTGTAAGGTACCTTCATGTGTAAAGACAACCAACTAAATTCATGACAAAAATAGATTAAATAATGGAGATTATTAAAAATACGAATCATGATGCTGAAAACCCGAGCCTTTCTTCATTTTTCTTCGCCAGTCTTATGATATGATCAGCCCTTGTATCTGCTTCGAGTCTGCTCGTATAGATTTACAAAACTCAGTAATCACCTGCGAAAATATCAGTTTAAACGCAATGTATTATGTAGCTCAGAAATAATCTTATGAGCATCTTTCTTACATCTGTGAAATGGTTCAACTTCAAAGTTCAAGAATCTTATATGATGAAAAGCTTGCCCGTGAGTGTAGAGCGACGGCCTTTCCTTTCCCTAAGTTGGTCCAACTATGTTTCTCGTGAGGACGACGATGGATTGGAAGCAAAGAGGCCCTTTCCCCTTCATGCATATGTATTCTCAATACATGGAAGAAAGATGGTAATGTCTCTTACTACACTGCAAAACAAAACTTCGATAAAGATGAGTTCCCTCCCTATTAGACGTAGGTATTCATTTATCGATAAAAATGGTATTCATTATATAAAAACTCAAATTCCTTTCTTTGTCGTATAACAAAACAATCTCAACGTTTCGTGTACTGAGTAAAAACATGCAACAAGAAGAATTAACCACACTTTCATCCTTCCTACCTTAACTTGGCTACAACACAAAGGAGGACTATAAATTGAGAAGTTTGCCTCAACTGTGTAGTGAGATAGATATAGAAATCCGAATCAAAGATGAGTAGTAATAATACGTCCATTACTCCGATACTTTTGCTCGCTCGGCTTCTCCTCTGCCAAAGCCGAAAAGCTCAGAGCTCCTTCTTCCCCAAAACCAGGTAAATTATGACATGCTTCTGTTGGTGTTTGAGGTCGAAACGGAAGGTCATCGAACGGCTCCCAGAGACGGAGTACGGCGGCGAAGGCGACGGCGACGGAAATGATCCGGCGGTCTGCGCCGTGTGCCTCCAGGCATTCTCCGTCGGCCAGGCGTGCAAGTCGCTGCCGGCGTGCGGCCACGTGTTTCACAAGCCGTGCGTCGAGCGGTGGCTCGGCAAGAAGTTATCTTGTCCGACGTGTCGGGCGGCGGTTAGTTAGGGTTTATGCCGTGTTTGTTTCGTCGATCGTAGTGATTGAATTTATGTCATCTTCTTCAACCTTTAATCGCTTTTTGTATTTGCAGAGATATTATGTAATTGTGTTTGCATTGAAGATTTATCTTTTTTTTAAGTAATTTAAGTTTTTTTTTTTTCAAAATATTTATTATGGTAAGGAGGTTTGTCTAAAAAATATAACGATAATAGGCGAAAAGCCCCACCCGCGCAATTTACGTTGGGTTTCGCCCCAAAAATTTTCTCAGTCCTCAGTCCTCAAGCTCTCAGAGTCCGCGTAAAACAGAAGCTGAAATCGAATGGATTCAGATCAAGGAAAGCTATTTCTTGGTGGGATTTCATGGGAAACGGACGAAGAGAAGCTAAGAGACTACTTTGGTAACTACGGAGAAGTGTCGCAGGCTGTTGTTATGAGAGATAAATTGACGGGGAGGCCGAGAGGGTTTGGGTTTGTGGTTTTTGCAGATCCAAGCGTCGTCGATAGGGTTCTTGAGAGCGATAGGCATGTTATTGATGGACGCGCGGTATGGGAAACATACTTGTGTTTCTTGGATTGTTACATCGCTGTCTTTCTTTTGGTTTTGTTTTGTTCATTGGGATTTTTCTGCTTCTGCTGCTTGATTATGATAGAAAACGATAGGTGTCCTATTGATATTGATAAGATTTTTCGCCCTTTCCCTTATTTCCTTTTAGGGAAATATGAAATTAGGGATTTGGTTGCAACTTGCAAGGTGTTTTTAAGGAATTTGCTATGGTGTTTTTTCTGGTTCTAATTGAAGGCGCTTGCTTGCTTGCTGCTAAATCTTGCTTTAGGCGAAAATGTGCTGCTATCCATATTAGTTATTTTCTTCCAAGACGACATCAGTTTCCGGCACTGGTATTATCTGGCCTGGTCTCTGTGTTCAGTTGAGCATTTGGACGTAGATTATTTTATTGTTTGATTTGAGCGTTCCTTTGTTTTGGTGAAAATCTTGGATGTAGCTTGCACTGTTAGTGGCTCTTAGTTAAGAACTCTCACTGCTGAGTTTCATCCATGAGTGACTTCAGTGATAATAGGTTTCACTTCGCATCGTACGACATTGTTTCTTGCGTGACATTTTGTAACTTTCTGAAACAGGTCGAGGTAAAACGAGCTCTATCAAGAGAAGAACAAGGTTCAAAAGTCGGAAATTCGGGTGGTTCGGGAAACTATGGAGGTAGTGGCGGGAATACAAGGACCAAGAAGATTTTTGTTGGTGGTTTGCCGCCAACCCTGGATGAGGAAGGATTCAGGCAGTACTTTGAAGCCTACGGCACGGTAACTGATGTAGTGATAATGTATGACCAGCAGACCAATCGCCCTCGAGGATTTGGTTTTGTTTCGTTTGATGCAGAAGACGCAGTGGATAACGTCTTACACAAAACCTTTCATGATTTAAATGGCAAGCAAGTGGAAGTGAAGCGCGCCCTTCCAAAAGATGCCAACCCTGGTTCAAGTGGCCGGTCTGGCGGCGGGTATCAGGGATATGGTAATTTGAACTCTTATGAAGGTCGAATGGACTCTAACATAAGATACACTCCACCACAAAATGCTTCTAACTACCCACCTGGATATAACACTCCTGGTTATGGCCATAGTCCCAGTAACGGCCTGGAATATGGGTTTGGAAACTACGGCAGTGCGAGCTATGGTGGGCCCATCGCCGGAGGCTATGCAAGCCCTAATGCTGGTTTTGGTGGTCCACCCCCAAATGCCCTGAGGAGTTCTTGGGGTTCGCAAGCTCCCACTGGATATGGCTATGGCGGTGGTGGTAATGCTGGCCAAGGTTATGGTTACGGTGCCTATGGTGGAAGTGAAGGAGGTTACGGTGCTGTTGGTGGGCGTGTAGGAGGTGGTGGTGTCCCATCGGGAGATGGTGGTTATGGTGATGGAAGTGGTAATGCGGGATATGGAAACTCTAGTTGGCAATCACAAGGATCTGGGTATTATGGAGGTGGTGGTTATGGTGGGGTTCAAACTCGACCAGCTCCACAACGGTGATCTACTGATAGACTATTAAGCGGTTTTGTACCTTCATCAATGGATTTCAATTTTCAGGAGCGTTATGTGTCAATCAAGAATGTCAAGGTCTTCTGTGAATGTTGTCGTACTTGGTTGGTTTGCAGTAGTTGCTAATTTTATTCTGTAATATTTCTTTTGCCTAATCTAGAATAAGTCATCCTTGAAAGAGCAGATTATGTTGCTTTATGCAGCTTATATTGTTTGGAAGTTAGTGCTTAGTGTTTGAGATTTTCTAGCTTGCTTTAACCTTATGAGGGTTTATTATTTCTTGTGCAAAGAGGTCTTAGTTTTATGTGTTGCTGAAGGTTCTTTGTTTCTTGGTGCTTACAATTACAGCTTATAGGAATTTCCTAAATTGGCTGGACTAAGGTCTCGGCCATGAGCGATATGTAGATCGTACAAGTAGTTTAAACTTCTTTTCCGAGTGCGGTAAATCAGTCTCAGGTTAACTAGCTGCAAGTGATAAATAGAGATGTAGTAGTAGTAATAGTGGTTGATAGAGAATATTTATGGCAATGGCATAATCTTCGCCCTGCATCTGGCCTTGTGTTTTGTACAGGCATGGAGGTGCTTTAAAGGTCGGAAGTAATATCATCTCCTACCTGTAAACACGGGTATATTAGGAAGGTCTTGCTCGGTTCTTTGTGCTTGTGCTAAAGGTATGCGCTTTTGCATGAAGATCCAAGGCCAGTAAGTCTCATATGTTGGGTCTTTTCTCATGGTATGGATAATGCACATGTTTGCATCTTGTTTGTGTGCATATGATGCACAGTAGGACAAAAGTTGGTCCATTGATTGTTGGAAATATCTTGCGTCTATAACATCATCACCCTAGGGCATTTACGAACAATATAGCCTTTCCATTAACTCTGCCATTCCCTTGGTACTAATGTTGGAGCAAATGTATGAAGAATTCCCGTGTTAGATCGTCCTGCATGACATGTTATGAACACTATAAGATGCAGAAACGTTCCACCATTGTTAAGTGCTGGACGAATGCATTTGATCTAGTAACGTTAACGTACCTGATGATTGACTTTCTAATCTTCTAAGGGTATTTGCGTCAACTTCGCTGAATATGACAGATTGGACATGCTCGATCTTGCAAACATCTTCTCCTCCTTCACCGTCCACCATACGAACCCTGCGCTTGAATTCTTCTGACATATTAGCAATCACCAGCTCTTTCACCGAGAGTGCATACTGAATCCCTTGGGGAATCTCCATCAGCTTATCACACTCGTCGATCTTCAGACGACTAAGGCTAGCCAATGCTCCTTCTTCGATCGTCCATTGCTTTAAGTTGCTCAGGCCCTGAAGCTCCAAGTTCCTCAGCCTCGGAAACCCTTGCCTTGAACAACGAATCTCTTCCCCCTCGTAAGCGTTCTTGCGTAGCATAAGGGAGTACAGATTAGGGAGCTTCTCGAGGTTAGCCATGGGATCTTCTCTGAGCTTCGAGCTCCTCAGCGTCAGCTTATTGAGGCTGCCCGAAAATAAGGAATGTTCTGGAACCTTCCTTATCACGCCGATCAAGTCCAGCTTACGGACATGGATCAGCCCAACCAAGTGCTTCAGAACGATCAATTCTCTGTCAGATTGAAAATCGTGACGTATACGCAAGGAGGATTCTCTGATGTTAATGTGCTCGAGCCTCAGCCAGTTAATGAGGTTGGCCAAGTGCTCTGTTTCGAGGCTCGATATGGCAGATAGCTTCTGAAGCTTGGTTAGCTTACGTATGTCTCTGTAGTCAGACACGCGGGTATCGAAGTTTTTCAAGATTTCTAGCTCGCTCAAAGTGTCTAGCTGCAATCTCCCCGCACATCTGTGAGATGGAGGTAGGTACAAGTGCTTCAGATTGCTCAGCTTGTGTATTACGTCCGGAATCTTCATAGCAACGAGGAAAGGCACTCTAAGATCGAGCGTCTGAAGGTATCTCAAATTACCAATCGAAGACGGCAATTTATTCAGCTTAGAGTTTCTTAAACTCAAGTATTTGAGATGGATGAGGTCCCCTACGTTCTTCGACAACTGATCCCCAAAATCAAATCTTTCAAGGTCCAATACTCGTAGCAGCTTTGATTCTTCACAGAGTATGTCGAGCGTGGGCTGTAGATTTCTCCCATCGCCGAGCCTGGAGAAGAACATAGCTGATCTTATGCGGTCGAGCTTCTCATTAATGGGTGGGAAGTAAGTATCAAAATCATGGTCGACGGCAATGGAGAGCCTTCTTGCAATGTTTGAGGATACTGCCCTCGGTGATGGAGAAGGAGTCCCTATAAGTTCAGGTTCATATCGTGGCGGGATTTTCTTTAGGAAGCACTCCTCCTTTCCCTTTATGACACACAGCTCTCTCGCCACATCGGTCAGCCGACATGTCTTAAATCTCCCCGTGACATCATCTACTTGAACTTTGACCAAGAATCTCTGTGCCAGCTCGCCCAGGTACCTTTCACCTATGTCCATGATGGATTCATCTTCTTCATCGGCTTTTTGGATAGGCTGTTGTCCTGACGATGATGGTGATGATGACGACGTTGTCGCTGATGTTATAAAACCCTCAGCAGCCCATAGCTTGTATAGCTTCAGAGCGGGGATCTTAGTGTCCTCGGGAAAGTTTCCCAGGTGAAGAAAACACGGTTTGAGCTGATAAGGAAGGTCGTGGTAGCTCAGAGCCAACACATCGAATACTTTCCCACTCTCTCGAAAGTTCCTCGCCCTCCTTAGGTAAGAGTTGAGATTCTGATGCACAGTTCTCCATTCGCTTACTTTCGGCTTTGTCATGAGAAGCCCGCCGAGGACTATGATGGTCAATGGCAGCCCAGCGCACAGTGACAGCATGTCTTTTCCTAGTTTCTCCATATCTGCTTGGTCCCTCTGATCTGCACATCAGTACATCAGTTTGCTTTTGAGCATCATATTTGTATCTACTTAGAGATAGATGTCTGTTTTGATCTGAGGATTTACATATCGTCTCTTACCACGGATACTTCCTGAAGAACTCGACGCCCGAAGCTGATTGGTCATTTGTTCATCTTCCTCGTCGCTCAAGCACGATCGAAAGCTCCCCGTGGTTGATGACGTGTCATCATCGTCAAACACAGCGCTGTTATCCTCGCCCACACGGATTCCGCTTCCTTGCCTGCTCTCGAATGAGAGCCCTAAACACAGAGGAAACTTTTTTATAGGACAAGGAAAATGTCAGCGTCGAAGGTGGTAAGAGATTTAAAAGGCACCTGCAGTTCTCAGCCCTCGGGAAACTCTCTTCTTCAGAAGTTCCCAGCTCTCCACTTCGTTCAAAGGCCTCTGCTCATAGACATAGCAGGGATTGACCAGGTCTACGTACGTAGCTATCTCTCTATCGCGGGTGGTAATCAGCACCTTGCTGTTCGTCGCCGTGCTGCTGGGAAACGCGGGCCTGAGCGTATCCCACACTTCAGATTCGCAGACATCGTCCAAAACGATCAGACACCTCTTCCTTGTCTGAACATTGCGGAGCTCCTCGGCGAGACCGTCAAGGTTCATTTCTTGGACGCTCCTCCTCTTGGTAGGCTCGAGCCCATTGAGGATCTTCCTAAGCACATCCAATTGCTGCCATTCTTGGGACACAACGACCCACGCCAAGGCATCGAAGCAGCCCAAGGCCTCGACGCGCTCGTAAACCTTCTTGGCCAGCGAGGTTTTCCCTATGCCTACGGCGCCCGTAACAGACACAACTTGGTAGCTTCCGTCATCTGGCCCGACGAGCTTCCTCACAAGCCCATTTAGGTCATCTTCCAGCCCGACAAAATCCTCGTCGACATGGTAAGGATGTAATGACGCCGTCCTCCTTGGGTTCGAACAATCCTCGGGCCCTTTCTGACGAGGCTTGATGTGTCGAACCCTCAAGTCAGATTGAAGGGCCGATATCTTGGAGTCTATGCCTTGGATCTTGTGGTCTATATTCTGAGAGGTTCGGCCGTGGCTGTATTTTCTCCAGAGACTGCCGTCTTTTTTAGAGGAGATGGCGACGATGAGAAGGTCTTCGATGTCGTAGGCCACTTCTCTGGCCTCGTATATCCAACTTCGAATGCCTTCGTCGATTTCTTGCCTTGTATCTGCGATCTCTAACACGGATTGGATCTGCCTTAGCTTCGCTTGGATGGGAAGAAGTCGGATTTTGAGGTCGGGGAAGTGTGAGATTAGTTCGTCGAGGCAGCATATGACGCTGCTCACGGCATATTCGGCCATGGATCGGTATGTTTTCTGCTTGGAATTTGAGAATTTTTATAGCTGCTTTTAACAAAGTCTTCATTCAAGGTGCGTGTCTGTGAGAGAGAGAGAGAGAGAGAGAGAGAGAGAGAGAGAGAGAGCATATTGTAAGGGGAGACTTGGGAGCAGCTGAGTTGACTTGGAAAACAGGCACTATTTTCTTGTTGTTGTCTTTGCAAAGAGAAGCGATATAGCGCGTGGAGTTGTGGCTTTCATCTACAGTCATGAATTGTGTTCAGTTCTTTTATTCGACGTTTAGAACGTTGAATTAACTTGTGGATGTTCGCAAGGTTTGTGAGGTGTAGGCTTGACGTCACTGTAAGATGCAATAATGATAAGTTAGGAAATCACGTTAATTTCATACCAGATAGAGCATTTTATCAGTCATTAATTATTGAAATTTCATTGAATATTCTAAGTTTACGGGTACATTTTATATTCGGCATTAATTCAATTATAACCACAAAATATGCGATTATTTTTCTATCATATACCCCTAATGCCTATGATTTATTTTAATATATTAAAGATTAATGCTCTTGGTTGGATTCAAGTGGTTACAGTGGCTTGGAAGACTATACTCATGATCCACGTGGAGTAAGCATGGTCAAAAGGGAGAAAAGATATCAAGATATCATATTCAAATATGGAAATAATTCTCATGCAAATCATAACGGGAAAGCCTATTAGTGATGGAAGGTTCTTGAAGCTGGACTTATAAATGGCAACGAAAAATCTTGCTGACCAAGCTAGACGATATTATTGGGAGCCAAGATTCAAGGATAGAAAGTCAAATATATTGAAGATTCGAATATTATAAAAGAGGAGACTCAGTTGCTCAAGTCGGCTGATTTTTCTATTCTATATAAACTAGACCTAAAGCAGCGAATAAAAGGAGACCTGCGACGGAAATAAAAAGAACTGATCGACGACTGAAAATAAGGAGGCGACGACAGCTAAGAGCGAGACAAGTCGAGCACCGAACAAGGGCGAATTTCTTACCTTTTAATATTTCGTTTTCGACAATGTTTTCTCTCGATTCATTGTCGTTTTCGTATAATATGCTAGCTTAATTTCTTTTGTGATTAAGGCCGTGTGAGGCCGGATTATGACTACGTATTAATGCAATTATTATTATATTTAATCATATGAGTTAAGTTATGTATTCTTTGTTTGTGCTTCATATGCGTACGTGTGATTGGCCTCCATGCGTATGATTATTGATTGGTTTATGAGACGGACTAAGTGATTAGACCGATTAGAACAAAACACTGAATACCACTACGTAAAACTGACCAGAGATGGAATTCGGTTTCGTATGTGTGGTTTCCGATAATTTAGGCGTCGAAAGCGTCTAAACTCGGGGAATTTCATAAAGATCAAATGCATGTATAGGAACTACAGTCATATAGCCATATAGTTGATTGGTTCTCTATTTACGTATGGTTGCTATTGCGGGACAAACGAGTAGCACGTATGTTAGGAAGTTCTACCTTGACTATGATTCATATTGATTAGATAGATTAGATTGCATGAGGACGTAGGAATAATTCGTGTCGAGCATGCGTCTTAATCACGTCGTCGTCTGCTGTTCTATTCTCACCCATTTTATTTGAGTTTATTTTATTATTTGTGTTTTTATCTCTTTTATCAAATAATCAGAACTATAAAAATTCCGTTAGTCTAAATTTTAATTAGGAACATTTTCTTAGAATTAATCGAGCTGTCTTCGTGGATCGATACTCGGACTTCGTCCGTTTTACTACTTGCACGGCCTAGTACACTTGTTAGTATTTCAGCGTGTCAAATAACGTCGTATTGTTGGTAGAATAGTTTTACAGGCTTGAATGAAACTTCCTTTGCATTTTCTTGAAAACAAAGATCCTTGAAATTTGTTATGTAAATATATAAATCTTCGAGAATTTACTGTTGGTGAGTGCATTGAGAAAGGGTGTTTTGTCCTTGGCTGGTGTCACAAGGTTTGATGATCGAACTATTAGTGTTATATTAATATTAATAATGGTGGTTTGAGAGTTGTATAACGACCGTCAGGAGAATATATTCTTATTCGGACTTGCTTCTGATAAATATTACTTTTTTCTGCCAATTTTTTAAAGCATTGAACTATGTAGTTTCGACCAAGGTTCTGAAACCGGGTTTACGAACCGGACCGGAAAATTTAGTGGTTTAAGGTTTAGTGGTTTAACCGGAATAAAACCGGGACAAAACCGGTGTAAACCGGTGTATTTAAAAATTTAAAAATATATTAAAATAAGTACAATAATTATTTTTATTTTTCATTAGGGAATATTGCTATCATACATAGCTGAATATGATGTTATACACCTTTTAAAAAAATATTTTATTAACCTTAAATTTATTTTTTTTATCAAAATTAACTTTAATATAATAAACAATTAAAAATAATATCAAAAGTTATGCTAATTTATAAAAAAAATCAACATTTGGGCCGAGAATCAGTCGGCCCATTAGCTTACTTCTTATGGATTAAGCTTTTCATAGTTTTTCTTTTTTTTTTTAAATAAACAGCTGGACAGGACCGGGCCCGAACCGTATTTTGGGCCGGTCCGCGGTTTTCCGGCCCAAACCGTCCGGCCCGATCCGGTCATTAAAACCCTGGTTTCGACTAGTGACCAAGAATATCTCGTCAAGTTTCGATCTTATGCTGAGTCATGTTGATGGTCTTATGTTAGGCCATCTCCAACCGACAAACCAATTCTCAAACCAAAAATACAGTAAATGTCACATCAAACAGTAATTCTTCTCCAACCATTAAACTCATTTCAAACTCAAAAGAATATTCTCATAATATTCTTTTTCACGCCAAATTTTACAACTTTTCAGTATTACCCACGCATTTTACAACTTTACAAATTAGACAACAACTACGCCAAAAAAATTAAACAAGGATATTATTTTAAATTCAATTATTATTAGTACGATAATATTATATTTATTGTACAATAATATTATTTAAATTCAGTGATGTTACAATAATGTTATGTTAAATTCAATAATGAAAATAAATGAGAAAACATTTAATAAAATAACTTTTGAAATAATATTAGTACAACTGAAAGATACATTTTAATTAGGAATTGGTGTGTTCCTCCCATATTAGTACAATAATGTTATGTTAAATTCAATAACTTTTGTTTCAAGGTGTTAGCTCGTTATAATTGTGTATACGTGAATAGTATGATGGTTATTACGGGGGTTGTGTAATTAAAGATGCATGTTCTTTGTCTGGTTATTACGTCAAGCAACAGCAAAATAAATAGTTGAATAACTGTTTAGTTAAATAAATATATTATAAATAGTAAATGTTAATTTATAGCTTAAAGAGGGGTTGGTTTGTAAGACTTCAAAAGTTGCAAGTAATGAACAGTGCCGACTCAAATATTGGTATAGAGGTGAGAGAAAATTGGTTGAACTCATTTTAGGTACAGTTTTAAGCATCCATTGGACCACTTTCTCTATTTTTGGTTGTAAAATAAGTATTGGGTGGAGATACTCTTAGCAAAAAAAATAACAATTGATGTTTTAATTAAGAAAAAGAATACAGTCCACATATTATCCCAGAAAAAGAGCAGCGCTCAGCCCTACGGCTGAAGTGTGAACTCATTAAACATCAAGGGCCAAATATTAAATAAATAAACAAGGAGGGAAGGGAAACAAATTAAACAACCGTTCATTGTTATTATCCACACTCCATCGGAGAAGAGAAAAAAGATTCAGCTACGCAGAAATGTTGACGATCACATTAGCTTCAGGGCCATTAATGGCCGGCGTGGCAATAGCAAATTCCAAAAGCATGAGCAGCCTCTCGGTCAACGCTTCAGCTTCTTGTTCGGACATTGGTTTCCTCGCTTCGAAACTGAGTGGCATCAAATTGTCAGTTCCCCACTTCGAGAAAACTATGATTCTTCCCATCTCTACTCCTCTCAGGCCTTCGTTTCGGCCCCTAGCGAGTAAATTTCTTGCACCCCTTTTCTTATTCTTGTTGTGCTAGCGTGTTTTTTCTGTTAAAAATTCAAGCGTCGATTTGAGGTCTTTAGTAGGATTGTGAAGTTCCCCTTTTTTGTGTGTTGATTGCTGAGCTTGTCCCTTTAATGGGCATTCTAAGTTTGCTTAAGCTACTGATTTAAGATGAGATTTCAGTCGGCTTGTGTCTATTTAATACTAGTTAAACCTTTTCTCTTCTATGGGCATTTAGCTTAGCTTGAGACTTGAGCTATAGATTTAGATGAAACATAGAAGTAGCTTAACCTCTTTTCTTGATATGAAAAATCACAGAAACACGTGTGAGCAAGGCTAAAGTTAACATAAGTTCGCTGAATCTTGAGAAAAGCTTCCATGTTTTTGGAAAATTCAGGCAGAGTATGCCCATTCACTGGTAAGAAACCGAACAAGGCGAACAGAGTTTCACACTCGAACCACAAGACGATTAGGAGGCAGTATGTCAACCTTCAGTACAAGAGGATATGGTGGGAAGCTGGGAAACGTTTTGTGAAGCTACGCCTCTCAACTAAGGCCATAAAGACCATAGAGAAGAATGGGCTCGACGCAGTTGCTAAGGAGGCTGGAATCGATCTTACCAAAAAGTGAAGTAATGAAGAAAGGTGATTGTCATTCCCCTGTTTCTGTTCTCTTTGTTGTTTCTCTATCTTGGACTGCAGTTCATGTTCGACTGACGCAAATTCATAGCAGTTATGATATAAGTTCTTGCAAAAGGCTTTCCCCTGCTTTCAGAAACACAGTATTTCTTGATTCACATGCTACTGCTAAGGTCCAAGGAAACACACAAGAAATTTGCCACAACTTACTCTAAAACAAAAAGCAAGAGAAAAATCTCAGCTATAAAAGATTTCACCTTTGAGCTGATTTCTAGCGCTTAATGTCTATTTTGCGGGATTTACGCGATTTCTTTTGTAAAACGTTGGGTGGGTCTCTCTTTCTGCTGTTATTACTGTCACCACTGTTGTTGTTTGCTCCTCCTCCGTTGCCCAGCTGAGATTGCAGCAGTGTGTCCTTAACAAAAAGCTTCAGCTTCCACAGTGTGGACTCACTCTGCCCAAAACATGATGGATACATATTATTACAGTTGAGGGGCAGTGAAAAAGTTGGACTAATATCTATCACCAAAATCTAAAAATGGCGAAAAATAGAAGCAAAGATTACCAGGCTGTCGATGTCGATTTCCAATGTCTCCCCAGCTGATTCGAAATCAGGTTCATCTTCGGCGATGATTTCTAGAGCCCGGCTAATATTTTCTGGAGAAAACTGTGTTATCGCCCGCCCCATTCTTTTCTTCTCTTCTGTCGTGATCTTTCTGAAACAGTTTAAATGAACGACATATAAAAAGAATACACAAGAAAAAGCTTACAGATGAGTCTTGGGAGCATGAACATGGCAGTTGCACAAGCAAAACGAAATCAGCTGCATTATTTCTCAGCATAATCGATGAAATTACGGGACGAATAGTTCTTGCAAGTCATATGAGATGAATTAGAATTACTTGGCGAGTATACTGAACTGATGCAGAACTAATTAACCAAACCTGCATTTCTGAAGCACCCTTTGTTTGAGTTCTTCCAAATGCATGTCGACATCATTCAGCTGAGGGAAAAAAGAAGATAGAGGCATTATTTATGGCGATGCACATAGCTACGTTAGGAATTAGGAAACAACAGGGAAAGCAACTATAACAAGTGAAGTGCCAAATTTCGATTTTTCGTTAATTTGTAAGGGAACGAATGTACTTAGGGACTCGCTCACCTCGCTATTTATATCTCTAGCCATTTTGGCATGGGCTGCCTCTTGAGCAAACTGGATATCTTTCTCCATGTCAGCTTCTTCTTCTCTTCTTCGTTTATCCTTTGAAGTAAAATAAAAGAGTCAAACAAACACATAACGAAAATGCCTAGCAAACCATTGATGCATTGTTATATATAATATGATAGTTTAACGCTGATGTGGACTAAGTAAGACCTCTAAATCAACTTTTGGCAGAAGTTGCAGCCATTTGGTCTCGAACTTATCCATTAGCGTCTTGGCCATGACGTGGACATCAACTTTCTCATCGTTATATTTCATCGCGTTCTTAAAGATCAGCCTCACGTCGACATATATTTCTCGGACGCTTTTATAACCAGAACCATCTTTGGTATCCATTTTTCTCTTAACCGTACTGAAGTCCATAGGCTTCTTAATGATCTAAATTGGGAAGACAAACATAGAAAGCGGTAAGAAAAAGCAACATTGTCATGAAAGAATTAAAAATCATCATGAACATCTCCTTTCAAACATTTCTATAAAGGTTGTAAAGATAATTTAACCTTGTGGTAGTCATCCAAACCCAAGCCTACCACATCGACTGGATGCATAAATGGTCCAGCCCACTTGTGTTCCATAAGCTGACAAATTAAAGATTATAAATAAAAAAGCATCAATTGAGCAAGTTATGAGACAATATACTATTACTCCGACTAAAGTTTGCTAAAATAGGTTGTGTTATACAATCTCGAAACATGCACCATTTGTGTCAACTGCCTCATACCTGATCCAATATTGTTCTAAACTCGTTCATCAATTCTTGCATTCTCTTACCAGCAGCTGCTTCCCTCTGAGCTGCTACTTGTTGTCTCTTCTTAAAGTTTGCAATAAACTTTTCCCTGTCTTCGTTCCTCCCACTGGGCCCAACTTTTCGAGTTGAACTTGCATAGAAATGTTCGACCTCCTTCAGCTTTTCCTCAAGCTGCAAACGTGATGGACATTCTCTCTTTATTGGTTCGGCAGTAGAACCACCATCATATAGATAACCAACAGTAATCAAATGATAAAAAGCCATATACAGAACATATTATTACCTGATTAACTTGCAAGGAAATGTCATCCACACATTGATTCAAGCCATCCAATTCTGATTCCTGTGATGTTTCGATAACGGGCTCACTCTTTATCTCCATCATCTGCTAAATCATCATTTAACACAGATGGATAATGATGAATTATCTTAGCATTTCACGAAGAAAAAAGAAAACTAGCATGCCCCTTTGTTACTCTGATAGCAATTAATCATTAGCATACTACTATTGCTAGCAACAGAACACTGATGAACAGTACAAATGGAAATTTTTTTCAGTCGGTTCAAGATTTCATTTCTGGGTCTTCAATTATCAAAGTTTCTACAACCAGCAAGCAGTCCCAATTTTAAAGATATTAAAAACACTCGGCATAATCGTACGTAAAGATAAACGATGAACTAAAAGCTGGGAGCTTTTTCCCCAAATACAGAATAGAACAAACATCAAGGGATTAATCTTCAATAGTAACGACGATAGAGCTCATAAAAATTCGAAAAAATACGGTTTATCAGCAAAACCCATGAACCACAAAAAACTTTCAGCACGAAACACAATTAATTAGCAGAATATCCAATTACCCAGTGAAAGTATTAGACGACGATATATAGCTACTCTTATGACCTGGTTTCTGAGTTTCTTCAGGCAAAAGATTGTCGTGATTTTTTTTTTTTTTACAGTTGACGTTTTCCTTTGCCAGAGAGTCGCTGATAGGTTTTTGTTTGCTTTAGTGACGCCTTCTAATCGCAGCGATTTAATAATTCTAAGTCAAGAAAATATAAATAAAATCCATTCGCGGAGGTAACACTACACATAAATATCTACTTAACTAAAATTTTCACAGGTAGGTAGTTAGAAATTTTTACAGATAGGTACCCGATTTAATGTTTACCAATTTCTTCATACGCCGTACCTTCCTATATGTATGGCGTACCATAACACGTTGTATATGATAAATGTGTTTGCACGGCGTACCTTACGTGTTAAAGATGGCGTACCTAAATGTGCTAATACGACGTACCATTTTCTCAACGTATGACGTACCACGATACGTTGATATAAGGTACCTAAATATGTTGTATGGCGTACCTGCGGCAGATCGGTTACCTATCTGCAAAAACATTATTCTACTAGGTACCTACATATAAAAAAATTTGACAGAGTACTAAGTTACAAGTTTTTTCCAAATGGATAATTATGTGTAAAGACCATGCTCAGCGGAAATTGATTCCGTTAAATTTTTTATTAATAGACTAATTTATGATTTATGATTACATAAGATTTCCCACATGCACAGTGACGGACGCAGGATCTTATGGTCAGGGGGGCTCAAAAACTATTTTTTCTATACATGCTAGAGAAGAGTTAAAACATCATATAGATAATATGCAATGCATTCCAAAACCAATGTTAGAATAAGACTTAATACATTATAGTGTATAAAAAAATATTTTAGTTTGGAAAATCTAACACGGCGGTAACGGGCGATTACGTGGCAATTGAACTCTACGTTTCGCCATCCGCTGAAATTCTTGCAATATAACTGCAGTATCAAGCTTCACGAATATTTCTTTCTCAATGTAGCACATCAAACAGTCTTGAAGAAACTCATCTCCCTTTGGTGTTCTAACAACCCATTTATCCATATTAAAAGCCCCAATATTGGCTATTCCTTCCTGTAGATATACAACGAATAAAAGCTCAATTGTAACGAACGATCAATAATTTTTTTTCAGAAAGTGAGAAATAGAGAAAGCTTGATTACCTGATTTCAAAAGAACAACAATCGACAGTGAGTGGTAGACGTGGGCTTTGGGCCGGTTCGGCCCGGAACCGGCCCAAAACCGGCCCGCTAAACCGGCCCAAACCCGGAACCGGTTGAACCGGTTCTGGACCCGGTAACCGGCCCATTTAAATTGGGCTGGGCCGGTTAGCGGGCCTCGGAACCGTGGATTACCGGTTCCGGTTACCGGATCCGGTTCCACGGTTCCGGTTCCGGTTCCGAACCGGAACCGGAACCGGCCCAACGGCTATATAGCCGTTGGGCCAACGGGCTTCTGCTTTTTATTTTTTTTTTTTTATTTTTTTACACTGTAAAATTACAGTTTTGACCCAAACCAAAAATCTATAAATACCACCTCATTTTAACCATTTTAACTCACAATTACATCCAAATCTCTTCCAAACTCTCTCCAAAAAGCTCTCAAAAAAATCATCCTATTAATATTTAATATTATTAACACTAATAACTATTTTATTTACACTAACTCCACTACTACACTACACACACTCACTTTTATTACAAATAATCAAATTATTATTTTATACTAATGGCTTCGTCGTCGAGAAATCCTAACCCTCGTGACGAAGATGTTTATATGGTTTTAGGTCACGCCGACACATTTCGGGGAACTGGCGACACCGACGAGGACACCGATGTACCGCAAACGGAACAGACGAGAGCGACCGACGAAGGACCGAGCCAAGCTTCTACGGCGACGACAAGGAGGAAGCAACAACCGCGTGGTCGGCGGTCTAAGGTATGGAATTTTTTCGATTTAGAAATGGATAAAAATAAGTCCGATGTAGGTACCGCGTTTTGCAAAATGTGCCGCCACCCCTACACGATTAAGACCGGACCGAATCAAGGTGGGACGGGCTCGTTGAAAAAACACCTCCAGAGGACGCACAACTTCGGGGACGATCTAGAGCCGGTAGGAAACGAACCCCGACAACAACAAATAAACGTAAGTACGGGTAAGAATTTTGTTATTACTAGGGAAATTTCTAAAAAAGCATTAGTTAAATTCGTAGTTATGTGTGAAGAACCCTTTTGCATTGCGGAAAGTGAAGGGTTTATCGAATTTACGAGTACGATACAACCCGGATTCCATAACGTGACCCGTAAAACCCTTAGGAAATATGTGTTAGAAACTTTTAAGGAATATCAAGCTAGCTTAATTAGTCATTTAGCCAACATTACGTGTAGGATTAGTTTGACTACCGATATTTGGACTAATATTACGTCGCAATCTTATTTAGTCGTCACCGCCCATTGGATAGATGAAACATGGACCATGCAAAAACGTATTCTTTCCCTAGATCCCCTAGATTCGCAACATAATGCCACTACGATATCGAACTATGTGTTGAATGTCGTTAATAAATATTGTATTCAAGATAAAATTATGTCTATCACCTTAGATAATGCTAGCGCGAACAACGTAGCGATAGGGATCCTTCGTAGGCAACTTAGGTTACCCTTAGACGGCAAATTATGTCTATCACCTTAGATAATGCTAGCGCGAACTTTTTTCTTTTTATGCAGCTGAGCAGGGACATAGTGTGGAGCAGCCCGTACCAGCGAGCGAAGCCGGTTCGTCGGAAGGAGGCGGCGGCGCATTGGGACTACTACGAAGATTGAAGGCACAAAAGACGAAGACCAAAACGCGTGCGTCGGGGTCGAACACGAACGAGATCCAGCTCTACCTGAGCCACAACTTCCAGACTCCTGACGACTTCGACGTATTGGCCTGGTGGAAGTCGAACGCGACGCTATATCCGACCCTCTCCGCCGTCGCTCGAGACGTTTTAGCCGTGCAAGCGTCTAGCGTCGCCTCCGAGTCCGCATTCTCTACCTCCGGGCGAATTATCGGCGACAGACGCGCGAGCCTTAACCCGACATCCCTCGCAATGTTAACATTGTTGAAGGATTGGTATTTGGCCGAATCGAAGAACCGACGGGAGAACGCCATCGACGAGTTCCGTTCTTCCAGTTCGGACGAAGACGAAGAGGCCTCTAACATAGTTTTAATTAATAGTCAAGTCGAATAAATTGTATTTTTTATTTCGAACATTTTTTCCTTTTTTGTATTTTGTACTTGTAAGTTTTAAATTTATTTTTCTTTCTTTTATGTTTTTATTTGTATTTTTAGGTAGTTTTTTTTTATTTTTTTGTACTTTTCTTATCTTTTTTTTTGTTTTTTTGGAATAAAATTTTTGGATATTTTCTAAAGAATTTTTCCATAGCAAAAAAAAAAAAAAAAAAAAAAAAAAATATTTAACGGGCCGGTTCCGGTTCTGGACCCGGAACCGGCCCAATAGTGGCCCGTGGGTTCTTAGAATGGTTCTGGTCCGGTCCCTGGAAAATGGTTCCGGAACCGGAACCGGGACCGGAACCGGAACAGTGCCGGAACCGGTTGAACCGGAACCGGTAGAACCGGAACCGGTGGAACCGGCCCGGAACCGGCCCAATCCGGCCCATTACCCACCACTAGTGAGTGGGTCTTCGAAGGAAAAAAAGTAGCGTGAGTCTCAATGAGTGGAGTTCTAATTGATTTAATTCTTCATTAAATATTAGTGGGCTTCATTTAGTATTATATTTTTGGACCGAATGAGATGTTTTATTAAAATAGCCCGTGAGGCCGTCTTCCTCAGCTCAATAGACGACTTGCAGGAATCCCCAATTCTTCCATGGTCACCGCAAGCTTGGGGGGGCAGATCGAAACCTACTATGGAAAATCCGGCAGCTCGGGGGGTCAACTGCCCCTCCGAGACCCCCCCCCCCCCCCCCTGCGTCCGTCCCTGCACATGCACACTTTTTTTACTCTAATCCGATGACTTGTAATATATTATAAAAGCAAGTACAATCAAACTAAATAACCACATAATCCAAAGATTTTATGTCTCACCTTTTCGTCTCATTTTTTTAGTCTCATTACATTATCACATATCTAATCTTCTATTCTATTATATAAAGGGTGTGAGCCGTGGAGTGGATATAAACTGTTGTCATATTTATTTGTAATTTGATCCCTTTATTTTTTATTTAGTTACTTTAATATTTTTGTTTATTATACATACATTCCTAAACATCATTTTTTTCTTTTATATAGTTAAAATATTTTATTTCATCTATCTGATATTTAAATAAATCTCAAATTAAAACAACGTAAAATATAATTAAATTCAAAGCACACGCATAAAGTGTACGAAAAAGTACTAGTATTTAGTAAGTGTTAAATCATACGATTCAGAAGTTCTCTTTTTTATTTTTATTTTTTATTTTCTAATTTCATAATAACATATTCTACTAATCATAAAATCATTATTATTTCATTTGGTTTTATATGAGATTAACAAATAAACATATTAAATTTATTCTTTGTTTAGTTATGATCAAATTAATAGTTATCACTCAAGTATGATTATATTTTGTAAATTCTAAATTATGGAATATATAATGGACAGATAATGCGATCCCAAGATTATATCACAATGCCAGTTACTGTAGCGCAACCAATAAAGGGCGAAAGTTAAGTGATGACGGCTAAGAGCATCTCCAACACTTACAAATTCTTAAACATATTTTACGGTAAATGTCACATTCAACAGTAATTCTTCTCAACAGTTAAACTCTCAAACCCAAAAGATATTATCGGAATATTCATTTCCACTTCAACTTTTATACCATTTCAATAACACCCACATCTTCTACAAAAATTACAAATTATCAATCAATGATCAATCAATGCATTTCTAAGTGCAATGTGATCATCTTTATTCCTAACTTTTTTGTACCGAGATATGAAATCTTCAAATCGAGTATTTTCGTCTATCATTACTTTGACTTCCGACGATGGTGTTTCCATCTCAATTTCAATTGGCGCACACACTCATCCTCCACTACATGAAGTTATTATATCATGTAACACTTCTTTTTTCAGTAATGTATCATTCCTGCTACGATTCCAAAACGTGATTGAAGAACTCCGAATGCACGTTCAACGTCTTTTCTTTTCTGCAAGATTCTTGCTTAATTATTATGCTTGTATGCCAATTTTCAATTCTGTAATTTTATGTCTTTTTCAATATGCTAAATTTGTAGCCTTTTTCAAAAATAGTATTCATGTATTATAATATAAAAATGATAAGATAAACAATAAAATTTAGTTAAAATTTTTTACGTTTAAATATAATTACTAGAATTTAAGGGGTCAATTGGCAAGACTTATAAAGTTTTAAGGTAATGAATAGTAGAAACTCAAATTTTGGTATTGGAGGAGAGAAAAAATTGTGAAAAACCTATTTTAGGTTTGGTTTTGGGTATGTGTTGGAGGAGAATTTAGGTATAGGTTGTTATTTAGAGTACTATTGAAGTTGATCTAAATTAAACAAAATCCATATTAGTAGTAGTATGTAATATATAGAAGTGTCGTTTCAATGCGGGAGAGCATTCATAAGGTTCGTCCATTAACAAAGCCAAATACATGTTAGAAATGCATATAATAGTAATGGATTTATATTTTCTTGTAAAAAAGAGAAAAAAGAAAAAAACATGTTCTATCGAATCGATTACTCACATCGCCATCCTCGCCTTGACCTTCTCAGCAATCCTCTTAGCCAAGCAATACGACGTCGCTTGGATCGTAATCATAGGATTAACCCCAACCGCCCCAGGCAGCACACTCCCGTCGCAAACAAACAAACCCTCCGCCTCGAAACTCTCCCCATCCTCATCCACGGCGCCGCCGCTCTCATCGCCGGCCATCCTACAGCTACCCATCTGATGCGCCGAGCAGTAAGTCGTCCAATCCTCCACAAAACCCTTGGGCCCATCGCTCGCATCCACCGACCCCAAAAACTCCTCCACCTCCTCCTCCGTCGCACCCTCACACCTAAACCTCCGCCCATCGCTCCGGTGCGTCCCCACCTCCGCCGCGCCGGCGGCCATCAGTATCCTCAGCGCCCGCCTCAGCCCAGCCTTCATCTTCTCCCTGTCTTCCCTTCCCAGCTCGTAGCTTATCCTCCCTTCGCCGGTCACTTCCCCCGCCGACCCTTCATCTCTCACCATTGAGAACAAATGGGCCGTCCTCGAATACCTCACCAATCGACCCTTCAGTTCCGCGCCCGACTCAAACGGGCTGAGCGCCGCGAACGAGCCCGGCCCGAGGCTCGGCGACTCGACCAGCGCCACGACATTCGATTCTCCGTCTAACACCCTGTGCAGCGAAGTGATGATTCCTCCCTCGTAAGACCTGTTAAAATAATTAACCGTAATAAGTCACGTGCGTCGCACCTCGGATAATTGAGAAGAGATTGAGTAGCTTATAAGTTGATGGGGCTATGTTAGAGGCAATAACGAAATTTAACAAGACCTTCCATCGTCGTCGTCGGGAAAGTATCCCCACGCCATTAGAACGGGGTGGAGGCGTAGATTACGCCCGATGTGTTTGTTCTTAAGCCCGCTCGATATCAACAGGGGAGGCGTCAAAAGCGCCCCGCAAGAAGAGATCGACGCTCGCGCGTTAATTATAATCTTCTTCTCCACCTTCGTATTCGTACTCCTAGCGATCACGCCCGAGCACACCTTTTTTGTGGGTCCGTCTCCGATCACGAACCGCTCGGCCTTACATCCCGAGATTATCACCGCGCCCGAGCGGACGGCGTCGACGAGCCACGTCGTGTCCGTCCCCTTCTTGTCCCCTTTCCTACACCCGTAGCCGCACGACCCGCAAAAGTGCGCCTCGGAGGAATTTCTCGCCACGCCTTCCACCTCGAGCCCGAGATTCTCGCAGCCTCGGCGTAGAATTTCATTCTGGAACGAATGGTCGACGCACACCTTATTCACGCCGAGCCGCCCGCGGACAGCCTCGACCGCCTCGGCGTAGCGAAGGCTCGAGTAGAGCGGGAGTCCGCGGGCCCGGGCCCATTCTCGGGCCACGTCGGGGGGCGTGTCGACGCACGCGGACCAGTTGACGGCGGACCCCCCGCCGACGGTCGAGCCGGCGAGGACCATTAGCCTCCCGTCGAGGGTCGAGAGGACGCCGCCCGACTCGTAGAGCTCGGCCATGCTCGGGCCCTCGAGGGAGGAGTAGTCGCGGGCCGTGAAGTAGTTTCCCTTCTCGAGGACGACCACTTTCAGGCCCGAGCCCGATAATACGGCTGCGGCTACGCCGCCGCCGCAGCCCGAGCCCACGATGACGGCGTCGCATTCGATTTCGTACGAATCTTCGGTTTCGGTTACTCGCAGGCCCTTTCTCGCGAGGGACGAGGCGAAGGTGGGGCCCGATTCGAACCTCGTCTCGACGATTCCTTCGTCGAGGGGTCTTTGCTGATTTTCCGGCGATGGGTCGGCGGCGTCGGGTTGGTAGCCGATGGCTTCCCAGGAAGGGTTTTTGGATTGTTCGTCTGCCTTGGAGAAGAAGGTGAAGAGGATTAGGAATTTGAGGAAGACGAAGGCGAGCCTCACGGGCGTGAGTAGCCAGTTTTTCAGCCATTTTTTAACGACTTTCTCTCTCTTCTCGGTGGAAATCTCGGAGAATGTCAGAAGGAAGGGCCATTTATTACAGAAGCAGAGGGTCCCACAGATGAACAGCGTGCCTATCCTCGTCGATAGGAGTTTGAGGAGAAGCTTTACGAGCAGTCTAGCTTCTAGAAAACCCCTCTTCGCGGCGAGCTCGGCCACCTATTATGGAAGGAAGGAAAAAAAAAGTCATAATTGATTAGAATAAAAAAATAAAACCCTACGATTTTCGATTGTGGTGAGCGGAAGAAAACCTCGTCGGGGATGGGATACTGAGAGCCCGAAGCTAATTGGTAGAACGATCGAACGGCGTCGTTGGGACAATCTTGGGGAGGATTTGATGGCTGTATGAAAACTTCGCATATGCTTGCGAGGGATTGAATTTCTGAAGAATTATAGCCATGGCTGTATTTGGTTTCTCTACGGCCGCCTCTGAGCAGTGGATCGCAGTTCTTCGCCATTGTTGTTATGAACTGAAGAGTGGTGAATGAAGCTTTTATATATAGTGATCCGATGTAAGTTTTCGGCTTTTCCTTTTTCCTTATTACGTTTGATTTCGGTAATTTATTTGTGTGATATACTTTTATCATATGACGTTGATTTTTTAACCCAAGTTGGGTTTATCAAATTGGCTAAGGTCAATGCCATGTATGGAAATTAATTAAGGAGTAGTGAGTGATATAATGACGGGATTTTGATTTGACCGTTACCTAATTAATTTAATGAGTGGTGGGCGGGCACATAGGTATTATCGTATCAGCAGGTTTAAGGTTTTCGTTTTAATTGTCGGTAAAATTAAACTTTTGATGATTGATGAGTATGCTCTGATTAATTAAGTTTTGAAAAGTGATTAAAACGTATATTAATTGCATTACCTTATCGTTATGGGAGAGCTTTAAAATCATTTGTACGAAATATTTTTTAAATTTCGTATCTAAAATTATTATTAATATAAATAAATTAACTTGCTGGTGGGTTTGTGATCTAGAGGATTTTTGTTTACGTTGGTTGAGTTCAACCAAAGGTAAGCTTAATTTCTGGAAATTTTGAGATATTTGAAGAAACTTCATCTTCTACGTCATAAAAAAAAGGTTGTGGCCTGTGGGGTATCATAAATAATGCTAAAACATATATAAAAATTAAACCAACCTCACTAAAAAGTCTAAATATCCACCAAATTTAATTTCTTGATTAACAAGGTTGAGCGGCCATTCATTGAATACAAAGTTGATTCTGTAATTGAACCCTTGTTTACAAGTAGCATCAGCTCTGTGCCTATTGAGATATATAAAATAATACCGAACCACCTCAAGTATTAAATTATGATGTAATATCTGTATTTAAGTCAAATTAGGCTACATGGCTCGCAAAAAGTCAAAAGTTCGAACTCTTTCTTCGATTTTTTCGGAGGAGAAAAAAGTCGCAGAAGCTCGTAAATATATTAGATCCGTCCATCTATTATAATACGAATATTACGTATGCCATACATGTAATGTAAACTAGAATATATATATATATATATATATATACTATATATGTGTGTGTGTGTTGTGTGTGTGTATACATAACAGTTCAATAGAAAAGTTGCTCCGAGATCAGCTTAGGGTCATAAATGACATCATTATCTTGAATAACTCTCGCCTCTCATCGATATTGACTTAAATTATACAAATTGTAGCCTAATTCTTTTTTTTTTTTAAAGAGTAAGCCTAATGACGTATATTTATATATATATATATATATATATATATATAGATATATATAAATACATGTGTCAACTGCAATTGAGATTGAAAAAATTAACTACCTTTAATTAATATATTTGTTATAAACATGTGTTTTATGTGCATGTCCACCTACATTATATTCAACCCATAACCTTCTCATTATCAACTCATGATCTTCATACTTAACCCATAACCTCCTCATATTTATGGCCTCTTAATTGTATTTATATGTTAATTATAACATCATTTATGAAGGCTACCTCAAACCTATAAATAGAGGTGTTTGTGAAGTTAAAAGATACAAGTGAATGAAAATCTCTCTTATTTTCTAGTCATTTGCAATAATTTACAACACGTTATCAGCACGACTCTCTAGCCAAGGCCGTTAGGGGTGTTCAAATTTCGGATAAAACCGAAAAAAACCGGCCGAACCGAAATTTTCGGTTTTTTCGGTTCGGTTAATTCGGTTTTTCGGCCGGTTTCGGTTTAGGATTTAGTAAAATTCGGTTTTTCGGTTCGGTTTTCGGTTTTCATAAAAAATAACCGAAATAACCGAAAACCGAATTATATATATTATTTACCGTGTAATGGGCCAATGATATTAGTAGGTTTTAAATAAAGCCCAAAGATATTAAAGATATAGCCCAATTGAAGTTAAAGTAGAGCCCAAACAATTCAATTAAATTTAAATAGAATAAGAAATCATCATCACCCCAAGCCCAAACGTAAAAAAAAAACATAGTAACCTAATTTTAGGCAAAATCAATCGACTACAGCTAAGTGCAAATATTGTGGTTCAACTTATGCCGATGAATGTTTTGTACCATTTTCAGACAAGTTTTTTCTGTTTTGGTTAGAATTTATTCCATTTTCAGATTAATGTCTGCTTCTTTCAGAACTGTAAAATTGCTCTTGCTACATGTCACATTCTAAAGATCTTTCTTTGTTATTTAATAACCACAACTTTTCAACTCACAATATTTTTTAATTAAAATTCTTAACCGAAAAAACCGAACCGAAAAAACCGAACCGAATAGTGAAAAAACCAAACCGAACCAAACTAAAACGGTTCGGATATCGGATTAAGACTATGTAAAACCGAAACCGAAAAAACCGAACCGAATTTTTACAAAACCGGACCGAACCGGCCGATGAACACCCCTAAAGGCCGTCGTTTCAATTTCTTGAGTAAGTTCGCTTCTTTGTACTTTACGTCTTTTCTACTACGCTTTTTCGTTATGGCCAACCTCTCAAAACTTGGGTTCGTCGCTCTTGATATCACATGGAAGAATTACTTGTCATGGGTTTCTAGATGCGGAAATGCATCTAGATGCTAATAGTCTTGGTGAGACCATAAAAGCCGAAAATGAAGCCACTAATCAAGAAAGGCCAAAGCTATGATATTTCTCTATAGGTTGAAAAGTGAGTACCTAACGATCAAAGATCCACTTGTCTTGTGAACAAGCTTGAAGGAAAGGTACGAATATCAAAAGACGGTTACTCTTCCACGAGCTCGTTACGATTGCATACACTTGCGTCTGCAAGATTTCAAAACCGTAAGTGAGTATAATTCAGCAATCTTTAGAATTGGTTCTCAGTTGCAACTATGTGGCAAAAAAGTGACCGATGAAGACATGTTGGAGAAAACTTTTTCCACTTTTCACGCATCCAATATGCTCCTGCAGCAGCAACATCGTGAAAAGTGTTTTAGAAAGTATTATGAATTGATTTCTTGTCTTCTTGTTGCTGAACAAAACTGAGCTTTTGTTAAAATATCATGAGGCCCGTCCAACTGGTGTTCACCGTTTCCCGAAGTAAATGCATCAGCCATGCAGCATGATTATAAGCAAGGCAGACGACGTCGTGGTGGTCGTGGACGTGGACGGAACCGTTACAATCGTAGTGGTTATACCAAAAGTGCAACTCACCGCCAGAAGAGAAGGGTAACAACGATGAGAAAGACGGTGATCAAGATAAAAAGAAAGTGTAAAGTAAAGGCCACCATTGCGGCTTGAAAGGTCATTAGTCTCGTACCTGTTGTACGCCAAAGCATTTCGTCGACCTCTATCAGGCATCGTCGAAGGAAAATGAGAAAAATATCGAGACAAAATTTCTTAGTAATGTTGGTCTACCCGACGATGGGTTTCGTGATTTTACTTCTTTAGATGTTGCGGATTTCTTTGTCAATAACCCCGAAGGTGAAACTAGTGATAGTCACCCCGAAGGTGAAACTATTGTAAATCACACTGAAAGTGATAATCCTAGAAATGTCTAAGAAATCTTTTCTAAGTATTTTGATGTAATGGAATTTTATCAACAATATTTTAATTTATCCATTATATTTAATATTTATGTTAATCTTCATAAATTAATATTATCTTATTTTTCTTTTACAGAAAATGGACGTTTCCGGTACGAATTGCAAGAATTATGTCCGGCATGCAGCGCAACAACCCATTCAATATTTAAAGACAAGAAATACTCCTCTTCTCTTGTGATGAAAGAGTCACACGTAAGTACTATATGTGGTAGTATAAATTAGGGCTGTTAAAAATCGACCCGACCCGCCAACCCGACACGAACCGCACCCGAAAATAGCAGGTTGGGGTTAGCATTTTTGACCTGTTTACGTAAATGGGTAAACCCGAATCCAACCCAATTATTAAGTGGGTCAGGTTAGGGTTCGGATTTTCAACCCGAAACCAACCCGAAATCAACTCAAAATCAACCCATTTAACCCGAATAATATATATTGTTAAAATATTATTAATATAAATAAAATAAAAGGATTAACCATGATTCTCTATCCACTCTCACGCTCACAAATGATGTTTTTAGCAAAAAATGCATTATTTCTCCTTTTTTTAGTTTAATTTGGAGTTATAATTATGTCAATTTTGTTATTTTCTTTTTTCTTTTTTAATTTTAAACGGGTTGGCGGGTTGGCGGATTGGGTTAGGGTTAAAGCAGGTTGGGTTTGGGTTTGATTTTTCAACCTGTTTAAGTCAACAGGTCAGGTCAGGGTTGAACCCGAAGGTGACCCAACCCGACCTGTTTACCACCCCTAGTATAAATATTATCGAAGGCTCCGGAAGAGCAATTATAATTTTGCCTCGAGGAACAAAATTTTGCATCGACAATACATTATATTCTTCAAAGTCCAATAATCGATGCATCGACGAGATGGTCGCATGTATACTTGTTATCAACTCGCAACCTGGTGTGTGTGGGATTATTAGGTCAATTTATTCGGTTACGCGCTCATTTCCAATTATCCCATCAAGACAATCCATCTGATAATGCTAGTGAATTTTGTTCACAAGCTTTTAATGATTATTGCATGTCAGTTGTGATAAGTGTTAGAACATCCAGTAGCTTATGTTCATACACAAAACGATCTTGCAGAATTGTTAAGCGCTTACAATTAATTGCTGAACCATTACTTATGAGAGTGAATCTCCGAATTTCTGCTTGGGGTCATGCCATTTTGCATGCAGCAGCGATAATTCGCATTAGGGCCAACGCATTACCGTGAGTCTACCCAATGCAATTGGTTCATGGCCAGGATCCAAATATTTCCCATCTAAAAATTTTTGGGTGTGCGGTCTATGTTCCTATTAATCCACCGAGGCACAAAGATCGGGCCTCAAGGAAGGTTGAGAAATTATGTTGGCTTTGAATCCCTATCTATAGTAAATTTTCTCGAGCAAAATATTGGAAATTTATTTAATTCTAGATTTACTGATTGTCATTTTGACGAATCAGTTTTCCCAACATTAAGGGGAGATGAAAACACGCCGGTGTTCTCGTGAGGAAACGGAAGATGTGCAACCCGTAGGGTATAAAATGGGTTTTCGTGAGGAAACGTAATGGGCAAAATAAAATTGTACGATATAAGGCGCGTCTCTTGTAAAGGTTTTTTTCTCAAAAACCCGGCCGTGATTATGATCAAGCGTATTCCCCCATAGTGGATGCGTCTACTTTTCGATATTTAATAAGTCTGGCTTCAAATAAAAAACTAGAAATGCGTTTGATGCATGTTGTCACGGCATATTTATATGGCTCGTTAGATAGTGACATTTATGTGAAACTCCCCGAAAGATTTAAATTGCCTGAAGAACAGAGTCATAGTTCTCGTGATCTTTACTCGATCAAAATATGCAGAACTTCATACGGTTTATAAAGAGATCATGATTAAATTTTGTCATCATAGCTGTATATATTAATGACCTTAATCTAATTGGAACTCAAGATGAGCTCCAAAAAGCGGCTGATTATTTAAAGCAAGAATTTGAAATGAAGGATCTTGGCAAGGCAAAATTTCGTCTTGGTTTACAAATTAAGCATCTTGAGGATGGCGTATTCTTGCATCAATCCACTTATACTGCAAAAGTGTTGAAACGCTTTTATATGGATAAAGCACACCCCTTGAGCACGCCTATGATAGTGAGATCACTTGATGTGAATAATGATCCATTTTGACCTCATGAGAATAACGAAGAACCACTTGGTCTATAAGTACCGTATATAAGTGCAATAGGAGCATTGATGTATCTTGCAAGCCATACCCCGTCCTGATATATCATTTGCGGTTAATTTGCTAGCAAGGCATAGTTCTTCATCCACACGAAGGCATTAGAATGGCATTAAGCATATATTTCGATACCTTTAAGGTACGGCAGATTTGGGTCTTCACTATTCTAAATCTACAAAATCGGATCTCATAGGTTATGCGAATGCTGGTTATTTGTCTGATCCGCATAATGCTCGATCTCAAACGGGTTATGTATTTACATGTGGTGGTACGGCTATTTCTTGGCGCTCAATGAAACAAACTATAGCCGCCACTTCTTCAAACCATGCTGAAATTTTGGCAATACATGAAGCAAGTCGGGAGTGTTTTTGGTTGAGCTCAGTAATTCATCATGTTCGAGGAACATGTGGATTAAATTTGGACAAAGGAGCTCCAACGATATTATTCGAAGATAACGCCGCATGCATCGCTCAACTAAAGGAAGGTTACATAAAAGGTGATCGGACGAAACATATCTCACCAAGTTGTTTTCACTCACGGTCTTCAAAAGAATGATGAAATTACTGCTCAACAAATCCGTTCGAATCAGCGAATTTGTTTACAAAATCGTTGCCCACTTCAACTTTTGAAAAGCTGGTTTGTAAGATTGGAATGCGCAGAATGAAGAGCTTCAAAATATGTACTCAAGAGGGGGAGAAATACTACGTTGTACTCGTTTTTTCTTAACCACGGTTTTTTCCAATTGGGTTTTTCAGGTAACGTTTTTAACGAGGCAACATTGTATATACTCTTTTTCCTTCGCTAGGGTTTTATCACTTTGGGTTTTTCCTAATAAAGTTTTAACGTGGCATTTTACCGAAAGATGGACATCCAAGGGGGAGTGTTATAAACATGTTTTTATGTGGATGTTCACTCACATTCTATTCAACTCATAACCTCTCCATTATCAACCCATGATCTCCATAATTAATCTATAACCTCCTCATGTTTATGGCCTCTTAATTATATTTATTTACATTATATCATCAAATGTGAAGGCTACCTCAAGCCTATAAATAGAGATATTTGTGAAGTTAAAAAGATACAAGTGATTGAAATTCTCTCTTAGACTATATTTATCCATGATCTTCACAACCAGTCATGATAATAAAATATTAGTTTCTCTCTCCTTCACATCCACAACCTACATCTAACACAACCTAAATAATTTTTAACTTTATCAACAACCCAACACAACCCGTACTGTTTATATTTTATAATCATTTTAAGTAGTATTTGAATGTTTGAAAAATAGATCACATATATGACATAAAAGTTAGATATTTTGGTCATTGGAGAAAAAAAAAATAATATGAATTATGATAGATTATAGAATGTAATAGAGAAATTGATAATTTGAAATTTTATTCAAAATGTATCAATATAGTCTCTATTTGTAGAGAAAAACAAATCTTATATTTTGGTAAAAAAATAAAAATAAAATTTAACAGATAATTGATGTATCATAAAAATCAATAAAAAGCATACAGAACAGTTTATCGAAAACTGTGCACAACCGGTTGGTGAACCAGGTTGGTCCACCAACCGGGTTGTGGGAGATTGTGGGATTCTTTTATTTTTTAGATTTATTTTTCTCATTTCTCTATTTATTTACACACGACCGGTTGCCGATAAATATAGTCTTATGGTACATTTGCAATAATTTTACGACAATATTTAGTTTATACTATTTTTAACTAATGACTATTTTTTTAGTTAATTATAATCCTACTTTAAATGTATAATAGATCAATTTTTCCCTTTTACATATTTATAACATAAAAATTATAATTAAATTATGATTCTATGAAATATTTCACACTAAGATACTTTTAATAAAAAATATTTACATAAACAGCACGCGCATTTAAGTATGCATAAGTTACTGGTATTAATAATGCGTGTGATTGGCCTATACTTGCATGTAGCCGAGCATTATAGTATTCCATTATAAGTCCCAAGGATATAGGGTAATTCTATTGGCACCCACTTTTTTTCTATTTGCACCCCCTAATTAATATCTAGAGTAAACACTAATTATTTACCAATTTCATACACCATATAAAAAGGAAAAAAAGTAGTTTAATGTTAATATTTTAAGTAATATGTAAAGTAATATTAAATAACTACTTGCCAATTAAAAAATGCAATTTTATCTGGCGGGCATGGTAAATGAGGTCCGCCCCGCCCTACAAGCGGGCGGCGGGCCCGACCAGTCCTAAAAAATAAAAAAAATATATATATATATATATAAAAATTAAAATAAATTAATGAAGTTGAATTACTCCTAATTAAATTTAAATTCTTTAATAAAAATTTATTTTGTTATTAAATTTGAATAAATAAAAAATTTGTTCTCGAAAATATAAAAAACCTATATAATTCATTTATATATTAATTTATTTTAAAAATTATGTTATGATATTTGGCGGGCTTGCCCGCAGCCCGCGCGGGCTTACCTTCATAGACCCGCCCTCTGGCGGGCCTGAGAAATTGCAGTCCGCCCGCCCTACTGGCGGGTAGTGGCCCTGGTGGGCCCGGCCCGTCCTAAAAAATAAAAATGAAAATAATTATATTAAAAAACAAAACAACATTAGAATAAACTAATGAAGTTGCCTAATCAAATTTAAGTTCTTTATTAAAAATTTATTTATGTTATTAAATTTGATTAAATTAAAAATTGGATCTCAAAAAATATAAAACCTATATAATTCATTTTAATATTAATTTCTTTAAAAGGAATATTTTTTCTATTTGGCGGGCCTGCCCTGCGGCCCGCGCGGGCTTACCTTCATAGGCCCGCCTCTGGTGGGCTTGAGAAATGGCAGTACGCCCCGTCACTTTGGCAGGCCCGCAGGGGTGGGGCGGGCCACGAGCATTTTTGTTAGTTCTATATGTGTCATTGGTTAAAATGACTTAATTAATAATTTTGGAACAGTCCATGTAATTAATATTATTGATTTAATGGAAAATAAGTTAATAAAATATTTTTTGTTGAATCATGTTGTTATTGAAAATTATTTTTACAAAAATCAAGTGTTTGGGGGTGTAAAGAGTTGTATAGGAGGTGTAAGGGGGTGTGAATAGTAGGACCCAAGGATATATATAATTCATCATGTTCAAACTCATAAATAACAATTTCAATTGAGATTAAATTTAGTATGTGTGGAGATTAAGGACACCTTCTGTAAGGGAAAAAAAAAAAAAGTACCCTGATATTATTTATGATTACAATAACCACATTCAAATCCCTTAAATCCAAAATAAAGATAGATAATTAACATCCATAACAGACCAAAAAAAAAACTTGAAAAAGGAAAAGCCCAATCTTACCAGCAATAAGTTATTGGAAAAGCACACAAACTGCAGCAACTAAACAACCTTAAAACAAGTACTTCCAACAAGCCGGTCGATCCCTGGAAACGATCAGAACCCTCAAAGAAGCATAATCGAAAGAAGGAGAACACATATCGTCGGGCCCCACGCAATCTTTCACAGTCTGAGAAATCCCACCATTCTCGCTCAACGAGTCGAACACAAACAGTCCCAGCCCACAAACTCCCATGACAAAATTAGAATCGCCCCACACTTGAGTTATGGCATTGAGGTTGTAATGAGCACTATTTGTTTCGGGCAATGCATAGCTGCTTACGAGCTTTTGCTGGCGTACGGACAAGTGCTGTATTTGAGAAGACGACTGTTTTTTTAGCGTTGATCTCAAACTAGAACAGCCAACGTATATCGAGTCTCCTCGAGAGAAAGCTGATTGCATGTGTACGCCGACTTTGGGTATCTTCAGGCCTATGCCCGAAGGGACGCGAAAATCAAGAACGTTGATTGAGTCAGACGTGCAGAAAACTCCGTCGTTGCCTTCAGCTTCTGACGAACTAACTCTGCAATGTGTCAGAACAGAAGTACAGATATGGATCATTGCATGAAATATGTCTGCAATGTGTATAGAAAGTACTGACTGGTGGGATTTTAAGACAAGAAAAAGATGCCTTCTTTTCACCTTTGACGAATTCCTCCGCCGATTTCAGCTTCAGTGTTGTTCACATGAAGGGCAGAAATCTTACGACCGTGTAAAGAAACGGTCGTCAACGCCTGAGAATCGATAGAACTAACGTCCCATAAAGAAACAGCATCAGATTCGGCGATCACTATCTTTCCTCTGTTTCTCCACTGAAGAGGGCTCGAAAAATCCATGGCTGAAACGGGCTTTTGAAGCTCCCAACTCATCTCTTCGTCTCCATCGCGAACATCATAGATACGGACCGTTTTCTGACAGCTAGCCGAGGATGCAACGAGGGACCCGCAAGGTTTGTACCACCATTGATGGGTTCCAAACTCTGATGCATTGCTTCTTCGGTGCATGGCTCTGTTCGGTAGAGGAGCAAGGGCTGTTCTTGAGTTGTTCGTCTCATCTTCTACATGGAAGGCACAGATCTCTCTTGTGTAATAATCCCATGAGCAAAACCCTGCGTTAATGGAGTTGCCCGCCGAGGCTGCTACTACGTATTTCTGAGGGCAACCGTCGGGGCCCGAGGCCCGTATTGTCCAACAATCTCTCCACATATTCGGCGATATATTAGGAGGAGGTTTGTATACGCTTTTCTCCTGCAAAAAAAGGTGAAAAAGGTATAGCACAAAAAAAGGAATCGCCTTGCGCAAAATGATGCTTAATATAGTTACCTCGCCATTAGCAATATCGTATAAGGAACAAGAGCCATCTTCGTAAGTGAGAAGGACAGATTCTCCTTCAGACACAAACCATCCCCCAGTCGAGTTCTTGTCTCCGATATCGTTCAGCTGAAAAGTCATATTCTCCTCGACCTCATCATCGAATGACATTGCAGGAAAATTTTCTTGATCTTCGAACGTTTCATCAGCCATCAGCAACGCGTCTAAATCTGTTTTGGCATTCAACGCCTGCATAGAAGAAGATTCTGCTTCACATCCACCAACTTCTGCTTGCATTTCGCTGGACTCTTCGCCGTTCTTGGCAGTTTCATCGCTCAAAGAAGCTAAAAATTCCATGGTAATAGTATTATCATCCAACGAACCTGCTTTTTCTTCAACCATTTTCAATGTACCTTTAGATTCTTCAGCTTTTACGGTGCAATTGTCAGCATTTTCAAGAGCTGCCTTCGATAATGTCCTATCACGGATTAGCTTGTGATGGGGAAACAAGCGTGCCTCTAAATCTTCGGCATTCAACCCCTTGACAGAACTTGTAGCATCGAATACTTTTTTGCTATCCTCCTTGACACCAATTTCAACGTTTTTAACAACTTCAGTCTCAGTATTACCATCGTCTCTAACAACACGGCCCATTGCCTTCTCTATCCCCGAAATCTTCTCCTGAATATCACTCAGCATCGTCTTTGAAGCGTCTGCACTGTTCATATCGAGCATCTCCTTTGTCCTCTTGATATCAGAAGCTATTCTCTTTACTTTCCCCTCCAAAAAAGCAAGCTTCTCGTGCAACTTACTCTGATACTTGCTGCCACTATTCTCTTTCTCGGGAAATCCCTTATTCGCCACTTTCGATCCATATTCAACATCAGACTTCTCACCACTTTCACCAATATCAGATCTTTTTCTTGAAACTGTGCTCGTTGTCCCCTGCCTTTCATCGCCTTCGCAATTGACACTCCTAATCTTAACTTTCCCACTTCCCACACTCTCCACATCAGAATCGCCCGAACTTCTCACGAGCCTTTTTTCTGAGTCCAATTTCTTGCCCGAACCTGAAATCGGACACAAGACACCCTCTTTCTTGGCCCCGAAACTACTGTTACACACTCCCAAGGCCTTCACCCCACCTTTCTCAAATACACCGACGACCTTCTTCCCAATATCACTTCTTTCACTAGATTTTTCGCTCAAATCGTCGCCGCTAGCCTTCTTTCTCTGCGCCGCGCCCGCGGGAAACCTAGGGTTTGAATTCGAGTTCCTCCTCAGATCAGTCAAAACCCTGTTGAACTCGGATGGGCTTGAGCTCCTGCCTCTGGGAACCGAAGAAGTGGACTTTCTGGCACGTGGGTCGGCGCGTGAGTCGTCGACGGCGTTCTTGTCGATGCGGGCCATGGGCTTGATTGTGGGCTTCTGCGTTGAGCCGCGCACCCGCGAACTGGCCCGAGCATTTTCTTTTCCGGCGGATATTAAAGGCTTCCCGGGACCTGGGCTGACTTTCGCCGCGGCGGCGGATGCGGCGGTCGTGGCGGCGTGACTCCTGTTACGACCGATTGACGATGAGGACATTGTTGTGGTGACGGTACTTTTGGAGTAGCTGAAAACTTCAAATTAGTTTTAGATTCCTACTTTGTTGTGATTGTCGATGCTTGAACTGAACTTGTGAGACGAATCTTTCGATTCTTTTTCTTGGTAGGGAATCGCGAGAGCGGGCGATAATGATGCGAATTGAAATATTTGAAAATTATTTTTGCCGCTTATCGAAAATCACGACGAGCCTGATACTTGTTGGGCCTTTGGTGGACTTAACGCTTCTCTTTCGATGAGGACGTTCTTTTGTAATTGACGTCCCACAATTAACCTCGATTTCCAATTCGGTACGAGTGTATTTAACACTATCGAGATTTTACGAGCATTAGAAATTGGTAAGAGTTCAATCACGTTTCGCATGAGCAAAGTGAACATAGAAGGATTCTTACATCAGCATAATTGACTGAAGAAGAACAAACCAAACAATCACATAGATAAAAACTTAAAAAAGAGAGTAACATAGAATTCATACATTCAAAGATGTTCGATAGGGGTCCTTTCTTAATAAATGTAGTGTGAGTTATACATAGCTAAAGAAGACATCCAAAGGATTATACACCCCTTCACTTCAATCCTCGTCTCTCTCGGGAGGGAGACCGCATGGCAAAAGCATTTTCTGCACAGACACAGAAAGAAAAACACAATCAGCAACATCGAATTTTCAGTCAGTAAACTCATAAAGGGCATATGAACTGCACGGCTAGGACCGGTTCCAAGAGACTTAACAAGCAGATTGCGAGAAAAAGCTGTTTAGAAGAAGCATAAGAATGACCTTCTTCAATGAACCTAAACAAGTTATCAGTGCAATGGTAGGATAGATACAAAAATCTACGAAAGATACACAGAACAAGTCTTTAGCTACTCGGTCATTCTATCCAATCGCCAATAACAGTTTAGAAAAAAAAAAAAAAAGGAATCAACAAAAATAATTTTCCAGTAAGCAGCAAATGACTCGGTGGGAAAGTAAATAATGGGGGAAAAAACGGCTCAAGTAAAAGGTCCATTTTTTTTTTTTCATCAAGAGAGGTAGCCAGCCTATAAAACCAAATTTACTACAAGAGGATCAAATAATCATGCTAACTGAGACATACAGGGACAAAGTGACGACAACATACAAAAGAGAGCCAACGAAAAGGGGAAGATGGTAGAAACCTGCATAAAATTGTAGCGCTCTCTCCCAATAGATTCATTCTCAGCAACAGCATAGTATGCCAAAATCGGATAGTGGCCTACGTAAGATGCGTAGCTGTCCCGATGGATGTTCACCGCCCATTCACTGATCCAATAATAAATCATGTCGAGTTCAACCCTACTAACGATAACAAAAAATTTTATGGTTCAGCGTTAAGAGGATACTTACAATCGAGTCAAATCAGCATGACCTGTGCCGACGTACTTAGCTTGCAAGTGCTCAAGCTGCGAGTTGATGTTGAACCTGTCACTAGCCTGCAATCACAGGCGAATTAATCAAAAACAGTTCCGAGAGAAAGTCCCAATTCTATGCTTTCGCAAAGATCTATACGGAGAACTTTTCAAACCCATTACTAGCAAAGAAAAGAAAACTGAAAAGTGGGCTGATGCCGAAGGAAGAAGGGGATTAGGGTTTTACCTGCATGATTAATCTTCAGATGGGAAGTTCTCAATGTGGAAAAGGGGGATTCGTAAATCGTAGCGTAGGCAGCCCAATTTATTACGTACAAAAATTGGTTCTTTTCCTTTTCAAAGCTAATTACAATGTCATCCTTGTTTCAAAGAAAAACTTCAATTCCATCTATAGCATATTTGGATAAATATTTCTATTTAATTTAATATATCTCAATTTCATTCCAAGTAAATACTATCCAACAGCAAATTGTTGAACCCTTTATATTCAATCTAAATTCTATGATTATTTTCCAGTATACGTGTAACTGATACATATGATACATAGATACTCCCTCCCTTTCTTCCCTAATACATGACATTTAAGGATATTACACGCATATTAAGAAATAAAGTAAAATCTCCGTTATATCATTAATTAATTATATTATATTATTTAATTTAATAATTTCTATTTAAGATAAGGGGTAAAACTGAAAATCGTAAAACTACTTGCATTTAAAACAAAATAAATTATAAACTCTATTTACAAATATAATATATTTATTTCATTCATTTTTTGATATCTATAACATTTAATATTTAATAATGAAATATAATTTTTAAATATATAAAGCGAAAACTAATGTGTTGGATATAATTACAATAACTAATAATTTAAAAGTCAAATGACAACTTTAAATTAATTAAATTACAAATAAATAGACTAAATCACAAATAAAATGTCAGACCAAGTTGGCAGTGGTAGCCACTCTATCCTTTTTATATTATAGAATAGATTCTTCATGATATATAATTATCATATACATGAAAGTAATGAATTTACCAAAGGAATAACTCAAAGGCAAGTTTCTACTTCGAAAATCAAAACAAAGAATTGCACATCCAGCCTCAGGATTTAGAGGAGTAAACTAATAGCGAGTTATATACATAACAATCAACCAACCGTAAAATCGAAACGAAAGCTAATAAATATATCCTCGGGGAAAGAAAGACCTTTAACCCCGAGGAGAAGAACCATATAACAAACTGTTTTTGTCTTCTTTTGTTTTTTTTTTCTGTTCTGTAGTGATTCGCCCTCTGTTTTTCAGACATCTGATCTTGGTTGTGATAGTAAGCTGAGAAAGCTACCCTGTTCTGAAGGTTGAGCTGAAGATGCACTAGACTCTTCATCTGCGACCAAGGGTATGAAACAATTGAGTTGTGTTTGATTATTCGCTCGAATGCGATTGTTTGTATGAATGAGTAAGATTCGAATCGCTTACTGAAGAGGGATTTCACGGTAGGCCGTTTAGGCTTGGTACTCTTCTTCTTCAGTTCAGCTGGTAAAAGGAAAGGAAAAAACAAAAGCAATGTTAAAATTGGAGCAATGCCAATTCACTGTACTAAATCCATCGAGTTAAGTGGCATACTTATTCCTGGAACTTCGTGTTCGTTCACAATTTCGAAATTCTTATAGGTGTAGCCCATGAAGTTGACGTCCTTGGACGAAAGCATCTGCGGTGCAGAGTAGAGTCTCGGGTAATGGATAATTTAAGAGACAAAATGGAGTAAAATTTATCTTCGAGTTTTGGCATGAGACAGCAGAAGCATCAACTAACCTTCCTCCATGGCCCAGATTTTGTGGTTGATGGCATTTGATTGTCAGACTGCAGAAACAGCAGTGTAAGAACAATAAGGAAATGAAAAGAAACAAGTCATGAAAAGGTTACTAACTAACCTCTTCAAACTTTTCGAAATTTTGAGTATCAAGCTCATCATTGACTTCTGGGATAAAAGCAGCTTTCATCAGATACAACTTATCCCATTCAATGCCTTTGAACCATGGATGTGCCTGGGAAGAACAAGAAATCATGCAATTTTCGACAAATTTGCCCCCACATTTGGAACCCGATCACAGAATTAAGGAATAATGAGAAATCAGAAGTCACACCTTAATCTCATCAGCCCCCCGTGTGCCAAGCCTTTTCTCTACATTACACAAGAGCTTACAGATAAGGTCCTTTGCTTCGGGAGAAAGCTTAGCCTCCTCGGGAAACTTTAAATGAGTTCTCCAGTTCACAATCTGCAAAACGCATAAGAGCAATATCTAAAACAGAACTTGCAAAAGATAGCTAATCGCTATATTAGTGCCACGATCAATATAATCCCATACATGTTTCAAAGATTTCAACAGAATATGTGATTATAATAACTGTTCACATCTTATTTCTTATCATAATGTTTGTTCATTTCAGTCCAGACGATATAAAGGTGAATCAAGATAATGAAACTATACCATGAACCATTTAGCAAGTTCTTGCGCAATACCAATTAAAATCCAAATATACCTTTCTGCAAGTAGACATGGGCTCATCAGAATAGAACGGGGGATAACCCACGAGCATTTCATACATGATAGCACCAAGGGACCACCTAAGAGGACATAGCAACAATGACAAGCAGTCACTACAATTACAACAACATTAAGTCGCCAAATGAATTTGGATATCGTAGAAAACGTACCAATCACATTCCATTCCATATCCTTTCTTTAGCAATACTTCTGGGGCAATATAATCGGGTGTGCCAACAGTTGAATAGGCCTATCACAGTGTACACATAACAAGTAATTAAGCAAAAATTCCATCCAATAATTCAGGTGACATCCGATTGTAGATATTTACACATATACTACTCAAGATAAAGCACGCTTATTAAATGACAGAATTTGGCAACACTTGCACGGAACTAGTTTAAGTAATCAAATCTAGCTCGCCAGATTTATTGACCTCTAATAGAATTACGTGAAATCAGAACGAGTTTTGAATCTTGTTATAGCTGTAAGATTCTTACAAGCATTCTCCGATTTCTCTGCCAATGTTGCAATTGCTCTTGTTGAGTGCGCCTTGGTGGTGCAGGGCGCCCATCGCTCTGAAGGGCCCCACTGTAGGTATTTGCTCCAGCAAAATCCTTCTCTTGAATATTGCTACAGTCTAATGGTTTACATAATCCGAAATCTGATAGCTTCATGTGTCCATCTCGATCAAGGAGCAAGTTATCAGGTTTGATATCTCTGCAACACAACATGCATAAACCATCAGACAAATCTCATGAAGCCAATGTACCATGATATGAATTCAGAGGTTACTAGGTATACTGTATGATAACAGTGCGAACCTATGAATATAATTGTGTTTATGTATAGATTCGATAGCAAGCACTGTTTCTCCAACATAGAATCTGGCTTCATCTTCGGTTAATGTATCTTTACGCATAAGTAGGGTCATCATGTCTCCACCCGGGAGATATTCCATTATTAGATAAAGATACTCTTCGTCTTGAAAAGAACAATAGAGCTTGACGATGCAATTGCTGTCAACTTCTGCAAGCAGATTTCTCTCTGCTTTCACATGCTCAACCTAGAGATATGGAATGGATCTAAGGTGAAGAAAAGATCAAAGCAACTTAGAAAATAGTTGATTTTTTTCGACTTCATTGATTAACTTTCTACCTGGCCCCTGCGGAGCATTTCTGATTTTTTGAGTTTCTTCATAGCATATACATGGCCGGTTGACTTCTCCCTACAGACTCTAACCTGCATTAGTCCAAACATATTAAGTCGCTGGAGATCTTATACGAGGATGAATGACGAAATGAATACACAGCTGAAAGCCTACAGCAAGCCATTACTTGCTAGGCAAGTAGGCATCTATTTTTTAAAAAGGATAAAGCATATGAAACTTCAGTTTATTTTAGGTGCAATTCATGAATAAGTTAACATACAAGAACAGGTTTGACGCAGTTCCAAATAGTATTAACTAATGAGAACAGCAAATTCGCGGTAGTTAGAAGGGACAGTGCCACGACCACGAATGTGAGAGAGGGAACAAACGAGAGACAGAAAAGAGGATAACCTCTCCAAATGCACCCTTTCCAATCATGGTCAACGGCTCAAAATCATCAGCTCCCATTTTATGCCTCTGAAGGCGCATGTACTCTGTTTCTTTTTTCTCTAGGTACTTCAATATGTTATACTGTTCTTCTTCAGAGACCTCAGCATCGGCCAGTTTCCTCTCTAACATATGGCGCCTACAAATTGAATACATGAAACATGCTAAACCTTACAAGTTTGTCACTTAAACTCATTGCAATAAGACTGTGACTGATTGTTGAGTATAAAAATCATATGTAACGGCGTTCACATGATCGAAAATTCGAAACAAGAAAAAGGCATACCGTTCTCTCCTTTCTTCCAGGCTCTTCATCTGCTCCTTGTAGTGCTTTTCTATATACTGCTTTGCAGCAGCAACCTTCTGCTTTGTCGCATTAGAAGGAGTTTCCTCAGCTAACGGTGTTCGTGAACCTTCTTTGCCCTTGGGTGTAGGCTCCTTCTTCTTGCTTGACGTCTTATGCTTCTCCTTTGATCTGAATATCCCAAACAAACGCTTGGCAGCTTCCATTTAGCTAACTCCTTTACTGTTTTTTTCAAGCTGAAACTCAAATGATTTTCTTGATTACGTCAATTCAGTTATATATCCTTGATGCGAGAAAGCGACAAAAACATGTAATACTGCATAAAGAAATAAAGCAAATGCAATGAATCATCCAATCGTCTATTTTAGCCAATAAAATCCCTTGCCAATGCAACCACAGAACCAGTCGAAAATTTCCATTTCGGCAGCGATCTACACGTCGAATCACTGAAATTGAGCATTCGTAATTCTCATATATTATTTATTTGTCAACTCAAAAAACAGCAAGACAAGTTTTCCACCAAACCATCCACTAGCAAACTTCAAATGGGCAAATGGCATGAAAATGTTAGTTAGCAAAAATCACATATGAACTCAAAATCATAAATACCCAATCTGTCGCTTAAGTTTGAGCTTACAACACAGAAATCAAGAAAAATATTACGAAAAAAAGCCCACAGATTCAAAAGCAATCAACGAAATTAAATGGCCGGAACACAAAATTAATGCACCTACACGCGATCCAAACAAGAAAAAAAGCTCAGTAAAGAACAAAAGGGTAAAACTTCGAAAGAGCACAAAATTAACGAACAACTCACCAGAAATGAAAATCCCAATCCACGTCCAAGATGAGCTGCTCACAATTAAGTAGTACCCCCGATGACAAATCAAATGACTCTAAACAACCAAATCGCCGAAATTGAAAACCCTATATCATATCTAGAGAGCAAAAGTGAAGGGAAAAAGTCAGTAGCTACTAGAAAGAAAAAGCTTGTGCTGTGTTGTGGTGGCGATCATTTCGCCATTAAACTTCAGTGTGTGTGTGAGAGATTTCGATTTTCTCTTTTCCTCTTTCTAAATTAATATTCCTTAATATTTATTATTATTATTATATTATTTTCTGGGTTCGGCTCTTTAGTTACTTTTGTTCTCTTTTTGGTGACTGCTTTTTAAGGCAATTGCAAATCTCTGTCAAAATTAAACATGTTTTTGGGCTCTCTCTCTCTCTCTCTCTCTCTCTCTCTCTCTCTCTCTCTCTCTCTCTCTCTCTCTCTCTCTCTCTATATATATATATATATATATATATATATCTTTTTAAATTTATAGCAATTCCGGTAGGTGTTCAAATTTCGGATAAAACCGAAAAAACCGGCCAAACCGAAAAGATCGGAACCGAAAAAAATGAATCGAATTGTAAAAAATCGAAACGGACCAAGTTAAAATGGTTCGAATATCGGATTACCATACGCAAAACCGCAAACCAAAAAACCGAACCGAAATTATCATACTACATTAAAAATAGAATAAAAATCATTTATTTTTTCTCCCATAACGTAAATATAATTTCATTATTATACATTTTTTCCATTTTAAGGTGAATGTTTTCCTCACCAATCAAATACTATTTTTCTCCCAAATAATTTGTAGCATCTTAATGTTTTTATTTCTTTGTTAGATTTTGTTCCATTTTCATGTTGTTTTTTTACCTTTGAATTGTTTTTGCTACATGTCACGTTTCATAAATCTTCTTTGTTTCTTAATAACCATAACTTGTTTTATGTATTTTTAGCTCATAATAATTTTTTTGTTGATATTAAATTTCTAACCGAAAAACCAAACCAAATTATAAATAACCGAACCGAATCAAGTTAAAATGCTTCGGATATCGGAATAAGCATATGTAAAATTGAAAATCGAAAAACCGAATCGAAGTTTGAAAAACATGGTTCGGAACCAACCGATGAACACCCCTGTTCACTTGTGCAGGTTGAGCATTAAACTGCAGTTAGCTGAGTTAATTATTTTTATTGAGTCCCTTTTCTCCTGTGAGATGAGTCAAATAAATAGCTCGGGGTTTTTTTATGGGGTTGTTAATTATAATTTTATCCTTACTAGACAAAGCAAGGCACAAACCACTGAATTCCATGCATATTCGATTAATTTAAATTTAAATAGAGTTCTTTTTTTGTTATTTTATTGGATGGATCTATGATAAGGTCAACTCGACATGTTTGAAGTCCTCGTAAATGTAGAGTATCAATCGTGTTCGAACTAAGCCTCGAAGTTGCCATAAAAAAGCCGGAAGGAAATAAAATAACATCGTCTATAAATATATTATTTATGTCCTTTGCATGATGATTTATTTAAATTCGATTAAAATAGGTTTGAATAAAATTTTGGTGTCTACGGTCGGTCACATTTGATCCAAAAGGTTATCACGTATGATCACTATATATATATAATATATATATAGTTAGGAACCTGCATTGCTAGTGTCATCCATGGAACATGAATTGTAGATACAAATATATATAAATGAAAAGTAATTGTTAGATATATGGAGTGAAAAGGATACGTTTATCGAAATCTATCAGAAAACGCGTTTGCTGATATGTATGTTGGACCACAATGTTAGATTTGGTTCCACATTTTCAGAAATTAAAGCCATTAGATAATGTCTTTATTTAAAGAGTAATAGTAAAAATGGGAAAGTTGTGTAATAATATTACTTAAAGTAGTGTTTCATCATTCATGTGAGATGGATTAAAAGCTGAATTTCCGGAAGGAGAGAAGCATAGAAAAAGTAAGCTACATGAATACTGTTTTTTACACTTCAATGCTTTTTTTTTTTTTCAAACGTACACTTCAATGCTTTACTATTATGTTTCTAAATTCGTTTTGTTTTCCTTCTTTTCCCTCAAAATAGGCTTCCTATTGGGTATATAAAAAAAAGGCCAAATTATTATTTTGGGTCACTAAGATGCATATTTTCGTTTTTGGGTCACTATGTTTGATAATTGCAAAAGTGTCACAAACTAAATATGTCAAAACAAATTTGAGTCATCCTCTCATTTTTGGGTCACTAAGTATACAATGTCTTCGATTTTGGGTCACTGTGTTTTATGAATGCGAAAATGGATTTAATATAGTGACTTAAAAACTTAAAACACGTATACTTAGTGAATTGATAACACGTATACTTAGCGACCAAAAAATAAAATGGTGACCAGAATTTGTTTTAACATACATAGTTAGTGACGTCTATAATTATCAAACATAGTGACCAAAAAGGAAAACATGTGAACTTAGTGACCTAAAATTATATTTTAGCCTTAAAAAAATTAGCCTTGACATGAAGAGTCATAGTGGAAAACCTAACATAAAAGATATATACGATTCCTTCAATGGACATTGATAGTTATAGAAGAAAGAAAAGAGACTCCACCTACGGGGACATATCTAAAACAAAATTGTAAAATTGCATTTCCATCCAATCAAGCTTTGAAATATAGAAAATGCTCGTTGTCTTATCTATCCACTTGGGTATAACTCAGTTCACTCAAATTGAAGTGGTAATTTAATTTATATTATGCCATGTGTCATAATTTGAGTGAACTTGGGTTATAGTCAAATCGATAAATAAGACTAGTATCCTTGGCTTTTAGTAGATGAATATAAAATAAAATATATGAGCATAAGTAGAATAGTTAAAACTTGAGGACTTAAATATAATTATTTAATTAATGTAATTATAAATTGAGGGGTACAAATCAAATTGATAGCTTATATAGCAACATCTTTTCCTTTCATATAATATAATAGATAAGATCTCTCTAACAAAGTAATCCACCTGATTTTTTTTTTCTTTTTATTGTAGCTTTGTTTAAAAGAAAATCAATTAAATATCATGATAGGTAAAAGAAAGACAAATTCCATACAAGTTTATGCTTATGGGAGAAGAAAAGAGGCCCAATAAATACTTTCTTGAGACATACTCTGACAGTTTTCATAAAAAATATATATTTTCAAATATTAAATTAAAACGATATCATGTTACAACATTACCAATTAATCACAGAACATTGGCAAAAAAAAGTTCAACTATTCACACCACAAACATCCAACTCTTTTTTTTTATAAGTTGTAATAAGCCGTTCTATACAAATATAATTCGTTCCTATGAAAACCGATCTTGGTTAATGCCATAAAGGGATATTATTCACTAAAGTAACTTTGGTAAGCTTAGGACCCAAAAAGATAAAGCGATATGGTCCAAGACATTCATGCTTCATATTCATAACAGGCAATGATGTCACATTAATTGAATTGATTAGTTGATTAATTAGGTGAAATTTTTCTCCAGAGGAGCCGAGAATTGTGTCATTTGTCTTAAATGAGAAAGTTGACTTCTATTTTATTTTTTCATGATTAATGAAATAATAAATTAAAGTGCTAGGCTCAAGTACCAAAATGCCCCCACAAAGAAATAGTCGATTCCCCACCAATCAAGGGCCATAGTGAGGATTTTGTGACCCCCAATCAATAGAATATCTATCAATCACTCAGATTGCGGATAGAGTTAAACAATAGCATATAATCTGATAATCTGAAATTAAATCAAATGCGGATTAATTTAGATATTGATTGTAATAGACAATGATGGGAACAGATGGAGAGCATGTTACCAAAGAAAGGACATGTTCCAACTTGAAAGCATACCAATCACAACCTTGACCATTTGCATGTGCCTCTATTATATTCAGAATTATTATGATTTTATTTAATATTTTAGGTTATATATTCTTCGTGGCATATGCGTTATGGGGGCATATATGCTTTTCACCTACGAATGAACCCTCAATATTCATCTCACCAAAATAAATATTTGCCAATAATGATAATGTTTTTTTTTTTTTTGTTGTTGAGTCGAAAAATATTCAATTACTGCCCATTTAGTTGGGCAAGGTTTCGTCTTATACTAAAAAGACATTGTCACAATTTCGAATTCCAGTCAATTATATATAACCGCAAAAATAAAACACTTATGTGGGTTATTGCTGGATTGGCCCAATTTATTCAAAAAGATTAGCCCAACAAACGAGATAGAATGTGATTCAAAAAGAGAGAGAGGAAAAAGAAAGGAGAAGTTGAATTATTTATTGGAAAATGGAGTCTTTACACATAAGTACCTATTTTGATAAAAACTTCTAATTTAGTACCATGTCATGATTGCTTTATATGTAGTATCTAACAGAATAAATTTTTTGCACAGGCGTACCCGATCCCCGCAGGTATACCATACAACACATATGAGTACCCTATATAACAGAAAATGGTACGACGTATGCTACATTTAGGTACGCCCTATGTAACACACAGGTAAGCCGTAGGTACGACGTATGCTACATTTAGGTACCCTATATCAACGTGTTATGATACGCAATATACACATAGGAAGGTACGTCATGACTAAAGAAATTGGTAAAAATTAAATTGAATACATATCTGTAAAATTTTCTGATATGGGCAATTACGTGTAAATTTCGATTGACTATTTAATTATAGATGTACCCTCGAAAATCACTTCACTGAAAAGCCAACATAAGCCTCTTAATGCTATTGTATGGTCAACATCACTGAGACAACCCATCCAACGGCTGATACTCACGTGGCATGATCTGAAGCGTCCACTGAAATATTTATTAAACTTGTACATAATATAACCGGGAAAGGACTGCAAGTGGGCCCACACTGACCCGACCCGCCCACGTGCAGTGGAACAGCCCAATTAGGGCCCACTAAGGAGACTTTATGTTCCACTACTATCAGAAAACTGCTAGTCTATTTTCTGTGTTCACTGATTATATAATTGAATTGCATTTAGAGGATTCTCGTATCTGTGTATGTCTTATTTGAGACAAACCATTTTTCTTTTGGCTTTACTTTTTTTTCACAAAATTGTATTTGATAATTATTTTAATGTGTTTTCAGGGGAAAAGGAAGATTGTGAAAGTGATAGTTTCGAGTCCAAGGGTGATGAAAAAATGACTAGCCTAATAATATGGGAAATAAATAAATAAATCAGTAACCCAAGTATTTAGGGATATAATATTATTTTTATCTTAATTTGCATTTTGTATCTCATAGAAGATCAGTAGGGTAAGACGGTAACTACAAACAATATAAAAAAGAAAAATTTGGCGTAAATAATCCATCATATTCTATTGTTTTTCTTTCGAAAATAAAACCAAATTTAAGTTATTTCTGAATAAACCCAATTATAATACTTATCTTCTCATATTAGACTCACATTACCTTTAACCTATTCAACAAGTTAATTTTTTTTCTTTTTTGTTGTTCTTCTTTTTCTTTTCTATTTGAATAAATTATTTTCACACTTTGAACAAATCTAAAATATGAAAATAAATATTTCGACGAACATCCCAAGATATTTTTTAATAAAATAATTAAAAATATAAATAAATCAAAGTTTAAAAAATTAAAAAGTAATGTATTAAAAAAGTCATGTTATTTTACTTATATTAATTAAAGCTTAAAAAATAATTCGAACATGAAAAGAATTTAAAAAATCAAGATTTCAGCGTAAATCCCACTTTATTACATTAATTAATTTTTTTAAAATTTTAATAACAAAGGTTCAAATATTTAGACCGAAAATTCCTAAAATTATAAATAAATAAATTGTCAACTAAAATAATATTCAAGCAGACGAAGTTCTTAATAAATATTTTCGTCGGGATATTTTTATTTCATTTTTTATTTTCTAAAATTTTGTATATTTTTGTTTATATTAACTTCGAGTAGATTTTTTTTTCGGCAGTTTTGAATGATTTTTTGTGGAAATTTTTTGTTTTGATTTGTTGTAATATTCATGTTGAACATACCCTTCGTTATTGTTTAAAACTTAGAATTAGAAAATATAAATAAATATATATCTGACATGAATAAATATAAAAATCAAAACAAAAAATTTCCACAAAAATCCCTCAAAAGCTGCAAAAAAAAATCTACTCGAACTTAATATATAGATAAAACATAATCAAATTTTAGAAAATAAAAAATGAAATTATAATATCTCGACTAAAATATTTACGAAGAACTTCGTCTGCATCAATAATTTAATTTTTAAGTGATAAATAACTTCTTTATAATTTCAGGAATTCAGTCTAAATATTTGATACCTTTTCTTTTTTATGAAAATAAAAAAGTTAATGTAGTAAGAATTTCGTGGGATTTACAACTGAAAACTTTTTGTTTTGATTTTTAAATTCGTGTCATGTTGGAATTATTTTTTAGGTTTTAACTAATATAATTAAAGTAACATGACTTTTTTAATACATTATTATTTTATTTTTTTAAACTTCGATTTGTTTATGTTTTTAATTTATTTATTAAGCATTTCTTGGATGTTCGTCGAAATATTTATTTTCAATTTTTGTGTTATTTAAAGTTTGAAAATAATTTATTCAAATAGAAAAGAAAAATAAGAGAAAAAATAAAAAAGAAAAAAATTTAACCTATTGAATAGGTTAAAGGTAATATAGGTCTAATATGAGAAGATACCTATTGTAGTTGGTTTTATTCATAAAGGCTGCGTTTAGTTGTGTATATGAGACAATGCCACACAAATTTATCTAAAGATTATAATCTCGTCCTTTGTACTGATTAGGTGTTCACTTTATTGTATTACTATATTATATTTATCTTGTTTAATATCCAATACAACAAAATGTGTATCTTTGTATTATTGATTAAATTACAAAATGACCTTTATTTCATCATTGCATAATTTACAAAACTAATTATTCTTATGCATATCAAAAAATATGGGCTGTGTTTGGTTTATGTGATAAGCCCATATAAGTTCAGTTAGTATAAATAATATGGTGTTAGTTATTTAATGTTTGGTTACTTTTGGTCAGCCCGATATAATTCAAAAGACTGCGTGTCAGACTAAAGGCCCGACATAGCTAAACTATGGGTTGAGTCTTAGATAATTTATCTTGGGCCGTTAGATAAATAATTTATCATGTGCTTTATACTAATATTATAACCAAACACAGCGATAAGATACACATATCAATTTGATCACCATGAAACAAGGAATAATTCAGTGTTGCTTATTTATTTTTACCAAATAAATCACATGAAATAAAGTTGATTTTTTTTTAATTTGGTAGAGTAGGGATATTTAAGTCATTTCAGAATAAATCAGGCTTGGTTGAATAATCTCAGCCCATTCGGTGAGTTAAGTTATCTTGGACAGACCAGTTTATAATAACAGGCTTTCATTTATTGCGGGCTCTGTAGAAAAATAAAGTTACAAAGTGAACAAGATTAAACTGGATAAAAACATTCTTATCTGGGCTAATAACATGAACTAAACGTAGCTAAATAACTTAAATGTGGGTTTATTTTTAGAAGAGAATCAATAGGTCCTATAAAAAAATTTCCAAACGAGCGCTTAACCGTTGAATTCAACTTTTCTATAAAAAAAAAAATTAAAACCGATATTATTTAATGTGCGTGTCAGACTAATAAAATATTTTTGCACACTCAAAATCAATTGTGCGTGTTATGTAAATTAATAAATAAAATGATAATTAAGTAAATAAAGAAGGACCAAATTGAGAATATAAAAATGCTATATGATCTATGATTTTCTTTTATTTAATGTTATTTCTTCAAAATTCAAATTTGAGTGACCAAGGAGTGTTAAATAAAATTAGTCGCGTGAAGAAAAAACCAAAGATTATTTTAAATAGCATCAAATTAAGGCCACATGTGTGTTTCTTGGATTCCATCAATTTATAGCCCTATATAGACCTAGCAAGATGGATTTTTGTCTTCTTTCTCATAGATATAGATGGAGAGATACAAATGGCTTTCAATATTATTATTAATGAGCACCTAACTTGAAATTATAATGTTGGATGAGATCATGTGATGAACGGTCTTGATTTCTTCTTTAGGAACATATCAGGTTTGATATGACACAATACAGAAATATGCGTTGGATTTGCATATTAATCAATTAATTAATGAACGTGAAGACTTTTCAATATTCTTCGACGATCTTCAACTTCACGGTACATTATTGGATATGCACCGAATCAATATAATAATCAAATCAAACTTCATTTCGGTGAAGATTTAACCTGACGAATTGAACCCAGTGTAATAATTGAACAGTGCTTGCCGACACATACCTTCTCGTTTTCTCCTTTATTGTAATATAATCCTGGTATCTACTCTATTTTATTAACGGTGAAGGATGTATATAAACTGTCCTTTTGGTGGCCTGTAAATTTAACAAATGAACTAAAGATAAAATTAAAAAATTTCACTACGGTTAGTTATTATTTTTAGCTAATTAGTGTTACACCATTAAATTTATAATTTTTATAGTTAGATACATAATTAAATTTAAATTATAATTTCCACCCCAAGTTTTAAATTAAAATAAATTTAATATTATATATGTATATATTATAGCAGTTCAAAGAGTACTTATAACATATAGACCATATACTGTTACGAATTTAAATAACCGCGTGGCCGTACAACTCCATTTACTTCCTCGAAGACTTATCTCCAGATTTTAGGTCTCAAGCAAAAGTTAAAAAGGGGCACATAATAAAAAAAAATAATCAGGGTTTAGCGATTAGTTAATCCTTAATCACTATCCAAGCCAACTAATTCACATTTTAACACAAGAAAAAGGAGTGTTGCAAAGCATACTCGAAAATGCTCAATTACTTCTCTGTTCATGCACTTTCACGACAAATAATGATATGGATCAAATTCATTTGCTAGTATCTGATATGAAGTGGTAAGGGTGGAATTGAAAATCATCAAAACATGCATGAATGCGTTCAATGTCTTACAATATCACCGTCACAAGAAGTTTATTATCAAAACTTAAAAGATTATTATAATTAATCTTTGAAACCACGCACGAGTGAATACGAGTTTCTTTGAACCAAAGTCAATGCCCCAAAGATTGAACTATATCCCAACCTTTTTCCTTACAACTCAATTTCTTTTTCCATGATTAAAACATATCCAATGGAATTAATCATATAGCGTCTAATGATGGATATGCAAAGGAAAGATATTATTACTGTTCTCCAATCTTTAGCTGCAAAAGAAGTACTCCTATAACTAATATTCAGACGGCACAGAAAGTCCATACATAACACATATACACATAAGGTTTAATTAGCATCTGATACACATAACCTAATTACCTAATCATGACGATTTATTCACCAGCCTTTTCCTCTTCTTCTTCTCATAGCTAACACCTCTCGCCTTCGACTGTTCATCCCTCACTTCCCTAAGATAGAGCCTAACTGCCCGGGCACCGAAGGGGTTCGCCTCGGGCTGCCCGCCGTTCTCCTCGTACGCCGCCCTCAGCCGACCTATGAGGGCGTCCAGGCTGCCCCACGCCTGCTTTAAAGGGCACGGGCAGGGCGCCGGCGGGCAGGGGTGACCGAAGAAGGGACACACGTCGGCGTGTACCTTAGTCTTTCCGAACTGGTCGAGGTATCTGAGGAACTCGAGCACGTGGGCCCCGCTGCACCGGCCGAGGGAGAGCGGCGGCCGGTGGTTTCTCAGGTACTGTCCGAAGGTGTTCCAGTCACGGCGTTTCTGGTTCTGGTATCTGCTGAGGGACTGCTGCTGCAGCGGCGGAGAGGCGCTGCTCTCGCCGTCGCCGTCGTTGGAGGTGGCGGCGAGGTGGTGGTGGTGGTGGTTGGGAGTTGGTGCGCCGTCGATCGCGGTCGGTGGTTGGGTATTCGTTGGATCCATTTTTGTGTGTGTTTTTATCTGTTCTAGGGTTTGATGAAGGTGAAATAGGTGAATAATTAAGGTTGCGAGAATTAGGTTTCTTTGATGTCTGAGTTTCTATTTATTACATGGGATGTATGTTGATGTGCGTGTGTTTCTCGTCTGGTTAACAACAGTAGGGCTTTTTGTGGAAAGGGATATGGAGAGTAGGGTATATATTTATTGTATGTAAGAAGGGAGATAGAATAGAATGATGAAAGTGCACGTTAAAATAAAAGATAAATCAAATTACCTAAAATGGGGGAATATTGATGATAAAAGTATGTGATTTTGCTTCTTACCAATCAAGTACTTTATCATTGATTGACAACTCATTAGGCAAATTGCTAAATTCTTTGCTTTTATTTTTTTCTAATCATTTACCCTTACCAAAAATGATGCTCAACACACTCCAATTAAGCTCAGTTTGAAGACGACCTCAACTCTCTCAGCGGAAGAAATTCGAACATTGACCTCTATTTGGAGGCAATATAACTCGACCACTTGACATATGTTTCTCACGTTAATGTGGCATTAGTTTAACAATTATTATTTCACTAAAAAAAGCCAATAATTGTGCATATAAGAGTTTTTCTTGTTATATTTCTACTTAAGTAGCTTTGGTCACAAAAAATTCAAGTTTTGACACAATCAAGTTCAAAGTACTCTAGGGATGTTAGAATAAAAATCACTCCCTCCGTCCCGCTAATTTATCACATTTTTCCATTCTGGGCGTTCCAATAATTTTACCACCTTTCCTTTTTAGGTAAAAAGTTAAACACCATTGTAAATGTAATTGAAGGGAAAAGTAAATGGTGAGAATAATTAGTCAAAGTTTATAAATTTAAGCAAGTTGTTTATATCTAACTCAATTGTACTACATTATTATAATAATGCCACCTTAATTTGCGTGTTCAACAATTTATTTGATAAAGTTGGTGGGACATAGGGAGTAGAATGCAAATGATATACCGAATATTTTGTCTATTGTTCCGCTCTCGGGGCTGACGGAATATAGCACGTATTTTTTTCCAACATACAACGATTTCGAAGTATAGAATCACTTCCAATTTCGAAACTATAGAAATTTTGTGGAGGTTTTTCGAACTATATAAAAGCTTCATGAATACTAGAATAACATTGTAGAAACACTGTAGTGCTGTGAATGCTCACCGATGTTTTTTATGTGAAAACGGAAATGGTGTATTTATAGGTTGTTGGGAAGACAGTAAATTAATACAAGGTGTTGTTGACCTGTTTATTGTCGTGGCTTTGATTGTGTGTATTTATTTGAAGTGTGTAAACTTTAATTACAACCCATTTTCTTTCTATCAGTTTCTTTTTTAATGCCATTTGACCCCACTCTCTGATATAGAGAACTGACCACTCAATTTGGACAACAGAAATAAGTGACAGCTCTTTTTTATCTAACTTCGTACACTTTGATTTTAACATTATGTTCATAGATATTGTCTGCTTATAAATAGAAATACTATTGTATCATAAATGGTAAGATTTTGAGAATTATCTAACATATCCCCTTCCTCTGTAATAAAATATGCCGCTGAAGGAAGACGGAGACAAAGTATAAAAGGGAAAAGCAAGAACTGAAGTTACTCATCATAAATAGATCAGAATCATATCCACTTGAAACCTATATTCTCGGGATCACATATTTCATATAAGGTGTTTTCCATCTTTCGAGAATCTGCCAGAAAATAAATCTATTTAAACATAAAATGTTAATCTAATCCTACAGATGGGAGCGACGCCCTAGTTGGAATTATAGATGACTACTATTCACTATATAGTTAATGTATGTAATTTGCTATCTAATCCTTGTAGTTTGAACTTGTTACAACTTCGCCTCAAACGTGATATCCGCGTCAATTGCCAAATAATGTTCAATAACAAATTGGGTTTATTGATATAAAATGGGCTTATAAAATGCTAAGGTTTAAGGCATATGGAATGCACTACATCTTATGCCCAGCCCAGAGCACATTCAGTTGAGCCCAATCTAAATTCTAGGCCTTCATAATACAAAGAATAATAAATGCAAAATGAGTATATATAATATATATATATATATGTCTTATAATTATAGAAATGTAGGTGTTCTCATATGCTGCCACGTGTCCCTTAACTTAAAAAATAAATTAAATAATAAAAACCTCCAAAAAATCCTACTATCACATGTTAGTTTCATAATAACTACCATCAAACATAAATGTAATAATTTTAGTGACAAAATAATTACTATAATTAATCTCGTGCGTTGCACGGGTAAAAAACTAGTATATTATAGAGGAATTTATTGTGCTCACCTTATGTGAGCACCTTATCTCTTATTATTATAGAAATGTAGGTGTTCTTATAGCTGCCACGTGTCCCTTAACTTAAAAAATAAATTAAATAATAAAACCACCAAAAAATCCTACTATCACATGTTAGTTTCATAATAACTATTCTCAAACATAACTTTAGTAATTTTATTAACAAATAATAATTAGGATAATTAATCCCGTCCGTTGCACGGCTAAAAAACAAGTATATATTACAGAGAAATTTTATGGTGCTCACCTTATGTGGGCACCTGTTTATGTGGCACTGATTCGTGCCATTTCAATATCCCACATCAACATCCAATATTATGTCGTCTTAATTAACACCTTCTAGGTGTCACTAATCGACATTTCGGATGCTAATGTGACATATTGACGACTTACATAACATTTTACCTATCAATGAAATATATTGCGTCAATATGTCATATCAGCATCCGAAATGTCGATTAATGGCACTTAGAAGTTGTCAATTAAAAAGGAAAAACCAACTTTTAATTAAACTATCCCCAAGACGAACCCCTCCCTTCTCTCTTGAAAATCCCTAATCTCCTACCGGTCGCCGTCCAACATTTTCCAATTCTCAATAGAGTGTAGGCTAGGCAATATCCATCATTGCTAAAAAACGTAGATTACGACGAAGAGCACTATTCATAGTACCTATACACACTTATAAGTATTAATAAAATATATATGTATATATCATATTTTAAGCTGTAAAGACGAGCCAACAAAGTTTAGTAATGGAAGCCAAGTCGCTCAATTACGGCCGTTGCTTTATTAATTAATTGGATCTCAACTTTTTACAAGTTGGAAAGATAAAAGACAAAGAGCCATTGCCGTCCACATCGTGAGTGTATTATTGGATATGAGAACATTGGAATATCAAATGCTGAGATAATTAATTACCTCCAATTTATCAAAAAAATCATAGTACATAGAGAACCCTAATATTTCGACAATCAACAACTGTAATAACCATTGCCTTCCCATCTCTTTCTCTTCGTCGTATAAGCTATATCCATCCATTCACCTTTGATGACCTCTTAATACCAGGGTTTTCAGGTTCTTTAGACCATCAACGTTACAACATCGGATATATATATGGTCGAAGGTAATAATGTTAACTTGGAAAAGATTAGGTTCAGAGATCCCAACAAGTGACTACGAACAGCAGCAAATGGCAAAGCAATATATATTGCATGATGAAGACGGTAAATCTCTCGAAGATCAAACCTAGCAGCTGTAATAAGAATAGATTCATCATGCATAAGGGTGTGTTTGGTTCGTGGAAATTAGTAGGGAAAAGAAAAAGAAACGGAAAAGGAAAATCAGTTTTCGTGTTTGGTTGATTGAAGAAATCGTCAAGGAAAAGAGAGAAAAGAAAATCTAGTTAAGTTTGTACCTAAACCTAACAAAAATCAATTTCCTCACCAAATGGTGAGGAAAACGAAGGAAAAACTTATTAAATCGGTTTTCCCTCACATTTCTTTTCCACACCACTTTCTTCGAACCAAACACATCGTAAAGGATTGGAGAAAGGGAAATCAAAATCTTGCATTGTTTCTCCTTCGGCTGATGTAATAAGTGAAAACTTCCCTTCGATGCGAAGACAGTTGTTTCAAGACATCGATGAAAGAGCTGAGGAGTTCATTGCCAAGTTTCGCCAGGACATGAGGCTTGATAGAGAGCAATCCATTCTTGATTTTCAAGACATGTTGAAGAGAAGTGCTTGAAGATGAATCAAGGAGGATACCGCAATATATATACAGATATATTACATGTTACTATGCAAACGAATCTGAATCTGCAAACGAATCCGAAGTGTCGAATACCGCAATATTCTATTCGTATTCGGATGCCAATCGAATACGAATACGAATATTCGAATATTTAATTGAATCATAAAATCGATTCTTATTCGAATATTTTCTCGAATTCGAACAGAATATCGCATATTTATATTCAAAGTCATCTTTTATTTTCTAGCTAATAAAATATAAATAATATTATATATTGAATTATAATAAATTATATTTAAACATATAATATATTATATTTAATTTTTTTGAACTATCATATATTATATTTAAATATATATTAATTATACTATATTTTATACTAAATTATTTGAATCGGATTATTCGATAAATATTCGAAACGAATCTTGTGATATTTTATTCGCATTCGGATGCTATTTGAATAAAAAAAAGTATATTTATTCGTATTCGTATTCGAATATTAGAATTTCGAATCGAATCACGAATCGAACGAAAAAATTCGATTCATTTGCAACCCTACGTGTTAAGTTGTTATGGCATGAATATTCGCATTTATTCGGGGTGGAAAATTGCACTAGGGTTGCGAGATCGATCTAAAAGAACAAACATAACACAGTCATTTGCTATAAAATTGCATCAAATAAAATATTTGTGGACCAATATAAAAGTTTCGTTTAACTTCTTTGTGATCGATGGATAGATAACATAAGGCAAAATTATAAAATTAGGTTACTAAGTATTCAAGTTTTCGTTTTTGTGTCACTATGTTTGATAATTGCAAAAGTATGTCACTAACTTTTCATGTAAAAACAATTTTGGGTTATTTTTCAATTTTAGGTCACTAAGAATATATTTTTTCGATTTTGGGTCATTAAGTTTAGATTTTTTCAATTTTGGGTCACTATGTTTATAATATTAGTGCCAAATGAGTGACTCAAAATTGAAAAAAATGTAAACTTAGTGACCCAAAATCGAAAAATATATTCTTAGTGACCTAAAATTGAAAAATGACTCAAAATTGTTTTCACATAAAAAGTTAGTGACCTACTTTTGCAATTATCAAATATAGTGACCTAAAAATGAAAACATGTATATACTTAGTGACCTAATTTTATAATTTCCCCTAACATAATTCAATATTAAATGGCGAATACGTGTCTTTGATAATTTCGCTTACAGATGCCGCAACGTCACGGACCACGAGGGCATGAGATAAGATAAACGATGTTGTATTATTATCTTATCCTCCTTGGAACGGCAAAATTTACCCTGGACGTAGTCATAATATTCTGTGTTAAATAAAGGCCACATTCTTCTTAAACCCTTCCTTTGCTTGCTCCGTCACTGCTCTATTTCATCAGATCACAAAATCGTCTCCTCGGTATCATCGACGCTCCGATCTAATAGCGAAGGAATGGCCAAAGAACCAGCTCGTGTTCTCGTCACTGGTGCTGCAGGTACTAGTTTAGATCGTAGATCTGTGCTTTATTTGTTGGTTTATACTTGAGTTGCTGGATCGGCTTTTTCTGTTGGTTTTGTGGCCGTTCCTTGTTTTTTTATAAGTAATTGGACGGAAGGAAGGTTTTGTGCGTGTTAAGTGGTTTGTCAAATGTTAGATCGGGTACTTCTTTAGTTTATGCATCTCACAAATATCTGATGATTCGGTGTTTTCTTTATAGAGATGTCGGAATATTTGGTTCTGAACTTCAGATGAATCTGATTTTGTGGGAGGAAAATAGATGACGATGGTTTGAAGTCTGATTGTATTGTCTCTAATCACTGTCTAGTGTCTATTGACTCAGTGATAGGATACTCAAGTGCTTCAATTCGTCAAACTGTATGCCACTTGGAATGTTAAAGTCAGCTAACAAATTTAGTCTTGTGTGGTTGCTGTGCAGAAGCTGGTTTTTTGCATTTTTTTACTATGTGGCTATTGGCTAGTAATGATCTGATATATGCAACAGTTTGAAAGCATCTTATGTTGGGAAGGAAGTTTATTAAAAGTTTATCTGCAATGTACTGAAAGAATGACAAATTGCTGATTTTATTGAACTAAATTTTGATTTTTTCTTAATCGTCATCTTTGTTTCCATCACTTACTGGTGATATAATGTTCCTGGGGATTTTATAGATGTGTGTTCCTCTTGCAGGGCAAATTGGATATGCTCTTGTTCCCATGATTGCCCGTGGTATAATGTTGGGCCCTGACCAACCTGTGATCCTCCACATGCTTGATATTCCGCCGGCTGCTGAAGCACTCAATGGAGTTAAAATGGAGTTGGTTGATGCTGCATTTCCCCTTCTTAAAGGTTTATCATTTACCAAAGGCCTTCTCTTTTAGAATAGTTCTGTTTAATTCGATAGTTTTAATACCATGCAATGGGTGACATGTTATATAAGCTTTACGTTCCGTGTTTGGATCAGGTGTTGTGGCCACTACCGATGCTGTTGAAGCTTGCACAGGGGTCAATGTTGCTGTTATGGTTGGTGGATTCCCTAGGAAAGAGGGTATGGAACGCAAAGATGTAATGGCTAAGAATGTCTCCATCTACAAGTCCCAAGCTTCTGCCCTTGAGAAACATGCTGCTCCCAACTGCAAGGTAATTTTTCATGCTAAGCAAATAATCTACTAGTGCTTGCAATTTTTTGGTTGGGATTTTTTAGAAATTTATAATCGTCTGCAGGTTTTGGTTGTTGCTAATCCGGCCAACACCAATGCATTGATTCTGAAAGAGTTTGCCCCTTCGATCCCTGAGAAGAACATCACTTGTCTAACCAGATTGGACCATAACAGGGCACTCGGTCAAATCTCGGAGAGATTGAACGTTCAAGTTTCAGATGTTAAAAATGTCATCATCTGGGGAAACCACTCCTCGACTCAGTACCCTGATGTTAACCATGCTACCGTGAAAACACCATCTGGAGAGAAACCTGTTCGTGAGCTTGTTGCTGACGACGAATGGTAAAAAAGAATTTGAATACCGTAAATGATCTTTTATGCAACATGTCGCATTTATATGTCATCCCTTTCCTAATAACTCCAGAATTTCATTTTTGATAGGTTGAACTCAGAGTTCATAACTACTGTTCAGCAGCGTGGTGCTGCAATTATCAAGGCCAGAAAGTTGTCGAGTGCACTTTCTGCTGCTAGTTCTGCCTGTGACCATATCCGTGACTGGGTCCTTGGAACTCCTGAGGTAAGCAGTCACTCTTAGAGCATCTCCACCCGATGCTTATTTTACAACCCAAAATAGGAAAATTGCTCCAAACGATACCTAAATTTTATCCAAAATGAGTTTGCACAGTTTTCTCTCACCTCTATACCGATATTTAAGTCTGTACTGTTTATCCACCTATAACTTTTAAAGTCATACAAAGTAACCCCTCGTTAACTTTTATTTACACTGTCTTCTTTTACAGTAATAAACCTCTGACGCCTCTCTATTCTTTGGTCACCCACTTCACTTTTAAATGTTATTTTATTAAATGTTTCAAAAGTTATTTTGTTAATTTTTCTCATTTATTTCTATTATTGAATATAAAATAATATTATTGTACTATTAATATTACTAAATTTAAACTAATATTATTGTACATTAAATATAATATTATTGTACTAATAATTATTGAAAAATAATATCCTTGTTTAATTTTTTTTTGGCGTAGTTGTTGTCTAATTTATAAAGTTGTAAAAATGCATGGGTAATATTGAAAAGTTGTAAACTTTGGTGTGGAAAAGAATATTCAGAATATTCTTTTAAGTTTGAAAATGAGTTTAATGGTTAGGAGAAGAATTACTGTTTGATGTGACATTTACTGTATTTTGGGTTTGAGAACAGGTTTTTCGGTTGGAGATGGCCTTACATATATCTGTTGACATCAAACTTCAAGTTGATGATTATTATATAACGGATTGTCTGAATACATTTTTGGATTAAATAATTTCAGGGTACTTGGGTTTCGATGGGTGTATACTCTGATGGCTCTTACAATGTTCCAGCTGGTATCATCTATTCTTTCCCCGTCATATGCAAGAATGGAGAGTGGTCTATTGTTCAAGGTTTGAAACTATAAAACAAAAGATAGATAGCATTGTCGTTATTCTCGAGTCTATTGATGTTAACTTTAATTTCTGAATTCGTGTTTTCTTTTTTTTTTTTTCTAACTGTAGGGCTCTCCATTGATGAGTTCTCTCGTAAGAAATTGGATTTGACAGCTGCAGAGTTGTCCGAGGAGAAAGCTCTAGCGTACTCTTGTCTTTCTTAGAGCTCTCATCCTCCTTGTTGTTGTTGCAGTGATGACATGATGTAGCTGCAGTTTTCGAATTATTATTTCAATAAGTGGTAATGGTGGCCTCACACCTTACCATCACTATAAAAACTTCATAATATGCCGTGATCTGTATGAACATATTCTGAATCTGAAGTCAATTTGAAACCTTGATCTTTAATATTTGTTACCTTTAGCCTGCTTATTCTCTGCCTTTGGTACTTTCTATTTGAAATTGCTCTGCCCTATCTTGGCCAAAGTTGAAATTTTTTTTTTTTTTTTTTTTTTTGCAATGGAGGGTTTTGTGGTTCTTGAAATTGCTCTATCTTTCCCATTATGGAGGTTTGAACTAGGACAATATTTTGTATCATGGCTCTTCTCCTTGAATTATATATGACAATTGACATGAACTGTTAATGAATCTTCTATCTATTTAGAATTCTGCAATTGAGCCCTCAAAAGTTGGGTAAACTAAGAATGCTATCTTCAGCTCCCATGAAAAGATTGTACCAAAAGCCCACATCCTCATCGATAACCTTCCCCATGCTCTCCATTAGTTGAAAATTGAGTTCGTCGTCGACCACGGTTTCGCCCGACAGTTCTTCGGACCAAAAGCCTTCGTCGATCTTAGGATAATTTTCCGAGCTGTAGCCCATTTCGTCGTTCTTTACGACCGTTCTCTCGCACGACGAGTCTGTCGCCGAGGACGTTTCGCTGGCGCAAGTGTTGTTACTTTGGTCCGAACTGAATACATCTAAATCTTTGGGGTCTCCTTTGGGAATTTCAAGAGGTGTTGTTGCGTGCCTCTCGGAGTCATTATTATTATTATTATTATTATTATTATTATTATTATTATTATTATTATTGTTATTTCGAAGGTTACGAGGCTGATAATCTTTGAGTTTTTTCTTTATGTGAGTGTGCCAAACGTTCTTTATCTCATTATCCGTTCTTCCCGGCAATTTTGATGCAATTGCAGACCACCTGAAGATTAAAAAATAAATAAATCTATTATCATTTTGATCTAATTATTGGCCGGCATCATATCTTGTGCTCGAGTGTTAGAGTAATTCTTGGGATGGAGAATCCTAAGAATATGCAAGTACAACGTGCAATGTCTGTTCTAAGACTTGTTTTGTTTATTTTATATACTTAACCTGTTTGTGACTACAAAAGTTCCAAGCATGCATGGATATAGATAGCGAAGGCATTAAAACGATTAAGTTAATTTTAGATTCAAATTTGTTTAAATGTACATATTTTTATATATTTATAATTTTATCCATATTAACTTCAACCTATTGGCTATTGGTGGATATGACAAAAACAATAACCAAGTTGGACATATATGCTACTACTTTCTTTTTAAGGATTAGAACATTGAATGATGTATATGTGACGTTAGCACAATAATATAACCATATTTAACAAAAAAAAAAAAAAGAAGGTTTCTTGTAAGCTTAAGATATAATAATGCAACCTAGCTACAGATATACATACCTATTTCCGAGCTTTTCATGAAGTTCGATGATAGCTTGTTCTTCTTCATGGCTGAAGTTTCCCCTCTTTACATCAGGCCTGAGATAGTTCGTCCATCGAAGTCTGCAACTCTTTCCACACCTCAACAGCCCTGCAAATGAGGGGAAAAAAACATATACATAAATTGCGTGTATAAGATATAAATTTTGAATAATTAGTTAATTTACCAGCCTGCTTAGGGAGAGCTCTCCAATTTTCATGGCCATTTTTCTGAATAAAAGACACTAAAATCTCATCTTCTTCGGAGCTCCAAGGCCCTTTCTTCAGGCCCTCCCTCTCACAACATGGAGCCCTCACCATTTTTAACTTACAAAATCAATTAATTAAATAATAAATATTCTTCTTCTTCTTCTTCTTCTTCTTCTTCTTCTTCTTCTTCTTCTCTCTCTCTCTCTCTCTCTCTCTCTCTCTCTCTCTCTCTCTCTCTCTCTCTCTCTCCAGTGTTCAGCCAAGAATGCGAGTGTTTGTGTGAAAATTATGATGCCAATGCTGAGTATTTATATATATGAACTTACATAAGGAGGGATTAAGCATCTGTTTACTCTCACAAATTCTACTTAGTCTAAGCGTGGCAATTTCCTCGAAGTTGGATCTTTCCCTTTCTGTCTACCTTTGTATATTTTAATAATATATATAGATTTCGTAGGTTGATTAAATCCACTGTTAATCTTATTAATATGAAAGGTTAGTTGGGATACCTTTGAACCAGTTAAAACTGTTGTCATGCAATGGATTATTAGAAGCATTCTTGGCGGCGATTAGAGCATCTCCAACAGTTCCTCTATCTATAAAGTTTCAAAAGTACATTTCCTCCAACTATAGAGTTTGAACAGTACCAATGAACTCCAACAATCTCCTCTATATTTTCCTCTATACGAATTAATCACACTATAATCTATTATTTTAATTTATAGTATGCATTTTCGTCATAATTTGGATTTTAAAATAATTTACTGAAATACTATTTTAATATAATTAAAAGATCTAAAATATTCATTAGTTTATTTTGTACAAAATGAAATAATTCGTAAGTATAATTTTTCAAAACACAATCAAGAAAATAAATTGTAGATATTAATTTCTCCTCTTCTCACTGTGCAACACGTCCTCTCTCACTTTTAAAATAAATTATTTATTTATTAATTTCACCTCCACGTCACCATCATCTCTCTCTTCTACATCGTCGTCTTCATTCCATCACCACCATTGTTACGCAAATAATCAACACAAAAATCAAATAAAGGAAATTAAAAAAAAAATTACAGGGATAGAGGGTGAACAGTGCCCCGCTACAGATCGCGGGACACTGTTCAAATCCCCAATTTTGAAGTAGGGTTTGAGGGGTCATTGGAGCTCCTCCACCCTCATCTATGGTGTCCAACTCCATATTTGAGGGACCGTTGGAGATGCTCTTAATGGTAAATTCTTACTACTGTTATTGCACATAAATAAACCTTAGGGGATTGGAGATGTTACAAAATTGGTAAGTTTAGAGATGTCATATGTTTTTTTTTTTGCAAAATTCACAATCGTTAAATACTTTGGTGACGAGTTGATGTATTCAGGTACAAATCGTTATAGTTTGTGTAAATCTGAGACGGTAAATGCAGAACAGAGGAATTAATCGGAATCATCTCTAGCTAATAGTAATATTATTTGGATAAAGTTAACTGATTGAGTAAATAAGAAGATATCTTAACTAGTATATATTCCATTATGTTAAGGGTGCGGTGGTGCCACATTGGTATGTCGATTTAGTCTTTTTTTGTAAATATTAATAAAATTGAAAAAGTTTTCCATTATCTTTTACTGTAAACACGTAGTATAATGTTCTATATCTCATTTTTATCCTTTTTCTTAATATTTTACATCTAATATCATAATAAATCACAAATTTTGTGTTATATACTTATAACTATATAGATAACTATTTAAATTAATTCTATTAAAGATTTAAATAAAATAATATGATACATTTTTATACGCATGCATTAATTAAGGGTGAAAAAGTTACTAGTATATGTACATATCTTATATAATTATATCTTACATAATTATTAGTGGATAATTTTAGTAAATTATATCCTAAAAATAGAATGACGTGATTATTATGAGGTTTAAAGCTACATGATTTAATAATTGATATATTAAAAATAGAATGAGCTGGTTATTATGATTTATTAGTTTTTTTAATAATAATAATAATTAAAGTAGAAAATTTTGATCGATTTATTTTGACAGGCCATTTTCAATAATAGGAGAGTTAGTGCATGTTTGGTTGAGGGGTTTAGTAATTTAAAACGTGGGTTCATGTTAGTGTGTTTGGTTCGTTGGTATATCTAAACAATTGGTTTATATAAAACACTCTAAACCCATGCAGACATGTTTAAATAAACACACCTCCTCACGTGTTTAATAAACCACTAATTAAACACCCATTTGATTTATACATGTTATTTTATTTTATATAAACTCTGATTTATAAATATAAACATATCAACCAAACGATCCCTCCTTAGTATAAATTATAGATTAAGATATACATATCTTTGAGCAGTCTTTGAATTTTCTTCGATGGTCGTAATGTTCACCGATATAGTTTGACTGAACTTTCTCAGGGTGGTGGGGTCCAGTCAACATCAATCAGCGCACGTGTGTGGAGTTGCAAGAAGACTATATTGCCCCTCCACAACTGAATAATGCCAAGTTGACCATTAAATATTTCACACGATATGTTATTCTAGAATAGAAGACAACTTAATTTTGTCTAGGGGTGAAAAATCGGAGATCGCTTTTGAATTTGTCATAACTATAAGTACTTTCTTTTATAATTGGTAAAAACTAAAATAATTAACGAGTTCACGTATGTTGACTTTTTCCTTTTGTTTTCGAACATAAAGCCGCCTACAATAAAGTAGCCGAAATATGTCGACCGAAAGTTGCGTTTTACGATTCTGTGTGGTATTTCCTAATGATAGTTATATTGCATTTCTCCGTAATAGGAAACTTTGGTTCATCATTAAGCCACTATATGGACACATTGATAGAAAGCCTTCTTACAAATTTAATAATCGCATCTAAATGATACACTATATTTATTCTAACAGTATAGGTTTTTGAAAATGCAAGGTATTTTGTATTGTTGTATAGAATGAAATTTATTTAAAAACTTTAAATAGGATTGTAAACTCCAAGCAAATGGCTCTTCAAAATGAAGCCATGATTCTTAATGTGGTTTTGGCTTCAAAATGTAGCTTTTGAATTTAGTCTTTTTCCCGAATTAATCGAACCGTAAAATTTATTTTGTTCCATTCATTTACAACACTACACTACTTAGCCATGCCATGCATCATATCAATAAAACGATTGCAGTGTGAAAAACCATATCTTGAATATATTGTCGAATCTACAAAAATGTCCGTTTCCACCCCGTAATATGAATACATCACTATAAAGATTAAAGTGACAAGTGACAAATAATGCAGACGTATAGTATTATCGACACTGTCGTATAGAAGTGTGCTTAATAATATATCTTAAACTACATTTATGGACTAAAACCCGTGATACACGATTTTTAATTTATGGCGAGTTGCCTTATCAAAATTATTTAACTAAAATATATTCGTGTTTGAATTAATATAGTTAGTCAACTAACAAGGAGACTTTTTGCATGGTCTTAATTAAGACAATGTTTTCTATACGTGGGCGTTGACCATTGTATCCTCTTTTGAACAAGTCAAAGTCACATATACCATCATTGCTAGCTGTATATATCTACGTAGGTTTACGTATTCCATAATAACATTCAAAGTCCCATCGGCGATTACCAAACTAAATGCTGACATGCAAGCTTAATTTGCACTACAAAAAGATTGTTTTATTAAGTTTCTTGTTCATCTTCTCTGAAGGGGGTCCCGTACTAATGGATGTAAAAAACACACTAAGTTGTAAACTGATGTTGGACGTGATGTTGGACTAACACTCACACTCACTTAGAAACGCACAGCGGAAATGATACTAACTTAGTGATAAAACGACACGAACACGGGAGATGATTTTATGCAGCAAGTCAAACAACCTACTGCGTGCGTCAAGACGCAAACCTCCACTATAAAGATGGATTACAAACTATCAAAAAGGATAGTAAAAAAAACCAGCCTAGCGTAAGCTACGAATCAAAAAAGGATTCTGCAAACTACAAGATCTTTCGACCTTTGAAAAGCTAGACTAAAAAGAAAACTCTTTAAATAGATGATACTCGCTCGAACTCGCTTTGGTACTCTCGTTTCCGCTTGTTGTAAGTCCCCTTTTTTCAAACGGTTAAGTCATTCTCCTTATATATGTCTTCGACTTCTAAAGGACTTCCCCAACGACTTGGTAACAGCCCATAACGTCCACTAACGTCCACTAAGTGAGTTTGGACCGTTAGTGATCGTTTGGAGTCGACTTGGTCAGCTCCAAGGCTCGGTCTTCACTTGAGCTCCAAGTCGCCTATTTTTAGTAAGCTAATTTCTTATTTTTGCTCTCGCTCATCCACACTCTTTCCACACGGTTTGATCCATTCAAGCACTTATCCATAATCCGCATAATACTACAAAAATGTCACGTCATTAATAACATTATTTTGGGCATGAAGGATAAAACTGAGATAGGGAACATTCTCGGCCAACAAATATTGACTAGAATGTTACTCCAACATTGCCAATGCTGAATGCTCAACATTAACATTCTCAACGACGATACTTTCAAACAGATATAAGGAATGTATCATATAGTATGATCAAGTTTGGTTGAGAAAACTAACCTGACTGACTCAGTTTGCTAATATATATAATAATGAGTGATCAATTCAATAATAGGAAAAAAAATGTGTAGTGATGGGCCGATAGCTATTTGGGTTAAAAATTTGGACGAGGATAATGAACAAATTGTAGATTCCATGGGCTACATTCAAGCGTTGCGACTTAAATATTGTCCGAAGCACTTCACTTTAGTACATTGAACTATCAATATTCAATAAGCGTTTCGTAATTTTTGAGCAGCATATACATAATAATTGACATTGTTTATTGTAAAGTGCAAAGTCCACTTATAATCCAATTTGACCTGTTCTTTGTTTCATTGATAATTATCAGTGAGTCAAATCTAATAATATATGCATTTTTTAAAGATAAGCCAGCTATCTAGCTATGCGCACCTGAGACATGACATGCAACCTGAGATATTATACTATTAATATCAATCACACCCCCTACACCCCCTATACCACTCTTTACACCCCAAACACTTGATTTTTGTAATAAATATTTTAAATAATCATATTATTCAACAAAAAATATTTTATTAACTTATCCATTAAATCAATAATATTAATTACATGGCCTATTATTAATTAAATCATTTTAACCAATGACACATTTAGAACTAGCAAAAAATGTTCGTGTCGTGGGCCGGCCCGTCCCACCTGGTACTGTCAAATGGGCCCGCGAGCTGCGTGCCTGCCGAAGTGACGGGGCGGGCTGCCATTTCTCAGGCCCACCAGAGGGCGGGCCTATGCAGGTAAGCCCGCGCGGACCGTGGGAAGGCCCGCCATATAAAAAAATTATTCTTTTTAATGAAATTAATATATAAATGAATTATATAGATTTTTTTATATTTTTTGAGATCCAATTTTTAATTTAATCAAATTTAATGACATAAATAATGTTTTAATAAAGAATTTAAATTTGATTAGGCAACTTCATTAGTTTATTCGAATGTTCTTTTATTTACTTTATATAATTTTTCACATTTTTTTAGGACGGGCCGGGCCCACCAGGGCCGCTACCCGCCAGTAGGGCAGGCCTATGCAGGTAAGCCCGCGCGGGCTGCGGGCAAGCCCGCCAAATATCATAACGTATATTTTTATAAAAAATAATATATAAATGAATTATATAGGTTTTTTATGTTTTTGAGAACCAATTTTTAATTTAATCAAATTTAATTACAAAATAAATTTTTATGAAAGAATTTAAATTTAATTAGGAGTTCATTAGTTTATTTTAATTTTTTTATATGTTGTATATATTTTTTGTTTTTATTTCTTAGGACGGGCCGCGCCCACCAGGCCCGCTACCCGCTTGTAGGGCGCGGCGGGCCTTCATTTACCATACCCGCCAGAAAAATTTGCATTTTTTAATTGGCAAGTAGTTATTAATATTACTTTACATAGTACTTAAATATTTACATTAAACTCCTTTTTTTCTTTTATATGGGGTATGCAATTAGTAAATAATTAATGTTTACTCTACATATTAATTAGGGGGTGCAAATAGAAAAAAGGTGGGTGCCAATAGAATTACCCTAATTTAAATAATGGTCGAGCAGAGTACTAATTTCAGAAGAAAAGCAACTGAAATGAATATATTATATTAATCTGCTGACATATTAGGGTACATGCTTATATGATTCCGAAGGTTATTCTGGAGATATTTGGTAAAAAATCTCTCATGTTTTATATAATGTTTCAGGACAGCATAAGCTCACGGCTAAGGTACAACTGTACAACTCTTGGGTCATCAACATGTATATATGCGAATACAAGTTTTTTTTTTTTTTTTTTTTGGTTTATCTTATCCATATAATATATCATGAGCGAGAAAAATCCTTCACATATAATAATATCATGAGAGAAAAAAAAATCCTCCGCCTAAAATGAAGCGTTGGAATCAATCGGTCATTCAACTCGAAATCTCTCCTCCTCGAATATCTGAAAAATTGCAAAAAAATTACGTTCGAAGGGAGAAGCTCCTCCAGCGTTCATGGTTAATCGAAACTTCTTTCATTCTTTCTCTCAGTATAGTAAAAATCTCAGAAGAGTTAGACGATGTATTGTATGAGAAAATGAAAATATGAAAAAATTCAAGCTAAGATGATATGATGATTAGTGTGTGAAATTCTTTCTCATGTATATAGGAGTTGGAATCCCATCCTAATATAAAAGATATTATCTGACTAAGGCCCAAAATGATGCACTTTTCTTTGTGGTTACCGATGAATTACATCTATTTTTAACCGTGATAAAAATCCATGGTAACAAAAATAAGAGGTCTTTATACATAAGTAACTATTTGGATAAAAACTTGTAATTGACTACCCTGTCAGGATTTTTTTATATGTAGGTACCTAATAGAGTAAATTTTTGCACATAGGTACCCGATCCCGCAGGTACACCATACAATTTAACTGATGTAGTCATAGGTTGCTGACTACCTAACACACATATATATCTCGATATAAGGAGAGTTTACTTTTTCACAAGAAAACGAATAGTAGAATTGTGCTTAATATAGCCGTTCCTTATGTAGTGTAGACTGGTTCGTAGCGTAGTATGTTCTTTAATTATTTTGTTCGAAGTTTTAATCTTTTTCGTGTTTGTTTGTCTTTATCTTCTCTTTTGTTTTAATTCAAATTTTCATTAAAAAAATAAAGACTGCACGTTAATTCTTCAAATTAAATTCCGCTCCACGTCAATTCAAACCCTAAAACACATCAACAACCCTTCCACCTCAAATCAACGTTATTTCAATTCAAGATATAAATTCATTCCAAAATCAATCATTACATCTTTCACTAATGATGTATAATAGGGCTGGGCGCCGGCGCCCTCTTGTGCCTAAGCTTCAAAGACTCATCTAATACGCCTTCATCATCTCCTTCAAAACTCCATTCCTTAGCACTCGGCGAAGGCGAAGGCCCATGTCCACGCTTGTGCTTGTGCTTCAAAGACTCATCATACACATCTTCGTCAATGGCCGAAGAAGACGGTGAAGGAGAAATAATGGGCTGCTTTGGCCATCGCCTGTGCAAATCTTCGCCCAATTCAAAGTCGTCGACGAAAGATTGAGGTTCTTGCCTGGCGAGCGATGGAAGGGACAAAGAAAGTGCTAAGAGCGTAATGAGAAAGAAGTGCTTGGTGGACATGGTCGGGAATTTGGTGGGGGAGATTAGGCAATAATAATACTGTTGTGTTTGATATGATGGTGATTGGAGATGAAAATGGTGCTGTGGTATTTATAGGAGGATGGAGGCAATTAGAAGGGGACACGTGGAGGGTTGGATTGAGAGGGCTTTTTGTGAGGGATTGTCTATTTAATGTGGTTTTGGTACCAAGATTTTAGTAGCATTATTGTTATTTAATGGAATATTGACACTTAATAAGGTCAAGTTTTTGTATCTGTCTCTCATAGAGGGGTAGATTCAAGGTTCTGTATGTAGCAGTAGGAGCAGCAGAAGGGTTGATTCAAGATTTTGTAGGTCTCTATGAACAAACTTAAGTAACAACAGTTATAATAATATGAACATTCTATATGAAGTGTAGTGTGTGATATTTTTTATTTCAAGTACACTGTGATTATTTTCTTATATATCCAAGGAATTTTATGTCTCAATTTTTTAAAAATGAGATCCCATAACATGTAAGCTTGATGGGAGTCACCAAATCAATCCAAGAATCATATTTTTCGACCCTTCGAGAAAAATATTTTTCGTTAATAAATTAAAGCTTTAATATTGCTGGATGATTTTGTGAATTTTAGAACCACAAAAAAAGCTAACCGGATGCTGATCGTTAAATAAAGTTTTATTCAAACTAGCGAAACCGCGAGTTGTGAAATAAATATAATTTTTGCGAGCACGCCGATGATTAATTGGTTTCATGTCTTAGTGTGATTTTCGTTAGGTTATTGTATCAGAACTATTAACAGGATAATATGCTAAACTACATATAGTGTTGGTGCTTATTATATCCTAGTCTATTCTTATAAATCATTGCTATGCATCTTCTCAAACACAATTTTCTTATCATGCATCGCCATAATTCAGCGCCTCAAATCAAAGGGAAAATGACATCAACGCAATATCATCCATGCACTATAAAAAAGAAACCCTCATAGGGAGTTGTGTATGTGATGGAAATAGAGTAATAGGGAGTGAGTAAAAGAGTGAAAGAGGGTGTCGACATACGGTGCACTTGTCCAAGTTGCCAAGAAAGACTTTTTTTATTCTTTCCGGTATGTAGCTCCGCGAGCAAGGAGTGCCACGCACAAGCGGAGCGAAAAGAAAGCATTCTAAGCAGACTTTTCGTCTGGTGGTATTTGCTGCCCGAGCCCCCATTGGTACAACCGGCGGCTTGCTGCTCCGCGGAGTACGCAAATGCGATACGAGAAGCTATGAATTGTCCCTTTTTACAGCTTGTTGTAGAAGGGGTTTTTACAATTATAGGCATCCTTTTGAGAGTGACTAACTAGCTAGGCATGTGTGTAAATTATTACAAAACTAGGCATGATTTTTTTCTATTTTCGTTTCTTAATTTTTTAATTGCTTCTGATATTTTTCATATATTTTTTATTGAAATTTTGTTGTATAAAATATTAGAGTTCATATTTTGCTTAACGAATCGAACCGAATACCGAAATATTTGGTTCATATAGACCAAAGAATATCGATTTGATATTTATTATCTAATATTTACATAACCTACGTTTCGGTCTGAAAACAAAAACTATTTTTTTTTTTATTTTTTTAATATATATAGTAATACATATGATATTATATATGTATAACTACATAAATAATGTTAAGTATTATTTAATTTTATTTTTTTATACTAAAAGTTCGGTTTCATCTAGTTAACTTACTGAACTGAGAAAAGTTTGATAAATGGCACAATCAATCCAAAAAATTGGTTTGGCATCTACTTTCAATAAATTCAATGGAAATTTTCTGTTAACTGAAAGTTCGCATCGGTTCGGTTCACTTTTTGTAATTTGCGACGATTCGAAATAAAAAAGTTCTCTAATACGACACAATATTGAAAAATTTAAAAGCTAACTAATGTGGGTTGTTTATTTTTCGTTTATACGGATATTATATTGAACATTAATTTCATTTTTGTATTTAGTTTTACTACAAAAATTAATTCATAATAAGAAATTAGAATAATATATGCCATTTGTTGATAACTTTTTGTATATCATAAAATTAATTCAGAAAAGGAAAATAAAATAAAAGAATGCCTATTTTTGAACCACACAATGCCTATTGTTGTAATTGACACTTGCTCAAGTGCCTACATTTGTAGTTAACTCCTCTACAAGTGTCTCCCGTATTTATAGTTAGAGACGTACCTTTCCTTCCGGGTTTTTCGGTTTCTTCCCAACCCACGTTCTTGTCCACTTTCCACTAGTACCGTCAACTTGGCCTGTGGGCCCATGGTCGACCCGCCCCGCCCCTCCAAAAGGGCGGGCTGGGCTGCAACTTTTTAAGCACGCCCAGGAGCGGGCCTGAACAATTCGGCCTGTGCTGGCCGCGGACTTGGCGGGGTGGGGCGGGCCTGCCTGCGGGCCAACCTACCAATTTTATTAATTATATATTATATTTAAAATATATTAATGTTAATAAATATATAATTAAATTTATGGTTATTGATTCATTTATTAGCCATAATTAACTACATATATATTAATAAATATATAATTATATGTTGGTTATCCATAATTTATTAATAAATATCATAATTAACTAAAAAATATATAATAAATTAAAGTATAAAATTAAAAATAAAAAAATTTATAAAATTTCTAAGTGGGCGGGCCTGACCGCTAGGCCCGCAGCCCGCCGCGCGGGCTGGGTTCCATTTTTTCAGGCCCGCTAGATGGCAGGCCAGCCCGCCCCGGCCCGGCCCATTGACAGTACTACTTCCGGCATTGTCCCTCTTCTCATGTTTCCTTCATGCACTCAGTTGTTGATATTTATATTATTCGAACCCACGTCCTCTTCCACGTTCTCTAACCCTCTTAGTCAAATGGGCGATTATTACTCCTGTTCGGGCACTCTTGACAACAGACTGCTCCTCGATCATTGTTTCCATACAGCTCCTTGGGCATTCTTTCTCTCTTCCTGGTTTGTCCTCTTCCCTTTCCTCTTCCTGGTTTACCATCTTCTTTCATTCTGGTTCGTCATCTTCCCTCTCTCGGGTTCGTCCCATTTCCTCTCTCTGGTTCGCCCTCTTCCTAGTCCGTTCTCTTTCCTCTTTCTAGTTCGTCATCTTACCTCTTTCTACTCCGTCCTCTTCCCTCCTCCTAGCCCGTCCTCTTTCCTCTTTCTAGTTCGTCATCTTTCCTTTTTCTGGTCCGTCATCTTCCCTCTTCTTGGTTCGTCCTCTCCCTCTTTCCGGTTCGTCCTCTTCTCTCTTTCTCGAGAGACTCTTTTTTATCACCTTCCGGGCGTATTTTCCGAGGGGTAGCATACCTCCTGTCCCTCGAGCATGTTTCTCAAAGGTGTGGCATACCTTCCGTCCCTCCAACATTTTTCCCTAGAGCCCGTTGTCCCAGAGGGTATATTTCAGATAGCTCCGCCCAAGGGACTATGTTTCTCATATCCCAGGCCGCGGGGTGCATCTCTTTGAGAGCTCCTCCTTCCCTCGCAAAAATTCCCGCCTCATTCCGTTATGTTGTTTAAACTGCTTCTGAGTATGTCCTCTGAACTCGGAAAAATCGGGGGGAACGGTTTTCCATTTACATTTGGCTATACTGATTTCGCCAATAACAGTTGTAGTCTTTCTACTTTTCCTTGTTTGTAGTTTTTATTTTTTCATTTAGGGTTTTGTGTTCATTTATCTGTTTAACAGTTTAATATGTTCTCAATGATTGAATGTTACCGGAGAGAGCAGATGGGCTATCTAGTCCCTTAAAGGGGATTATAAAATTAGGTCACTAAGTATACATGTTTTCGTTTTGGGTCACTATGTTTGATAATTGCAAAAGTATGTCACTAACTTTTCATGTGAAAATAATTTTGGGTCATTTTTCAATTTTAGGTCACTAAGAATATATTTTTTCGAGTTATAGTCACTAAGTTGCATTTTTTTCAATTTTGGGTCACTCATTTGGTACTAATGTTATGAACATAGTGACCCAAAATTGAAAAAATCTAAACTTAGTGACCCAAAATCGAAAAAATATATTCTTAGTGACCTAAAATTGAAAAATGACCCAAAATTGTTTTCACATGAAAAGTTTGTGACCTACTTTTGCAATTATCAAACATAGTGACCCAAAAACGAAAACTTGTATACTTAGTGACCTAATTTTATAATTTTGCCTTCTTCAAAATATTAATATGACAGTCCACTTCATATCATTAAAACCCTAAATCACACACAATAACCCTTCACCGCAAAATAACATTATTTCAATTCGAGACAAATTCATTTCAAAATCAATTATTACAACTCTAATTTCACTCATGATGATGCACGATAGGGCTAGGCGCCGGCGCCCTCTTGTGCCTAAGCTTCAAAGACTCATCTAATACGCCTTCATCATCTCCTTCAAAACTCCATTCCTTAGCACTCGGCGAAGGCGAAGGCCCATGTCCACGCTTGTGCTTGTGCTTCAAAGACTCATCATACACATCTTCGTCAATGGCCGAAGAAGAAGGTGAAGGAGAAATAATGGGCTGCTTTGGCCATCGCCTGTGCAAATCTTGGCCCAATTCAAAGTCGTCGACGAAAGATTGAGGTTCTTGCCTGGCGAGCGATGGAAGGGACAAAGATAGGGCTAACAGCGTTATTACGAAGAAGTGCTTGGTGGACATGGTCGGGAGATTATGTAATGTAATGATTCTGTTTGTGTATTAAGGATTGGAGTTTGAATTTGATGGTGAGTGCTGATGAAAATGGTGGGTGGTATTTTATAGGTGGAAGGAGGGGATTAGAAGGGGACACGTGGAGCTTAGATTGAGGGGGCTTTTGTGAGGGATTCTTCATTTAATGTGGTTTGGTACCAAGATTTCAGTAGCATTGTTATAAATGGAATATTGACATTAATATATAAGGTCAAGTTTGTATCTATCTTTCATAGAGGGGTAGATTCAAGATTTTGTATTGTAGCAGAGGAGGGGTGGATTCAAGATTTTGTATGTCTGTATTCACTTTTTCAAGTCATAACAACAATCGTAATAGTGATAAAAAAGAAACTGTGATATCATTTTTTATAAATTTTATTTCCAGCAACTCCATGAAAAAACATCGAATCATTTTATTATAAACCTCGAAATAGCATCTTCATTAATGAAACAACAAAGCTTCATTAATGTTGCAGCTAGTTTGTGAATTTTAGAAATACAATAATTAAAAGCCAAGCGAATGCTCAAAGTTAAATAAAGTATCACCAATGAACAACCTTAAGTTTGAAATAAATACAAGATTTAAAAAGATATTTACCGATGAGTTTTATGTCTTACTGTGATTTTTAATTATTCGAAGTTAAGTTAGCGTAATACAACTACTAATATTTAAGTATGCTAATCATAATATATCTTGTGTGGTTCTTGTATAAAAGATTTATATGTTTCACATATTTTGTGGTAAAATCAAATAATAATATCCATGGCTTATGCTTTACTGTATCCTATTCTTTCTTACGAAGCATTTACTATCTGTCTTCTCATGAAACCTATAATCAATGCAATTTGCCTTCCATTCACCGATATGATTCCAAGGGAAAATAGCATTAACACAAGCATCCCTTACATTTGAAATCCAAAGGCATATTACCACCCATGCACTATAAAAAGAAACCCTAAGTATTTTCTTCTTACATCATTATATTATTAAGATCAGATGGCTAATACACTGATTTCAACCACAGTCGTAGTAACGTTCCTACTTTTCATTGCCATAACAAACACTGCGATTCTCTCTCGAGCCAACTCTCTTACCACCGCCGACGAAGAAGAAGAAGCTAAGACAACATTTGCTTCGACAGATAACCCTAACTCAAAGGCATGGGCTTGGGGTAATAGAAAGAAATCGCCGCCACCATTTTCGCCGCCCGGCCATGATCACCATGGAAAGGTGCCTTCGAGGCCACACTTTCCTTGGGGGAGGAAAACAGCACCGCCTCCCCACCACCACGGACCACCACCGCACCACCACGGCGTGGTGGCGGCACCACCTCCGCACCACCATTATGGGTGGCCTATGCCACCTTTTTCTTGGCATAAGAAGAAGTCTCCGCCACCACCTAAGAAGTCAACACTGCCGGCCAACAGTGGATATTAATAAAGATTAGGGGAATATATGGTTTAGGAAGAAAGGTTATATGTTTTATATAATTATGTAACCTGGTAAGTGAGATATTAAAACTAAAGCCTTCTTCGTATTTATGGGTATGCCATTTGTTTTGCATTATTATCACTGATATAAAACTGATTAATAACCTCGATGTCGAGAGAAATATGATGCATGAAATTTGAAAAGTAAAAAAAAAACGTGCTTAAGGAATAAAAATAGGACAAAGAGAAACGTGGTTAATCAAACTGTTCTTATAATAATGTATATTTTGTCGTATAAAGCGAAAAGGTAGTTTGGTCAGGTCAGAGTTTTAGAATTTTGGGGGGTTTTGATCTTTTCCAAACTACCGAGCAACAGAAGGCATTTCCGAACTATATAAACCACATAATATTTGTCACGGTATTCGGTGTGGGACTAATAGATCCTTATAGTTTTCACATTGGTAAGGCTAACTAATTTGTGCAAGAACTTGGTTTAATATCACAATTGTATTTTTTCTCCTACCAAAGTTTTCTGCCCAACTTTCACAACAAATCAGCGACGTGTCTGCCCATTTTATTTATTCATTTAAAACATTATCTCAGGAGATTTTATTAGGGGAGTATTAGGTTTCTTCATCGATTGATACTCTTTGGACGGAAGAGGATTAATAAAAGTAAAATATATATATATATATATATATATATTTATATATAATATGCCATGACTGTACGGCCAAGACGAGAAAAATATGGATATATGTTAGTTCACATCTATCTGGAGATGCTCCTTGTGAAGTGTTAACTGTCTTAATGTCTCTGTTCCTTTCCATGTGCTCTGTTTAAAAATAACATATATACACATACTGAATCACTGATCATATTTTATGCACATATAGATATTGGCATAGGAAGTTTATATCTGTATATTGATAAAACGTACATAAACTCAGTCCATGTAAAGCATGAATTCGATTTCTTAAAAGGTCAAAAGATTTGATGCGTAACTTATTTCAATACTAGTTTGACGTGGTGTTAACATAACAAGATTTGACTAAATATTACATTGGATTGTCTGCTTTGACTTTCTTAACTCGTCAACATATAAAGCATCGACCTATATCAGTTATCTAAAGTATTTTATCTTTCCTTAAAACAGTACAGCGTATGAAAAGAAAACTCGTTTTTTCCTCTTTCAAAGCGATTGTTAATAAATTATTTTTTATGCATTGGTTAAGAAATTGGTACTTCTTATTTTGTAAATATAAAATAATTGTGAAATACATGGTTTAAAATTCAACGGATTTGATTGCGTTGGACATGGACTACACTGTGAAAAGATTATTTCACAGTTCACACTAAATCAAATCTATCACCGACATTACCTATACAAATTGATTAGTGCGTTATGTATCCACTTAATGATTATTGATTATTAAAGGGAAAAAAGCATAAAAAGATATATTCATTTTATACTCGAGCTTCAAACCCACCCCTATTTATCAATAAAAATTTAAAAATACATAGCAAGTACAATCCCATAAAATAAAACGCAATTATTTGGTGTAGATCTCCATAAGTCTATACTATAGTATTAGATTTTAGGTTACATTAAGTCGACTTCTCTTGCATGTGTCCACATGTACTTTGACATCAACCGCACTTCAGACGGTGGGTATTTTTTTGTCTTACATCATACTTAAGTCCCCATCACATGAAAATAAAATAGTAAATTAAATAATCTTTTATTACAAGAAACGAATTTGATGTGAAAAATAAACATTACAATTTCCATCGCCTGTAAAATTTCTCTCGTCATAGTCATAGGCTTTATGCTGTCCTTCGTTTTCTCACATATAAAATACAAAAAGACTGTAACAATATACAAAGTACGCCCACAAATTGAAACATATTATATATACATGTACCATGTCCCGAAAGAGATACGTGAATTGGTCGAGCTTTAAGAAAGATATTATCGAATAAATCACAATTCACATTACATTAACATAGAAAGCCTCCCTCATTTCTTCTTCTCCAATAGTACGAAAGCATTTATTTAATCTCACCTTAAGTTCTCTCATTTCTTACATGGTCCCTCCCTCCCTACCCTATTATACACATACTTTCTCCAAACTTCCACACTTCAATTCAATCTCAATAGATTTTAATGCAACCCCTTTTTCAAAATCTACGTCACGCAAGCTCATTAAATTCTTCCTATCTATGCCTTACTTGACAATCTTGATATAATATAGTTACACTTCCACCATTATCCTCTACATTCTTTCCATATCTTCCCAATGTCGGAAACAAAGATTTTACCATCTCCGGCGAAAAGCCCGCCGCCGCCGCACACCCTCTTCAACGGCGGAGCAACACAGATTCACACTCCAACGCAGCCTCAAACAAGTTTCCCAATCATAGCAGTCGCAATCATAGGCATATTAGCCACTGGGTTTTTGCTGGTCAGCTACTACATTTTCGTCATCAAGTGCTGCTTGAATTGGCGCAGAATCGATCTCCTCCGGCGACTTTCCTCCTCTAGGACGCGCCGGGAAGAAAACCCACCGACGGTTCGCCCGCCGGCGGCGCCTACGGCCGGCCGCGGCCTCGACGAAGCCACCATAAGGTCAATCCCCATCCTAGAGTTCAAGAAAGAAAGCCATCAAGATTCTAAAGACGAAGAGCAGTGGTTCTCCCAAGAATGCGCAGTTTGTCTGAGCGAGTTTCAAGAGAAGGAGAGGCTAAGAGCTATACCTCAGTGCGGCCATTCTTTCCACATAGATTGCATCGACGTTTGGCTTCAGAACAACGCAAACTGCCCTCTGTGCAGGAGGAGCATTTCCGCAAACTGCGTGGCAGATTTCAGACATTATCTCAATCTATCCCTCGATCCAAAAAGCCCGCCCAGGGATGACATGCTAGATTACGTCGTGATAGAGATCGATTCTTCGTCTCAAGGCCTTGGTAGTAACGACGATGAGTTCATTACCATAAGCCCCTCTCCGAGGAAATTGCAGCAACCTAGGATGATTCTCAGCAGAAGGGAGAAGAAATCGAACGGTGTCTCGAGCATGGGAGATGAATGCATTGGGATGAACAGGACTAAGGAGGAGAGATTATTTGATTTCCGACAGCCCATGAGAAGGTCTTTTTCCATGGATTCAGCTGATGATTCGCGGCTTTATTTGTCTGTTCAAGAAATTATGCGGAGGCATAGTGAGATGTTGAATGCTAATGAAGGTTGTAGCAGCAGTAATAATGGTAATAATGGTAATAGAATTAAGAGATCATTCTTTTCGTTTGGACATGGCAGATCGCTTTCAAGGTGTGCTGCTTCTGTTCAACCTCTTGTTTTGGAGACTTAATTGTGATTTTTTGTTTTTGTAAGGTGTTTTAAATCTTTAAGAAAGGAAACAAAAAGACGATTTTTTTTCGTTCTGCTTTTCGATTTTGCTTGGGGTGGATTATGTAGAAAACTGTTATTAGTATTACATGGTTGTATGAAGTGTGTGTATTATTATTACACGACAAGATTAGAAGGAGATGATATGAGGGACCATAAAGATCTAATTTTTGACTTAATTGTAAGCATCATTGCAATTAAACGACGTTTCTGATTTTGAATTTCGAACTATTTCGTCATGAATCTCATGATTGAGTTGCATCGTTACGGCTTTTTATTTTTTTCATTTCGAAATAAAATCGAACATGACCTGTGACCCATCATATATGGAGATATAAAAAAGATACTATGCTTGGTGACTAGGTAAATAGATAGTGAAGAAATGGGATTTTAAATAGATATATTAGTTAGAGAGGGGTCCCCTTCTAATAATAGAATATCATTAATTTATGTTGCTGACTGGGTACCCGACTCGACATTGAAACTTTTCTTGCCAATGTTCTCCAGCTAGAAATATAATAATGAATATAAGAAAAATTCATGATGGGACTATTGTCTTGAGGAGCTCGAGAAAATAATAATTAGCCACCAAGCTTTAATTATCGATCAATTCATTGGGGTCCCTTGTAATTAATCGTTGCACCATAGCAGCCCAACTCATACATCAAATAGTTAAAAGTCCATTAAAGAATTAGGACCGAGCCAACATAGAAGAAAAAAAAAAGAATTAATTAATGACCGTTACTTTGTATCCGAATATTGGTTTATATTATTCAAAGAAACAAATTGAATTGGAATCAACTTTACAATACACTAGCTATGCGTGTGCGGCTAGGAGAAAACTTCAACCCGTATTGATAGAAAAATATATAACAAGCTGATAGGAGAAAACTTCAACACGTAAAAAGAAATCATACAAAATGGTAGACAAATATATAAACAAGTCAATCAAACAAGTCAATCTGATGAGATGACATTAGTAGAGTTTGGCTAATAGGTTCTCCTTGAGCAATATACCCTTAATTCTCTCTCGCAAGCGATCGCAGCTCTTATTTTAGTGGAATAGAATGCATGGCTTGCACTAAGAACTGCATAGGTCTTTTCTCAAGGTGGTAAGAACCGAATTCAAGGTATTTTAACTGTTGCACGCCTAAAATAGGTTGCGCCTTCTATATAAGTTGCAGCAGCTGCATTCCGTGATCTGGCCACTTAATTACATTCGATTGCTCCGAAAGCTTTGTAAAACAGCAATTGATCCTTCAAAGGTAAGCCATCTGTAATATTTAGCTCCATTTGCTCATGGGTTGCTTATACGGCGTGATTCTGAGGCACCACCTTAGTACAGTAATGATTAATAGAAAAAAGAACATATTTATCTACCCGACAAAATGGACACAGTAATGGCGGCTCATCTTAAGCCAGCTGCCAAGTTTTTCTCCAAACTCGTACCAAGACCTCCTCAGGCCAATGTTATCGCTGCCTCATCACTCAATAACTAACAAGAAATTTGTCTATCCACCCTACGTTGATGCATATGCAAGAAACCCACAACCAAAAACAAAAAATCATACCGAAAACGAACAAACTAACGGAGGAGAAAAAGTTACAAGGAAATGTAAAACCTCAACAAGAGAAACAAAAAACATCCGCATTTTAGTTCTGTAAGAGGAATTACCACGAGGAACTACCAATTTAGCAACAAGATAGAGTGTTGGTGAACCTAACCTGGAGTACATCTTGTTGTCTCGCCTGAGGATGCTGGCAATTGAGTTGGAAGAGGTGAGTAATTTACCTTTGATATAGCCTTCTTAAAAATGGAATACATTTGGCCCTCAACTGAAGCCCAACTATTCGATTGATGGATTAAGTAGTAATTTCTGCAACGACGGAGGTTCTTTAACCATCTAATAGAACGTATGAAAAGCGAGTAAGAATTCCCATTACAAAGGCAACATGGTAATGCGATCATATATTAGATACAAACAGAGCCGAGCTCGTGGCGAGTTTTGCAACACACTATCATGGGAAGCAAGGTCGACTACCAGCAAAGGCCAACAGATCCAATTAGGATTTCCGGGTTCAGTACTAAAAAAATTTGATTCAAACATTATAGAAACATCGATGCTTACAAAAAAACATATCGGACTGATGTATACTATGTTGCACTCCGGTTGCTCGATGCGACATGGAAATGGCGCTGGCGACTGGAAAGAAGTCACAAAATTAACAAAATTGTTCCATCGAAAAGAAGAAAAACTAAAGATGAAGAGGTACTAAGATAGCTTAAAAGAAGAGTGTCGTGAAGATGTCGATCAGGGAATCAGTGTCAGCTTGTAACGTGGTGACCAGATTTCTGTTGAGCATTTCATCGAACACCTTTGACGCCTTATCCTATTAACCTATCTTCACCACATGTTCACCTTGGTTTTGAGCTGACGTATGAGAGGACGACTGTAACGTCGACGGCGAGATGATTTCTATAGGTTGAGGCGGAGGCAGAGGCAATTAGCGCCATGGAGTTTCTTTGGAGCCATAGCCGCATTTGAGTTTCCGTTGCAAATCTGTTTGTGAACGTTGACTACGTGTTACACTAATGGGTTTTACACGTGTAAACAAGGTGACCTATTACCCGCTGGAAACTGGCTACAAAACGGTGGATTCGCTCTTTTATAATAAGATAATAGATATAACTTTCATCAAGTACCGATCAATTGGGCATTTCGGCAAATCCACATTTAGGGGAGACGTCGCGACCATAGGTTAGGTGAGACCCTCCCTTTGAGTTTTTTATTTTTTATTTTATTTCTAACGTCGCCCCATTAGGGGCGACATTCTCTTATTTTTATTTTTTTTAACTTATTTTATATTTATTAATTATATAATCCACAAAATCATTAAATCATCGTTATTTCATGTGATTTACAAAATAAAAATCAACAAACACACCTAATTTATTGTTTGTGTCGCGCCGATTAAAATAATATGCATATCTTGTATTTTTCGATACTCGAATTTTATTTTTTTTATTTTAATAAATTAAAAATATACTTAAATTGGAATAAATTTAAAAAGCAATTAAGTGTTTCTGAATTCGAAAATTATAAGATATGAATATCATTTTAATCGTCGTGAAATAAACAATAAATTAGATGCATTTATTAAATTTTATTATGTAAATGTAAATCACATGAGCCCCAATTTTCAAATGAGTGTCGCCCCGTCGTTATTTCACGTGATTTTTGAGTGTCGCCTATCATTGTTACTTCATGTGATTTAGAAATGATCTTCACCCCTCATCGTCCCTCGGCGACGCTAATTAAGAAATTGGGTGAGGGGCGATGCTCATGTGATTTACATAAAAAAAAAATTAATAATGGATCCAATTTATAGTTTGTTTCACGATGATTAAAATGATATGCATATCTTATATTTTTCAAATATCGGGAATATTTCATTGTTTTTCAATTTATCAGGTTAACTATTTTTAGTTTATAAATAAAAAAATATTTTCGTATATTGAAAAATATAGATATGCATATCATTTTAATCGTCGTAAAATAAACTATAAATTAGATGCATTTGTTGATTTTTATTTTATAAATCACATGAAATAACGATGATTTTATGATTTTGTGGATTATATAATTAATAAATATAAAATAAATTAAAATGAAAAAATAAAAAAGAGAGTGTCGCCGCTAATGGGGGCGAAAAAATAAAAAAAAAAAAATTTAACAAGGGAGTGTTGCACCTAATGGTTGCGGCGTCGCCCCTAATGGATCTACCATATTTTGTTTTTCTTTTCGGAGGAAATCTACCATATTATGTTAAATCTTCCAAAAACGATCTACTTTTTTCACCTTATTTAACAAAAAACCCCAATTAAATTTCCATTCCCGGTATATTTTACTCTTATCAATGTTGACGACGCAATTTACAAATTTCGAAGTTTCGTCACTAGCTGAAAAATTAGCCTATGGAAGGATACATTTTTCTACGCACGATTGTTTTATTTTTATTTATAAATTCGACCCAAATGATCTTGAGATAAAAATTACACGATTAATAAATGACGTTGCATTCACTTGTTCGGAGTCCTCCATTTCTGAAGAATGGGATTCATATAGACAGTTATTATCCTCAAGCATAACTGATGTGTTTGTTTCACTCAATATCTTATATTATTAAAGAAATGTGGGTGTCCTCATATGCTGCCACGTGTCCCATAATAATTAATTATAATAGATTAAAAATATAATAAAAACATGAAAACTACCCACTATCATACTATCCACTATAAATAGTCATTCATTAATATAAAATAATTATAGATAGTTAACCCGTGCAATGTATGAGTAATAAACTAGTTTAATGAAAACAAAAGAAGGGTAGGTAACTGCAATAAATGACATCACAATTCCCAATCTCTTTGATGAATTTGAATTTCGCTTACCATACCAAGTTCGCAGTCAAAAGAAAGAATTTTATATGCTTAAATTTTATACGGTCTTCTTGCAGACAGAAAGTAAACGATCGATCTCATGCAAGCCCACGAATATCTAAAAGGTTGTGCTAATATTTGCAATGATTGTTAAGGATCTAATTGCGTGGATTGCGATATTTTGTTTCCATGGCAATGGTGCTATCTTAGCTTATAATTTTATAAGGTGAGATTACTTTATCAACCATCCGTGCAAGATTCGTTACGCCCCCATATTAGAATTTTCGTGAGGATAATATTATATTATATAACTTTATCAGCCGACTAATAAACGGACACAAACAATCTAATGTACCGCAAACGTTAAATAAAGTACGTTACAGTTAGACGTTAATCATGACGAACGATCAAATTGGTCCCAAACACAAGACTAATTTGTTCAGACGAAATACGAGGGCTTAAATTGATTCACATAATAAACATTGAGGATAATTTTGGATTTTTTGGAATCTATTTTATAGTAGGTATGGTCTTTGGAGATATTGAAGGTTTTGTTGATCCAAATCCACAGCTTAGTAAGGGTTTTGTTACTTACAAGTGTCGAGTTGTTAGAGATTCTTTTAACTTCTTTGTCATTTACTTATTGTCTCAGTATCTCTATGTTTGATGTAATAATTAACACATTCATCGAACATTTCTCATTTTGGTTTCTAATGTTCTAAAATTGTCTTCATATGTAGAATGGAATCTGGCTAAAAAAAATGCATTGACTATTTTGTCAGGTAAATAAAATTTAAAGTATCAGAATAACCGAGTGGGTACAAGAAATTTAGTGAAGTCTTCATGAAGCTGTTAGGAATTCTATGTGGTCCATTACATCAAGGAAACTAATTCTTTATCTCACAATATCAAACTTGACAAATTTTCAAATTCTCGACTTTTGTGTTCATTTTGTTGAAATGTAATATAATTTCTACCTTTTCACTTCAAAATTACCATAGTCTCCACATTTTAACTAAGTTCGATCTGAGTTGAATTAGGGTTTAAGAGCAACTCCAACCGATAAACTCAATCGCAAACTCAAATCCTTTCTCAAACGCAAACACAATAATTATTCTCACCAATAAACTCATTTTCAAACTCCATGGACTATTTTTGAAATATTAATTTTAGACCGACTTTTACAATTTTTCAATACTGCCCACATATTTTATAATTTCAAAAAACATATTTTAATAGCATATTAAACTAAATAAATAAAAAAGTATTGCTGGTAAATTTTATAATTCTAAAAAAGTTTCTAATTACCTTTTCTTATAAATTTTGATTACTTTTCTAAAATATAGAACGCATATTATGCGTTAAGCGCATCTATGCGTTTAGTGGATGAGAGAGAAAGTACAGAACTCATTTTGGGATTGGTTTTGGATTCGATTGGACTGGTTTTAGAATATTTTTTTGGGTTTTGCAGTATGGTTGGAGATGGTCGAGATTACCTCGACTTCCAACTGACTAATACTCCTAATGTGTATATAATGTTTCAAATTCATCCGTAGGTAAGATAGTTTGAATTAATGAATTCTTAATCTACTTCTACATTTCAACTTTTGATAGATAATTTAGTTACTCTTCATTTTTTACCAATACTTTGCCAGAATCGCTAACCAAAGTAATAATAAATGTTGGAGGTAGCGATCCAGCACCTCGCCGGAGCCGCCGGAATTGTCGCCGGAAGTTAGCTGTGCGAACTGAAGTGATTCTGAGCTGAAGAGAAGTCGACGAGCAGGAGCCGTAGGATCTTTGGCGCGCAGATCTGATGGACGAAATTAAAAGCTGGGAGATTGAATGCTATCCACAGGATGACGCGCGAATGAAGATCGACAGCTCAGAATTGAAGAGATGAGTTGACGCGGATTGCGAATCTCAGCCGCAAGATCAGAATCGGACGGTCCATGTTGAAAGTGGCATTTCACTTAAATAAGTGTCATGCGTTTTTCACTGTAGCACGAGGAATGGCACTGGCGACGTGGCGCATTCTGGTGCATTCGATCAGATGAGATGGACGGCTCTTATAAATCGCAGAACATGCTTTATGTGTGAATTTCAGCTTATAAATAGCAGTAAAACGAGTTCGACTAGCCATCTTTGAGCGTCTGTAGTTTCGTATTGAGTGAGAATCTCGGTGAGTGATAAACACGAAAGTTGTAGAGGGCACGGTGGTCTGTAAACTTCGTGTTGGGATTAATACGAAATAGAGCTCGGTTGATCCGTGGACGTAGGCCAAAGTCTGGGCCGAACCACGTAAATCCTGTTTTCAACAAGTGTGTGTGTGTTGCGATTTCAAGCTTCGATTGAGCTCGTTTATGCCCAATTCGATCTGAAACACTTGCATAAACTAAATCTACATTGAATCCTCGTTCGAGAGGGGCCATTTCCGCAACAATAAAGAAATTAAAAGGAAAACTGAATCTTTCTGTTCATATACATTCAAATCAAGGCCCACCATCTTCAACCTGCTTTCGCCTTATTCAACACAGAATCTACACCAAAAACACACACGCAGAGCATTTGAAAAAGGTTCAGCGAGCAAATCCACTCATTCATTTTGTTTTCTTTTCCCTCCCATTCTCCATCTTCTGCTTCCCATATACCTCCTCGAGAAAATCTGAACTTTTTCATTCTTCTTACTGTAAACGCCTACTCAAATTCCCAACATTCATGGGCATTCTCGTATTCTGGGATTTCCGTTTACACTGTCCTTGACGAAAATTAAGGGCCCTTTCGATTTTCCCTTGCATATTAATCTTCCAAGAATGCTTCTGAGAGCAATTGGTAGAAGTTTTATTTGAAGCTCGAATTTCAGTAGCCGTCAGATCTTATTTTGGTGCGAAGAGAAAGGCAGAAAATGGTGGCCGAGCCTTGGCTGCTAAAAATGGGTAATCAGGTGAGTAGCAATTTAAAGCACGCATTGTTTCTCGAAACTTCAGCCAAAAGAGATCAGTGTTCGCAAGAGAGGCTTACTTTGGGCATACTCTCTTTCGAAGTCGCTAACGTCATGTCGAAGGTTGTTCACCTGTACAAATCTACGACTGATGCTGAGATCCTTAAGCTCAAAAGTGAAATCTTCAACTCCGAAGGAATCAAATCCCTCGCTTCGAGCGACGACAAGCAGCTCTTGGAGCTCGCACTAGTCGAAAAACTCGACGATTTGAGTAGGGTTGCTAGTGTCGTGTCTAGATTAGGGAAAAGATGCACAATTTCGGCACTGCAAGGGTTCGAGCACGTTTACGGCGATGTTCTTTCTGGGGTAATCGACGTTAAGGAGTTGGGATTCTTGGTTAAGGATATGGAGAGCATGGTAAGGAAAATGGAGCGATATGTGAGGTCTACAGCAGCTTTATACGCTGAGATGGAAGTGATGAACGAGTTGGAATCTGCTGCCAAGAAATTCCAGCAAAATCAGCTCGAAGAGACGAGGAAAGCTTTCGAGGAGAAGCTGACGTGGCAGAAGCAAGATGTGAAGCACTTGCAAGAGATTTCTCTATGGAATCAGACATACGACAAGGCTACCGAGCTGTTGGCGAGGACCGTGTGCACCGTATACGCAAGGATTTGCTCTTTGTCCTGCGACGAAAATATGTTGGCTATGGCTTCTTGCAAGGCTGATAGAAATCCCGGTTTGAGAAAGTCCGAAAATCGAAGCCTGAAAAACTCGAGATCGAAGGCTGGGCCACCTCGGAAGAAGAAGGACGAAGAGGGCTCCGTTCGGCCTGAGGATTACATCTTTCTATGTGGTAATAACAGCGGTCCTCGGAGGATGTTCGCCGACTGCATAAATCTTCGAATTTCTGCTTCGAAAGTGGACGACGGCGCCAGCTATGATGACGACCAGCTCAGCCAAATATCAGCCTTTTCGAGCGTTTCAAGCTGTGAAAAGAAAGACCGTCCTTATTATCGCAGTAGCTTTATTCAGGCGATCGAACGAAATCGATGCGCCATAGACGAAATCGGGTCCAGGGGCATTCTCGTAAACAGCTCAAAGCTCGGGCCCAAGAGCAAGATTCTAGCCTGTGCCACCCCTAACACCATCGGAGGCTCAGCTCTGGCCATACACTACGCAAACATCATCATCGTATTGGAGAAATTACTAAAGTACCCTCAGCTAGTAGGCGAAGAGGCTCGAAACGATCTATACGAGATGCTGCCCATGAGCCTGAGGAAGGCCATGAAGGCTAAGCTGAGGTCCTACGCCGAGGAAGTGGCCATCTACGACGCGCATCTGGCCCACGAATGGAGGGAAAGGCTCGACTCGATGCTTAGGTGGCTCGTGCCTATGGCCCACGCAATGGCTAGGTGGCAGAGCGAGAGGAACTTCGAACAGCATCAGATTGTTGAGAGGACTAACGTGCTTTTGATTCAGACGCTGTACTTTGCTGACAAGGAGAAGATGGAGAAGGCGATTTGCGAGGTGTTAGTGGGATTGAACTATATCTGCAGGTACGAAAGGCAGTACAGCGCTTTGATGGATTGCGTTAGTAGTTTCGATCTTGAAGATTGCGTGGAATGACAAAGGGAAGTTCGAGGGTCGTTTGGGACCTGATAATTTTATTTTTTCTTTGCTTTTTTTTTTTTTTTTATGTTACTTGGATTTTGTTTTTGTTTCCTGTGATAGTTCTTTTTCGAAATCCTTCTTGCACATCAGGTGAATGAATCTGGGATCAGGTCTTTGTGTTGTAAGAGTATGAATTTTGAGTGTGAAAGATTTTATATGTTGATTGGGTTATTAACGGTAACTTTTTCAATCTCTGTCATCTGTTACGGAGATTTAGGACCTTTCTTCTCATTACACAAACACACATATATGTAAATGGGGTTGTTAGGATATGCGGAAATCCCCGATAATTATTTTGCCCACAAATGACGATAATAAATAAATTAGACGAAAAATAAATTTGGACAGTGACACGAGATTTACGTGGTTCGGTCAGAATGACCTACGTCCACGGGCCGGAGGGTAGAACTTCTTTATTATGTGGAGAGATTACAAACACGTACACTGACGTGGTACAAAAGCACTACAACAATATTAGGAGTAGGCTACAGAAAATAACAGAGGAGAAGAACGAAGATCTGTGTGTTGTGTTTTTCTTTCTGCTCGTCTAATGCCTATTTATAGGCAAATGCTTCGTTGATTGATCATATGAACACTGCTCCAAAAAAATCTGCCCACAATTGAATATTATGGCAGTCGTAAGCCTTTTTTTCCTTTGTTCTCATTTGGCCTTCAACGCACATGTAGCTGCTTTTTGAATATTCAACAAAAGGCAAAAGGTCATTCAACAAATCTCCACCTTGACCTTTTGTTCCGTAAACTACTCCATCGTAATTAATAACACCTTTATCTCCCTCCGACCTTAGCCCCGATGGGCTAGTTCACCAACTTTAAAACACCAATCAAGTCCAAGCAATGCTTGAACTTGGAAACTGGAAGAGCCTTCGTAAATAAATCCGCAGGATTATCCTTCGTGTTGATCTTCTTGATAAACACCTTTTTATCTGCAATTATATCACGAATAAAATGATACTTAACATCAATATGTTTAGTTCTTTCGTGATACATCTGATCCTTAGTCAAATGAATCGCACTTTGACTATCACAGAAAATAGTAATAACTCCCTGATTCTGAGTTATTCCCTGAATAACCCTGTCAACCATAATGCTTCCTTGATCGCGTCAGTAACCGCCATGTATTCTGCTTCAGTAGTAGATAATGCCACTACGTGCTGTAGAGTAGCTTTCCAGCTAACTGCACAACCTCCAATACAAAATACATAACCAGTAAGAGATCGTCGTTTATCGAGATCACCTGTGTAGTCTGAATCAACGAAGCCAATGAGAGTATCACTGTTTCTGCCAAACTCTAAACAAAAGCTTAGAGTACCCTTCAAGTATCTGAGAATCCACTTCACTGCTTGCCAGTGCTCTTTTCCTGGATTAGCCATATACCTGCTAACAACACTAACAGCCTGTGAAATATCAGGACGTGTACATACCATTGCATACATAATACTGCCGACTGCACTCGAGTAAGGAACCCGTGCCATGTACGCTTCTTCCTCATCTGATGATGGTGACTGAGCAGCGCTTAGCCTAAAATGGCTAGCAAGAGGAGTGCTGACTGGTTTGGCATCGCTCATGCCAAATCTCTCCAAAACCTTCTTGAGGTAACTTTCCTGGGTCAGGTGCAACTTACCAGCTCCTCTATCACGTCTAATCTCCATACCAAGAATCTTCTTAGCTGCTCCTAAATCCTTCATTTCAAATTCACCATTCAATAAGGCATTCAACTGGTGAATTTCTGCAAGATTCTTAGCCGCAATGAGCATGTCATCAACATATAACAATAGATAAATGAACGAACTGTCATTTAACTTCCGGTAGTAAACACAACTATCATACTTGCTCCTGGAGAAACCATGACCCAACATGAAAGAATCAAAACGTTTGTACCACTGTCTTGGAGACTGCTTTAATCCGTATAAGGATTTCTTTAACAGACAAACTTGGTCTTCCTTGCCTTCAACTATGAAGCCTTCAGGTTGCTTCATATAAATCTGTTCATCTAAATCGCCATGTAAGAACGCCGTCTTGACGTCGAGCTGTTCTAACTCCAAATTATACATGGCAACGAATGCAAGTAATACACGAATAGAGCTATGTCTAACGACAGGTGAGAATACATCATTAAAATCAACACCTTGTACCTGACTATAGCCTTTTGCGACTAGCCTTATACCTTGCATCGTCCGAACCAGATATACATTCTTTCTTCTTGAAGACCCACTTACATCCGACTATTTTCTTTTTCTTCGGCGGCGGCACAAGAATCCACGTACCATTCTTGTACAGAGACTCCATTTCTTCATTCATCGCTACAAGCCACTTATCAGAATTAACATCGCTAATTGCCTCCGAATAGGTAGAAGGTTCGCCGCCTCCACCTGTTTCTTGCGCCACTGATAAAGCGTACGAAACTAAATTTACGTACCGCTGTGGTAGTCGAATCTCTCGTCTCTCCCTATCTCTGGCTATAGAATATTCCTGCTCGGTGCTTTCATCTTCAACAGGATCTGAATCAGGTTCTGGCTCGTCCTCTTGATCTGTTGAACTCGTAGCAGGATCATTTGAAGGATCTTTGTTGATCTCGAGCTCCACCTCGCTGTGTACACTATCCTTCTTTTCTTGATTAGAAGAGTTAGTAGACTCTTTCGAAGGATGTAACATAGAAGACTCGTCAAAAGTAACATCTCTGCTAATTATAAATTTGGGTGACTTGGGATCAGGATTATATAGTCTATATCCTTTCACCCCTGAAGCGTAACCGAGGAAAATACATTTCTTAGCTCTAGGCTCTAACTTTCCCTCGCTTACGTGCATATAAGCTGGGCATCCAAATATTCTTAAGTTTGAGTAATCAGCAGGAGTACCTGACCATACTTCCTCAGGAGTCTTGAAATTGATCGGTGAACACGGTGAACGGTTGACAATATAACATGCTGCGGCGATAGCTTCAGCCCAAAAATCATTTGTCAACCCAGCGTTGGAGATCATACATCGAGCTCTCTCTAAAAGCGTCTGGTTCATGCGCTCGGCAACACCATTTTGTTGAGGCGTCATTCGAACAGTGTGATGTCGAGCAATTCCTTCATTCTTGCAGAACTCATTGAACTCGCTTCCGCAAAATTCTAAGCCATTATCTGTCCGCAACCGCTTGATCTGTTTTCCTGTCTGCTTTTCAATCAAAGCCTTCCATTGTTTAAACGTTAGGAAAACATCACTTTTCTGCTTAAGAAAATAGACCCAGACTTTCCTTGAAAAATCATCAATGAAAGTCAACATGTATCTTGCACCACCTTTGGACGGAACACGAGAAGGACCCCATACATCAGAATGAATATAGTCCAAAGTACCTTTCGTCCTGTGGACTGCTGACGAATTGAAGCTGACTCGTTTCTGCTTCCCAAAAATACAATGTTCGCAAAAGTCCATCTTACCAGTACTTTGACCGCAGAGTAGGCCCCGCTTGCTTAAAATCGTCAAGCCTTTTTCTCCCATGTGTCCAAGTCGCATATGCCATAATCTCGTGGTATCAACCTCCGGGATGTCGAAACTGCAGCGGAACCTGTAACTGTAGTTCCCTGCAAAATATATAAATTTCCAGACCTGCAAGCTTTCATCACGACAAGGGCACCTCTGGCAATTTTCAAAACTCCACCTTCACCTGAGAACCTGCACCCTTGAGATTTAAGTGTGCCTAAAGAGACAAGATTTCTCTTCATATCTGGAACATGTCTGACTTCTGTGAGCGTTCGGATGATTCCGTCGAACATCTTGATCCTAACTGTGCCTTTACCAACAACTTTACACGGAGCATCATTTCCCATTAAGACATATCCACCATCAAAATTTTCATATGTGGAAAAACAGTCCCGACTCCGACTTATGTGGTAAGAACAACCCGAATCTAAGATCCACTCATTATCAGACCTAACAATATTTGCAGTTGCTACAAAAATAGTTCCATCACTCTCATCAGCAGCTAAACTAGCTTCGGCGGGTTTATTATTTTGCTGATTATTTTTCTCCTTATTTTTTAATTTAAAACAATCAGCTTTAATGTGACCCTTTTTCTTGCAAAAATTACAGACTTTATTTCTGTACCTGGATTTCGACCTTTCTTTAGATCTGCTACTTTCAGCATCTCTACGTTCTGGTCTTCCCCGTGCAAACAGGCCTTCTGCCTGGCTACCACTTGTTTCTCCCGTAATATCCCTGTCTATCTGTTCTTTCGATTGTAAAGCGGATTTGATACTAGAATATGATATCGTGTCTTTTCCGTATATAATCGTGTCACGAAAATGTTTTAAAGACGAGGGAAGGGAACACAACAATATTATGGTCTGATCTTCGTCCGTCACTTTTACTTCTACGTTCGCCAAATCAATAATGATAGAATCGAATTTATCTAGATGCAAAAGAATAGAAGTACCTTCCATCATTTTCATACTGTAAAGTTCTGCTTTAAATAAAGCCGATTCTCCTTAGTCTTCTTCATGTAGATAGCTTTTAACGCATCCCACATACCCATGGCCGTCGTCTCCGTGGCAACTTCTTGTAAAACTTCATAAGAGAGATTTAATATAATAGCCGATCTGGCTTTCTTGTCCAATTCACTAAATTGTTCGTCCTTCATTTCGGTTGGTTTCTTCTTTGCGCCTTCTAGCGCCACCTCGCAACCGTCTTGAATGAGTATGGCCTCCATCTTGAGACTCCACATTGCAAAGTTGACATTTCTGTCGAACTTTTCAATTGACATCTTTGTTATCGTCATGGTGGCTAAAAATAAATCGGGTTGGCTCTGATACCAATTTGTTAGGATATGCGGAAATCCCCTATAATTATTTTGCCCAAAAATGACGATAATAAATAAATTAGACGAAAAATAAATTTGGACAGTGACACGAGATTTACGTGGTTCGGTCAGAATGACCTACGTCCACGGGCCGGAGGGTAGAACTTCTTTATTATGTGGAGAGATTACAAACACGTACACTGACGTGGTACAAAAGCACTACAACAATATTAGGAGTAGGCTACAGAAAATAACAGAGGAGAAGAACGAAGATCTGTGTGTTGTGTTTTTCTTTCTGCTCGTCTAATGCCTATTTATAGGCGAATGCTTCGTTGATTGATCATATGAACACTGCTCCAAAAAATCTGCCCACAATTGAATATTATGGCAGTCGTAAGCCTTTTTTTCCTTTGTTCTCATTTGGCCTTCAACGCACATGTAGCTGCTTTTTGAATATTCAACAAAAGGCAAAAGGTCATTCAACAGGGGTTTATTCCATTCATTGTAAATGGTTTAAAGTTAAACCCAAACTTCTTTAAGATCGTAAAATAATTTGCAAATTGGCTAGTTCATGTTTTTTTTTTTGGCAATCAACCGTAAAGATGTAATAACAGCAGCAAAAAGGACGATGATGGTAACAGTGGAGTGCTGGGATGATCTTTAATCTAATTCATAGAGTCAGTGACGTTGTAACCGAGATATAACGATGGTGTCGCAATCTTAATGTACTTATTCAGCATTCTAACATATATTTTATCTACTCGTTAGCAGATCCTCTTGTATGTTATGAATAGTGTTTTAAAAGCGTAAAATAGCGCGTTTCGTACCGCTGTAGCGCATTTAAGCGGAAAGCGCACTAAAACGCAAAAATAGTGTTTTGTCCTCTATAGCGCGTACGTAAAAACCCAAATAGCGTGAGTAATAGCGTAAAAAAGCACGTTACATTGCTCATATAGCGTATCATTTAATTATTTATTTATTTATTTTTTGCTTTTTACGACCAAAGCTATACCACACTCAATCAATGTTTAAAAGGCGTATTGCGTGATGCATAGCGCTTTAGTGCCGATATTGCGTAGCGTAGAAAACGTAGTGTATCGCGTGAGCTGTTTGGGCAAATAAATTTAATGCAAAAAATATATAATCATACAAGCAATCATAAATTTCAAATGGTCTTTAATTACAAAAATAAATATTAATCTAAAAAATAACATTTAGATATTAATTGTTACGAACAACTCAAAGACATAAACTATTGACTCAAAATGCACAAAAAAATTCGATGTCATTTATATTTGAACCTAGGATAGTCATGGGTTCAATTCATGCCTCTTAATGATTCAATTTGAGAAATGTTCACTTGCCCCTGAAAATTAGTCAATTGAATGCTTAGTTGTGGTCGTTGAAGAAAATAAACATTATACGTTATATGAGCAATTTAGCGCGCTTTTTACGCTATTACTCAAACTATTTGGCCTTTTACTTTAAATACTTGCGCTATAGAGAACAAAACGCTATTTTTTGCGCTTTGCTGCATCGCTAAAATGCGCTACGAAACGCGTCATTTTACGCTTTCTAAACTATTGGTTATAAAGAAGCCAAATCATCAGTAAAGATTAGCATAAAATACATCGATATGTCCTAAGAGCATCTCCACTCGACGCTCATTTTCCAACGCAAATACACAAAATTACACCAATAGACACCCATACGCATACCCAAAATGAGATTATACCAATTTCTCTCTCCATTAAACGCATCTTTGTGTTTTCCTTTTAAAAAATAGCATTTCTTTTTAATATTACCAATTGACCCCGCTTAAATAATATTATTCTGGTTTGGTAATTGACTAGACACACTTTCACTGTAGCAGCCTTTTGCCCGTCCAATCATCATCATATAAACCCTTAAACAAAAGTATGGAATATAAAAATAAATCGGATCACAAAACTAAACAACATACATTTAATAATCTGATAATTTGTCATTGCTTCCTCCAACAATATGTCGATTTGAAATGGACCTGATTTGAATTTTTTTAGCTCTATCGTATTTTTAAATAATTATTCGATCCTTTTTACATTTTTCAATTAAAGTTTTATTATTCATTTTAATAAATCTTTTGTCAATCAAATCTAAAATTTTGTAGTCTAATTTGTAAAGTTATAAAATATGTGGATAGTGTTGAAATTTACAGGATATTCGTTTGAGTTTGAGAATGAGTCTAACGGTTGGAGGAAAATTACTGCATTTTGAGTTTGAGAATAAGTTTGAGTTTGAGAATGCGTTTTTCGGTTGGAGACACCGAAATACGCATTCTCAAACTAGAACGCATTCTCAAACTCAAAATAAAATAATTCATCTCCAACCGAAGAATCATTCTCAAACTAAAAAGTATCTTTTGAAATATTTTATTTTATACCAATTTTCATTGATTTTCAATACTACCAACATACTTTTGAATTTTTCAAAATAATAGTTTACTATTGTATTGCAAAATTTAAAAACAAAAAATAAAAAAATTATACGCAATTTTGTAGAAATAAAACTATATACAAGGGCTTCTATACAAATAAAAACAAATTTTATATATTTTTTATTTATTTATTTTATTCTATATGATTTCTATAATAAATAAAACATATAAAAGGCTTTGTTTGCAAATAGGAAAGTACAAACGCATCTTATTGGATGCAAACGCAAGATGCGTATGGATGGGAGAGAAACCAAGTGACCCATAATGCGTCATCCTCTGCAGTATGATTGGACCACATTTACTCCATTTTATTGGTTTCAGGTACGATTGGAGTTGCTCTAACTCATAACTAGTAAATGAATCAACATTACAGAATAATGAAGTTCGAAACCAACAAAAAACGTACATAATTTGCATATATATATAACTTGTATGTTAAGATTACATTAATAAATACTATAACCAAAGCGCGCCTATGGTTATCGCGTGAATTAGAACCAATTGCCCTAGAGGATATGATAATCGATTAAGACATGCTTTTAGTACGAAAACTAAGATAGTTTAATCGGCATTTAACGTTCCAAGGATGTCAAATTCAAATAACTATAATGGGGAGAACAATGTCATAACTATGATCTCTCCCTTATGCATAAGAGTGTAAAATTACTGAAAGGCAAATAGCCCAAAAGCAGTCAGAAAGCAGCAAAGATACTAGTAGATAGATGAATTATTAGTGATCTTAGATCATCTTTTTATACATCTTACACTTCATATGGTTGGCAAAATCACCGTTCTGGGTTATGCCCTAATCGAAGCTCCAAATCAACCTCGTCATTATTTCCCCTTTCATCAATCACTTCTTCATCAAGTGGCTTAAGTCCAATCTTAAGGCTCAAACTCTCATGATCATCTCTACGCAAGTCGGGCGTCGGAGCACGTAAATTTGAGCCTTCTAGGACAGTATTATTATTAGGGTTTGATGGTGGCAAGTAGACTTTGTACTTCAGCTGTTCTCTTACCGACATGTAATAGCTCAGCTGCTGCTGAAGCTGAAACTGAAGGTGGTGATCGTCGAAATTTGGGATTTTGTTATTAGGGTTGTAACTGAACTTCGAAGATACGTCGTTATTCCCTTTCGCATTGCCAGGCGAGGGTTCTTCTTGAATTTCGACGTTCTTCTGCTTTGCCTTTGCCTTTTCTTTCCTATGTATGTTCATGTGCCCACCTAAAGCTTGAGCATTCGTAAAACCACGCTTGCAAAAACTGCATTGGTAAGAACGTACAAAGCCGACTTTGTCCCCATTTGGCTTATTTCCTCGTCTTCGTTGATCGTTTTCTGGGCTTGAATCATCATCGCTGCTGAATAGTTTTCCAGGAGACATATAATTCTTCTTGTTTCTTTCTTTTTTAGTTTCTTTTTGTACGTTTTGGGTTGGTACAGCAAAGGGTTGGTTCTAAGATAAAGAGGTCGTGGAAGGTTTACATGAGATTGCTATTAACGCCTTTTGTTGTCTTTGTCCCAATGTAATAATTTACTTGTGATATTAGATCAGTTTCATCGGATTTTTGCTTTTTTTGTGTTTGTCTTGGTAGATACTTTGGCCGGCAATAACAAGAAAAATATACAGCATGATGATGGTTTATTATTCAGGGACATTATCAGCTTGTTTCTTGAAGCATAAGCTAATTAGTTTGGAACTAAGTTCATTTGTCCTAACCGTTTCGTAGTTCGGACTTCGGAGAGTACGAGAAAAACGAAACGTGTTTGATCTGTTTTCATCAACAAAAGAACTGGTAATACTTCGAAAGAGTGATTAGATTGTAATACCTCGAAACAGACAAACTCAGAAAGTGACAGTTAACGTTAGCGACTAAGCAACTGAAGTCTATTGGCCGTCTCTTGAGAAGATTTCAAGCATATATATGATCGAGAAAACGGCTATTTATGTTTTTATCTGTTTTTAGTAATTTTATTTGTGTATCTATTGGTTCGAAAAAGAGTCATTTTCGAAGGGGCTTCAGAGAAGCCGAGGTAGCAAGACCAGCACACGTTTTGGATGATTACAGAAGGATATTATGTCATTATAATATCTGATATTATATGATGATTTTTGTTCGACTAATATACGTTTCGATCGTAACTATAGAGATGATGGCAACCGCATTATAATCTGGGATTATTATCAAACTTGACTAACATATGGCAAAGACCATCAATTCATTGCTTCAGTCATTGGATATAAACACGCCTATGGCTCGTAATGACGAAATAATTTCGAACACTCAGCTTCAGATAATAAGGGTAAAAAACTTCATCAGGTTATTAAATGAAGGCAAAGAATCACTTTACAGAATTAAAGCTTCTTACCCGTAGCCATTCCTATAAGTTCAGCTATCGTTTTAGCGATCATCAACATTGCAGACAAAAACCTCAAATTCTCGATAATAAGACGTTCAGAACCTATCTTTCAAAGCCCATTCGAATAAGGTCGAAAGCCAATATAGCCATTAGCGCCTAACTGTTGATAATCAGTCGTTCGATAGCTGCTACTCTCAGTACTATTCATCTGATGATAATTAAGCATATCAGAGCCATTAGATTGCCACTGATGATTCTCCAAAGCATCACTGCTACTACTATATCTGTTCCTATGTTGTCTCAAACTGATCTGAGGAACCATGTCGTAGAAACTTCTAGAAGCACCGTAACCGTGCCAAACGCCATCATTATCATGATGATAACTCATCGTCCGCTCCAATCTACTCTGTCCAAACAATATGCCCTGCCCAGTCGATGCTTCGCCTGGGAAACTAAACTGTCTATCCATACTGCGAAGCCCATTGCCAAACCTTCCATGGCCATTCGAACCAAACACTGATAACCTTCCAACTCCACTATTATCATCGTCGAGCAATTCGTTTATAATAGCCAAGTGAGGGAAGTCCTCAGTTACATGGCCTTGACGGCCCGACGTGCCAGCCAAGAAATCGGAGGAGAGATGATTGTCTTCAGATCTATCAAAACTTTGCATGTCACCAATCAGTGATTCACCATGACCCTCGGGTAAGTAGTTGCTAGTATGTTCCCTTCTAAAGGATTCTCTGTCTCTCCAAAGTGGTGCATTCTGATGATTTATCATCCCAAATGGAAAACTATGGTTTGGCTGACTGGGATCGATGGTTCTGTCTAAACTGTGTGAGTTTATCATTGGAGGTGTGGCAAGAGAAGTAGATGCTTGGGTGTACGAGAGTGAAGCATTAATCACCAAACCATTGCTGCTAAGGCCACCACCAATCATAGCATTACGATAGGATTGAGGAACATTGCTTTGAGCTGAGGGTAAAGAAGGTTCAGAAGCGAAACGCCCAGCAAAACTTACAGAGCGTGACATGATATGGCTGGTTTGGGGCGTTGGAGTAGCCGAAGAAATGGGCCGTGGCTCAGAGGTTATTGGAGCACTCAAAGGCCTTGATAGCCCGGGCAAGGACACTATGGAGGGCTTTTCAGTCGAGACAGTCGCTCGTTCTGTTGGAAGCTTCTCAAACTGTGATCTTTCATGCTCGACTGGGTTTTCTCTATGTACTGTAGCTATATTTTTCTGTTTATCTTGTCTCAGAGTTGGAGATGTTTGAACTGAGTTTGGTGGGCTTACTAATGTATCAGATTGTTTAGGACTGTCAGACGATGGTCTTTCGATGGTTGAGAGTTCATTTGCAGCATTGGCCTTTGATTCTGACCTTGCAGTGGTAGAAGATAAAGAATTTGCCGTAGGATTCTTGCAAGAAGTTTCTGGGTTCGGAGATACTTTGCAGTTCATGACATTTTCAGATAACGAAGCAGGTTTTTCCCCCTACGGAAAATGAGTGCAGAAACATTAGTCTGTTTGCCTAGAACCAATAGATGATGCCAAACAATATATAAGCAATTTGCTTATTTAATCACAAAACGGTCATACTACATACCTTCTTCACAGCAAATTTAGCTCCATTTACCATCCTATCCTTCGACAGTGAAAGAGCAGTATGTGGAAGAGAATCAACTCGAGATGTCTCAGACAGGTTCCTTGGGTCTCTAGTCATAGATCTAAGTGATTTGTTTGCTTCTCCATCGATCCAATCGAAAGAATCAGAAACAACAACGCTTCCATGCTTCTTCCCTCTAAAAATAGTAAAAAAGAAAAGCTACTAATCACTTATAAACTAATAGCTAAGAACTTTCAGTTCGATTAAGACAATAGATTACCTGCTTACAGAACTTTTATCTTTTTTCAGGAGTGAGTTTCCATTTTGAGGTCTTTTACTCACAACAGCAGTAAAAGAGTCGGGGGAACAAGTAGACGAACTATCACCGATTAGTGATGAACTTCTACATTCAATACCATTTTGCACGCTACCGACTTCTGTGGACAGATGTATTTCAGAGTTATCAGTATCTTCTGACTCAGGTGGAATTATTTCGGCAACGCAGTCTATAGGATCAGAGACATCGGACGAATCCTCCAATGCATCAGACTTTTCAAGGGTTATTTCTGAATTGGGAGATAAAACTTCTTTTATCTCAATCACATCACTTTGCAGGCCATTATTGCCTAGTGTATAATGGCTAGACTTCTCATCCCTACTCTTGTCTTTCCCTTTACGGCTGTTTCGTTTCTGTTTTCCCTGGAGACAAGAAAAACAGCAAAGGTATTCAATGTAGATCGCCATTATCCAACATTAGTAAAACGATAAAACCAATGCCATAATCGATGTCAATTGCAACCTCTTTATCGCCAATCACCAGGGGTTATCCAAAAGCTTTCACATGAAAAAAATCAAACCTGCTTCTTTTTGGACTTCTTACTATCTGTTCCTCCACACCTCCCTTTGGCAAGCAAAGCTGCCTCCTCTTGGATGAGTTCTTCTTGCTTCTTTAAAGCAACAGCCTCCTGGTATGCAACTTCAATCTTACTGTTACAAGAGCAAGAATTAAGGATTTATATAAAGCTGATTACTACAAATACTCCTTCAAGAAAAAAAAATACTACAAATACTGTGTTTAAAGGGCAATCGACATAACAGTAATCCATTTCTAGATCAGACAAGAAGCAGCTTCCAGGTAAGCTCCTCACATTTACAAGAGTCTATGCAATGTAGTAAGTCAAGAGAATGGAAGAGAAACCAAGCACCATATCATTGTCCAGTGGGCACAACCATTTTGAGATAGCAATAAATATGGCAGCTGATTACCTGAAAACGTGAGCCAGAATAAATATCTCAATAGTCCGACGACCCAATTCAGTAAGTCGTCTCTCGTCACACTCACTGATATCTTTGTCAGACTCCTCTCCAGCACCCACGTCCTAAATTCAAAGTAAGGACAATATGTTGTATTCGGGTGAAGGATGGGTTGAACAGAACCTCTGGTTGTTTATCAATGATAAATATCACCAACTAAAATTGTTAGAAAGACAAGGGACTCTATACATGCGATTTTATCATGGTTGTGCGACCAGCTCGCCTATGAAGAGAGGCATTTGACCAAGTAATTGTGTATCATCATACAAACCTTTATGTGGTTTTGCAGACCCTTGTCATCCTTTGGAGGCAAGGGTTCTTTCGCAGCCCTCTCAAGCAGTGGCAACACGTCATCAACTAAAACAAACACGTCCTCATCCATACTAACAATGGGGACTGGTTGATCTTCTGCCTCAATATGCTTACTCTTTCTAGCCGAAACCTGGCCCTCAATAGCTTTAAGACCAGTGTATAGCGAATCCATTACAAGGGTGGAATTGACATCTTTCTCGTTGAAAAAATTCTTCACAACTAATTTACGTATTGCATCTGTTTTCGCTCGAGACATGCTCGACCTAGAACTTTGATCCATAGCCAGCCAAAAAGAAGAAAAGCTGAAATAAAGTCATCATTGTAAGTACTTGAGATTGGAATGTTGCGATAATAAAGGAGAGGAAGTAATGGAACGTGAAAAAGACAAAAGCTTGCAGAAACCCAATTTCCAAAATTCATTTAACAGGCATGTACAAAATCGCAGTTCCTATGCAACCGTATTAAGACTATCAATTTCTAGACCAATTTAGTTCTAAGATATAATACGCACCAACAGTCAACACGTATCAGTGATTCCTAGAGCAAAATCCACCTAGATACTTAATTATATAACAATGCAGTGCAGTTTTAAGTTATTTTGTTTTACTCTAGCATACGATAACATAAGACAGCTTCATACTATTCTATTTTACAAAAACAGATTCTTTGAAACAACTTATTGATAATTCACATGCAGCTTAGTTCAAAGAAACAAACACTACTAGAAATGCGAAAGTTAAAAGCAAAAGATTGGAATACATGTGTAGAATTAGAATACCTGGACCACTTAGCTTTATCCTCTATTAGCTTCAAAAATTTGCCTCGTCTTTCCTCCACAAAACGCCGGAAGATTTGCTCAACATTTATCAAATACCTTCGTGCAAGTTCCCTTCTATATTCATAGCTAAGACAACGAAATAATCTGTCTTTTCTCTCCCTTCAGGTAAACAGAGACCAATATATGTTAGAAGCCTGTTGAGAGATGTACGGGACACCTACTCACTCACTGAAAGATTTGTGGACGGTGAAATACAACCAAAAAATGAGCAATAAACATTTAATCTACCAAAAAGAGGTGAATCCACAAGGACATTCAATTGAACGTAATAAACGCATCGAAATTCCATGACAATTACGAATCAAAAAGTAATTCAGCAATAAAATGTGAGCTAAGAGCAAACAAGCACAGTCTTTCACGGATTCCATGCATGTTTCATGCTCACTAGACAGATATTTAGCCCCCCTTAGTAATGAGCAAGACAGCTTTCAGCAGCTTTGAGAGGAAGAGTACAAAAAAGACAAACATTTTAAATTACATGATCAGACATGAACTAACAAGGACATAGATTAGTAGGTGGGCGTCATCATTGTAATACCTTATAACTTGTACTTTAGCTTTGATTACTAAAGTATCTTCATCAACAAAGTCTTCCAATACTTTTGACAGCTCCATAAATTTCTTCCATCCCCAGTCGTGTTCCTTCTTCATGAAACGATGTAACGTATCTGCTGGTGCAAACTTGTATGAGAATGCTGTTTGCAGGAGTATTAATCATACTTACATGCATATTTCGTTTTCGGAACAAAGAGGAATAGACACTACCAGAATGTTTTGACTTCTTAGGATCCTTGTTGACCAAAGTAATGGTGAATTGTGCATAATGGCTCCACCCTGTTCGTAAGGAGGAATGGTTTATTCCATTTCAAAACATCGAACTTTGAGGTCAAATTCATGCTTCATTGGATGATATCATACCTGGTAAAAGCTTGTCATGATTGGCGACACATAGAAATAAAGAGAGGTGATTGATCACATCACAGCCTTGCGGGTAAATCAATATGTACCTATGGCAACATATAGATTCAATCATTTGCAGATAAGAGCTTCCAGATACCATTATTTGTAGATGTCCATATTTAACCTAGAAAGTAGCAGAATACAAATTCGGGATCTAAGAGATGAACTGTAATATAAACAACTCTGAGGTCATAACATACCATTTGTAGCCTCCAGCCTCAAAAGGGTCACTTCGAAGTTCTCTTTTGTTGATTTGTGAAAATTTCTCAATTTTCCATGTGTAATGGCCATACACGTCAGAAGGCTTTGGTCCTGCAAACATCAGCTTAGTAAGACAGAGACAATATGTAGATACATGCAATTTACAAAGCCAATGATTCGCCCTCATATACATAACAGACAAATACATATAAGCAGAAAGAATAGACCTTCATCCTCATCATCACTATCCCAATAAGGAGGAGAAGTTGAGGGAGTTGCATTCTGAACTTGCTCAGAAGATCTCCACTTTGCGGATGATTCAAACTGATGAATGCTCGATGATCCTTCAAAGCTAATCCCGGCATCAGATTGCTCTGTAACAATGCTTGCCATTTTTGTTTACTCAAGAATTCCCTTACAGTTATCTCCACCCCAAGCTGTGGCATAAACTAAACTTGGATAAGAATCACATTTGGACTAATATCAAAGGACAACATACAGACACTTATCAAACGCAAGAATGACTGAAAATCACAGCTTTAATCCAAAACGGCAATGAGCTAAAAAAAAAAAGTACAACCAAATAATTGCTCTAAACCCCGAGCTAGATATTCCAGGATCGATCAGAATGCAGTAAAAAACAATCGACTAAAACCACATTCACCCCTTACACACAACCCAGCAGGAAAAAGCCGCGAGTTTCAATTCAGATTAAATCAATAAGAAACAAAAACTTCAACAATTCGAAATACGAACGTCAGCCACGCCACAACCGTAAATCAAACTAATCATCTGCATCCACAAACGACCCTATCCACGCACGAAAAACCCCCAACTCAAGATATGATGAAGATAAAAGATCCCCGTCGAATAACAATACGTGGAAGTAAAAACGAGTAGGAAGAGCACAATCGCTTAATTCAGCTCGGATTTATAAAATTCCACAAACCTTGCTCGAAAAAGGATTGAAGCTTTTTCGCACGAGCGCAGTGATTTTGAGACGAAAATCGTCAAAAACAGACATATATAATTTAGAATTTTATTATGTAATTATATAACTACTACTAGTATGGTAGTTTGGTAAGTGTCCTACGTGTGTTTGTCTCAAGTATATCTTCTAGGGTTTTTACATTTGCCACTTGGTAAAATAAATATAAAGTCGAACTCAATGATTTTTTTTTTTTTTTTTTTTTTTTTTTTTTTTTTCGAGCTTTACTTCGAATTACGAGTGCGAAAATTCGAGTGTAATCGTTCGTCTTCGAGCTCGTGCCTAATATTCGAACAAAATTTAGGCCTCATAGAATAACAAGATGGAGAAAAGTGATGCAAAAATGATGTACATACTATGATCGTCTTTCGACACGAATACTATGATCGTCTTTCGACATGCGAAGATCGACCGAAATGGGAAATCGAATCACGGGCACTTTGGGGAAAAATGAAATGCTTCCTATTTCCTTTTCCTACCGCGTGGCTTACTAGTCGAGACAACCTTGGACGAACTTCCACTAGCAGTTTGCTCTCTTACGTCTCCATCGCTTTCTCGGTCAAAGCTCTCAGTCCTATCCGTGGAATTTCCTTCCTCGTCCGAAGATGGCAGACGAGTCTCTTCCTTTGCGAGCCTATCACGAAGCTCCCTCAGTTTCGCTTTCTTCGAGTTTAGGACTTGCACGAACTAAAACCAAAGGATCTTTTGACATTGTAGGATAAAAGACTGGGAAAAATGAAAAAAAAAACCATAGGGGATTTAGACTTACTTTAACATATATTTCAGATTCGAACTCAGCCTTCTCGCGGCTGAGCCTTGTGCTTTGTTCAAGGCATTTCCCGGCCTCTATTTGAAGTTTTTCGAATGATTCTGTTTTCCACACGACTTCTTCCTATCGATGAGAAACGAAGCTGTTAAGGCAAGTCTACGGCGTATACACAGCAGATTGGATAAGAAACACACAAGACAAGACATAGAGGTTTATCCTCTGAAACTCAACAAAAAATTATCATTTTTTTGTTCTCTTACGCTTAATTTTATGTTGGCATCCATGAGAAAGTCCAATACTTCACACGTTGTCTCCTTGCTGTTTGGAGAAGGTTGGCATTTCCAACGCCATTCTAGCTTTGTGCCTTCCTTCTCAAATGTCCACGATAGCTGCAAAATGCCAAAAGCTAAGGCTCTAAAATATGTCGTATATGTATTGTAGCTCAACCAAAAGCTCAAGCAGTCACTTCGAAATGGAGAAACGCCAAAAATAGCAAAACTGACAAAATCGAAAAGGGCATATAGCACAGTAGTTTACGACCCAATCAAGAACGAAGGAATAAAAAATCAGACGAACCCTTCTGAACCCGTCACCAGCATCGGCGAACTTGTAGATTGAGCCAGGCTGCTGAAACCCTAAATACTTTTCGGCCAATTCGATGTAATCGGAAGGCTCTTGGTCCCAATACGAGGCTCTCTCGCTAACCTCCTCCTCGGAAGCTTAAAGGAAGAAGAAAAGTATCGAACATTTTCGGCGAAATCTCAAAAGGATGAACGTTTGTGAAGTGGTAGAGATTATTACCGTGGCATGTCCACGCATTGAGGCCGTCTGTAACGCCGAGATGGAATCGATTCGTGTACCAAGTGCCCTTGACGAAGATAGGTTCGCGTTTTGAGGTTTCTGAGGACTGTATTTCGAGCTTCAAGCATGTGTATTTCGGTGTTTGTTCGTCCATGGCTTCCTTTCGTCTCCTTTCAGCTTCAGTTTCAGTTGAAGTGCTTTTGTTGTGCTCGAGGGAGAAAGATGGGCGTGCAGGGGAAGCTTTTTATGGTAATTTAAAATTGAACAATTTTTACTATTTTCAAATCATCCTTAATACTTAATTTTTATTTTCTTTTTCTTTTTTATTTTCAGTTATGTCTCGTGTCAAATGGGGTAGGAAACGGGCTACCATTTCTCAGGCCCGCTCCCTAAGCTGAGTCAGCTCCAGGTATTACAAAATATTTGTTTTTATTAAAACGTAATATATAAATAAAAGTTATGTAGGTTTGTTAATATCATTTTAGTTCCACCTTTTAATTCAATCAAGTTTAGTAATTTAAATTAATTATTACTAAAGAAATTCATTTGATTAGAAGTAATTTCGAGCTTAAATATTTCCTTTTTATTGTCTCTACTTTTTATAATATTCTTACTTTCTTTTTTATTTTGGGTGGCCAGGCCCACTGCCCGTCTGTATGGCGGAGCATGCCTTCATTTCGAGCTTAAATGGATTGTTGGGGGAGCTACGGGCCGCTTTACCGGCCCATTTCGACAACTCTAAGAGTGTGTTTGGTTGGGAGTATTAGGGGTGATTAGGGGATATAAGATTAAGTAATGCAATGTTTGGTTGGAAGATTTATTTAAAGATGTGGTTTAATTAATACCCCCTTAATACCCTTATAGAGGTTTAATTAAAGGAGTCTCTACCCTTCCCTTTATTAATCCCCCCCCCCCCTCCTCTTTCTCCATCTCTCTCACCTTCTCTTTCACCTTCTCTCTCTATATTTATCTTTTTCTCCCTCTCCCCCTCTCTCTCCCTCTCTCTCCCCCTCTCTCCTCTCTCTATCCCTCTCTCTCCCCCATCTCTCTCGCATTTATCTCTCTCCCCCTCTTTCTCCTCTCTCTCTCTCCCTCTCTATATTTATCTCTCTCTCCCATCTCTCCTCCCTCTCTCTCTTTCTCTATCTCTCTCCCTTATCTCTAGCTCTCGCTCTCCATCTCTCTATATTTATCTACTCTCTCTCTATCCTTTCTCTCTACCGGTTTAAATAAAGGAATGATAGATTTGTAATTGTATTTATTTAAATATGATACCATATAAACTCATATACCAAACTTGTCAGACATCATTACTTAACCCCATCAACCAAACACCCCAAAAAACTCATACCCTCCATTATATAAATCCAACTGAAACTAATACCATTCAAACCCATCCCTCCAACCAAACAGGCTCTAATGGAACTAATCCTCGAAGTATGGTGAAAGACGTTTCATTCCACACTCAATGGTTGTACTGTATCAACTCGTAGTTGAGCTTTTTATCTTATTGGGTTACAATTATTGGGCTAGAATGCAGACTAATTCGCTATAAACTATAGATTATTTATATAAGGTTCCAAGATAAATTATATAGGACCCATCCCCCAGTTTAGTTATATCGGGCTTTAGTTCTGAAGCGCGGGCTTTTGGATTATATCGGAACAATCAATAACCAAACATTAAATAACACCATCTTATTTGTACTAATTGGGCTTATCTGGGCTTATCACGGAAACCAAACACAACCTTAATGTCTTGCGATTTTGTCGGTATAATCGGGTCCCAGTGCATCGCACTCGACTGGCTACGGAAGTTCGTGGTGAACCTTTAACTATTGGGCTTTTGTCATATTGGGCTATGGTTGTTCGTATTGGGCTTTAATTATCGCACTCGACACGCTCTTCATCTTGTGCCGTCCTCTTAAAAACGGCGAAATCGTTACAGCACCTCAACCGTGAATTTTTCAAATTTGAGTTTTCCACGTAAAAATATTGTTTTATAGTACAATTCTCATGACGATCCCTAAAACAAAAAATTCACGTTTAATGTAGGACAAGAAAGAATCCTAGACAAGGGACATATGGGAAGTCAAGTATATAAAATTAAAATGTGATACGTGGCCACAAGCTTATGACCTATTTTATATTTGTTGGTTCAACACACCCCCTTCTATATCAAATTCAATAGAAATAAGCGTTGGAATCATGGAATAATCTTTTTAATAGGAAACAAAAAACGTTTCCCATTATCTTTTATAGGATCTTGAACGTATTATTCTTTGCCTCACCGCGAATCATGCTTTTATCTTTGCTTGCTACTCGTTCCAAATGTCTAAACATAAATTGCAAAGAAATAAAAAGATGAACAAGTCATAACATAAACAAGAAGAAATTAATGAAGCGTAATCACATATATCAAAACCCCTATCTCAAACGAGTTGTAGTTCTTTCTACGTGGGAAAAGCATGACCTTTCGCAACGCGTAATAACTAACAAGTCAAGAAAAATAAAGTCCATCTTCACACAAACAATTGTGTATTATATACATACATACACACACACAGAGATATATATATATATATATAATATATATATATATATATATATATATATATATCTTATACAAGAGAGCACCCCAAGAAAAATCTTAGTGCATGGCGACATAAAAAAAAAAAACTTTTATTGGTTGCATTATTTCTATCATAGAACTTAAATATGTTGAGGAGAATGCTGTCTGGTTCGAGACCATATGTGTCCCTAATAAGCGTACCAAGTGATTTCGGACCAGGCTTCATTCCCCTCAGCGACTCAGCAAAATTAAAAGTTAAGAGCTCTAAAACTCATAAATCTGTCTTTGTAGTATCTCTCCTTTAAGTTCTTGATTTCTTGGAAAGCTATAATAATGTGATAGTCGATATATAACATAACAGCTTTTCTCTACATGTTCGTTTGCTTGAACCAGCTCGAGGACGACAAGAAAGGTACAAGGAAGATGTTGGGGAAGTTGCAATGATCTATTTTCTTCAATAATAATACTTTTATTCACTGATAGATTTATTTCTGTAAATTGTGTGGAAATTAAAAAACGGTGTGTGAATGAAGACTTTTGAAGAACTTCACCAGACCCTAGAAGAAGTTCCAATGGCGTTCACGGACTTTTACTTGTGGAGGTAAATGAAAAAGTATCGGTAAATTTCTACTTTGGATGTATCTTATTATTATTGCACAGTTTCCTCTTTTTATTAATACCAAGTTGCAGTGAGTATCATCACTTGAATTTTCATTATCCTCGGACCCATTCGTAAATCGTAACTGATATGCTAACGTTACGTGATTGGTGACTAAAAAGTACGTAGTATTGGACTCATTGATTCGTTGCTAATGCTCAGTTATTTGCTTCATTGAGTTTTCCTCCATCTAGTTAACTTAGCCGACTTATGTAATAAATGATTGTTGTATAGTAGGTTCTCTCGATTTCTTTCATAGACAATTAATGATTTTCTACCATTCATGTGTTGTGGTGCGTGAGTACGTTTAAACGACGAGGAATTTATCTAAGATTGAACGACGCTGCTTATATATATAAATATATCCTAAAATTACACACGAGGTACACTGCAAAACATTAATATAAGAGTTGAGACCGATTATGCTTTTCATTGGTAAACATTATAATGAGTCAAAGAAGAAAAGGAGACAACTCGAGTGTGTTGGATAAATTAAAGCAGTCGTGTGCTTTGAAAATCAAGATTTGGAAAAAAAAAAAAAAAAACAGAGAGAAAAAAATCATTGTTTGTACTACTTTAACCGTTCTTCTGTCTTGACTAAATATATATTGTATATGCAGAAGGCAACAAAACGTCAAATAGTATAGTTTTGGTGAATTTACGAGGAAGTCTTACATATTCGTTTTTTATTACTATAAAATCACTTTAGTACCTATGATTGTAATAAATTCGACCAAATCACACTCTCACGAGCTATTGTTTAAGCCAGTAACAGTTTCCAAGCTGATTGGACAAGTGTCTAACAAGGTTCTGTTTAGTAAATTAAGCTTCATAAATTAATAAAATAGTTTTTATTTTCTTCTTGTCAAAAATAACTATTGGGAATAGAGGTGTCAAAACGGGCCAGCGGGATGAGCCACCCCATCACCCGCCAAAACCCGCAACCATGTGGCATGCCATTAATATGTAAGACATTTGTCTATCATTCAGTGGTACTTATTAATAGAATATGTATAAGCATGCCACCAATTATGTAGTCAATAATAAATATGTATAATTAATGAATTATTAACTATTAACTTAATATACATTTTCCTATAATATATAATTTACATAGCTGGTGGCCACCACTCGGGCTAGCCCACCGCTTGGCAGGCCTAAACATCACAGTCTGCGGGCCGCAGGCTAAAATTGATAGCTCTAATTGGGCATGACAGTTTCACCGGCGTTCTTAATTGGACCAATTTTCGTCCAATTTTATGGGCATTTTGACTTCACTCCAATGAGAAAATCTTCGTTTCGTAGATAGTCACGAATTTCGAAATAAAATTAATCGGCCAAGAACCCTTGGTCCACTTGGCCCATATTCAAATTATTAAGAATTATCATTAAGTTTGGCAACGACCCGTTCCATGGGGGGCCCGTATCGATTGCGGCGGGGTGGATTCCTCATTTTTTTCTATTCTTGGGAAGATTATGCGAAAAATTTTCTCTTCGTTGCCGGAGAAGAGAGGCGGGACAGTGATTATACACCACGCCCGTGCGATTCCCTGTACTTTCTCCGTGGAGATTTGATATACTACATTACTAACCATTATGACATCCTAAATCTTGGGGCGTGATTGGTTTAACTAATGTAGCAAGGAAAGGGAAATAAATGAAAAAGAAAAACTAATTTTTATATTTGGTTCATTAGAGAAATAGATGTTAGAGAAAAAAAGAAAATTAATAAAACTACGGCAAATCAATTTCTTCACCAAATGGTGAGGAAAATGAAAGAAGAACTAGTGAAATTCGTCTTCTCTTTTAAGTTCATGTTCCACATTATTTTTCCTGATCTAACACGGTGTTAATGTTGTTATCAATATTCTTTTTTCTTCCCCTTTATATTGCAATCCAAATTCCTAAATTACTTGCTTAGTATTGAACTTGTAAGGAGTCTTCTCTTAGTATGAATATTACATATTATTCATGCTTCATTGTGATTTTATCGAATGCTTTTAATTATGTTATTGTGGGGCGAGGATTCCGGCGAGAAATATGTCCTTGTATGGGTCCTACTACTCACACCCCCTTACACTCCATATACAACTCTTTACACCCCCAAACACTTGATTTTTGTAATTTCAATAACAACATGATTCAACAAAAAAATATTTTATTAACTTATTTTCCATTAAATCAATAATATTAATTACATGGACTGTTCAAAAATTATTAATTAAGTCATTTTAACCAATGACACATATAGAACTAACAAAAAATGCTCGTGGCCCGCGGGCTGGCCCGCCCCACCCGCGTGGGCTGCGGCCCGCCAAATATCATAACATAATTTTTTTAAATAAATTAATATATAAATGAATTATATAGGTTTTTATATTTTCGAGAACCAATTTTTAATTTATTCAAATTTAATAACAAAATAAATTTTTATTAAAGAATTTAAATTTAATTAGGAGTAATTCAACGTCATTATTTTATTTTAATTTTTTATATATTTTTTGTTTTTATTTTTTAGGACTGGTCGGGCCCGCCACCCACTTGTAGGGCAGGGCGGGCCTCATTTACCATGCCCGCCAGATAAAATTGCATTTTTTAATTGGCAAGTAGTTATTTAATATTACTTTACATATTACTTAAAATATTAACATTAAACTCCTTTTTTTTCCTTTTTATATGGTGTATGAAATTGGTAAATAATTAGTGTATACTCTAGATATTACTTAGGGGGTGCAAATAGAAAAAAGGTGGGTGCCAATAGAATTACCGTTTCATTTATTAAACAATACAATTGACTCAATTCCATTATAAAAAAACCGTCAACAAAAACAGCTAATCGAGTAAATAAATGAACCAGAACCACTAGCTACAGCTAGTGCTTGGAATAATTACCCCCGTAAATGATGGTAATATTTCGTTTGTATATGCTAAATACTATTTTCACATCCAATATACTTGGTTATTACCTCTCCCTCATCCCACTTGCATGTTGTTATGTTATTCAAATTCTCTTTCTTTTTTTTTTTTTTAAATAAAAGTCGTTATTACAGAATTGAAATCATCGGCATTACAATCCTCCCCACGCACATCAATCATGTCACTGAATTAAATCCAAACCAAGAAAGGAAAAAGATAAAAATAAAAAACCAAGTCGTTGTGAAGTGCTCAAGCTTCAAGAAAAGTAGTACTTACATCTTGATGCATACTTTTCAACCTCACGCACTATATCCAACGCTGCTTCAAGGCATACCCATTGACTTTGACTTGTATATATATACATATACATATTATATATACACATGTATAAACGTGGGAGTGCTCACACGGACATGGTATATATCTATATCTATATATATAGAGAGTCTCGTAATGATGCTAAGCAGCTCGTAGTTCAAAATTTTATTGCAGGCATAAATCGTAGCTGTAACCACAACCGTTGGATTTATCTGATGCATTTCCACCGAAATCGTAAGTCGAAGCTTTCGTCGAAAGACGAATACCATCACCTCGAGCCGTTCTTGGAGCGCTCCGAGTCGGGCCGTGTAGCAAATATCGAAAGATTTTCGCACTACGTTGGTAATAACTAATTAAATCATTTAGATCAAAACCCTATTTTTTTTGTTGTCCTAAAGTAAATATCTTTCTCATGTAATAATAATTGCAGCAAGGCAGATAGGTTTGGACGATGAAAGCGACGAGTGTCCACAGTTGGCAAAGTGTTGGTTTTAAAACTTAGTATATAAGAAAAATAATATTGTAGGGATGGCTATAGCTTTGAAGAGGGAAAAATCACAACATCATAATATACATTAAACTTCCATACAATCCATACATACTAACACACACACAACACATCATATATATATATACTACAAGTTAATACACTCCTAATACATCATAGCTAATACACATCAACCAAATACAACATAAACCAAACACATCAACCAAATACAACAATGAACAAAAAAACAACCTAATGCACAAAAACATTAAATTAAAACAACTCCAACATTAATATTTAGAAAAATATTATCATTTCCAACACTCCTCCTTAATATTTTTCTTAACGCACTTAAATCGATTGACGATAATATCCGAGTTTTGTCTTGTCATGATCCTTGATGCCAACATGTTCCATTACTCCTCTAGTAGAGGTATCTTGAAATTTTTTCGACTTCCTTCGTTGATTGTGAAACGGCTTCTTAGTTACATCACATTCACGAGAAAACACTTTTATTACCTTTTTAGGATTTTCACCTTGAACAAGATGTTTCGGTTTGGAGTTGCTCCTCCTTGCTTTTGAGTCCTTCAATGACCCTCGAACTTTCTTTTCTTTAGTCACAGGCTTCTCCTCCTTCATCATAAATCCCCCTTCACGATATTTTGTCACTTCTTCTGATGAGGAAGGTTCCAACGTCGCGTACATGCATTTTTCTTCAACACCTTGACAGTTTTCATTGAACTTCAAAGAAAAACTTTTTCCTGTCATAGTCGCCTTTGCGAACATCACATCCTTCGAATCATACACGGTGCATGCATTGTCTTTGAATACGACGGAATATCCTCTTTCAACCATGCGCGTAACGCTCAAAAGATTTTGGGTTAAGGAAGGAACAAAGAGTACGTTGGAAATATACTTTGTACCTTGCTTAGTGTTGATCCGTATTACTCCTTTACCTTCCGCTTGAATTGCTTTGCCATCTCCAAGTCGAATTTTCGTCTTGATTGATTTATTCAACCGTGAAAATAATTTCTCCTCTTTACACATGTGACTTGTGCAACCACTATCGATTAGCCATGTTTGTTCATTTGCCTCTTCATTCGCCATAAGAAGAGCCTCTTCTTGACCTTCGAAAAAATTCGCTTGTTGTCGCTGAATATGTTCTCGATTTTTCAGCCTGCAATACCTTTCAAGATGTCCGATTTTATTACAATAGTAGCATCGGAGTGCACCTTTTCCTTTGTACCAACAAGCGCTTTCTTCGTGGTTGTTTCTGAAGCAGATTTTGCATGGTTGTGTCTGCTTCGCTTTGTATTTGAAAGTTTCGGCAACATCTGTTTCATCCTCGTCTTCAACATTATTTGTACCCTCATTTGCTTGTCTTCCTTTTCCGCTCACTTTAAACGCCGCTAGAGCTCCTTCGATGGCACCTTCGTCTCTTATAATTGTTTTCTTCTCAATCATACGTTGTTCATGGGCTTGTAGGGTACCGGTCAACGCATCCACGGACATCTTTGACAAGTCATGCGCTTCTTCAATCGCCACCACAATATGATCGAATTTATCGGTTAGCGATCGTAGAATTTTCTCGACAATAGCCTCATCTTCTAGCTTTCCGCCGTATAGTTTCATTTGATTTGTCAACACCAGTAGTCGACTTATGTAGTTTGACACCGATTCGATGGCCTCCATCTGGGAGCTTTCGTATTGTCGCCTTAGCGTCTGCAGCCGGACTTTCTTCACCTTGTCATCTCCTTGGTACGCCGTCATAAGAATTTCCCATGCTTTCTTTGACGTTGTTGCTGCTTCGATCTTCTCGAACACATCATCAGTTGCTCCCTGTTGAATAAGGAACAACGCCTTCTTATCCTTTTTCTTACTTTCACGATAAATAGTCTTCTTCGAATCGGTGGCGGTATCCTTGACTTCATCGAAGCCTTTCTCCACAATCTCTAGCAATTCGTGGTAGTCGAAGAGGACTTTCATCTGAGCCGCCCATCTGTTGTAATTTTTGCCATCCAATACAGGAACCGTAAGCGAGCTGTTCATCGCCATAGCTCTGATACCACTGTTGGTTTTAAAACTTAGTATATAAGAAAAATAATATTGTAGGGATGGCTATAGCTTTGAAGAGGGAAAAATCACAACATCATAATATACATTAAACTTCCATACAATCCATACATACTAACACACACACAACACATCATATATATATATACTACAAGTTAATACACTCCTAATACATCATAGCTAATACACATCAACCAAATACAACATAAACCAAACACATCAACCAAATACAACAATGAACAAAAAAAACAACCTAATGCACAAAAACATTAAATTAAAACAACTCCAACATTAATATTTAGAAAAAATTATCATTTCCAACACAAAGCTGGGGAACGATTACTTGAAAAGATCGAAAGGGGTCGATGATAAGATGTACGATTACTTAGCGAATGAATCCGATGCCGAGGATTTGTACGTCAAGTTGGTCGAAGAATTCGAAAGATGCATTCTTGGATACTTTGCGTTTCATTGGAGCCATGCCCCTCAAATGATCACTCAGGTCCTTACTCTATATTTAATTTAGTATTTATTAAAGCTTCCCTCTAATTATTAAAAGATTAATTATTGCAGGTGCTAAGTGTGGATTCTGAGCAGAGGAAGCTCAAGGAGTTTGTAATGGCTGCTACAAGGTCAGTTGAACTTCGAGATATTTAGTATTGGTTGTCTTATTCAACCTTTATATTCTTTTACGAAGTTGGATGTCATATTCTTTAGTGCTTGGTGACATAAAAGATATTATGAATGACTAAAAGTGCTTACGTGATTTTCACATAAAGTGCCCCCATTGTGCTAATTATTGCGCAAAATATCGCAAAAAATGTATCTTTATCGGAATAATTGTTAGCGCACTACTGACTTGTAGGTATTTAGCGATAAGAGAGAGAGAGAGAAATAATTCTTACCGAAAGATACGTTCCTTAGAATCTAAAAAATTTCAGTGCATTTCTTATTTTCTTCTCGTTCTACACGTTTCATATTCAAAACTATCGAGCGAAAATTTCAAAAGACGTCGTAAGAATCGTCAGCGAAATAATACAATTCTAAGGATATGGAATCGAACGATAATAAAATCAACTTTGTCCCATTTATATATTAAAGATAGGTTAGCCTGTACATAAAGCAAGTTAGACCGTGTCTAACTATCGCAGCAACCAGTAACAGGCTGCTGGTCTCAATAAAAATAAACGGTAAATGAAACTAGAGCAAATTAGGCACATAAATAAATATCAAATTTCATTTTCTCTAATTCGAAGTCAGTAATATCCGTCTATCAACCCTTACTATCATTGCATTACATGTACATAGGAAACAAAGGTTTGAGAAGATAGCACGAGAACTAAAAGTGACGAGACTCTTCTCCACCCTAGTCGAAGAAATGAAGGCCATCGGAAACTTGACGAACGGAAATAATTCGTTGAACCATTCCGACGTAATGGTTCCTGCGGCCCTATGCGAGAGAAGCCCCGTCCTACTCCTCATGGGCGGGGGAATGGGTGCCGGAAAAAGCACCGTCCTCAAAGACATAGTCAAAGAGTACGATTTTTAGTTTCGTAATGGGTTTTCGTTTGTTTTTTTCTTTTATGATGCGTCTGGTATGTTGATTTCGGTTAGGAAAATATCAGAAATCGAGGGGTCCTTCCTAAGACCAATTGGTGATAGGAGGAGAAAGCCTCTTATATATGAAGTGGATTCAAGAGCTTGAATTATTCCATGTGGGACAAAGCCCTAAAAATCTCAACACGCACCCCAACGTGTAGCATGACTGGCCTAACACGTGGGCATATATCGGGTGACGATGAGCGGAAACTCGCTCTTAGACCATATTAGAAATCGAGAGGTCCTTCCTAAAACCAATTGGTAATAGGAGGAGAATGCCTCTTTTATATACATATATACATATATATATATATAGGAATTTTATGGTGCTCACCTTATGTGAGCACCTTACGTGGGCACCTGTCGATGTGGCACTGGTTCGTGCCATGTCGACATGCCACATCAACGTTAGATGATACATAACACTAATTAACACATTCTATGGCTCATTGATTGACATATCGGACGATGATGTGGCATGTTTATGCCCACAGATCAATACCACATAATGGGTGCCACGTAAAGCGTAAACATGCCACATCATCGTCCGATATTGGCTCAAAGAGCTTGAATTAGCCGGTGTGAGACAAAACCCAATTAGAAATCTCAACAAAATGTATTCGATGGGCACCTGTTGTGTGGTATTTTTTTGTGCCACGTCAACATGCCAAATCAACCTCCCAACGGGTTCACTAATTCCATCTGTAGATTATAGATCAATAAAAAATTCTATTGTATGTTGATTTGACACGTTGATGTGGTTGGTGCTCACGCAAGGTAATCACCATAACATTATATATATATATATATATATATATATATTGGCTCAACGAGCTTGAATTAGCCGATGTGGGACAAAGCCCAATTAGAAATCTCAACAAAATGTGTCATATTGAAGCGTATTCGATGCGCTTTAATTTTCTGTCGTGTTGTCCGCATACAAATTCTGCATGTTAAACGCACACTTAATTTTTTTTTCCTTCTGCAGATCGTTCTGGGCAGGAGCTATGGCGAACGCCGTGGTCGTGGAGGCGGACGCTTTTAAGGAAACGGACGTGATCTACCGAGCGCTTAGCTCGAGGGGTCATCACCAAGACATGCTTCAAACCTCCGAGCTCGTAATAAAAAAACTATATTATCATTACGCGTATGCTTCTAATCCTTATATGCATGAGTTCAATGTGTGTGTATATATATATATATATATATATATATATATATACATAGGTGCATCAGCTATCAACCAATGCGGCATCGTCGCTCCTAGTCACTGCGCTGAACGAGGGACGGGACGTAATAATGGATGGTACGCTATCTTGGGAGCCCTTCGTTGAGCAGACCATAGCCATGGCCCGAAACGTGCACAGACACCGTTATAGAATGGGCGAGGGCTACAAGGTTTCGTTGGAGGATGGTAGCGTGACAGAAAATTATTGGGCTCAAATCGACGATGTCGATGGAGATGACAGAGAAGAAGATGCTCGTCGGGGATGTAATGGAGTTGTTAGAAAATCCTATCGGATAGAGCTCGTCGGAGTCGTCTGCGATCCGTTTCTTGCCGTCGTCAGAGGCATAAGGTTTGTTGGGAATATAATATATATGTTTAAAATATGATATTCTCCCTTTTGGGCTTAAGCTTTTAAGTGAAGTCGTCATTCAACATGGAATCGAAGCTCTAGCCTGGAGGTTATGGGTATGAATCCTCATGACCACTCATTAACTAAAAATTGCGGAAAGATAACCTTAAATGTGGAGGCGTGTTAGAAATATAATATCTGAATTTGAATTATGATACACTTCCTTCAAGTTTAAGCTTTTAGGCCGACTGGACAAGAAACAAGTTCTATATTTTAATGGATCGATCGAGCAACTACGACATTTTATACGAACTTTTTCTTTTCCCCTTTTGTTTCGAAGGAGGGCAATACACATGGGACGCGCGGTGAGGGTAAAATCGCAACTGAAATCCCACAAGAGGTTTGTGACGGCGTTCCCGAAGTATTCCCGCCTCGTCGACAACGCGAGGCTGTATTGCACGAATGCGCAAGGAGGTCCACCGAGGGTATGAGTGTTTTAAATTTGCATTAATTTTTATAACATGTCACGATATTATAGTACGATCCAAACGTTATTACCATTGCAGTTGATAGCATGGAAAGACGGAGACAGCAACCTGTTGATTGACCCCGAGGAGATACGATGTATGGATACTATAAGAGATTTGAACGACGAAGCAGAGTCGATAGTCGAATTGTACAAAGATCGACGTATCGAAAATGGGTCTTTGGTTTGGACAAACATTGTAATGGTTCCGACGCGGCAAAGCCTTCAGCTTAAGCTGAGGAATGCCGTCAAGAAAATCGAAGGAGCGCACGTCGTCGCTTAGATCAACTTATAATGCTGGTTTTCAGTCATATGATTAACTAATTATGTTAAGACTGTTAGGTACATCACATAGATCACCTATTCCACTCTTTGTATTCCACTCCGTATTCCAACGAACGAAAATCCTCCCCCCTCAAGTGTTAAAACACCCACAAACATTGTTACACCTATGAATTTCATTACAACAAGTGTTTAAACAAAAAAAACTCATTATGACGTATTTTTCTATTTTAATATATAATACTGATTTTCCTACACCATATTAGAAAAATACGTAATAATGAGTTTTCTTTGTTTAGACACTGATTTTAATGAAATTCATAGGTGTAATGATGTTTACGGGTGCTTTAACACTTGAGGGGGAGGTATAACGATTTCGTTCGTTGGAATACGGAGTGGAGTACAAAGAGTGGAATAGGTGATCTCAACCGCATTACATTACCCATATAACTGTGTTATTCTGAGTCAAAATAGATTTTTTATTTATGTTGTATTTATAATAAAAGAATTGGAGAATGGCTTTATTAGTTCGAACCCCTTTTATACGTCGCCGTAATAACAATGCAAGTTGAGAATCTTTGACGGCAATAATAGTTATTCAGTATGTATGTTCGTTTGAGAATGGGATTATCGTTTCTTATTATTCTAGATACGTACCTTTTTTGTTTAAAACTAAACGTTATTATCTGTAGTATCTATATCTATACTATCTATACTATTATATAATTGATTTGGGGTGGATATAAATGCCTCAATTTGATGTGTAACTTATTTGCAATTTAGTCCCCATGTAAAAATTATATTTCAAAAATTAAAATAATTTCAATTATATTTTAAGCATACACATCGGGTGTGCAAAAAAGTACAAATGTTTTTAATGGAGAATGCATTTTCAACATATATACTGGGATCATTGGGTATAACTCAATTCCTATCACAATCTGACATGTGACACTTTTATCACTATCATACTCATGTGAATAAAACCAACGTGTTAATGTTGAGCTTTCAACAGTAGCAATGTTGGGGTAACATTCTAATCAACATTAGTTGGCCGAGAATGTTCCCTATCTCAGTTTTATCTTTCATGCCCAAAACTTATTTTATTGATGACGTGGCATTTTTCTAGTGTTGTGCAGGATAAGGATAAGTACTGGAATGGATCAAACCGTGTGAAAAGAGTGTGGATAAGCTGGAGCCGAAATTGGAAAGGAGCATAATAAAAATAGGATGCTTGGAGCTCAAGTGAAGACCGAGCAATTGGAGCTGACCAAATCGATTCCCAACAGTCACTAACGGACCAAATTTACTTAGTGGACGTTAATGGACGTTAAGGGCAGTTACCAAGTCGTTGGAGAAGCCCATGAGAAGTCGAAGACATATAAATAGCTAGGACTTCACCATTTCGCAGACAATGAGCGAAAAAGAGATTTCAAGAGCGAGTTTGAGCAAGTACCATCTCTTAAGAGCGTTTTCTTTTTAGTCTAATTTTTCAAAGGTCGAAAGACTTTGCAGTTTGCAGAATCGTTTGATTCGTAGATTTTGCTAGGCTTAGTTTTCTATCCTTTTTTATAGTTTCTAATCCATCTTTATAGTGGAGTTTTGCGCCTTGAGGCATGCAGCAAGTTGTTTGACTTGCTGCACAATTTTACATCTCGAGTTCGTTTCGTTTCATCACTACGAAATCATCATTTCCGCTGTGCGTTTCTAAGTGACTGTGATTGTTAGCCCAACATCACGTCCACAACTTAGTGTGATTACATCCATTTGTGACGGGACTCCCATCAAAGTGGTATCAGAGTCTACGCTTGACGTTACTAAGCGCTGAAAATCCTCTACAATGGATGTTACGAGTTCAAATAATATCGGCAAAGTTCCTGTGTTAGACGGCACCAATTACGCGTATTGGAAGGTACGACTTCGTCGGTGTATCAAGTCCATCGATGTGCGAGCGTTGGAAGCAGTACTCAACGGATATACCCCACCTAGAACAACCCCTGATGCTGATGGAGAAGTCTTTGACAAGCCGGTCGAAGACTGGACAGTGCCTGAGCGAAGCGCAGCAGAATTCAATGACAAGGCACTCAACGCCATCTTATCAACTGTGGACATCTTCATGTTCAAGATCATTCAGAACTGCACGACTGCGAAGAATGCGTGGGACTACTTCAGAGGTACTGCAAAGGAGATGCAAGTGTGAAGGAAACCAAACTACGGCTCCTTCTCAATCAGTTCTAGAACATAAGGATGGAGGAAGATGAAGACATCACCACATATTTCGAGAAGCTTTTGACAATCTCTAGCGAGTGCGCCAGCCTAGGAGATCCGACCGCCAATAAGGTATTAAATTCCAAAGCTATTCGTACACTAACTGAAAAATATATGTGAAGGTAGCGGCGATCGAGGAAGCCCACAACTTGATCAATATGGAATTCAATACATTGATGAATATTCTGAAGAACTACGAGACAAATCTCGAAGTTCAGAAAAGAGCTTCACGCGGTAAAAGCCTAGCACTGGTCAATCACGCAGTAAAACTCCCTATGAACTATTATTTCAAAAATCAGTGGATTATCATATCTTGAGATCATTTGGTTGCCTCTGTTATTGTTCTTCTCTTGCAGCTGGGAGGAAAAAGTTTGATGTGAGAGCTAAGGAATGTGTCTTCATTGGGTACCCGAATGGTGTAAAAGGCTATAAACTACTGGACCTGAAGACTAGAGAAGTGATCATTTCAAGGGATGTGAGTTTTAAAGAAGATGAATTCCCTTTCAAGAATGACCTCGCAACAGCAGCAGAAGATCCATTCTCAGATCAGGTGCTTCCAAGGCCCTATGCATTGGCACCAGATATGAATGAAGAAGAGACTGAAAAGAGGCACCATTTTCTCAGGGAAATGAAGCAATAACTGATGAACATGAATCCACACCTCAACAGGTCCAAGCAGAAGAACAGTCACTTGCACAAGATAATCAACAACAGCCCAATCAAGAACTAGGCAGAAGGTCAGGAAGGCACTCTTGAAGGCCAACCTACTTGGAGGATTATCACTGTAATGGTTTGACAGAGAAAAGGGAATTGTACCCAATTTCTGAGGCCTCTCCTATCACTAGTTTTCTGGTCCGTACAAGGACTTCCTCTGTTCCATTTCAATGCAACATGAACCTAGGAACTATAATCAAGCATCATCCTCAACAGAATGGTTGGATGCAATGAAGGAGGAGTTCAGGGCACTAGAGGAGAATGGAACCTGGAGTTTGATGCCTCTACCAGAGATCAAGAAGGCAATAGGCTGTAGATGGGTATACAGAATCAAGCACAACTCAAAGGGAGAAATAGAGAAGTATAAGGCTCGATTGGTTGCAAAAGGATATGACCAAAGGGAAGGAGTGGACTACATAGATACTTTTGCACCAGTTGCCATGTCAAATACAATCAAAATCATACTTTTCCTTGTAGCCAAGCACAGATGGAACTTGCAGCAAATAGATGTAAGTAATGCTTTTCTGAATGGAGAGTTGGCAGAGGAGGTATATATGGAATTGCCACAGGGTTTCTACAAGAATTATAACAGAATAGGAGCATCTAAGATGGTATGCAAGTTACACAAATCAATATATGGGTTGAAGCAAGCTTCGAAATAATGGAACAGAAAATTCACAGATGCTGTTAAAAGCTTTGGTTTCACGCAGACCCAATCATATCACACTCTCTTCCTAAAGGGCAGAGGAGATAACTTTGTCATTCTTTTGGTCTATGTGGATGACATCATCCTTGCAGGCCCTTCTTCTCAGGCATTGGCAGAGGTCAAGATCTTTCTGCAAGAACACTTCAGAATTAAAGACTTTGGGGAACTAAGATTCTTCATTGGCATAGAGGTAGCCCGAGGTGAAACTGGGATCTATATTTCCCAAAGAATATACACATTGAATCTGCTAAATGAGACAGGTTACATGGCTTCAAGGCCACTGACTACCCCTATGAACCCAAATAGCAAGTTGACAGAGGGTGATGGAGAGCTGTTAACAGATCCTTTTAGCTACAGAAGGCTGGTAGGGAGGTTGTTGTACCTCACATTCACAAGAACAAATATAGCTTTTAAAGTTCACAAGCTTAGCCAATTCATCTCAGTACCAAGAACAAGCTATATGATGGCAGCACATCACTTACTTAGGTATTTAAAGGCATCACCAGGCCAAGGGATTTTTCGCAATGCAGAACCAGGACTTGAGCTCAAAGGTTTCTCAGATGCTGACTGTGGAACTGGTACAGACACCAGAAAATCCATTACATGTTATTGCACATTTTTGGGGAATTCTTTAGTGACTTGGAAGGCAAAGAAGCAGGCTACGGTTTCCAGATCATCAACAGAGGCTATGTACAGAGCCTTGGGATCACTTGTGGCAGACATACTCTGGATAAAACGTCTCTTGGAAGAACTGAACATCAGATTGCCTCAGCCACCCGTACTCTACTGTGATAACCAATCTGCCCTAATGCTGGCATCTAATCCCAAGTTCCATGAGAAGTCCAAACATATAGATTGACTGCCACTTCGTCCGGCATCATGTGGCAACTAGGATAATCAAACTTCTCCCAGTTCGAACAGAGCACCAACTAGCAGATGTCCTTACTCAGCCTCTTACAGGACCATAGTTGCAGCAGATATTAGTCAAGATGTCTGTAACAAATTTGTTTCATCCATCTTGTGGGGGCATATTGCGAAATGAGATGCATGATCATGGAGTTGAGAACTTGAGCAGCAGAGTAAACCAACGAGCTTATAGCTGATAGAAGTTGAGTTGTTGCTGCTTGATAAAGCGTTGGGTCTTTGTACATGCGTTTTCCTTAGTTGATGTTATCACTTATTGAGTCGTCAGTGCTAACGACGTTTTCTTTTAGATAGCATTTAGGCGGGTTAACGGTTTCCAACTGTCTTTTCACTACAAAAAATGGCTTTCAGCGACTACAAGTAATAGTCGCTAAACACCCAAAATTAGTCGCTAAACAGATTTAGCGACTACATTTGCGACTACAAGATGTAGTCGCTGTATGACTTGTCACTAAATTTGCGTAGTCGCCATTTAGTCGGAGTTTAGCGACTACATGGCGACTACAGTTTTGTAGTAGCTAAATTGCTTTGCGACTACATTAGCGACTACATTTGTAGTCGCTAAATTTAATCTGTTTCTTTATTTTTTTATTCTTGTATTTTATTATAATTGGTAATTATTTAAATAGTTAATAAAATAAATAAATAAAACTGGAAGTACAAAATAAAATTTAGAAAGCCATTGATATATATTATAAAACACAATCCACTACATAAAAGCAACAAAAACAAAACATTCCAACTACGCAAATGAAAAACTCCGGTAAAGCCATGGGGCCTTCTCAATGAGCTCGCCGACGGGCATTCCCGCAATTGGTTCGTCTTGGTCCTCACCGAGAAGCGAGAAGACGAATACATTTCCGTTGCCTCGTGAAACGAGAGTCTTTCTTTTGTATGATATCGCCGAGCTTAATGCTGAGATTTCTCTCGATACCATCTACCACCACCTCTTACGTTGCTCCCTTCGTGATATGTGGAGTTCAGTAAAAGTTGTCTTCAATAACTAACAAACAGCGATACAAACTCACCAAGACTACATAAACACAAAGTCGAAATCCATTGCTGACCTATTTGGTATGAAGCGATCCAACTGAGGGAAAATCAATACTTACGTTCTCCCGAGAGTTCTTTCTGTGCAAACTGTTCTTGAAGCAGGCACCGCAACTGATTCTTAGCTCCTGCGTCCATTTGCACTTAGCACAAACAAAAACACGCAAACGCAGAGATAATGCAAAAAACCACGGATAAAGTAAGTAAACTAACAAGCAATCACCATAAAAGAACTGAGCTAAATAAGCCAACGTTAGCGGATAATCTAAGCCTGCAAAACAGAGAACCCAAGTATCGAAAAGAAATTTTGAGATCCCAAAATTTGAAATTAGATATCGCTGTAACAAATTCGAGCAGAATCGACGGGACTGCGAGACCTGAAGATCCCGCGAGAATCCGGCGTGGCTATGTGGCTGATTCGACCTCGGACGAGCTATTCAGCCAAAGCCCCGGTGACGAACCAACGACGGAGCGGACGACGAAGAGAGGCGGACGAAGTCGGAAAACGGGATACGTACGAGGGATGGCGCGCCATTCTGATTTGGCGAAGGCGAGCGACGGCGGACGGCGTCTGAACTCGTCGGGCGAAGGCGGACGGCGGCGGAGGTCGGGACGAATTGCGGTGGAGGTCGGGACGAACGCAGCGATCGATGGTGGAGGAATTTCGGATTTGGGCACTGTGGTTTGGGATTTCACAATGGGGAATTTAGGGTATTAAATTTAGCGACTACACTTTTGTAGTCAATAACATTGATAAATGTAGTCGCTATCTCAAAATTAGCCGCCCAAAAATTAAACGTATTTAGCGACTACAGATATGCAACTGTAGTCGGAAAAAGTTTTTGCGACTACGATTTTCTTTTTTAGCGTCTGTTCTGTAGTCGCTAATTTGTAAAAACAGCGACTACTCAGGAGTAGTCGCTGTTTGAGCTTTTTTTTGTAGTGTTTGATTATAAATCAGTGTAGATCAGTGTGTGTCGATGTAATCTTCATCTTATTCACTCCGTAAAATTCCCTTAGATCAATAAGAATTCGTCGTTGGCCGTGGACGTAGGATTCATTGAGTGAATCCGAACCACGTAAAGGAACTTGTTCATCAAGATCTTAGCTTAAATATGTTACCCTCCCATCTCAGGTGAATATTCAGAGAGGGAAGGCTACAAGGGATCTGAATATGCAACAGCTTATGAAGACAAAGGTGGTGACTTGATGCTTGTTGGAGATGTTCCATGGGAGTAAGTTCTTTACCTCTAATCAATCAGTTTCTACCTGAACTGGTAACCTCACCATTCACTCGAACTACTTCTCTCTATATAGTAAAACTCGAATGAGCTTGATAATAACTGAAGAATCCCCAACCTATTTATAGATGTCTTCAGCTCTTCTGAACCGCTCGAAACGGGCGGGCAGGAATCCGGTGTCGCCCTTCAATATGATATTTCTTTAATTTATTACATATATAAAATAATATTATAATAAATGTATAATATTATTTTATTTTTGTTTTCTCCTTTGGTGGGCTGGCTGGTTGTGGCTGGAAACCAATCACAAACAAAGGATTCGATCATTGAATCAATCAACTGTAAACCTTACATGAATTTTAAATATTCAACAATTCGATATATAAAATCGAAGACTTTTTTCCCCCGCAAGCAAGATTCCAACATCGAAGTCAAAAAATAACACAAATTAGCATTTACTACTCTCGGATTATCAAGGAAGCAAACAAAATTAAAGGTTGTTAACCAAGAAGAAACATTAGCAGGCAAAGGGGGAAAAAGTTTCTACCTAACTTGTCTTAATAAACTATGCCAGTTATAAATTTCTAAACATTTAAAAAAGGAACACACATGTCAAACTCGTTGACTCGGATGTGTATATAGACAGCCGTTCGAGTTCACGTACGTAGTTTTTGCAAGAATATCCATCCCAATGGCTTACAACTTAGAGATATTGACAAATAATCTCGATGAAATCCTGCGACGAAAGATTAGGATCCTTACACATCAAAATGAACTCAAGTTCTCCTTTCTTCATCGAAAGATTACTTCTTTGAAACGTCTTCTTGAGAGCACCTCGGACAATATACGACATAAAGAAACAGAAGCTTTAGAGGGCGAAATCAGAGACTTGTCTCATGAAGCAGATGACATCATCGAGGCCGATCGAGTGCGCAATGCAGAAAGCAGCAGATTCCTCGTATTCCCAGTGGAGTTGAACGAAGTCATGCACAAAATCGAAGCCCTAACTGTAAAGGTGATGGAGATCAAGGACGATGATCAAACTAAGAAGGATGACGACGACGACACCGTGGTGAGAGGAATCAGGCCTTTGGAATACATAGCTCGCCGCCCCGTCATCTCATCATCTCCGCCGGATAATACGAAGCAAGAAATCGTGGTGGGATTTGACGGTGACAAACTCCAGTTAATGGGACGACTGACTAGTGAAACAAAGAAGCTCGAGATCATACCCATCGTAGGAATGGGTGGAATAGGCAAGACGACGCTCGCTCGAGAAATCTACGACGATCCGTTGATCAACTCCCATTTCGATGCCCGTGCTTGGGTCACCGTTTCCCAGGACAACAAACTCCGCGCGATTCTGTTGCCGCTTCTCGGCTGCGTAGTCGGGAAGCTCTCCGAAGGGATGCTCGAGGCAAAAAACGACGAGTTATCGTACATGCTATACCAGAGCTTGTTCGGAAAACGGTACCTAGTTGTTGTTGACGACATATGGAGCGCCGCGGCTTGGGAAGAGATGAAACGGTCCTTCCCCACGGAGAACCTAAAGAGCCGTATACTTCTGACTACGAGGGCTACGGACGTGGCTCAGCAAGTGGCTGACCCGTCGTGCGAGCCTCATCGCATGCATCTTCTTAGCGACCACCATAGTTGGGAACTCCTCCGTCGCAAGGCCTTTGGAGAAGAGATCCACAGCTGCCCTACTTCGTTGGAGGGAATCGGACGAAGGATCGCCGGAAACTGCAGAGGCCTGCCTCTTGCAATTTCAGTGATCGGAGGCGTCTTATCATCGGCGAAAACCGACGACGGCTTGTGGGGCCTACTCGAGAGGGACGTCGTCTCCGTCGTAGAGGAGAAAGACGAAAACTTCTCCAAGATTCTCACTCTCAGTTACAATCACCTGCCTTATCACCTGAAGCCGTGCTTTCTCTACATGGCGGCCTACCCGGAGGATTTCTTCGCCGATGCATCGACGCTCGTGAGCATATGGGTGGCCGAGGGTTTTCTGAAGCCGATCGAGGGTAAAAACCTAGAAGAAGCAGCAGAAGAGTACCTACAGGCTCTCGTCGACAGAAGCCTCCTATTGGTTCGGCAACACGGGTCGAACGGAAAGGCGAGGAGCTACGGAATCCATGACCTGTTGAGGGATTTGTCCGTGAGAAAAGCTCGAGAGGAGAAGTTTTGTTGGGTCATGAATAAAAAGGTCGAGGTCGTAGAGGATGTGTGTCCCCGTCGTCGGGTGAGCGTTCACCCGTCGTATGTTATTAGAGACGTCTACCACTCGTCGAAGTACATGTCCGCGGCCCGTTCGTTCGCGTGTAACGGCCACATAACCACATCGAGCGAGATACTCACCCCCATGTTCTTCGACTCGAAGCTCCTGAGGGTTCTGGACGTATATCGCATGACGGCGTTCCCTCGTTTTCCCGAGCAGATACTGCGGCTCGTCAACCTGCGATTCTTGGCCATCGCGACGAAGTCGGACGTACCCTCCGACATATCGAGGTTGACGAACCTCCAAACCCTAATTGGGAAGTTTACGATCACGCACAGTCGGTGCGATACGACGTCCGAACTGTGGGAGCTGCCCGAGCTCAGGCATGTCAAGCTGAAGAATTACTACATTCAGCTCGATTCGAATTACTACCCCGACGCCGCGACGAAGGGAAAGCTGCAAACGCTTCACTACGTGGACTTGGCTGCGTTGGTAATGTTAGTGACCAAAATCCCGAACATGAAGAAGCTTGGGATCAGTTCCAAGTTTGGTGCATGCAGAAACGTCGATCTCGGAAGCCTCCATAGACTTGAAGCTCTCAAGTGTTGGGGAGACAAGAAATCAAATGCATTGGCCACCATCCCGAAGATAGAGTTCCCGGAGTCAGTCAAGAAGCTGACGTTTTCAAGTTATACGATCACTCAGTCGTTCATGAGCGCACTTGGCTCGCTGCCAAATCTTCAAGTACTCAAACTTAGAGGATGCAAATTCAAGGGTCAAGAAGCAACAGCGGCGGCGACGACATTATGGGAGCTAAAGGAAGGAGAATTCGGATCGTTGCAGTACCTTCGACTGCATAAGGTCGAGCTGGCGCAATGGAAAGCTGATGATGATGCTTACATTCCGAGCCTCAGCCGCTTGGTGATACGAAAGTGCAAGAAACTAGAGGGGATTCCAAGTAGCTTTAGAGACATTTCAACCCTCGAAAGAATCGAGGTGGACGAGACAAACCCTAGGCTTGTGGCTTCGGCGACGCAGATTGAGATTGAGCAACGCGAATATGGGTACGAAGGCCTCCAAATCTCCGTCAAACGAAATAGCAGGCGATAGCTGAAAAGATGATTTTCAGTCGATCCGAAAAACACTGCTGCTGCTGTAATAGAAATTCCCGTGCCGTTTGTGTACTCTTCCTATGGGCTTCAAGCTTTGTGGTTTTCCTTACATCAGTTTTGATGATGTAAAATAAATTCTGCTGCTAGATCATCGGTCCATCTTATATAATATGGCCGTTGTAACAATCGGTCTACGAGGTGCGATCTGCGGCGATATTGGTCTAGGTGCCAGACTGCCAAGGCTGCTAGAGGGTTCCAATTTTTTCTTTCTGTTTTCTGAAAAAAAAATTATAAATAAATAAACACAAACATACTAATGGCATTTTAAATAAAATAATGTCATTTCAATCAAAATTCAATAAAATGGGATTATTTTACCCGAAATTAATAAAATAGGGCAAAACGTGCCCAATAAGTGCGACGTCGCGCTTATTAGGTGCGATGACGACGTGGCACGAAAAAGGAAGTTGTTTTTTTATTTTTTATATGCATCGCACCCATTAGGTGCGATGTTAGCTTTTTTTTATTTTTTTATTTTAGTTTGTTTTATATTATTATTTATAAAATCCACAAAATCATAAAATCATCGTTATTTCATCTGATTTACAAAATAAAAATTTATAAACGCATCTAATTTACTTTTTATTTCGCGACGATCAAAATGATATGCATATCTTATATTTTTCGATAATCAAAAATATTTTTTTTTTTATTTTAATAAATTAAAAAATATCTTATTTTATAAATAAAAAATATTTTTGATTATCGAAAAGTATAAGATATGCATATCATTTTAATCGTCGCAAAATAAACAGTAAATTAGATGTTTATATATTTTTGTTTTGTAAATCAGGTGAAATAATTATGATTTTATGATTTTGTGGATTTTATAAATAATAATATAAAACAAACTAAAATAAAAAAATAAAAAAAGTTATCATCGCACCTAATGGGTGCGATGCATATAAAAAAATAAAAAAAAACTTCCTTTTTCGTGCCACGTCATCATCGCGGCTAATAGGCGCGACGTCGCACTTATTGGGCGTGTTTTGTCCTATTTTATTAATTTCGGGCAAAATAACCCCATTTTATTGAATTTCGATTGAAATGGCATTATTTTATTTAAAAAGCCCATACTAATTATATTATTTCTTTAAATGAATAAATTTGATATAAATTTAATTTGGTATATTAGCATATAAAAATAATAAAAAGCGAGTATATCGTCTAATTTCTGCCTAAAAATCGGCTATGCACTGTGTCCCCTCATGTTTTTGACTAGCGCATAGCGAACTTCACAACATTGATACATATTAAACTAACTCTCAATTTTAATTAAATTCAAGAAACAAAAAAAAAAAACAACGTAAATGGCGAATTAGTTAAACTAAAAATGAGGCGTTCTTATTCCTCGTCTTCTTGCAAGTCATTTTGTGCATGAGCCTTCACGCAACTCTTCTAATTTTCTATAGTTCGAGAGATGACGGTGTCGATGACGTAATCGTTGATGGTGTTTTATAGCTTGGTCATCTTTTTGATCATCCAAGGTCAGTCTTGCGTCTCCATTATCCTCTTTATTCTACAAGCTAATCAGCTTGGAAAAATAAATAAATGCACCTTCACCATTGAATCAGAACCTTGAAAAAACAGATTTTTTATTCGTCGTCTTCATTATTTTGTTGGAATCGCAGATCCAAATTTATTCAGACATTTATATTAATTAATTTTAAAACAAACAAATGACTGATTAAAGAAAAGACTTAATGACTCGATTCATAACTATTAGTCGTCTTTTTTTATTTCGTTATTATTAGTTCCCCTTCTGTCTTCAAAATGACAATATTCCACCACATCATTAAATCATTCCATATGTGACAATAATTCTCTTCTATCTTCTTTTTATTTGTACTGTATTTATCTATACTCTAATAGTAATTGTGAGTGTGAGTTAAAAACTGTTTTTTGGTGTATCTATTTATTAATTAAAATATTAATTAATAAATTTAAAATCAAACATAACATAACCACCCACTAACATTTGTCCCTATTTTTGGAATTATTACTTCATAATTAAATATACATAATATTATATTAGTACACTTATAGGTGTGCAAAACTACTAGTAATAAAAGAAGTGGAGAATGGCTTTATTAATTCGATGTTTAAGGAACCGCTTTTATAAGTCGCCGTAATAATAATGCAAGTTTGAGAATCTTTTAGGGCAATAATAGTTATTCAATATGTATGTTCGTTGAGAATGGGACAATCATCTCTTCTTATTCTAGATGCAAACCTTTTTTTTTTTGTTTAAAACTAAACGTTAATATATACTAGGGTTATTGGGTATAACTCAATTCCTATCATAATTTGACATGTGACACTTTTTCACTATCATACTCCAATGTAATACATCAACAATCCCGTTAGGGACTATATGTTATTTAGGTGATCAAATTTAGTGCCCTCACGGTAAACAAAAAATGAGATGCTCGCATTTGCTCTTTCTTCTCTCGTTTGTTTTCTATGCTCACCTCAAATTTCGCACAATTGTTTATAGATAATCCTCACAATGTTATATTTTGATGCTCATGCAAGAAGAAAAGACGAAAGAGACTACATAAAATATTATCTTGCTCACTTACCCTGTTCACGCCAATTGCTTACAATTTATAGAAATGTAAAGTACAAGAATCCAAAATATAAACTTCAACAAAACAAACTCCTTTAAGACTTTCCACGTTATCTTTATCTCTTGATATTGATTCCTTGTCATACATGTATTCCTCATTTTCTTCAATCGTGTGCTGATGTTAGGTGTAGCCGATTTCCTCTTCTTTATTTTCATATTGAGATTATTCAACAAATACCACCCTTAATCTCAATGCCTTGCGTCCTTCATTCCGAGCATCCTTTTCAAATTTTCAAAAACATTTGTCGGTAGCGACTTAGTGAAAATATCTGCAACTTGATCCAGACATGCTACGTGCACCATCTTCACTTCTCCATTTTTCACGTGCTCTCTAATAAAATGAAATCGAGCATCAATATGCTTACTTCTCTCGTGATGACCGGATTTTTCGCCAACTCAATCGCCGATTTATTATCTAGTCAAATTTCGGTTGGCTCGACTTGTTGAAGGTTCAAATCGAGCAGTAAGTTCCTCAGCCAGATTGCGTGACAGACACACCAGGATGCTGCCACATATTCTCCTTCGCAGGTTGATAGAGTCACGATCGGTTGCTTTTTCGATAACCAGGTGAATGTCGTATTCCCGAGATAAAATACGTACCCGCCAGTGCTTCTTCGATCATCGATATCTCCGCACCAATCGCTGTCAGAATATCCGACTAATTTGCAGTCGCTCGCTTTTCGATAAAATAGTCCGAGCGATTGCGTTCCTCGGATGTATCGTAGAATTCTCTTAATCGCTTTTAGATGCGACTGCCTCGGATCTTCCATATACCGGCTAACGACTCCATCGCTATAAGCGATATCGGGTCTCGTGCAGGTCAAATATCGCAGACTGCCCACGAGACTTCGATAATCAGTCGCATTCACTCCTTGTCCTCCCTCAAACTTGGACAATTTTATTCCAAGTTCCATCGGTGTTGCTACCGGGTTGCTCTCCTCCATTTTATTTTTCTTTAATATAGCATTCGCATATGCTTCTTGCGACACAAAAATTCACGTGCTTCTTTGCTCAACTTCGAGACCGAGAAAATACTTCATCAGTCCCAAGTCTGTCATCTCGAATTCCTTCGTCATCACCTTTTTGAAGTCGTTGACTATCTTCTCGCTGCTCCCCATGAAAATGAGATCATCGCCATAAAGGGCGACGATGATCATTTCGTCTCCTTCTCTTTTGACGTAGAGAGCGTGCTTGAAAGGACATTGCTCGGACTTGTTCTTTTTGAAATATCCGTCTATCCGAGTGTTCCATGCTCGCGGCGCTTGTTTTAGCCCGTAAAGCGTCTTTTTTAATTTTAGCACTTTGCCCTCTTCTCTTGATTTTGAGTATCCCGGGGGCTGCTCCACGTAGACTTCCTCCTCAAGTTCCCCGTTCAGAAAAGCGGACTTCACGTCCATCTGGTAGATTGGCCAGTTGAGTTGCAGCTTGAGCCAGGAGCAAACGAATTGTCTCCATTCTTGCTACGGGAGCAAAAACTTCATCGTAATCTATTCCTGCTTGTTGTCGATAGCCCTTCGCCACCAATCTTGCCTTGTAACGTTCAATTTTTCCTTGAGCATTCATCTTCTTCTTATAAACCCATTTAACTCCAATGGGTTTATGCCCGTTTGGCAACTCCACAAGTTTCCATGTGTCGTTCTTTTCGATCGCCTTTATTTCCTCGTCCATCGCCATTTTCCATCTCTTGTCTCTTATAGCTTCTTCGAAACTAATTTGTTCCGAGTCGGCCAATAAGCAGACTAGGTGAACCTGTTCGGTTGATCTGTACAGGTCCTGCATGCTTCGCATCCTCGGCTGTCTTGGTTCGTCCTCCTCATCATTTTCTTGAGACGAAATCGGAACAGGTATTGGTGCAACGATCAGTGGTTCTTCAGGCGTTGTGTTTTCTTCAACATTCCAGCCCCAGAAACTTTCTTCGTCTACCCGAACATCGCGGCTTACTATCACCTTTTTATTTTCAGGGTCATAGAGCCGGTACGCCTTCGTCTTCTCATCATACCCAATAAACACGAGCTTTTTGCTTTTATCGTCGAGCTTGGTTCTTCTTTGATCGGGCACATGTGCATACGCCACGCTTCCAAATATTTTGAAGTGCACTACCGTCGATTTTCGGCCAGTCCATGCTTCCTGCGGTGTTTGATTCTTGAGGCTGTGATGTGGACACCAGTTCTGAATATATACGGCACATCGTACCGCTTCGGCCCAGAACTCCTTTGGTATTCCCTTGCTTTTCAGCATTGACCGAACCATGTCAAGTATGGTTCGGTTTTTCCTTTCGGCCACGCCATTTTGTTGTGGAGAATATGGCACGGTGAGGAATCTTCTGACGCCTTGTTCCTCACAAAATGTCACAAAAGCACCCGATGTATATTCTCCACCTCGGTCGGACCGAAGCGCCTTGATGTTTGAACTCGTCGCCTTCTCGATCATAGTCTTGAATTTTTTAAATATCTCGAGCGCTTCTGATTTTTCCTTTAGAAAATACACCCACGTCTTTCTTGAGTAGTCATCGATGAAAGTGATGAAATATCTCCTTCCGCCGAATGATTCTGGTGTGATCGGCCCGCATATGTCTGTATGTATGAGCTCGAGTGGTTTGCGCGCTCGATATTTTGCCTGCTTCTGGAACGTCGTTCTCGTATGTTTCCCGATTACGCAGCTTTCGCAAAGTTTCTTTTCACCCTCGATCACCGGCATTCCGTGCACCATGCCTCGTTTGGAGAGCTCCTTTAGGCCTCCGTAGTGTAAATGTCCAAAGTGCATATGCCACAAGTGGTATTTGTCCTCTACGTCAACTTGCAAGCATCGCTCTTGAATCGCCTTCAGGTTGAGTTTGAACATTCTGTTTCTTTCCATCTCGACCCGAGCGATCATTCTTCCATCTTTGTTTATTAGTTGCAACGAGCGGTCCTTCATGAACACCAAACATCCTTTTTCAAGCAACTGCCCCATACTTAAGATGTTCGTCTTCAAGTCGGGTACGAAGTAGACGTCCTCGACCGATCCTTGTCTGCCGTCGTTTTGAGAGAAGCATATTTCCCATCGGCCTTTGACTTCAATTTTCGATGCGTCTCCAAAGGACACATGGCCATCCTCGATCTTCTTTAGATCCGTAAAGAGATGTTTGTATCCGCTCATATGATTGCTTGCACCGATGTCAAGATACCACACCATGTCGCTGCCGGGACTCGTATCCTCGAGCGCCATTAGGAGAAAGCCTTCGTCTTTTGGATCCTCTTGTGCGACTAGATTCACATTTTCTTCCACCTTTTTGTCGGCCCAGCAGTCTTTTGCGAAGTGCCCGAACTTGCAGCAATTGTAGCACTCAACGCTCGGTCGATTTGAGCGACCGCCTCGTCCTCGTGCTCGGCCTCGTCCTCTCCAATTTTGGTTGCTCGTTTGTCCTTCTTTTTCGTGATTGTAACCTCGTCCTCGGCCTGAATTTTGGCCGAAACCTCGTCCTCGTTGACCTCGTCCTCGACCTCGGCCTAGATGCGTATATAGCGCCTTGTCATCTTTCAAAGATAACTTCGTCTGTAGGGCCTCGTCCAGTGATTCCTGCTTCTTCTTTTTCTTCCGTTGCTCGTGAACTTCGAGCGAACCGGAGAGTTCGTCGACCGTCATTTCTTCGAGATTTTTGGATTCTTCAATTGCACATACCACGTTCTCGTACTCGTCCGTCAGGGAGCGGAGAATTTTCTCGACGACCCGGGCTTCCGTTAGAGCCTCGCCGTTTCTCTTCAACTGATTCGAGATGGTTTGTACTATCGTTATATAATCTGGTACGCCTTCGCCGTTCTTCATTCTTGTCATTTCGAATTCGCCACGAAGCGTTTGCAGCCGTACTTGTTTTACTCGGTCGGTGCCTTTGTACGCTGTCTCCAGTTTTTCCCATGCTTCCTTAGAATTTTTCGCGCCTGCTATCTTTTCGAGGCCGGGATCGTCTAACGCTTGGTGGATGAGGTTGAGCGTTGTATCGTCGAGTCTGTGAGATTCTTCCGATGCCTTACTTTCAGCCTCGTCGTCCATTTTTTCGGTTCGGTGTACCCTTTTTCTACGACATTCCATACGCCTCGCGACCCGAGCAGTACCTTCATTCGGATAACCCAACTATCATAGTTGAGTTTTGTGAGGCGCGGGACAGGCATGACCTCGAATGACATGGCTCTGATACCAATCTGTTATTTAGGTGATCAAATTTAGTGCCCTCACGGTAAACAAAAAATGAGATGCTCGCACTTGCTCTTTCTTCTCTCGTTTGTTTTCTATGCTCACCTCAGCTTTCGCACAATTGTTTATAGATAATCCTCTCAATGTTATATTTTGATGCTCATGCAAGAAGAAAAGACGAAAGAGACTACATAAAATATTATCTTGCTCACTTACCCTCTTCACGCCAATTGCTTACAATTTATAGAAATGTAAAGTACAAGAATCCAAAATATAAACTTCAACAAAACAAACTCCTTTAAGACTTTCCATGTTATTTTTATCTCTTGATATTGATTCCTTGTCATACATGTATTCCTCATTTTCTTCAATCGTGTGCCGATGTTAGGTGTAGCCGATTTCCTCTTCTTTATTTTCATATTGAGATTATTCAACACTATATACAATGTGTGTCACATGTCGAATTATAATGCGACTTAGTTATACCTAAGTGGATAGGTAGAGACGCCTACTTTAATTGCCAAATATTCTTCAAGAGTAAATTTAAGTTTGAGTTGCTGAAATTTATTTGCAGATTATATAACTAAACAATAACCTTAAAAACTTATCTGGTGCTTTGCAATCTAGAAAACGATTAATGTGATCCTAAAGTTTTAACTTTGATGAGTCAAACTTAGTAGTAGTGACACAAAATCTTGTAATGGATCTTGCTCGAAATCCCAAGTTCAGTTTGATAACCCATTAGAGAACAACTACTGGTAAAACATTCATTCTCCGACTCAATCCTTAATAGAGAGATGATTAATTTCATACACTTAACAAAAAGAGATATGACAATAAATAGAGAAAAAGATAGGAAGGAAATCCAAACAATATGCAGATTGGAACTGCTGAACTGTCATGTATCTATTGACGTTATTACTTTGAGAGCAGGGTCCTACTCCTATGTTTTTTAAAATATATAATATCTCGTCGTAACATTAGTCTCCACACTCGTCTTGACTTTAAGCAGCAAAGATAGATATTAATTTTTCTAGATAATATGATAAGGAAAAAAAAAAGTAAATAAAGATATTGAGATTGAATGGTGTTAGGGCTTCGGACGTGGCAAAACTTTGAGCATGCAAAAAAATGTTTGTATTTTGGACAATTGCGAATTGACAACCAAAGCCAGGCAACATATTATAAGAAGGCATCTTTCTATTTCTGTTATTGTTCCTCTTTATTTGAGAAACATAGGCCCCAATATTTATTAAATATCCATAAGTTGTCTACAAAAATCGCAAAAAATAAATAGCTGGAGAAGGCATTTTGACTTGGTCAACATTAGGTTGTCCTTACATACAGGACAGTTCTTGAAAATGGTGTCGGTGTATATTCGTATATGCACCTCTGCTCTTCTACTGGAAACACTTATAAGATTAAATTTAAATGGGTTTTATTTTTTAATATTTATATATCAAATTCACGTGCACATTATAAGAGTGGACCATTATGTTGCCCTTGTTCGAAATTATTTACTTGGCCTGATATAATATATATACATATATAACTGTTAGAGAAGCGAATCACCACGGATTTATGGCAGCAAATGCAAAAGTGACAGGTTTATGTTGTCTTTGTCCTCATATATCATATACGTTGTTATTATTCTTTTCAAGAATGTGATATTTATATAAATCAAATTATATTATGAAACATGGAGTTATTATGAAATATTGGAGTGGATGTATATGGAGTGGTTAAATAAGTTTGGAATAGATGAGATTATAAATTATGTGTGATTATTTATGAGAACGTAATATTTTATTTTGTGGTTGTAATTTGAGAAATTTGCCTATAAATAGGCACATTGAGTTGCATTGTAAGCACACCAAGTATTGAAATTATCATACTTCTTCTCTCTAAATATTTCTCTCTATAATTATATTTATCATATAAATATTAATCACAATAATATTTTTATAACAAATTATATAAAGTTGGAAGAAAAAAGGCATTAGATAAAATTGGCTTATCCTCAGACTTGTGTGGCGGTCGTCTGTAGAGTTGTTTCTTATAATATGACAAAAATCAAAACAGTACTGGAAAGTATAGAGTGAAGTGAACTACTTCAATGCTTGTTCCCATTTGTATTAATTTAATAATTAATTATTACTTATATCAATATTTACGTATATTTCTTGGAATCATTACAAATCCGACAAGATGATACTAAATTAGCTATTGTTCCGCAAAGACGACGCACATAAAGGGTATATTCATGATTAAGCATAAGCTTTACACTCAATTAATCTATCGAAATATTGAGATAATTGGTCAAATTTACTCCTCTAACCAATTTAATTCTATATTTTAATGAACAATAATAATCATCGAATAGGCTTGTGATAGATGCTTAAACCATATAAATATATCTAATATAAACAAATAATTTATTCGCATGTGGGCCAATCTCTCCTTTCACATGGTAATGCGCCTCAAATCAATGATAATCCCAAAACCCTACACATCCAACGGACGTGATCTAATCTCACACACCTTGAAAACCCAATCTCCACCGTCCGTTAAAAAGTTTAAACCATCAATTTAAATTTAAATGCATTAAATATATTCCATAAGGACGGCTTAATCTTTGTCCCTCTGTTGTCCCCCAAATATCTTGAAGTTGCTGCATTTCCCTCAGACAGCATAACTTGACTTTGTCCGAAATTCATGTGTGGACTTTACATGTAATAAAAGAAAAAAATACATATGATCATATTCCCTTATAAAAGAGCCTCATTGCATCATTTCATAACCAAAACAAAACCAGCTATTCGACGCCTCCAAGAATACTATTATACAAAGCTGAGACGTTCTTTCAACCATAAAAGGGTCAGCTCTATTCTGACAACTATTTGCAAGAATCCATGGCTGACGAAGGTGATTTGAACTTGAAGGCCACTGAGCTGAGATTAGGATTACCTGGTACAACAGATGATCAAAGTGAAGATGCTGCCTTGTCCTCAACAAAGACGACGAACAAGCGATCTTCGCCTGAGAATTCTACTGATGATGTTAAAAGCTCAGTTTCTACTGCCAACTCATGTACTGTTCATGAAGCTCCACCTGCGCCCAAGTAAGGATATTAAAAATCTCGAATTGCAGAAACAAAGACACATGTGTATGAAGGAATATAAGAGAGTTATAATCCCTTTTTTTTCTTCTTTAGGGCACAGATGGTTGGTTGGCCACCAGTAAGATCTTACAGGAAAAACAGTTCGCAGATTAAGAAAGAAACTGAATCAGGGATCTACGTGAAAGTGAGCATGGAAGGTGCGCCTTATCTTAGGAAGATCGATCTCAAGGTTTACAATGGATATAAAGAGCTCATCAAGGCCTTGGGAAACATGTTCAACCTCACCATAGGTAATTACCAACTATAAGTAATGAAATTTCTTGAAGAATATTTTCTTTCATTAATCATCAGTACCTAATTACCTTATTTCCCTCCCATCTCAGGTGAATATTCAGAGAGGGAAGGCTACAAGGGATCTGAATATGCACCAGCTTATGAAGACAAAGATGGTGACTTGATGCTTGTTGGAGATGTTCCATGGGAGTAAGTTCCTTACACTAATCTGTTTATTTCATTTTCCATTTCTTTTTTTTTTTTTTGCATGAATTTATGTCTTGTCGTTAACTGTAATGACATTGGGATGTAATTGATTTGCAGCATGTTTATGTCGTCTTGCAAGAGACTGAGAATCATGAGAGGAACAGATGCTAAAGGCTTAGGCATGGGTTGCATTAATTAGTATTTTGGTGCTTTTTCTTTCCATGAAGACAAAGAATGAAGAAGATATGATACTATATGATTGGGTTATCGAAGATCAATGTTGAACATGAAATTTTGATTGTATCGAACAGTTTTTATGTTATTTTGAGAGAATGAACAGTTTTTACTCAAAATAGAACATTTGTAATTCCCATATTGTAATTACAAATTTCTTTTGATATATTTACTGCATTCAAGAACCTTCGCATTTTCTCGTCCAATTACAATATAATTACCAGTGTGTTTTGTTTGTATTCCTTCCAATAACAAACACATACATAACTGAGAGAATTAAAATATACTGTTTGCACTATACTGTACAATAAATTTAGAAGCAAGATCCATAGTACATTGAATAAAATAAGCCCATAACCCTTGAGGAAAGACTAGAGAGAAAGATTCCCATCTTTGAATTTTAATATTTAATTGTTAGGTAATGTTTATTGACAAATCTATGTACATAATAGTATATTATACCCTACTAAACAAAGAGCATCCAAAGCCATTGCAGGCGAATCATGTTAGCTAATTGGCAGGCATGCTAAAGGGTAATCATACATTAAATACAATATTTTCCCTTACAAGAATCTTTCGAGCAAATGACGAAATCTTATTGTGCTTAGTGGTAATTGAATATTTAGTGTTTATGTAGGGGATTATGTAAGATTGAAATTTTTTGAGCCCTGTGCTGTAAAAGTATGCTTTAGAGAAATCGGTTCATGTGCTATATATATTTGTATATATACATACATAGTATATATATATATAATTATATATATATATATATATCAATATGTATATATAATATATATATATATATATATATATCAATATGTATGTTGCTGGCTACACTAAATTTAGCGATGTGAGTTTTTAATTTCAATTTCTATGTTAATATCAGGTTCATCGGGGTTCGAGGCCACTTGCATGAATATTCATGGAATTTGGACAAAATTAGACTGTGGCAAACAATCAGACAGAAATCTACGCAGATAAAGTACTAGTGTTTTTGTTTTGGTGGCCCTTTCAAGTTTTCTAACTTACTTTTGAATATCATTGAATTATTTTTTCTTTATAAGTAAACATTTAAAAATTTCTTCCTACTTTTTAACGCTAAAAAACTCTTTTCAGCGTTAAAAGGTCAAAAATACACCTGTCTCACATATTCAAAAAAGCTGAATAATTATTTTCACATGCATTGTACCAAAAAAGTTCGTTACTATACCATCAGACATTATACCAGAAATGTTGAAATTGTACCATCTATTTTCGTAATTATACCAATAAATAAATGATTATAATTTTATACAAAAAAGTAGGCATTATACCAACTGATTTTGAAATTATACCAGAAATTGAGGAAATTATACTAAAAAATTCGTTTTATACCAACAAAATTGGACATTAAACCAAAAAATGTTGAAATTATACTATCTGTTTTCGTTATTATACCAGTAGATAATGAAATTCGAATTTTATAAAATGAAATTGGGCATTATACCAACTGATTATGCTATTATACCAGAAATTATAGAAATTGTACCATATGTTTTCATAATTATACCAATAAATAAAGGTATTACAATTTTATAAAAAGAAATTAGGCATACAAAATATATATCATATATAATATTAGTATAATAAATCTCGCCTCGGTTCTATGAGGCGGGTGCCTTACTTGCGCCTCGCCTCGAAGGCAAGACGGTGGCATATCGCCTCTTTGCGCCTCTCGCCTTTAATAACTATACATATAACTTTCATATTATCAACAAAAAATTAGCATATAATTAAAAGACTTATTGTAACAATTAAACTAAAAAAATAAATTTCGCATATGACTAGTGTACGATTATCCTAAAGAAAAATAGAAATAACTAGTTAAAAAATTTAGAAAACTAAATTGTGGTTTAGTGCGGTGCTTTGTACCGAAAATTCACGCACCATTATTACGGTGCGGTTTTATAAATAAAATTAAACTGAGGCGGTTACTTGTATTATACGGTGTGGTGTTGTGCGGTTCGGTCGGTTTTCTAAAACCATTGCGCACCCCTACATGAGATTATATACTAGTGTTAATTGTCTGAAAAAAAAATAGGTCCACAAATGCAATACAAAAGGGAGTTTTTTTCAAATAAAATTCGCGCCCCAATATCTAAACTGATCAAATCAGCCTCCTCTCTTGCTAAAATCAGCACAAAGACAGAGTCTTTATCAGAAATCTCCAACTGCTTTTACCTACCAATAATCCAAACAAGAGCAAGTCCCATCCTTAAAGTGATGAAATCGATTCCTATCCCTAACAATAATCTCCCTACCATATATAACAGAAATAAGCTTAGTCGCAGAATGGCAATCGACGCATACCCGTAAGTTCTTGATGATTCTTACAGGCGTACGACGATCGGTTATCGCAGTGAGAGCGAACGCAATGGCCAGCCTCTCGCTGTGGTAAGAAAGCGCTTCTCCCTTCTCTTCAACTTCGACGTCAAACATTACCTCTCCTAATCTCGGCCTATGACCGTACTCTTGAAGTTTCGTGTTCATCTCTTCGATCTTCGAGTATATGTCTCTCGCACGAGGATGGCTTTTGTCCCCAGTCAAGAACTCGTGGACCCCACCGTCGACCTCGACCGAACTAATTGCAGGCGTTTTTCGAATCCCATGATTTTTCATCAGCTTTCGAACCCTTTTTACGTCGTCCCACCTATCCATGCATGCATATATATTCGACAACAGCACGTAATTCCCGCTAGTCTCGGGCTCTAGCTCGAGCAATTCGATCAGCGAGCGTTCGCCTATTTCGATGTTTCCATGAACCCTAGCTGCGCCGAGCAAAGATCTCCATATGACTGCGTTGGGCTTCATGGGCATAGCTAGAACCCTGTTATGGGCTTCCTCGACGAGCCCGGCCCGGCCCAGTAGATCCAAGAGGCAAGAATAGTGCTCGAGCTTAGGCTCGAGCCCGTATTTACTGCCCATCGTTTCGAAATAATAGCATCCTTCGTCAACCAAGCCTATGTGGGAACAAGCAGTCATTACAGCCAAGATTGTGAAGTCGTCGGGGAAGAAACCTTCTTTCATCATCGATTTGAACAGCGTAAGAGCTTCGTTTCCATGGCCGTGGATTGCAAGGGCTCTGATCATTGCGTTGAAGCAAAACTTGTCCTTATACTTCATCTGATCGAACACTTCCTGAGAAAAATTGAGCCAGCCCAAGTTTGCGTACAAGGTAATCAGCGCCGTGACGACGAAGCAATTTAAGCTGAGATTGTTTCTGATTCCAAAGTTGTGGGCCCACACGCCTTGGCTGAGAGCGCCCATGTCCGAGCAAGCAGTAATTACAGCAACTAGCGTTACTTCGTTTGGCTGTAGCCCAGCAGACTTTTGCATGCGTCTGAACAGATTCAAAACCTCAGACGAAGAAGTATGAGAATTACCATCGCTGTTCAGACAATTGAAACCATCTAAAAGGCTTACGCTTGAATCTCTAGCATACGAAGATAGCATAGAGTTCCACGAGGCCAAGTCTGGCGCCCTTATTTGATCGAAAACACATCTAGCAGTACCTACTTTCCCGCATTTCGCATAGAAGTTGAGCAGTGAGGCGAGAATGAACCTATCTTGAGGAATTCCCAAGAACTTTAGGACATGGGCGTGCAAGATTTGTCCATGTCTGAACCACTGATGGGCTCCAAGAGCCTTGAACAGAGATGGATATGTGTACTCATTAGGTCCCAAGTTAGGCTTGGCAAGAACGTTCTCATAGAGGGATAAAACAATCTCTGGGCGACCTTTTTCGGCTAAGGACGATATGAGAGTGTTATGGATGAATATAGTCGGGTCTTTGACGCTATCGAAGATGGACAAAGTGTAAGACAGAGGAGAAAGAACGCATGAGACGAGGAGCACACGGCTGATGGGGTATGTGTGGAAAATGAGACCATTTGTGATCATTTGGGCATGGAATTTCTTGAAAGAAGACAAGGTTTTGCATCTTTGCAAGAGGCGGAAAATTGGGTGGTTGTCTTTTGGGCTGATTGATATCTTCATGTCGATATTGGCTATGCAACGTCCACGAGCTCATCCTTGTCTATGTATGTATGCCTTTTCCTTCTTTCAGCAATGGTGATACGGAGAGGACGAGATAGGGTATCGGAAGCTGAGGTTCGACTTCCTTATGCACATTCTATAGGCGATCAATCTATGGTAAGAAGACCTGCAAACCATGAAATACGTTAAAAAATCGTATAGGCGATTGCGATATAGAATGAAAAGAGAAATGATTCAATTATTCAAGATGGACACAGTTCAACATGAGTGATACGGTTCAAAGACATAGAGAGCAAAGACAATTCTCAGAAAAATGACGGTTTCATTGTCACAATATAAGGGGTGATAAAACGATAAGAAATATTATAAAACAAGAACTGTAATCCGAGACAACAAAACTACAATTACCATGATTTTGTAAGCTATTTGTAGTCGACACTTCACCCCTTTCCGATTCTCTCTAAGGAACGTCAGCTAGGCAATTCATCGAGCAGTTTGAGTGCACGAGCTAGGCTTGGACTTCCACGCTTAAGCAGCTGACATATACTTAGTTTCGAAAATCTTAAAAATTGTGGTTTTCTTGCGTGGAAACTTGACGGGTTTAACTTTTTATTGGCCGATTTTTCTTTTGTTTTAGGTCTCAACTAGGGGTGGGTTGGGTTAGGTTTCGGGTTTTTCGGGTCGGGTACCCCAATATGCGGGTTTGTGTTTCAATACCCGACCCGACAAATGTTCTCGGGTACCCGAAACACCCGATTTTCGGGTTCGGGTATTTTTTTTTTTTTTTTTTGTTTTCGTTACCAAACTAAGAAAATTAATAAATCAATACAAAATTGAAAGAAATCACAAATCCCTAAATGAAGAAAATTAGGGTTCTCCAACAATTCATACTTTTAGGTTTAAATCAATCCGGAATGAGGTGACTGAGACGCGGCGCGGCGGTGGGATGAGCCGGCTTTGAGGTGTGCAGTTCCGACGAGAGCCTGTGACTGTTAGATGCGCGGCCGATGCGGCTTTGAGTAGCGACTATGGTTAGTGAGCTGCGGCGGTACGGCCGTGATGTGCGACGGCCTGAGAGAGTGAGCTGGCTGTGGTTTGGCCTGTGAGGACTGAGGATGAGGTGGTGCCGAGCTGGCTGTGGTTTGTATGTTATGTAGCGTGTCTACTGTATGCATTGCGAAGGTCAAAGTCCCGTGTAGAACTGTCAACGCGGCCCGCGGCCCGCCCCGCCAAAAGGGCGGGCTGGACTTCAGTTTCAGGCCCGCCAGGAGGCTGGCCTGGGCGGGCTAGCCCGCGGGTCGGCCCGTCATTATTGTAATATATATAATATATTAAATAAATATATAATATATAGAAAATAAATAAAAATATAGAAAATAAAACTAAATTAATTAGATAATATAATTAATGTCATTAATTATGTATAACTAAATATATTATTTACTCATATTTGATCAATAAATACCATAATTAATTAAAATTTATTAATAATTTAAAGTTTTAAATTAAAACAAAAAATAGCAAAAACAATTACTAGGCGGGCGGGCCTGGCCCGCCAGGCCCGCGGCCCGCCGTGGGGCGGGGCGGTCCCCAGGTTTTTAGGCCCGCCCCGCCCCGCCAAGTGGCAGGCTTTGGCGGGCTAGCTCGGCCCGCCCGCCAATTTGACAGTACTCTCCCGTGGCGCTGTAAGTGAGAAGTGACTAACTGTATGTGATTATTTTTTTAAATAAAAGTCGGGTAACTGAACGGATTTTTCGGATAGCATATTGCTACCCGAAACCCGATCAGATCTAGACAATTGGGTCGGGTTGAGTACTCAAAACCGACCCGAGTGCCCACCCCTACTCAACTGGACTATCCTTCGTGCACGAGCTTTGTAAGCACAAATTATTTATCAATACTAAAATAGCATAAATTTTGCTATTCCTAGAGGCATGCGGTTCGGGCCAGCCCAAAGCCCACCGTAAAAAAGAAGAACATATATCAAAGGGTGGCAGAACCATAAATTAAAAAAATAAAAGTTAAGTTAATCCGAAAATATATTTCTTAAATTTTATTTTTTAGCCGCCTCGACAGCCAAAAAGCTCACAACCTGCTCTTGCTGGCCGGACGAGCCCATCTCTACCCCTAATATAAAGAAATGCTAGTCCACTAATTGCATTGCATTTCAATTATTGCAGTAAAGTCCTTTAGCTTTCGTTTGGTATACGGATTTCGACGTGGGAAAAAGAAAAAAAGGAAACCTGTAATAGTCCCTAATGGCCTATAACCGAGAAGAGCAGCAGCAGCAACAGAAGCACGACGGATGACGTGACATAACTCCTAAGTCCTAACAGAAGTAAAGTGACGACAAAGAGACCAGGGGCGGAGCTAGAAAATAAATTGAGGGTGGGCGAAGAAATTAAAATAAATCAAATAAAATACTTGTGCATTGTGGTTGTGCTATTGCAACTTTTTTTGGGGATTGTTCTCGTATAGATTGAAGGTTTGCAGTTGCAGGTGTATTATTTTTTTGAAGGGTTTTTGTTTTTTAGTGTTGCTATGTTAACGTGATTATTTGGGCTAAGAAACAACTTAAATCTCTAATTGTCTATAATGGTCTGGCCTCAACCCAATATATAACATCATAGTTTGGGCACACATACGCCTAGGTCCACTTCACTATATATTATTTAATAAATTGTTTTGTTGATGAAGCCACATGGCACTTAGCATATACATGAAAACACGAAAAAAGAAATAAAGAATGAGGATAGGCAAGAGACGCATTTAGTAACTATATCTATATATATCTATATATATATATATATATATATAGATATAATTTCAGGGTAGGCGGCCCAAGCAAGCTCCGCCCATGAAGAGAACCACAGATTCGTTCTCCTTCGACGGTTTTGCGCCAGAAAGGATAAGCGGTCATTCTGCAATGATAGGGTTCGTGACGGCCAGATATGGATATGTGTACTCATTAGGTCCCAAGGTAGGCTTGGCAAGAACGTTTTCGTAGAGGGATAAAACAATCTCCGGGCGACCCTTTTCAGCTAAGGACGATATGAGAGTGCTATGGATGAATATAGTCGGGGCTTTGATGCTATCCAAGATGGACAAAATGTAAGACAGAGGAGAAAGAACGCATGAGACGAAGAGCATACGGCTGATGGGGTATGTGTGGGAAATGAGGCCGCTCGTGATCATTTGGGCATGGAATTTCTTGAAAGAAGACAAGGTTTGCATCTTTGCAAGAGGGGAAAAATTGGGTGGTTGTCCATCGGTCTGATCGATATCTTCATGTTGATATTGGCTATGCAACTTCAGCGATCTCATCTTTGTTATGTATGTATGTATGTATGTATGTCTTCTTCTTTCTTCAGCAACGGTGATACGAATAGGAGAAGATAAGGTATTGGAAGCTGAGGTTCAGCTTTCTCCTGCACATTCTATAGGCAATCAATCGGTAGTAAAAAAAACCTGCAAACCATAGAATACGGTACAAATCGTATCGGCGACGGCGAAGCTTCGCTATATAGAGTGAAAAGAGAAAATAATTCAATTATTCAAGATGAACACACTTCACGGCTCAAAGACATGTAGCGATGGAAGATATCTCTCAGACTAGAACATAAATAAATGTTCTATTCGTTGTCCCAGTAGAAGAGGTGATAAAACGATAAGAAATGTACTAAATCAAGAACTGTAATCCGAGTCACAAAAAAAAAAAAAGAGAAAAGAATTACCATGATTTGATAAGCAACTTTTCGTCGAGCATTCAACCCTTTCGGATTCTCTTTAGTGAACTTCGGCTAATAAGCATTTCATCAAGCAGTTTGAGTGTGCGAGCTACGCTTCTTGCTGAAACATACTAGTTTGAAAAATCTTAAATTATCTCTCGCAGATTGTGGAAACTTAAGGGGGTAATTTTTATTGGCCCATTTATTTTTATGTCTTATGGCCCAATAATATAAATGGACTATCCGTCAAACTCATGCACCCTAACCTATTATCCTCAACCCGGATTTTATTGCATTGATTTCTATGAAGCAAACGAAAGGATTTTTCTACGTGTTAGAAAGTCCTTTCGCTTTCATCTGCGATCGTGTAAAAGCGCCAATGACCCATGAATACGCTAAGGTACACATGTGCGGCCTAATCCTTCATATTTTTGCAACCAATTGGTCTTACAAAGGACCTCTCGATTTCTAATATGGTATCAGAGCGAGCTTCCACTCGCTGTCACCTAATCCATATGTCAACGTGTTATGCCTGTCACGCGACACGGGGGGAGGCATATTGAGATTCTAAAAGTGGATGTCGTCCCACATCGCTTTAATTAAGCTCTTAGATCACCTTATATATCAAGAGGTTATCTCCTCCCTATCACAAATTGGTTTCGGGAAGGACCCATCGATTTCTTATAGTTTCTTTCCCACCCTTAAAAATGAATAACAATGTAATAAATTTACAGTGAGAAGCATGAAAGACGACGATAGTAGTAATATGAATGATGGCCTTGTGAGAAAGAGCAGCCGCAATAGCAGAAGCACGACGGAGGACCTGACCTAATTGCTAACAGAAGTAAGGTGACGACTAAGAGAACCACATATTTGTTCTCCTTCGACGGTCGTGCAGCCATGATAGGGTTCGTGACGGCCATGTCAGTCGAGCTAGCAAGCGGACAAGACTTCTTTATCTGAGGTGTTCAACGGTGGCGTTAAGTGGTTCCTATTTACGAGCGCGCTTCTCACAATTGCGACCCTCGTTCCAATCTACGAGGGATTTCTCCTGAGGCTAAGAACAATGATGTGATGACGTCTGAAACTGAGATATGGATGAATGGAAGGTTCGCTATGATCCGGCTAGTGGCTCTTGCATTTCACAGAGTACGGCAAAGGCGGGCTGCTTATCAACACAGTGAGACTAGCAGCAGATGATGGTTGTAATTATTAACTTGTGTGTGAGTGGACATGAATATGATCATATATTGACAAAGTATCTTATCAGACCCTCTTCTACTATTTCTTTTTATATTTCCAAACAGCATGAATTAGTAATCCAAGTCATGATGATATCTCAACTAACCAAACTATACATATATATATATATATATATATATATATATATTCACATGAAGTTTTTTTTGAATTCGATGTTAACTGGAGTTTTGGACGGTGGTAATGGTATTGTATTGAGGTTCTAAACTGACACACACAGACTCAAAAAGGGTTCAATTAACGAAAAATATAGGGTTTAGGGTACCGATGACTATAGGTTGTTGGATGGATTCGAGACGTATCCATCTGACCCCGGAGATTAGTTCCACCTCTCAAGTGTGTGGCGGTTAGCCCATACCAGGCTGTGTGGGGATACCTCGGGACAGGAAAAAAAACGAAAAATATAGAGAAAAAAAAAATCACTTCAACGGCCCCATGGAATTGAATCCAAAGCCCAATATTCTCGGTCAAAATGAAACGAGTGGGACCAAAATCAATAAGGAGCACAACTAGAGAGACGAAAGAGATATTTAAAAAAAGAAAAAGAAAAAGGGAGATAGATTAGATAGATGGCATGAGATCCATTTTCAACGCACCATTTCATTCAACTGGCAAACACAGCAGAGACAATTATCGGTTGAGTTGAAGATGGCTGCTACTTCACGACTTCTTTGGACTACGTCGTCTTCTTTCCTCTTCGACGATGTAGCATCTCATTCAATCAAGAACAATAGTAGTAATAATGCATCGGCAGCAGCAGCAATTATTGGACGACGACGACGCAATTATTATGTTACACAAAGGAAGAGCCTCATGGTTCAAGCAGCTAAGCTTCCCACTGGGGTACGTTTCCATTTTTATTCTTTCTTCTAACATTTGCGTTGAATTCATGCGCGATTGTTGATGAAATAATTTTCAAGGTGGAATTGCCGAAAGAACAGCCGAAATTCAACCCACCTTTTCTGGGATTCACCAAGACCGCCGAGGTGTGGAACTCGAGGGCTTGTATGATTGGACTCATCGGCACTTTCATTGTTGAACTTGTAAGCTTTCTTCTTTTTCTTTTGCTTCTTCTTTAGTGATGATACTAGTTTTTCTTTTCTTCTTTTCTTTCAGATTCTGAACAAAGGCATACTTCAGATAATTGGGGTTGAAGTTGGGAAAGGTCTTAATCTTCCTCTCTAAGCACTTGGACGAAGAAAGAAGTTGTTTTCTCATCATTTTTTTTTTGTAATGGTTCAAAGATCATTTTACCATGTCTGTCATAATCTCACAAAGAAACAATCAATTATGAACCTCGTCATCTCTTAGTACATCGGTTTTTTAATGGCTTCAAAGGAAAGAAAGAAAAGAAAAACATATATATTTGAGTATGTATAGCCAAATAACCACTGCGTATATACAATAAACTTGATCTGTTCAGTTCATGTACCTTTTTTATTTATTTAACTCGGCCTATACAACGAGGCTCGTCTCATCTTCGACAGAATGTTCTTTTGCGTCTCCATTTTCATGCTTATTCTCTCCGTCCGATTCCTCATCTATGCCCTGCGATCACCGCCCATTTATATTTTAATTTTGGTAAAAATGAAATCATCTACTGCTGAAGATAGGAACTTACTTCTAAAGGTACTGGGAACAAGTTTATGTTGCTGGGATTGAAAGTGAATCCACTGCAAATGTGTATAAGCATCAATGCATAGGCAGAAGAAAGAATCTGATAATGATGAGGTTAAGCTAAGCATATATACCTGCGAGCCATGACCAGCTGCCAAACATATGGAGTGAAGAATTCCTCGGGATGACTCTCTTGTTCGTAGGTGAAGCGCAATTGAGTAAACATCTTTCAAGATAAAACATTCATAAGAAGAAATGGGTTTCATAATGATAAATGATCAGAAGTTATGCAATCAAATAATCACGACGAGCGTCTCCTCTGTACCTTCATTCCTTCACCTCTCCAAGATCGGCAAGTGTTGATTATGATTTCGAGCACTTTCTCCACTGACAGTTCCCCATCTACGTTCTGTGCATCCATTCTGCTGTTAAAGAAGTCCAGGACCTAAAATGCGGGAGAAATAATCGATAAGTCGCTGATGACAGTATCTGTATAAAAGAAAAGTGAACGCATGAAATATACGACACCAAGTGCATACAGTATATATGTTCTCCAACAGCTCGTTAAAGCGGGGATGATTTTTGTAAGGTAGAAAAATCTCCTGCCTATGCATAATAGCATAAACAACCTGAAAGATGATGGGAACACATTAAGACAGAGAACAGTGATACGTCGATATGTGTTATTGTTTCTTATATTTTGCATTTCACTATACCTCTGGATTGCGAGGCAAAGCATATGTAAGGATTGTGTTTATAATTTCCAGCACAAGCCTCAAAAAGTCGGTATATATGTGCAGTTCGGCTGACTGCAGAAGATTAAAAAGAGTAAATTGAACACTGTAGAGTAACATATATTTTTATTTTTGCAATGCTAAATAAAATGATAGTCAGTACCGAATCATCAGGAAGGCTGTCTACTTGATCACCGTCTGCTATTTGCATTTTGTCATTTTTCAGCTCTGCTAACTTGTTGTACCTAAAGAATGAAATTTCATCGATGAAAATGCATGAGAATCAAAGAAGATATATGCTAAAGCCAACAACAAAATGACAATGACAAATAATAACAAGACTACATACTTGCGCGAAAGCATGTCGAAAAGGCTAACCAACCGCTGTGATGCATAAGCATTCAGCCGGTGGACATGTGGAGCCATATTTGCCAGCGTTGCCAAACAATTGGTATGTAGATATATATCCTGTGTAGTAAAGGCATCGGCAAACATATACAGTTGTTACATTCCTTGAGATTATAAATTAATACTGCAACTTTGAAATGTCTTATGAAATTATTTTGTAAATCATATTACGTCGTGATGATAAAATAAAAAAAAAAATGCCTATGCTCAATTATTCTATATGTAATGTTATCCTCAAGCCATTATATTTTTCTTATCATTTTGAACATTAGGAACTTTGTTGAATGTCATCATGCATAAGATTAGATTTTCCGGTGAATAACTTTCAAGCGCATAGTACTGCCAATGATAATTAGCAGATAAGTGACGACCAAGAAGTAGAGACAAAATTTCTTGGGTTCGATAGAGTACTTCTGAAAATCCAAGGCAATCTAATCATAGATTTCCACCCACGCATAAAAAGTTAAATGAAGCTTAAAGGGGCTCCTAGTGTAGTAAATGGAGTGGAAATTCAAAGAAAGAAAATAGGGGCAGAAAATCACGATCTTACCCGTAGCTTGGAAAGATTGTATTTTACGGTTCTAATTAATATTATCACCATCAGGGAGCCCAGAGAAGTTTGATGGAGAAGGCGCTCTTGATACCATGAAACATTGGGAAGTATCTGCGACAAGCTTAGATTTTACTGAGAATTGTTCAAAACTTGGTATGGGTGATAAAATTTGCTTACCAGTTTGTGAATGCTGGCATTAAATGATGAATCTTGACTTAGAATCAGAAAGATGACAAGCACCATATAGATATGATTAGATGTCCTTCTTGGGGCATTGTACAATGTAGCCAGCATTGGCATCAACTGTGAATCACAAAACCACATGAGGAATCCAATTTGAGCTGTGAATAAAAAAGGGAAAATGACGAACAAGCAATCGGGAAAAAAAAATCCTCTGGTCATACCAGCGTATCAAGGTCTGTTCGCACCAAAACGTATTCCAGAAAGTCAGAATTTCCATGCACTAGTGAATAAAGCAACAGTACTGATGTTTCATCAGCCACACACCTGAAGACAGACACGTGAATAAATAGATGAGCAAAATTAAAAATAAAAAATAAAAATTGTCCTCATAATTATAGTCCAGCTCTATAGATAAGCAAATTTATTTGTGAGCACATCTGTAGATTATTCTGATAAAACTAACTCATTTGACAATCAAAAGTATTAAATACATTCTATGGTAAAGAAAAGCTAGACCAGATATACTATATGGAGCTTCACATGTTTAATTGATTTGTGTTCTAATAATTAATCATCACAAAAACTGTCAAATATTTAAATTCTTGTGCAAAGCTCAAGGAAGTAGAACAACTTACAAGCCAAGAGTGTCGTAAAGAGAAGCAAAAGGTAATCTCCCAAAAGGACCACCATGCCCATTTCCCTCAATATCAGCGCGATCAACTGCAGCAAGACCATATCAGAGACTTGAGTACTCTATATGATAAATTCTACAAAGACATAGGTCAAGTTATATGAGCAAATGCACCAGCTTCTTACACTCAGTATCCCGGACGTTTTCCAATGCTTTACGGAAAGGATTGTCTACGAAATGGGATTCTTGCATGCGGAGAGAGTTAACTCTGTTATTATCATCACTATCCTTCATGTAGTCTGAAGAATATTTATGATAATAACAAAGAATAAGTACAACATTTAGACTGGCTTCAGCCAATGGACTTTTCGTGACTTCATCATTTGGGCGGACCAGGAAATTTAATGGCAATAACATCAAGTTTGCTGCAGAAGAGAATTGCATCTCGGTCAAGAAATAGTTCATTATATCAAAGACAGATAATGTATAACCTAGACATAGAATGAAGTGCCGCCCGCATCTTAAAATGTCCAGAAAAGGAGTTGATGACCTCTTCCAATGGGAAGACACGCATAAAATAGCTACACATTAAAGAGACCTGGAAGTTTTGTTCATCCCCGCTTACTCCCGTTAATGACAGGATGTTCTAGGTGTAAGCAAGAAATGAATTGCACAATTAACCTCTGAGGTAGACTCCGGAACACTAACACCACATTATTTGCAATAAAGTTCCTCAAAATAAATGAAAGAAAACACAAACAACAAACGAAGATGTAAATCAAAATATTGGAGAAGTGGAGAGAGATAGATAGAGAGAGAGAGAGCGAGAGGTGGAGAGAGGTGCATTGGCATTTTCATACCAGCTGCAGAACTAACTCTTTTCAAAACACCACGACGACTTCCTCCAGAAAATATGTCGTAAGAACTACTAACGGGGAACTGTGGGCGTGCAATGTATATGAGCATTAACTTACGAACAACTGCATTAACCAAAGAGCTCTCCTGCGAGCAAAAAAAACACTTAAGCAGGAAACCCTATTCACAGGTAAAAATGAAAGCCATGTTACTCCAGTTTACCTGAGTCATCAATGCCTCTATAAAAGGGTGTGTATCACTTGGACCTGGTGAAGGTCCCGAGAGGAGTTGAGTGGACATGGATATCAGCATGAAGTTAAGCACTTCATAGTGAAGAAGGTATGTGCCAGGGCTTTAGCGAATAGGAAAAACAATCATTGGAGTGTCAATGCATATAAGAGGATATGTGAAATGTACCATCAAGCCATGATTATAGTATACCTTATGTCAACGTTAGCGATAAAGTTGAGCACACTGTCCATGACAAGGTTCACGACATTTTGATCTGCATGATGAGGTTCACATGCCAGATATAAGACAAAAAAAAGTGCAAAGTCAAAATTAAATGAATTTCTCATCATCAAAACAAGTGGAAGAGCTAAACCTTGCAGAATCCGAACCTTTGGTCATATTATTCGGCAAAGGCTCTGTTTCAACAAGTGATAGATATACTTCTCCAAAGCTGTCACTCTTCAAATTCTCAATGGCATACTTCAGAAAAACAGATGATACAAACAAGGCATTGAGAGCTTTGGAGTATGGAGATAATGCCACATCTGAAGCAGATACACATTCTTGCAAACACCATGCTAATTGAATCAAAATCTTGGCAAGATGTCTTGTATTATAATTGTTTCTAGCTGCACGATGGTAAAACCTTATAAATATCAACATTACCCTATCAGAAGTAAAAAACAAAAAAAATAAATAAATAAATGCATATGGTCAAAGGACATATTGCTCCGGGCGAATGATGGAAAATTTCAAATTCTCAAATGTAGTACTTGACGTCAATGGGAGATATTATTTTTAAGCGGACACATAACAACCTACTAAGACTCTCTCCGCCAAATAAGGATCATGCCTTCTTTTGGATTACATAAATCATAGGTAATTTACCACGATCGTGCTCAGTTGAAACTCGATAACTGCAAACATAACTACCAATTATAACATAAATCAACCAAAAGATCAAATTCTGTATAAAGGTCACCACGTATAGGTATAGGATCTGTCCATATTAAGTTTTTCTATCAGTTTTCTTTTGTTAATACATCAGAAAAATTATGTTGCTCGATCCAATGTCTTACAAACTGCAGAGACTGATTAATGATAAAGATGACTCGTACAACACGACGAAACCGATCAACCCCTATAACACAATCAAAGTATAAGATGAACTTCGTTGAACACAACCATTTCCATATATGTCTTATAGGACATAAACCTAAAAGGCCACATATCAGGGAAAAGACAGGAACCCGGTTTCCACAACAGAAAAAACATAGTTAGAATCAACAATTCAACTCAGGAAGACAACAATGGAATCGACCAATTTCACAAAAACGAAAAGCAAAAAGAATTACAGAGCAGCTTTCATCCACCAGCTATCGAACATATACAATCAATTATCAAACTAAACATTAAATAAAAAACAAATAGCAATATAAACAGCACACCTTGTAAACGAATTGGTGACCGCAAGCAGAATTCTAAATTAAACAAACGAATCATCCTAAAATTATCCTAAAAATTATAAAACAGATGTATTGCAAGTAACCTAAGATACACTGAACATCACCGTGCTAATCCGCTGACCTCAATTAAATTGAGCTCAAAAGTCTTCACTCCAGCCCCAGATCATGAACAACGCATAAACAGCTAATCAACGACAAATCTAACGGAGACCTCCATAATTGAGCAAACAATGCACTAACCAAAGATACGACAAGCGTCGTCGATACGACCCTCGGGCCAGCGAAGATCAATTGGAAGCTCCAGAAGCTCCTGCCAATAATCGGAAGACAGTGGAAACGATTTCTCCCCGATAAACTCTCCGATTAGATACTCAGCCGTCTCCTGCGTCCGAGATCCTCCGCCTAGACGCGGCGTAGAAGGAATTCCACCCATTAGATACGTCGATTTACGGCTCCGTTCCGTGTTCGTGTGCGCATAAGCTCACTCCTCCGATCTGAACGCCGAGGTTTTAGAGATAAACGACCTCTCTCTGGCTTCTTCCTCTCTGTGCTCTGATTTAGTAGAAGGTGATGGCGATGGGGAGACGAAGACGCGTTTAATGACGAAATCACCCTCGCTCTCTGATAGATACAATCTTTTCAAGTAACGTTTTCTTCTGTTCTCAATTCAACAATACACCATTCATTATAGGAAGGGTAATTTCGTCATTTCCTGTTCTTATGTGGAAAAATTAGACGTCGTTCTTAGAGACCGCGTTGACGTGGCAACGATCAACCATATCCACATCTCCTCGCGAGGACCCACTCTCATACCGGCGCGTGAGATTGATTTATAGATCCGACGGTTCCGATCCAAATAAGTGGACTGTAAGATCATCCATAGCCGTCCGATCGATTATAAGGCTTTCTGCATGAGGAAGCGATGGGCCATGGGTCCAAATATTATTCATATGGGCCGCGCTATATAAGCCCAACTACCACAAGTGGGATGGTCGATGGATCATCTGAATTCTTTACCACCTTATTAGTTCGTATATTATAATCCAACTGCTCGTTAAAAAATATTACTCCTAGTAAATTTAGCACATCCTACGTAAAAAAAACAAATCAAGTTAGTTTTCATATTATTACTTAATTATTTAAAAAGTAAAATTTTATACTAAGGATAAAATTGTTAATTAAAATGTTAAGGGTAAAATTATCGAAGGTACGCCCTCCTGCAAATTTTATCACATTTTTTCATTTCGGGCGTCCCAATAATTTTATCACCTTTTCTTATTTAGCAAAAAAATTATCACATATAATCAATATAATAATATTAAATATTCTTAAAAGACGTGTCAAAATATATACTTTTTTACCTTTTCATTGTACTATATTATTATAATAATACTATCTTAATTTGCGTGCCCACCAATATATGTATAAAGATAACGGGACGGAGGGAGTACTACTTATTTGACAGAATAAAGAGTAACTTATAATCACACGTTACCGTTAATATAAGGGGAATCTACAGAAAAATACGCATTTATATAAAAAATTCGCAAGTCAGTATCATGTCAGATTTTTTTTATATATGTAGGTACATATTAAACTTTTTTGCACATTGGTATCTATCTGCCGCAAGGTACATCATATCAACATTTAGGTACCATAGAGATACGTGTTGTCGTACATAGTACATTGAGAAAATCGTACATCATATAACACATTAAGGTGTCGTATGGACGTATATAGGTATCATATATGGGGATCATATAAATGCATGAGGTGGTTACATATATCAAAGTACGTGAAGACTGAGAAAATGGTACAAACAGTCGAACGGGTACTTATATGAAAAAAATTTTGAAAGGGGTACTTACTTACAAATTTCTTATATAAATGAATATTTTTATGAAGATTCTGCATTAATATAATTAATAAAGATTGAAATGGCAGCAAGAAAATTAAATTGAGCAAAAATATGTGAATGTGTACGTAATTGGCTTCGAAGACTAATCAGACATTTCAACATTTGTACAACGTACTTGACCAGTCAGCCTCTGCCATGTCCCAACATCCAGGCAAAACCTTTTACTTTCAACTTAAATTATCTGACATTTGTATGTATTTTCCAGAATTAAAAATTAACGTACAGAATTTATTTCGCCTACGCATTTACACGGATTGCATTGGTTATGTTTTACCACAAGGTACATTTTTTCATCTGAAATTATCTAACACGTTTCAACCTCAGACACTACCCACATTTAAATGTACATGCTTCGCCAGTACAGTAATAATTTCAATCTTAAATAGTAACCTATGCTACCTACATAAATCAATCGATTTAATAAGTCGTAACCATGGGTCCCTTTATGTCTTACTTTTTCCACAAATGAAATAGATGACGAAAAACAAAACCAAACTCCACCGCAATTTCCCTTTTCCTTGCACGTTCATTTTTTTTTGATATTTATTGAAACACTTGCTGAATAATTTTTTCTCATAATTATTTTTGTGGTCTTGTAACTTATGGGGTGGCATTATAGAAATCGCTAATTTAGAGTGTGGCATTACATGAACAGTAAGTTTCAAAATCATGCAATTTATAGACATTATACCTGATTTTCCATATGCACATTAAGATAAATATCTTGGTTACAAGTTCGAAGTAAAACATGCATAGGACTCCATTGATGTATGTCAATATATACGTATACATTGAAATCCCAACATAAAGTTTTAATCTTCGTGATCTTTTTCACACTGTGCCCATATATAGTTCGATCTCTTACACCGAATATGTTTCTTTCAACATGTTCAAAGATGTCCCTTTGACTTGGACTTTCTAGCCAGTCGATCAGTCGCACGCTTGCACGCAACATGCTTACTCTCTTCTCTCACACATCAATAATTATTGCATCTTCTCCATTTTCACACAGCTTCATCTAATCTCACTCTCCCCACATACAAATTTTCCCTTCATTCTTTTTGCCACATATAAAAAATACAATTCTTGTACTATTTTTCCATGAATTAGCGCGGGGCGACGATGACTGCGTCGCACCACCACCGCCGCGCGACGGCGGCGCTGTCTCTCGCCGTCGTGGCGATTTTTCTGCTTGCCTCCGTTTCGGATCTTGGATATGGTAATATAGTAGGTATATATTTGATTATATATATGCTATTATTACACACTAATATATTCATTTTCTTTGGTAGATATTAGGGTGTTACCGAGTGGCAAAGAAAGTAGGGAAAAGCAGCATAATATGATCGTAGCTCGGAGACTACTACTCGTTGGACCGGGTTCGTCGCCACCATCTTGCCGGTTCAAGTGTGGGAGGTGTTCGCCTTGCAGACCGGTTCACGTGACCATTCATCCCGGTTTAAATACGCCATTAGAGTACTACCCCGAAGCTTGGAGGTGCAAATGTGGAAATAAACTATTCATGCCTTAGCTATCTATCATTATTCCCTTCCTCTTTTTATTTTTTGGTTTTTAAGGAAAAGGTTTTTACGTATTTTGTGTATCTGTTGTTTATGTGTTTATTTCAGACATTGATCAATGATAGTCGGTAAAATTCTAGTTTTCTGTGCTGTTAAGATTACTATTTTAACACGATCTCACACAACTAGATGGTAGTACTAGTCTTCTTCCACTCACTCGTCTTCAGTACATTAATTATGGTCTTCAATCTTGATCGATGGTGTTCTATACTTCTTTTATGATATAATAAATAGTATATTATGTAGCTGATTGTGCAACTAAATGTATTGAAATTCGTTTAAGATAGAAGTCGTAATCTTGATTATTGACTACTCATGCATGTAAGATGGGGATTCCGTACTTAACACTTAACAGTGAAAAGCTGGCCTATCTCAAGTCGATAGAATAGGGTTTTTTACTTAGGCAGATCGAACACATATTATTATGGGAGATAGATTTAAATGACTTTCTGTAATAGATTGAGACAAAAGCTTGAATATAGCACGTCACTTAGGCAGAGTAGGTGCCAAGACATACTTCAAGTTTCAACAAAATTCCAATATTTAAAGTTTGAAGGCCGTCCCCATTCTCGGACCATTCACAATTATTTCAAAACACTATACACAACACGCTTTGGGAAACTACGAAACGACATTATATATAATATAATAACGTTGTAATTACTTCCCTTTCCTCTTTTTTCCAATACAGTAGTATGTATAGTGGGACTAAATGTCTTTCATTTTTTTATTTTTAATTACGATGTGTTGACCTTATATGACAAACACAAATTACTGCCCCATATACTATTGTTGAACCTCAAAGTGAAGATTATTACCAATATACTAATTGTGGGACACATGTAAAGATTAGAGGATAAATTAACTTTCCTATCCGATGAGTAAGGAAATACAAACGAACTATACATTGCTTGTGGCTGATCAGAATATCAAGGCAAACCACAATTTCTCTCCATATATTATTCCCATTATATAAATGAGGTCATTCAACGTTTTATCTTATTCATATTGCAATCACAAAAGTTATCCGAAATAAATCTTTTTTTTTCAAGAAAATAATGGCATCAAACAAGGTAATAATGGTTTTGGCGTTAATTGCGATGATCGCATTATTCTTATTGGGAAGTTCGTCGGTCGAAGGGTACGAAGAGACGAAGAGATCGCCCGACGATACTTATCAGAATTGCATAAGAGATTTGTTGGCTTTGGAAGTTCTTCCTCAGCAAGCTGTCTATGTTTGCCAGAAGGAGTTTAATATAACAAATCAGCCATCTACTTAATTCATATGAAAAAGTCTTGCCTTTTATTTGAAATTTTTGATTGATTTTTTTCGATCTTTCATGCATACCACAACATATGAATGTTGTTTTAGTTTATGTAAATCTCGTTCGTGTATTTTTTTTTTTTTGTTCAAGTTCTCACATGTATTGAATGGGAATGGCGAACCATAGATGGTTCACGGAAATTCTAGGAAAGCTGCTGGATAAAAAGTAGTTTTATAGAAAAATGTTCTTTATTTTTATAGCGCAAAAAAAAAAAAAAAAAAAAAAAAAAAAATAGAGCACATTCTTATTACAATTGCAATTGTTTGTTCACCAATATTTTTTGGTTGATGGAAAGTGCTATACATCTTATTGATTTATTGTGACATCTATAGAAAATACCCAATTGAATAAAAAATTTACAAATCAGTACACATGTCAGAAATTTATACAGATAGGTACCCGTTTTTTGTTTGAATCAATTTTCTCAGTCTTGCCGTACCTTTTAGTGTGTGTATTGCGTACCACATCACGCATTTGTACGGTATCATATATGGTTTCTATATGGTACCTTAGCGTGTTATATATGACGTACCATTTTCTCACGCATTACGTACCAAAATACGTTGCTATAGGTTACCTCAAATGTGTTATATGGCGTACCTGCGGCGGATCGGGTACCTATGTGCAAAAAAATTATTCTATTAGGTACCTACATATAAAAAAATACTGACAGGGTACTAACTATAAATTTTTATTCAAATGGATATTTATGTGTAAAGACCCCTTATTTATCAAGCTAACGATAACTTATTTTCATTTTGGGCTTACAATTTTATATAATTATGATAAAACGAAACATATACATATTACACGCTTGTTTTTCATTTTAATTTAGTATAATTAAATTATATTATATGCCAATTATAAAAATAAACTATTAATAATCTTCAGCAACATAAATAATAAAGAATGTTTAGACATAATTTAAGTTTAATGATGTTTTTTGTTTTGTGTTTGAAATATGTATGAAATATTTAATGTAAAAAAAATTGAGCGACGAAATGGAGTAAAAAATATCGTACCAAATAATTTCGTGTAAAATTGATCCTATTTTGTGTTACGAGTTGTAATTTAAATAAGGTGTGTAGAACTTGCACAATATGGGCAGGCAATATCTGGCGCTTTTCCGGGTCGGGTCGAATTCGAATCAAACTCCCCAAAAATTTGGAAGTGAAAACGAACGGGATAATTTAACATAAGGCATTAGTTTTTAGAAGAATTAAAAAAAAAAAGGATTTTGACTTTTTCAATTAAAAAAAAAAGGGAGTGAAGTTGATTATGTTAGTAATTAGTTAATCTTCACTTAATTAATAAATATTTTAATTATCTATTTTCATAAGGAAAAAATAAAAATAAATTTACTGTTCATCTTCTCTATCGTCGCTTTCTTTTTCTTCGTCGTTTTTTCTTCTGCAAATGGTTTAAAAAAATAATCCCAACGAAAATCCAATACCCATTAATATATTTTTCATCCTGTGTTGCATTCGTCGTCTCCCTCTCAGAGGTCGATAATTTCGTTTTTTAGTCGACGAATTCGTCTTTCGTATTATTTAAATTGAAAAATCTGTTTAAGACATTTTCGACCATAACTTTCGATTCAGAGAACCAATGCCCCTGATTCAAGCTTTGTTGGACAGAAAACTTGATTATCCAAAACTTTTATGTTTTACACTTCTTCTAATTTGAATTGTATCGACTTAGAAATGTGTTTTTTGGATAGATATGAAATTAGGATAAATAATTCGAATAAAATTAATTCGACCTTATCGAATGTTCGAATATATAATAATTCGAGTAATATGGAATAATTCGAATTAATTCGAATAATTCGAATTTATTCGTATTAAATTCGAATTAGCTGTAAGGAAATGGTAGTTAAGACATTTTTGACCATAACTTTTGATTCAGAGAACCAATTACCCTGATTCAAACTTTGTTGGACATCTAACTTGATTATACAAAACTTTTATGTTTACACTTTTTCTAATTCAAACTTTATCGACTTCAAAAATGTGTTTCCGGAGACATAATTAGGTATCAATGTTCAATGAAGAGGTTTAATATGTGGTATCAATGTCTAATGAAGATGGCAATGAGTTCTACAATGCGATATTAATTTAGTTGCAAAATTAATGAAGACATAAAATCATAAAACTCAAATATTTATAATCACAACATATGTTTGAATCACAACAATTTAAACATAATTCACTTATTCGGCACATATATGAATCATAAGTCGTATGATGTAATATCTTAACACATTCGACGTTATATCCATTGACGTATGTCATCACGGAAAAATGAGTTTTTGACAACAAACTTAACTATCAAAAATTTTCATTCTTTACATTCTTTACATGTTCAGCATGTTCAACACGTTCGACGTGATATCTATTTTCTCGCATTCTTTACATTTTCTCGCGTTCTTCACTAAAAAATGGCAGCTCACACATTTTCGATCATAACTTTCGATACAAGATGCCAATTACCCTGCTTCGATTTCTGTTGGATAGCTAACTTAATTATACAAAACTTTCGTGTTTTACACTTTTTAAAATTCGAAGTCCAACGACGTAAAAAATTGGTCTTTTTGAAACGTAGTTCAAAAAGCGAAGAAAATTCAATTAAAATTTAAAATTGTCAGTTAAAATATTTTCGATCATAACTTTCGATTCAGATCATCAATTCGACGTAAACTTCCATGTACAGATAACTTGATTATAAAAACTTTTGTGTTTTACACTTTTTCTAATTCGAATTTTATCAGCTCGGAAAATGAGTGTTTTGGCTAACATTTCGAATTCTTTTAGAATTTGCTTTCAAGAAATAGCAATTAACACATTTTCGATCATAACTTTTGTTTCAGAGTATCAATAACCCCAACTCAAATGGTTTTGGATAGCTAACTTGATTATACAAAACTTTTATGTTTTACACTTCTATGAATTCGGAGTCTATTGGTTTGGAAAATGAGTGTTTAGTAAGTTGTCGAATTTTTTTCAAATTTGTTGTTCATAAATGGCAGTTAACACATTTTCGATCATAACTTTTGATCAGACATCAATTACCCTGATTCGAGTTTTTGTTGGACATCTAACTTAATTTTTAAAACTTTTGTGTTTGATACCTTTTCAAATTCAAAGTGCATCGACGTAAAAAATGGATTTATTTGGATACGTAATTAGAATAAGTAATTTGAATAAGAAATTTCAAATTATTCTAATATAATCGAATAAAATTCGAATTGTTCGAATTATTCAGATAAAATTCGAAAATCAATTTTTATTAATTTTTTCGAATATTATTTTGAATTATTCGAATAAAATTCGAATTTATTTGAATGAAATTCGAATTATTCGAACAATATTCGGAAAAATTCATAAAAAAAAGTTGAATAAAATTAAAAATTCAGAAAAATAAAAAAATACATAGGAATAATATTTGAACATATATTCTAATAAAAAATTCGACTGAAAATGGATTGTTTTGGATACGTAATTTGAATAAGTAATTTGAATAAGAAATTCCAACTATAATTTGAATAAACATTATTCGAATAAAAGAATTCTAATAACAAATTCGAATAACGTTCGGATAAAACATTGGAATAATAAAAATCGAATAATGAATTGTTTTGGAAACGTAATTTGAATAAGTAATTTAATAAGAAATTCCAATAATAATTCGAATAATATAATTCGAGTAAAAGAATTCGAATAAAAAATTCGAATAATGTTCGTATATAGCACTCGAATCATTGACTTCGAATATCGTAATAAGAATCGAATAAACAATCGTATAAGTAATTAAATTTAGCTATCTCTAATCATTTATTGAGTAAGGATATTTTGGTAATTTTAAACCTAATCCCTTTTACCTAACAACGTTAGATATGAGTAGGGCTGGGAAAAAATACCGAAATACCGAAATACCGTCCTTATCGTATCGAATCGTATCGAAAATATCGAAAATTTTGGTATACCGAAGTTTTTGGTAAGGTATGATACCGTACCGAAAATTTTCGGTACGATAATGGTATGAAAATTTTAAAAATAAGGTATACCGATTATACCGAAATACCGAAATACTAAAATTTTTTAATATATTTTATATATATATACACACACCTATATATATTATATTATTTCAAAAAATATAACATGAAAAATTAAGGAAACTTATTTAGCCAATAAATTATTAACTTATACACAACTTTCTAATATTAGGCCCACCATACTTTACTTATGTAACTCAAGTAACGTTTAATTTTTGCCTTTTTTTCATGATTTTGAAAGCGTGAAGATGCAATGCAATTACATTTTGTTAATCTTCACTAATTTTTTAAATATAGCCGCTTCGTTCTAATTAATCTGTATATAAAGTTGTATTTTTGTGGTTATGTAAAGTTTTTTGTCTTACTAAGAGACTGGCTAAAATATGTAAATTATTTAAGGTTAAAAATCTTTTTATTTTGAAAATTTTGGTATTAATAATCTATCTTATTGGGGCCTAAGGAGCTTGAATTGATTAAAAATTCCAACACATCGAATTAACGAGTTACGAGACATGCATGATAAAAAACCCTCCGTGTGAATGGTATAGAAGGTATGATACCGATACCATACCGAAATTTCGGTATGATACCGTATCGAAATTTAAGGTATACCGAAATTTTGGTATGGTATTGGTGTGATTTTTTTGGATATCGAAATTTCGATACGGTATAAGGTATCACAGTTTTGGTACGGTATACCGTACCGAACCACCCCTAGATATGAGTCGCTTTTCTCAAAATCCTCCAAAACGAACGCTCTTCGCTTCGATTCGATCGTCTCGCCCAAATTCAAAATCCCCAAAACCTTAGAACCCTAATCGGAAACCTCTTTCCTTCCTCCGAAAATGAACACTCTCTCAATCTCCACGCCGTTCTTCACTGCCTTCAATCCATCCAAGAGAAGTGATTTCTCACACAAAACGAACATGAGCGAAGGCATCAAGACAACGATAATCAGAGCCACCTCGACTAGCCCCAAATCACCGCCTCCATTAGTTTCCCACCTCAAAACGGCAGCTTGCACCGCCGTCTTCACCGCCGCAGCTCTGTGGAGCTTCCCAATTTCGCGCGCCAGAGCAGAGCACAACATCTCACCGCCGCCGCCGTCGCAAACCGAGACCCTAGTCGAAGAGGTGAAGAACGACGATTCACCGCTGGCCCACTTGTTGGAGACCAATTCAGAAGCCACCGAGGCCTTGCAGAAGCTCCTGCAAGAAAAACTCGAGGCTGGCGAGGACGACGAAAGCCTATCGATTCTGCAAAAATTAGCCTCCTCACAGCCAGATAATCCCGAGTGGAAGTTCTTGCTGGCCAGGGTTCTGAGCGAAATGGGTAAAATCGACGAGGCTCGAGGCGCCTACGAAGACATACTATCCAAGCAGCCGTTATCGTTCGAAGCATTGTTCGAGAATGCGCTGTTGATGGATCGTTCGGGCGAGAGAGAGCTTGTAATGGGACGTTTGGAGGACGCATTGAAGGTCGCCGAAGATGAGAGGAAAACGAAAGAGGCGAGGGACGTAAAGCTGATCATGGCGCAGATGAGGTTTCTTCAAAGGGACGTGGACGAGGCGTTGAGGAGCTACGACGAATTGGTTAAAGATGATCCTCGTGATTTTAGGCCCTATTTCTGTAAGGGGATGATATACAGCTTGATGGACAAGAATGTCGAGGCGAGGGAGATGTTCAAGAAGTACAGAGAGCTTTCGCCCAAGAAATTTGAGGTGGAAGGGTATTTGAGGACGCCTCTGTCGAAGATGAAGCTTTTCGAAACCCGTGAGGAGACTTGATGATTGATGGTAAATTGTGTCCGATTGAGCTTGAAAACTTTCACTAGGCAGATTTTTGTAGTTCCTTTTTCTTTAGAGGCTGAATAAAGTTGCTCGAAGCTTTTTTCGACTTGTGTAAGGATTAATGAATAACATGTGGATTTTTTATGCTTTGAATCTCGAATTCTATTACAAAACCATGCATTCTGATAAAATCCCAAGAAGCAAATGGCCTTGTGTAATTTCTAGAGGTATTTTCGAAGAACCAATGTCGTAAATGCGAGAATGAACCCCTGACTTTTACTTGTTGGGTTCAATGTCGCAAATTAGCGCTAGAAATCATATGTAACAAAAGCAGATAAATGTCTCTATATCATTCTCACCCTTATTGCTGCTATTATCTTCTGTCCCAGTAGGAGTTATCTCTGGGCTCGTAGTGTTGTTATTCACGATATTTTTCCAAAATTCTGAGATGAAAGAAGTGCTCTATAGTTGCTTACTGATTATAATACGTTAGGATAAAGATACGTGTCGAACGTAGGTAATCTTATTACATTCTTTCAAACATGGGACAGCAGTGCTATCTTGAATAGACTGTAGTAACCCTGGTAGCATTCGCAGGTGCGAGCGAAGATAGATGTCTTGTTGCACGAACCTCCTCCGCAATCTCCCCACAAACACGCTATCACATAAAAAAAAAATGCACATGTTTAATGCCCAGAAAATGTAAAGATGAAATACTTTGAAGTGAAAATTTGTATTTATTACCGTCGAAAATGGACGTGTTTCGCTTTCTTGCTATGATCAGGCGATGGAGCTTCTGCACTAGGGTTGCAAATGAACGAATCGAGTCGAATACTGCAATATTCTATTCGTATTCGGATGACAATCGAATACGAATACTCGAATATTTAATCGAATCATAAAATCGACTTTTATTCTGAACTCAAATATTTTCTCGAATATTCGAATCGAATGAATATTTGTATTCAAAGTCATCTTCCATTTTTTATTTAATAAAAAATAAACAATATTATATTTAAAATATATATTGAATTATAATAAATTATATTTAAATATATATTGAATTATAACATATTATTTTAAATGTTTTAGTGAGTTATCATATATTATATATGAATATATATTAATTATGCTATATTTTATCTTATATTATTCGAATCGAATAATTCGCTTAATTTTTTAATCGAATATTGTGATTTCATATTCGTATTCGTATATTTCTCGAATCAAAAAACATATTCTTATTCGGATTCGTATTATAAATATTCGAATTCGAATCTTAAAATTTCGAATCGAACTGCGAATCGAACCAGAAAAGTTCGATTGGTTTGCAACCCTATTCTGCACAATGGAAGCTAAGGGTGTCCACAATGGGTATTATACCATTGTGTCATAGAGCTGATGTGTCAGTTTATATGACACATCAACCATTGTGGTGGTGTTATATCCATTAACTGTGTCATGGGTATGACATCGGTTCATGGCATGCCACTTTTCTGCTTTTTATTTTATATTTTATGATTTATGTATGTGGGTGCAATTAATATTGAACAATAAATGATAAAAATGCACACAAATGATAATAATGCCGTCGACTCAAATTCTTGTTTTGTTTTATTAAATATCTGAAAATTACCTTGTTATTTTACCACAGAATTTTTAATAAATTAAAATTAGATTACTCGTTTCGTTGACTATTTTTTATTTATATTAATTAAGCATATGAGTTGGTAAGAAATATAAATTTAATTAAATACTTATAATAGTTTAATTAATATATATAGAAATTAAATAATGTAAAAGTATTATAGAATGAAATATAGAATTGTGGGTCCGTGTTATGGTAGTGTCATGATTGTGGAAAAAAATGAATATAGAGTGTTATAGAATAAAATATTTAAAAGTATAATGTAATGCTGAGGTGGCAGTGTTACGATGTGCTATGAATGTGGACACCCTAAGTTACCTTCAGCAATATATACATACACGCAGTGACACACACATATGGGGATATATATATATATATATATATATATATATATAGAGAGAGAGAGAGAGAGAGAGAGAGAGGGAGCGAGAGAGAATCACAGTTGGGAATCACACAAGGGAGAAAGCCAAGATGATCGCCATAGTTGGAACGAGCTTGTTTCCAGCCATCTTCGCATTGACATTCGAATCCAAAGGCGTTCTTATCTGAAGCCAAGCATTCTCCCTTTCCACAGACAGCTTCCTTACGCACATCATCTATTGTGTAATAGGACAACAGAATGTAAAAACATCATATTGAAGGAGCCATATCAGAAATGAAAAGAAAATGTAATAATAATTTCGTCTGAAGGAACTAAGTAAACAACCGAAGAAAGGTGGAGTCGACCGCTGGGGCTGAGTTAGATGGAAGAATTGAGTATTAGAATTGCAAAGAAAAGCAGCGGCCATATGTTTAAGCATTTGCAAAATGTTTAATGGCGAGAAAAATAATTCTTCCTTATCAATAGTTATGAACCTTAATTGAGCTGTTTTACGTAAATAGTATGTCATCTATAGTCAAATGTTCGAAGATGTAATAATCGCCAGTATCGCTTGTACCTTTTCAAGGACTGAATGGAATATTATTGCTTACTCTTTCAATGTGGACTAGCTAAACTACAGTCAGCCCATTTATCAGCCCATAAGGCCCAAATAGCATATTCAATAATGAATTCCAATAAGAGAAGCCAAACGTCGGCAACGAAGAAGAGAAGCCAAACGTCGGCAACGCAAGGCTTTCGTTTTCTTCCTTTTATTATTATGTTTCTATTTTATTAAGGGAGAGCAGGTAAGTCAATTTTGATATAATATTTATAATATAGTCCTTTAATATTTTATTTATTTTAATTTTGTTCTTTTAAATTTTTTTATTTCTCATAGTTCAAGACATTCCTTTGAAAATTAAATTAAGATAATATATATATTTTTTTCCGAAACGACTGCTTGCATTAATAACAAAATACAGAGCTAAATAGCTCAAGGGGTCTCACCGGTACATCATCAACCGGGAGAACAAACGCTCACAAAGGAGCAAACACACACACAATAATGGTAACAAAAGCCGACAGAAAACAAGAAAATCTCAAATTTGGACCAAAGAGCTATATACCCTACCAAAGAGCTATATATCCGGCCTCCTCTGACTGTCGCTGCCCGCCGCCTCCTCCACCTCCGTCAGCCCGGCGCTCACTTCCGCCTCCGCCGGGACCCTGCTGCACCGCCACCGTCGACGGCCTCGCCATAGCCACCCACTGCCGTCTCGCCACCACCACCGTCCGCCACTTCCTTGTCTCCATTTTGGAGCATCTTCTCCTGACCATGGTCAGGTTTCTCCCGATGTGGAGCCAAATGTCCCTTGGTGGAGCCCCCTCCGATGAAGACGAGAGCCTCAATCGTTGGACAAATTAAGATAATATATATTGCTGATCAACTTTTTAACCATATAAAATTATATGTTTGTTTTTTATTGGGGCACACGGGCATTCAGATATGTTTTTTCTGTTTGGTTTTAATAGCGTTTTATTTTATTAATTATTATAATATTAAATGGGATGGTGATGTTTGTGATATTACGAACAAACAAACATTCGTAAGCTCGAGATATAACGCTGCGCCAAAAACCAAAATTTTAGGGCCACTATTGATTATGACGACATATTTGAAATAAGTAATTTGATGGGCTTCGTACTATATTTTTAGGTTGAAGGCGACTACTCATTGAATTTTATTCTCACTACAATCCTCAGATCATTAAAAGGGTTTGTTCTTGGTTGATGTAGACAGAGGGATGCAATGTTGTCCCGACATAGGTTGTTGTGTGTGTACCAAATGTAATGAAAGATAAAATTGGATAAATAAGTTATGATTAAGCAGCCAATTACTAATGCGGGCTTTTGACTCTTCAAAAAATGTCGCAATTGGTATTGGTGTAGTAAGATCACTATATTTGTTTGCCCTTTAAAGAAAGCATGATTAACTTGAAGAAATGCCCTTAACTCTCTTTTAGTCCAAGGAATGGAATGGAATATATATAATCTCAAGTATATTCCAATCATATCAATCATAGTTGGATTATATTTTGTATTAATTTACCGCAGTACATTTTACAGCAAAAGAAAGTGAAGAACGTGAGAAATAAAAAATAAAAGGTAGCCATGTGGATTTTGTCCTCACATATAATTTGAGAAAACAAACAATTATGTGCAATAGGGGAAGATCTAGCCCCCCTTGGGGGGCTCGGGGGCCGTCGAGACAAAACTAGCCTCTCGCTCGGGTTGCTGTCCGTATATAACAGTGGGATAAAAATTGTTGAGGTAAAATTTTCATTCAATGGCAAATTTCATGTGGTTTTACTCTAAAATCAATTGGTAATAGATGAAATAATAATGGGACCGAATTTGGGCATGTACAACCAGACCCGTTGCACAGGGCCCCAATATTTGGGGGCTTATTTATGGTTCAAAGTGCTTTAATTGAATTTCATAATTATTATTCTAGGGCGCACGAATAAATTTGGGGCTTTAAAAAGTTGTAATAAATATTAAACTTGTATTTATTTATATTAATTTTGGACCTCTTTATAGTGTATGAACCAGGCCACAAAATTTGAAAACGGCCCCGAATAACACACATGCTTATCAATAAATCACATTCTCTGTAGGGGTTTTTTCAAACCAATTCCTGCCCAAACCCAAACAAGCTTGTGGGTTCTTCTCTAAAAAAATTGGTAATAAAGAGAGTTAGCCCACAATCTTATATAATTGACGAACTTCCTCGATTTATCCGATGTGGTTGTGGGCTTGGATTTGACACCAACACATTCATGTTAATTAATAACACGATTATGTGTTGGAAAAGCTTTGTGGGTCTTTTCATTATTGCTACCCATCGTCTAACAATTTATCGATCTAAATGCAACTATCAAAGTGTTCGTTGAGATCGTTCAAGTAAATAAATAACATTCAGGGACAACTTTGGGTCGTTGTGGTGGATCTCATGGTATCTGTTTAATATCGGTAATGAAAATGAATCTACAAGGTGAGACTTGACTTGAGTCAAGTTAATATTTATATATTTGTCATATCTCATATGTATGTATACATACATACATACATACATACACAAGGAAGAGATTTGACCATGTGCAATTAGATCTCATAAACCTCACTATTTCCCAAAGACCCTTGCATAAAATACTATTTCGGACAACACTCACTATATGATAATCCCTTTTAGAAATCTTTGGTATAAAAATAATAAGACATATAACATAGCGTCACGCACGCATTGAAAAGACAAAAAAGAAATTAAAGAACTACACCCCAAAATGTATTTATTTCACACGGATCATCCATGTGTATGTGTTCACTCACATGCTCTTCTGACCACCCTCCATAACCCACCCATCTACTACTATCTTCATTTGATCATCTTCAAAAAGAAAAAAAGCTTACATCACACTTCATAATATAATATTAACATGTACTTTTTAACTTTCAAGACATGCCAAGAATCTTCTTACACCCCCATTTTTACCTATAACTTAAACTATAGTTTTAACCTTTACAACCAAACAAAGCCATCTCTTTCTCTCTCTGTCTCTGCATTCCTTTTAATTATTATTCCTTCCTTGGCAGATCACGATGATAATGTTCAGTTAGTGGTTGAACTTTCCATTTCATAAACGATAAAACAGTGAAGCAAAAGAAAAAAAAAAATATTAGAAGTAGTAGGTAGATAGATATAGCCAGCTTTGATATTGTGTTTTGTGCAAAAGTACGACGCCATTAATGAACACATCCCTTCTTTACTGCGCAGAAAGCTACTCACATCACATATGCAGCACAGATTGTGAGATCCAAGACACATAATACGTCGTCGCTTTGTATCGCATCGTACTGTACATGTAGCTTTTCTGTTTCTTACACGAATCTCCGAGAAGTTTGCGGTAGATTTCTGCTTTTTATTTTTTTCAGACAGTGAAAGAAAGGCGGCGAAGAACAGCGATGGGAAAAACTGGCAGGTGGATAAAGAATCTGCTGACGGGAAAGAAAGATAGAGAAGATCGTCATCACGCCGTTAAGTCGGAAACGACCAACGGCCAGGCGACTCCGACGGCGCAGTCCGCCACCCCTAAAGAGAAACGGCGATGGAGCTTCCGGCGATCCTCGGCCAACGAGACGGCGGCGCCATCTGTATCACTCGCTGAGGAAGGGAACGACGCCGCCGAGAAGCACGCGCTGGCGGTGGCGGCTGCCACCTCCGCCGCAGCAGATGCGGCCGTCGCGGCGGCCAAGGCGGCCGCGGCCGTGATTCAGCTGACGGCCGCCACGCCGCCGAGGGGCGCCGCCGCGGTGTACGCCGGCGCCGTCAAGATTCAATCAGTTTTCCGGGGTTACTTGGTATATATATATATATATATATATATATATATATATATATATTTATATATATATATATATACATTGCATTCATAATTGGGAGCGATTGAGATTTGATTTAAAGAATCTTTTTCCATTTTTTTTTTCAGGCGAGGAAAGCATTGAACGCTTTGAAAGGATTAGTGAAGCTTCAAGCACTTGTAAGAGGGCATTTGGTGAGAAAGCAAGCAACCGCAACCCTCCGATGTATGCAAGCTTTGATCGCCGTTCAAGCTCGGGCTCGGGCCCAACGCCTTCGCCTCGCCGAAGAAGCCATCAAAACGCCGCCGTCGCCGGCGCCGCCCAAGCATTACTACAGTCCCAGAAAATCCACTCAACATCATCAAGACATGGAAGACAACGTAAAGATAGTGGAAATGGACGTAGGTGGAGACCACCACTACAACAACAAGCAGCCCGCCGCCGCAAAATCAAGAAACAGCTTCTCGACCCACCACCGACCCGACCCGACCCATCCCAGAATCTCGACCCACCGCCACCAACAGCAGCATCAGATCTCGCCGTCGCCGTCTGCTAGGACGACGGACATGAGCCCAAGGACGAGCAGCAACCACTTCGACGAGGAGTACTACGACGTCGTCCACCAAGCGCCGCCGCCGGGCAGGGCTCAGATTCCGTCGTATCCCAGATCGGAATACGCCGAGTCTCTCTACAGCGGCGGCGGCGGCGGCGATTATCATCCCTTCTACGGCTACTGCCCAAGCTACATGGCGAACACCGAGTCTTCTAGGGCTAAGGTGAGGTCCTACAGCGCGCCCAAGCAGAGGCCGGCGGAGGCCGCCGTCGAGAGGCAAGCTGGCGGCCGGAGAAGGGCTTCTTTGGAAAGGAGGAACTTTCCCACTGCTGTAAGGATGCAGAGATCCTCGTCTCAAGCCGGGCCCGCCGGCGCTCATCAGAACATTCCTTGGTCTGTTTATAAGCTCGATAGATCGGCTCTTTCGATGAAGGATAGCGAGTGTGGATCTACGAGCACGGCGGCGAGTAATGTAAAGTATTGCAGGTCCACCGCTGGGTTCGATGTAAGAAAAAGGAAAATAAAGACACGATTTTTATCCAATTTCTTCTTTTAGCCGTGAAGAGATTTGATGATTTTATTATTATTATTATTTTTTTTTTGTTGCAGGTGCAAAGAGGAAGGTACTAACTAGTTTATTGAGAAGTTGATGGATTTCAAATGGCCCAAAAATGAAAAGCTACTTTGCCTGGGGATTTTAATGCTGGAAGATGTGAAGTTCTTACTTTTTCTGGATTTAAATCTCTTTAGCTAGCTTCATTATATTTGATTTCATTGTTGATGATATTAGGCGGGACAAATCTTAGTTGTGTGGTTTTCTTTTCTTGTGTAGATTTATATCAAACTGTGTAAACACTATCGAGATTGTTCATACATGTTTAGTTCATCCGAGATTTGATGCATATGATTCAAGAAAAGTGTGACCTAAAATGAACTTTGTGATGTATATTTGATGGTTATTGAATCTCATGGGTCAGAGCTTTATGTATGCATTAGCTAATTGAAATATAAAGTCTGGACTTCAAAATGAAACTACGGCAGAAATTGAAAATGAATCCGGGTTTTTTCTTTTTATAATTTCCATATTATTACAGAGAATGAAGGCCTTTAATTGAAGGGCAATTTGCAGTTTATCGGGCCGGGCTGTTCACAAGTTTCCATTATGCCACAAGTCTATAAAGTGAAAGCCCAATTATATTGAAATATTTACAGATAGATAAGGAATTTTAGAATCCGCAAATCTCATGTGTGAAAAGTAGTTACTACTCATTTTTAGAGGTAATTCATCCTCCGTATCTTTTGCTATAATTAAAGTTTAATGTTGGAATAAGATGAGATTTGGTAGAAGAAAATAAAGATAGGATCAAAAGTTTATACGACATGATTCAAAAGCATTTCCACGTTGAATCTTTTGTCGAGTGTGAGTTACAAGTTTTGCCTACTTCGAAAGCATTGTAAAGTTCATATTTTGCAACTAATCTTATATGATCGTAATGGTAGAACCAATTAAATTATATGATTACTTTAATATAATTATAGTAGCTGAAGAACTAAAAAATATATAAGAAAAAGCGAAAGGAGAATCGACGGGAAGATAGCTATATAATGGGGCCGTAAAAGCATATTATATTATACGTAAAATAAAAGCAAAAGATCGAATTTTGCCCTTTCTTTCGACTGTAAAGTTGATTATGTTAGGCGTGTTCGGATAATACGAGCAATATTAACGCCAATCAACCAACGACGAAAACGAAATAACACGCCAACTTTTTACGTGGAAAACCCGAAACGGGAAAAACCACGGGATCGCTCTCCCGATCCAAGGAAACGTCCACTATAACCAAGTTTGACGGGTACAACGGACAACACCTCTCGAGAACGTCTCGAGGTAATAACAGCCCAACAACACACCGAAAATACTACGCCGACAAGAGATCACGCTACGTCGAGTTACAAACTCGGTACACCAACAAACGTCGAGCTACAAGCTCGGATATACGAGGAAGAAGTCGAAGCGTATTACCACCCAACGTGAGAAACCGAACGATCTGAAACGGTGGATATGTAGAGCACGTCGAGGCGACTCTCCTCCCGAAGTTTCGACGAAAACGGGGCAACGGATCGTCCGGATCTGAATTTTTTCTTCTCCCTTTTTCTTTCTTCTTCTTTCTCTTTTCTCTCCTCTTTTTCTCTCTTCTTCTCGCGTCTGTGTCGTGTGCGTGTGTAGTGTATGTTTTTTTTTTTTTTTTTTACATAATACATATATATATATAATATACATGCAATTGGGCCAGCCCTAATATGGGCCGGACCCTAATAAACTCCCCCTTCGGCTCATATGGTGGGCTCAAGCAAGCCCGCTTTTCGCCGACAGGTCTTGGGCTTCTTCTTCGGCAAAATCTTCGTCAACATATCTGATCCGTTCTCGCTCGTGTGTACCTTCGCCAAATACAACTGCTTCGACTCGAGCACATCTCGAACCCAATGGTATCTGACGTCGATATGCTTGGATCTCGAATGGAATGACGAGTTCTTGGAGAGGTGGATAGCACTCTGACTATCGCTGTAGACGACATACTTGTCCTGTCGTAGACCAAGTTCTTCGAGAAACTTCTTCATCCACAAAGCTTCCTTGCAACCCTCCGTGATTGCAATGTACTCAGCTTCTGTGGTGGATAGCGCAACGCACTTCTGCAGCTTCGATTGCCATGACACAGCTCCCCCTGCAAAAGTCATCAAAAAACCTGAAATAGATTTTCTGGAGTCAATATCACCTGCCATGTCTGAATCCGTATATCCGACTAGCATAGGCTCTCCGCTGCCAAAACACAAACATATCTTGGAAGTGCCTCTGAGATATCTCAAAATCCACTTCACGGCTTCCCAGTGCTCTTTTCCCGGATTAGAGAGAAAACGGCTAACGACACCAACGGCATGAGCAATATCGGGTCGAGTACAAACCATGGCATACATCAAACTACCGACCGCAGACTGGTAAGGAACTCTGCTCATATCGACCTTTTCTTCCTCACTTTTCGGGCATTTCTCAGATGACAATTTGAAATGACCTGCAAGTGGAGAACAAACCGCCTTGGCTTTACTCATGTGAAATCTCTCGAGAACTTTCTCAATGTAGTCTTCTTGAGATAACCATAACTTCCGATTTTTCCTATCACGAGAAATCTTCATGCCGAGAATTTTCTTCGCCGCTCCCAAGTCCTTCATCGCAAAAGACTTGCTCAACTCTCTCTTCAACGCCGCAATCTTGCTAGTATCATGGCCTATAATCAACATGTCGTCAACGTACAAGAGAAGAATAATAAGGTCATCATCGGAGTACCTCTTGATGAATACACAATGATCCGAAGAGGTTCTGGTGTACCCGTGACTGGTCATAAAGGAATCAAACTTCTTGTACCATTGACGTGGAGCTTGTTTCAAGCCGTACAAACTTTTCTTCAACTTGCAAACAAGCTGCTCCTTTCCCTTGACTTTGAATCCCTCGGGCTGCTCCATGTAAATGTCTTCTTCAAGGTCACCATGAAGAAATGCAGTTTTTACGTCAAGTTGCTCAATCTCCAAGTTCAAGCGCGCCGCCAAACCAAGAGCAACTCGGATCGAGGACATCTTCACCACCGGTGAGAATATATCATCAAAGTCAATTCCTTTCTTCTGACCAAAGCCTTTCACAACCAACCTAGCTTTGTACCGTGGTCGAGAATTATTTTCTTCATTTTTCAGTCGATAAACCCATCGATTCTTGAGAGCTTTCTTTCCTCGAGGTAGCTCTACCAAATCGTAAGTGTTATTATCATAGAGGGATCGCATCTCTTCCACCATAGCTTTCATCCACTCATTCTTGTCGTCAACAGAAATTGCGTCTTGGTAATCCTCAGGTTCTCCCCCATCTGTTAGCATCACGTACTCATCTGAAGAATACCTCGTGGATGAACGATGCTCCCTAGCAGATCTTCTCAACTGAGGTTCAACCGAAGGTTCAACAGCTTCATCAACAGGCTCTGTTGGCTCAACATCATCAACTGTAGGATTTTCAACGTTGTCGACACCGCTAGATTCTGGAACGTCTCCCCCTTGATCAGGATATGCTACACGTACAGGAGGTGGATCTAAATTAGGTAGATCACCGCTGGACTTCTTAGCCGACTTCTCTGACTGAATGTCTCGTATGCACTGATCTTCAACAAACACAGCATCGCGGCTTCTGATAAGCTTCTTCTGCACGGGGTCGTAAAATCTGTACCCAAACTCATCAAGGCCATAACCGATGAACACACATGGTCTGGTCTTCACATCAAGCTTCGATCGCTCGTCTTTCGGGATGTGAACAAAGGCCTTGCACCCAAACACGCGCAGGTGACCATACGAGACTTCCTTTCCCGACCAAATCTTGTCTGGTACCTCAAATCTCAAAGGAACACAAGGTGTGAGATTTAAGACATGAACAACGGTATTTAACGCCTCACCCCAGAAAGAATTCGACAGCTGTGACTGCGATAGCAAACATCTCACTCTCTCGATCAGTGTTCTGTTCATCCTCTCAGCTAGGCCATTTAACTGAGGTGTCTTTGGAGTCGTCTTTTGATGTCGAATACCGTATTTCTTGCAATACTCATCAAAAGGACCACAATATTCCCCTCCGTTGTCCGTCCGAATACACTTGAGCTTTTTGTTGGTCTGTCTCTCCACCAAAGCGTGAAACTGCTTGAAAACATCTAGCACTTGGTCCTTGGACTTCAGCGTATAAGCCCAGGTCTTCCTCGAATGGTCATCTATAAAAGTAACAAAATACACAGCACCACCAAGTGTTCTTGTTTTCATAGGACCACAAACATCGGAGTGAATTAGATCGAGTATACCTGATTTCGGCGAGTGAGTGATGTTCTTGAACGCGACTCGGGTCTGCTTTCCAGCCAAGCAATGATCACATCTTCGTAACGAAGGATTCTTCACGCCAGATAGAAGATTCTTCTTGGCAAGTATCATCAGTCCCTTTTCGCTCATGTGGCTGAGTCGATTATGCCAAAGCTCCGTCGCGCCACCATCGTCGATTGCATTCACGGTAGAATCTGCAATCTTTGCTTGCGTCACATAAAGCTGAGATGATGTCTTCTCTCCTTTCGCCACGATTAAGGAGCCTTTAGTAAGCTTCCATTTTCCATCTCCAAAGTGGCTGTGGAAACCTTCATCGTCTAGCTTCCCTGTGGACATCAAACTCATGCGAAGCTCTGGAACATGCTTCACGGCCTTCAAAATCAATGTATTTCCGTTCTCCGTCTGCAAGCGCACGTCACCGATACCGATGGCTCTAGCAACGCCATCGTCTCCCATAATAACTCGTCCAAAATCACCAGAGGTATATGAGGCAAAGAAATCCCGTCGCGGTGTAGCATGTATCGTAGCACCGCTATCGATCACCCAACTAGTCTCATGACTAGCTAGATTAACAGCATCGTCGTCGCGCAAAACAAAGAAATCTGCCGTTACTGCGGTTACCTTGTCAACCTTATCAGCATCTGTCGTCTGATGATCTTGACCCTTCGCATTCTTGTTCTCTCTCAGGAACTTTCGGCAAACTCTTTTAATGTGCCCCTTCTTGCCACAATAATGACACTCAATGTTGGCATACTTCCCAGACTTGCTCTTACTTCTGTTGCGATCACCTGGGCCTCGACTCTTACTCCTCCCCCTGTTATCTGTGACTAGGACATCGGCCTGCGTAGAAGAAGAACCCTGTGACTTTCTTCTCATTTCTTCGTTGAGGACGCTGCTCTTCACCAATTCCATCGAACAAATACCATTTGGAGCCGAATTAGACAATGACATCCTAAATGTCTCCCACGAGTCTGGTAACGTACCAAGAAGCCACAAACCCTGCACTTCATCGTCAAACTTGATTCCCATTCCAGCTAGCTGATTAACAATTCCTTGGAATATATTCAAGTGATCCGACATGTTGCTCCCTTCTTGATACTTCAAACTCATCATCTGCTTTATCAGAAAAAGCTTGTTGTTCCCCGTCTTTCGAGCGTATAACTGCTCAAGCTTGCTCCATAAGGTCCTGGCATGTTTCTCGTCGCTTATGTGGTTGAGAACATTATCGTCGACCCACTGTCGAATAAAGCCGCAAACTTGGCGATGGATCAACTCCCACTCCTTGTCGCTTTTATCAGTCGGTTTCTCTAGATCGAACACGGGCGCATAAAAATCTTTTACGTATAAAAGATCCTCCATCTTCCCTTTCCAAATATGGTAGTTCGACCCGTTCAACATAACCATCCGACTAGTATTGCCCTCCATGACTACGAACACAACAGCGCGATTCAACCAAGCTCTGATACCACTTTGTTAGGCGTGTTCGGATAATACGAGCAATATTAACGCCAATCAACCAACGACGAAAACGAAATAACACGCCAACTTTTTACGTGGAAAACCCGAAACGGGAAAAACCACGGGATCGCTCTCCCGATCCAAGGAAACGTCCACTATAACCAAGTTTGACGGGTACAACGGACAACACCTCTCGAGAACGTCTCGAGGTAATAACAGCCCAACAACACACCGAAAATACTACGCCGACAAGAGATCACGCTACGTCGAGTTACAAACTCGGTACACCAACAAACGTCGAGCTACAAGCTCGGATATACGAGGAAGAAGTCGAAGCGTATTACCACCCAACGTGAGAAACCGAACGATCTGAAACGGTGGATATGTAGAGCACGTCGAGGCGACTCTCCTCCCGAAGTTTCGACGAAAACGGGGCAACGGATCGTCCGGATCTGAATTTTTTCTTCTCCCTTTTTCTTTCTTCTTCTTTCTCTTTTCTCTCCTCTTTTTCTCTCTTCTTCTCGCGTCTGTGTCGTGTGCGTGTGTAGTGTATGTTTTTTTTTTTTTTTTACATAATACATATATATATATAATATACATGCAATTGGGCCAGCCCTAATATGGGCCGGACCCTAATAGATTATAACGTTATCGTTATTAGCATGCCAATGGCATAAATAAACAGTCATCAGCTGGGGAGAAATATAAATGAATGAATGTTATATGACGAAAATATCTAAGAAATATAGACTATTAATTGGAAGTCAAGTGAAAATTTGGAAAATAAAATAGTTTGATACGATTGCAATCCCTGTCCCTGAAATTACACAAGATTATATATAATTGTCGATTTCTTTCACGAAGATGTAGTGTGTGTGTGTGTGTGTCATATTTTCGGTTCTTGCTATTTCAGATATTCATTTTCCCTCGATAATAATGATCCATATTCATTCCTCCTAAAATTCAAATATTAATATGCTTCATCACTAAATTACAACTTATTACCAATTATTTTAGTTTGTCAACCATAAGGGGTCCATATTAGGTGCTTTTCCTCATAGATAAACATAAACCTCTTTATAACTTTTTTTTATTAGGGTTTCGATTCATTTCTTGTTGAGCCTCATTGCGTGTACTACATAATAAACAGCCAAAGTTAAGGCTATAGTGAATCATTATTAAATAAAATCTTCTAGACTTGTAATTGATTCTTACAAAACCATTTAATAGCATTATCTTGTATGCGAAAGGGATGATATCAAGTTGATTAATGAAAGCAAGCTGCTTCACAGCCAACGCTAAAATTGAAAAACCTTTATTACTGACGACGTGTGTCTGCATATATACACATACATTTGTTTACTGAAATTAGCTGATTAAATTGTTATTATGTTTTCCACCATACACGGACATATACAATGTGAATCTCACAACACTTCGGCCAAACGAAATGATTCATAAATAAAAATTTGGAAAACATATACATGAAAAAAACCCTGCTTCTAATATTTATAAGGTACGGACTACGGACCACAACTCCCTTATATTGAATTGAAACAGCTGTGTATTGTCCGTGAGACACATCACTTTCCTCATTCTCAGCCTCAAATTTTCACCTACATTCCCCACAAGTGCGTGTTTCTTTATTAACATGTTCATGGATCGATCACATATATGTAGTTGTCAATCAGTATTAATTATTATACCTACATACGTACGTTTCCCCGAAATATTCATAAATTTTGTAGCATGGGCAAACTACACATTGGTTGTCATGACCATTACGTTGTAATGGATATTATATATATATAGAATATCTATATAGATATATATAATATATATATATATATATATATGTAGTATATATTATGATTTTCGCACAATAATTACATTCGCCAAGCGATCAATCAATACGTGAGTGCGATATATTTATTCATGATATATATTATTGGGCGAATCGCATTTACTACGAAATCAGTATAAAATCAATTCATATATAAATAAGTTGGTTCAATGTTTATGTAAGATAAGATATATCCCGAGAATAAAAATCAATCAATATTAACACATCCTACCGTTTGATCCTTCGACTAAACTTTTGTCTTTTTCTTTATCTGCCCCTCCTTTAACTTTGTTGGCAAGACCAACGGCAAGGGAGAACATAGAGAGAGAGAGAGATTTCTCCTTGCTTGGACCGTTCTTGGAATTTGGGATATAATTCTATAAGAAAATAAATAAAAAGCGAGGCAAAACGCACAAACTAAGACGCCAATTGCGTGTCTCTGTGTGTGTGAGAGAGAGAGATAAGAGTTGATGTTATGACTGTACTGCACTTTATTGCAGCTGTTCAAAAATTGTACACTTTGTTACTGTTATTCTACTAATTAACGATGCTGAAACTCATTTAGGGGGAAAGGAAAAGGCAAAAGAGAAGCCTCAGAAACTGTTTTTCTTTCTTTCTCGCCCTTCGTGCCCGATAATTACATTTCATTGTCTTGTTCTTTAAGTTGGGTTTTGTCTCGTTTTTCTGACATTTGGCGTGCGCACCTTGGGTTGGGTCACATCTCAGTGTGTTCATTGTGCGTCTTTTTCCTTCTTAATTACCTCTGCGAAGGTATATGAAGGGGAAAATCAAGATAACAGGAAAAAAAAAAATCGAATCTTGGTTGCTCTGCGAAATGCCCACAATCTAGAATGCTAGAAAAACTTGGTTTCGTATACGATTGCTGAGTCAATTTTAGTAAAGATCAGAATTTTTTTCCTTCAAGGAAGTTAGAGAACAAAGAAATGGGCGCAACAACGAAGGCTGAAAACTCGCTGAGCAGCAAGGTATTCTTTAGACATTCATCCACGATTAAAAATCTTACATTTTAGCTGATCTAATTTTAGTTTTCAGCACTGATATGAGTTTCTGTCCTTTGTGTTGCCCTAAGCTGTCTTGGCCCAAGAAACTGGTAAGAAAATTGTTCAATGTCAGGCGCAAAAGTGAGGGCATCGTAGCTGAGGAAGAAGCTGTTTATGCTGGTGGGCTTTTATATTCTAATGTCGTTTTTCAGTTTTGTATCTACAGATGGCTGCCCAAAGAAATCACTATTTTTGTTAGTTACCATTCTTTGTCTCCAATCAATTTGTCTTCTTCCAAAGAACTGTCTCAATAATCTTACAGTTGTTACATGAGTTCATCCTTGGTAATAACTTTCTTTTCACTTTAATCATTTGTGTTAAGAAGGCGGCGTCGAATGGAGGAAGAGCTTCTCCGAAAGAGAGCCTTCCATGATCAAGAAGAGCCGTACAGCAGGTTTTGTCACATCTTATTACAATGTCGGAAAATAAAGAAAGAAAAAAACGTAAATTTGCTTCTTTCTCGTGCTTTTCGCAGAGGAATCGAACGCAAATTTGGAGCGCTCATTCACCCGTTCGCGTTCCCGTCGGGGCAGAGGCTATCTCGACCATCCTCAGATTATAAACATACAAAACTATAGGTTTATATTCAATTCTCAAATCTTCCCTTATTACAGAATCTTCTATGTGTATGTGTATGCAATGCAGCATTAGATTGTAAGAATAGGATAAAACTTTGGTAATTATTTGTCGTGCAGCGTCTTCGTATCGACGTGGAATGTGGGAGGAAAACCGCCGCCAAACAACTTGAACTTAGACGATTGGCTACACTCCGCCCCGCCCGCAGACATCTACGTTCTCGGGTACCTTCTTATTTTTCGGGGTTTTTTTGTATCCATTCAAAGACGTATTATCCCGTCGAATTGTGTATCAATCAGGTGCTGTTGAACGACCATTTCACCTAAAATCTTAACCTTGTCGAATAGTGTATCAATATTTTTAATCATTAGAATATAAAGTTTGATAAGTCAATTATGATAGAATAAATAGGAATTTGATTTTTAGATTAGAAAATAGAGCTAATGGATTTGAGTGAAAATTAATGTAGAAAATAAAGTTCATGAGATTGAGTAAAAGCACTGTAGCAACTGTAATGCCATGTAAAATTAACTGTATTTTTATGCTTTGGGTTGGAGATGCTCTTAGATGTGTAATTTTCCGACGTCATGTCGATCGACCAGTTCCCGTAAAACCTTGTTTCCCATTTTGTCTAACTTTTTTCTTTTAACTCGACGATTAGATTTCAAGAAATAGTCCCACTAAACGCGGGCAACATCCTCGTATCAGAAGACGGCGGGCCCGCCAAGAAATGGCTATCTCTAATCAAACGTACGCTGAACAACGCCAACTCATCAAACGGTTACGGCGGTTGCTATGCGCCTTCGCCCGTCCCCGAGCCAGTCGCCGAGTGGAGCGCCGACTTCGAACGACGATCTTCTAACCATCTCAAAACCTCGGCGTTTCTCCACCGTCGATCCTTCCAAACCACAAATCAACGGAGGCCCGAGAACGACCCGTGGGCCCCACATCATCCTCGGCACAGCGTCTGCGATCGCATGATGTTCGGACAACAGAGGCCAAGCGACTGCTCTACTTCTTCTTCTTCCTCCTCGAGCCGCCGGCCCAGCGACTACTCTTCCTCGAGCCGCCGGCCCAGCGACTACTCTCCGTGGGGTCCGCGGGCCAGTGACTATTCTTCGTGGGGCCCGCGTGCGAGCGACTTCTCGAGGATGGGCTCGGAGGAAGATTTTATTACGGGGGAATCTCCTACGACGGTTTTATACACTCCTAAGTCGGCGGAGGGTTCGTTTGCCCCGTCGAGGTATTCTTTGGTGGCAAGCAAGCAAATGGTGGGAATATTCCTTACGGTTTGGGTGAGGAATGAGCTCGCCGAGCATTCGAGGAACGTTAAGGTTTCTTGCGTTGGGAGGGGTTTGATGGGCTACCTCGGCAATAAGGTTATATATATGATTGTCCTTTACGATGTTTTAGAGCGGGAAAAAGAAAGGGAAAAAAACGGTGCCCGTCTGAAAAAAAAAAAATCGATTCTTTTTGCAGGGGTCGATTTCGATTAGCATGCTACTGCACAAGACGAGCCTATGCTTTGTGTGCAGCCACTTGACGTCTGGGGAGAAGGGAGGAGACGAACTTCGTAGAAATGCGGATTTCATCGAAATACTTAGGAAGACGAAATTCCCGCGAGTGGCGAATGGGAACGACGACAAGTCTCCCGAGACAATTCTCGAGCACGAGTAAGATTTTTCCCTTCTTTTTTCTTTTCTAAATCATACGTATAATGAGTGTGGTATCAAACTCAAACTTCGAATTAATTTCGTCGTTTGCAGTCGAATAATTTGGCTCGGAGACTTAAACTATCGAATAGCTCTGCCCTACCGATCGGCCAAAGCACTCATCGAAATGCAAAACTGGCGAGCGTTGCTTGAGAAAGATCAAGTATGCGACTTTAAACCCTTTTTATTTTCTTCTTTTTCTCTTCGCCGTAAATTAGTTACAGTAATCGAAACGACGAATGAATACCCTTTACAGCTTCGATTAGAGCAGAGGAGAGGCCGAGTCTTCGACGGGTGGAAGGAAGGGAAGATATATTTCCCGCCTACGTATAAATACTCAACCAATTCAGACAAATACGCAGGCGGCGACGATACGCATCCTAAGGAAAAGCGAAGAACGCCCGCATGGTAATAAGAACTTCGAATTCGAAATGCCTAGCCTTACTTATTACGTCAACGACCTTCGAATGAATGAGTTGTTCGATGTTTTTTTCTTTTAAAGGTGCGATAGGATATTGTGGTACGGAAATGGGCTTCAGCAGCTATCGTATGTTCGGGGGGAGTCGAGGTTCTCGGACCATAGGCCCGTTTCGAGCGTATTTTGGGCCGAGGTCGATTCGGGCCCAAATAGGCTGAGGAAGAGCGTGAGCTGCTCGGGCTCGAGGATCGAAGTGGATGAGCTTTTGCCGTACTCCCATGGCTACACAGAGCTCTGCTTCTTTTAAATATCGTTTGCTTTGCTTTCCTTATTCTTATTTTTTTTTTTTTTTGACTGAGATTCGTTTGTTTTTTTTATCAGAATAATTCCATTATGATGATTGATGTTACAGTTGCAACTGACATTGTTAGGTGATTATGATATAGTTAAAGGCTTACTGAATTGCAGCACTCTTTGTTATTTGATCAGTGGTGTCTATTTATGCATGATTGATTCTGACAAGGAGACCAAAACAATAGCTAGGAAAATGGAAAAAACTGTTTTTCTTGATCCAAGAGACACTACACTATTCTTGTGGGATATTAACTGTAAAGTCCTAAATTGAAGCAATGTTGTAAAATCCGCTAGGCGCTAGTCGGGCGCCCGAGGGGGGCCTAGCGCCTACGCGGGCTAGGCGGAAATTATTCGGTATACCGATTTTTTATAAATTTTATTTATATGCTAATATATCAAACTAAAGTTATGTCAAATTTTTCTTTTAAATAAATAATGTCAATCCCAATAATGTTTTTTTTGTATTTATAAAAAATTTCGCAAAAAAATTGTTTTAATTTTTTTCAAAAAAATAAAAAAAAAAAAAAATTGAGACAGCCTAGTCGGCCGCCTAGGCCAATTAATCGGTTCCACTGATTAATCAGCCGCCTAGCCGAAAAGCGCCTCGGACAGGGCCGCCTAGCGCCTGTTACTGCAAAATGATATCTGTTTATACTAAGCATTATCGTCATGTCTTTACTTACATCTTTTTTTTATTCATTCTTTTTATTTTCTCGGAGGTTTAGAAATGCAAACTTAGGTCTGCTAATTATTCTTCAACGTTCTTTTGTCTACCCATTGTTTTTCTTTCATTGTTCAGAAGTTTGTATAGCCGTTGAGAATCTTAATATTCCTAACGTTTTCAGATCTCAGAGAAATCCGCTAATGACAAATCATATTCGGACTCTCACCAAATTGATTTTATTCTTCAAACCAATATTGAATACCTTCCACCGGGAAACAAATGAACAAACGGCACATAATCTCGGAAAATTATAGAAAAAGGCAATTTAAAAAATCCTGAAGTTAAAGACCGGAAAATAGCGGTACAAAAAGACGAAGATTCAGATTATGCTGCGCGGCGTGAATATATATAATTCTTTTACAAATTCCTATAAAGACAGACAAAAGAAGCATGAAAGCCAAAGTAATAATTTGATTTATAAAGACTTAACAAATGTTTTAAGATCTCTTCTTTTGATGTTTGCAGCTTGATCAAGACAGAAGCCTGCGGCCGGTCAAGAACATATGTCCATTGTAGGAGGAAACTTGTCATCATAAGTTCAAATTAAAAGTAACAAAAAAAAATGAGTTAAGATATATGCTATACATAATATCCAAACCCAGTTCTCTTGTGTAATCCCCCTTGCAATTCAAACCAATTCAAGAATCAAAATCTCTGGACAAGAAACGAATATAAGGCAACTAACAACATATAAACCTAAAGAATCTTTCTTTCGACTTCTCGAAGGACAATTTTCAAAGTATGAGCATTAAAATTTCATCTTATTCGAAAAACAACCATCAAAGCCAGACTATTAGTACTATCAAATCCACTTACGCACTACCAATCTATACACAGGTCACGAATGAACTACGTAATGCTAGGAACAAACTAACCGTAGCCCAACTCAAGTTATGAATCCTTAATACTCTTGCAGCAGAAGATGAGTTAGACGGTGGCGGTGCAAAAGCCCAAGTGTGCGGTTCAGGCTTGGGGGAAGATATGTCAGCCGTCGGTTCAGGTGCTAATTGGACACCTTCTTCGGTTTCTTGAGCAGAGTCCAGGAATGGCGATGGAGGGCTATCGTTGTCTGCAAGAAATCGAATAGCGATTAAGGCTCTGTGTGTAGTAAATGAAGATGGAATTGAGGTTTTACGAAAGTGTCTTTCTTACTTGTTTCCACAGGGTTTGAGTTTCTGTGGCCTGTTATACTCTCAAGAGGAGGCAACACAACTTCACCTGATTAGGTAAATCAACGTTGAATCGATGTTTGAAATAAATCCCCAAATTGGAACGCCAACAGCGACAATGAAGGATCGAATTGCAGAATTCTACAATCAATTTACCTGAACAGAGGCTTTGGATCGTGAAATTAGCAGCGGCGATCTGATCGGTCGCTGCAGGGCAGACTGACGTGAGAGAAACGACCCTAGCTGAATCAATCGGAAACCCCAGCACGTTCGGTCTCAGCACGAGGTAGCATAGGCACACGGCGGATCCGCCGAGGAACGAGGAGGAGACGCCGTCGCAGCACTGTGGAGATGGAGCGTCGGTGAGGTTGTTGGGAGGAGCGCTGACGAACGGCAGGCACGCCGAGAACGATAGGAGCACGTCTGAACAAGGGCTCGGTGGACGAGGAGGCGCAAGATTCATCTCCTCGGCGGAGGATACTTCTCCGACGACGACGACGACGAAGAGGAAGGCGGCGATGACGTGGCGGGTCGTGGTACTCTTCATAGCTGTTATTTTTTCTGTTTGTGACACTGAAATTGGCGGGAATTGTTTCGAGTGCTTTTCATTCGCTCGAACTTCGGCTGTATTTACGAAAATACCCTCCAACTTTGAGTGCTTGTATAATATTTAACTAACTTCAAAAAATCTGCTGATTTGATAAAAAAAAATACATACATAAATACAAAGAAATTAATCCAAGGCCCTCCATTTATTAATTTAATAATGTCTATAAAAAAAAAAAATTGAATCACGGTGCAAAAAGACGTCCACATTCATCACAAAAACATGAAGAAAACGACACAAGCAAGAACTATAGAAGACAACAAATGACTGTTCTTCAATGGCTGTCCATTCGAAGGTGACAGAGTTGGTTTCATCCCGGGCGGCGTCATGGTCGGAATTACATCGCCGCCTCCGCCTATGCCTCCGCCTATGCCTCCGCCGCCGCCTCCACCACCACCGCCGCCGCCACCTCTGGGCGGTGTAAAAGATGGCGGTGTAAAGGGCTGCTGATTAAATGGAGCTGCTGCAAATAATTTAATTTTATACACCCTTTTCAATTGATAAAAAAAATCGAATCTTTACATATCTTTTTCCGCGATAAAATTCAATATATGCAAATACCTGGAGGACTAAAGGATGTGCCCGGGGTGTTACCAAAGGGACTCCCTACATCTGAATATTGCAATTTTAGTAAGACCCTTTTTCAATCGACGAAAAAAATCGAATCTTTACAAGCTTTTTTTCCAACTATATATTTAGTACATATACCTGGAGGACTAAGAGGGGCACTTGGGCTGTCTTGAGATTGATTCCCTGGATCTGAATTAATATTGAATTAACGGTCGTATTATATCAGTTTTAAAGACCCTTTCGATTGACCTAAAAATCGAATCTTTACATTCTTTTTTCGACCATATTTTTTTAATTTTTAATACATACCAGGAGGACTGAGAGGAGATGCACCTGGGCTGTCTTCAAATTGATTCCCAGGGTCTGAACATCACAGAAAACAGCAGAATAATACAACGATCGATACCCGAAGGAAATAAAAATTGCGCCTTTTTTTCGTTAGGTAAAAGTCGTTACCCGGAGGGGGAACTGGGCTAGCAGCAGCTGGGAAAATCGAAAGATCAAGAATTGAAATCATTAAAAAAAATTCAAGAAATCAATCGAAACGAACTCAGTTGCCAAGGATATAACTTTCCTTATTTAGTACCTTTACACTCGACTGGGACGCCTTCCATCTTACACGCCCGTGGAAGAGACATGGCCAGGGTTCGATTGACGGGCACTTGAAAATTCATACCACCCGTAATAATAAGGCAAAGACAATTCTGACCGCTGCCCATGAGCTGTCTTAACGATTGGCAGCAGCCTGAGGTCGGCGAGCCGCCGCCGCCGCCTTGTGTGAGGAAACTCGTGCATGGACTAAAGCTTTGCATCATAGATTTAGTGCACAACGAGCTTGCGTTTTGGGCATAGGCGGGAATTGTTATGAACGCTGATGAAACGGCGAAGGCTAATAGAAATAGGCGTGAATCAAAGGAGGGCTTTTTCATTTTTAGGGTTTTTTAGGGCTTAGGGTTGATAGTAAAAATGGTATGTCGTTGAATTGGTTATGTGAAGAGAGAGTAGAGTGATTTGTGAAATTTATATTGGGATGAGATTGCATAATGGGAATGGAGGGATGGGGTTGGGTGTGTTAGGGCTCAACTACCTTAACTAACTATGGAAGTAAATTAGTTTTTTAGGTGATCTTACAGCGTTGTTTTTTGTGGCCTTGATGAAGTCTTTGAATCATTATGAAATCTGCTTGTGGTATGAAAGTATGCTGTCTTTCCTCTGCAATTTTTCTTTTTCCGAAATGATAGGTTGGGGATTATGGTAATTATAGATCGGCAAATAAATGTCTTTCTTGCTTGTAACGGTCACACACAGTGTTACATGTATAAAACCTAGATTTTTTTTAGTACAATGGAAGTCCACTAGTTGGAGTTAAATTCGATCATCTTGAACTTAATTAGAAGAAATCACTATGAATATTCTTGTCGCAATGTTGGGATTTTTAGATTTGATTTCGACCAAATTCAAACCGAAGTTGAGGTTTATGTATAGCTTTTAATAAGGAAAAAAACGATAGAGGAAGAGGGGGCACGTGGCACGTAAAAATTGTACATCAATATATCATTTCATTTCTTCTACACCATAAACTTGTGTGAAAGTCAACCTTAGTGCAAAATTATATGATTATTTCATTGGTTAAGTGAAGAGTTGGTTAGCTACATGATTTAATCACATCGACATAAACACACACATAAGCCTTTTTCCGCGACCTTTATCACATCAATCATCAAACATAAACCCATCCCATAACTTCAAAAAAATGGTCGGTCAAAGTAAATCCATAAAGTAGGAGAAAGTCGGTAAACCAAACAATAACGAACTTAAAAAAAAAAAGAAGTCAAAAGTATCCGATCCTTCTTCCACCAAGCTCTATATATAAAGCCCTAAAACACAACTCAATCTCTCCATCAATACGCAAGAACTGAAAAAAATAAGAAAAGAAAAGCTTCCCCTTATTACCACCACCACTACTACTACACAAAAAAAAAAAAAAATGTCTTCTCCGAAGAACACAACACCTATGCTAATAATCCTCGGCTTCGCCATCTTCTACTGGGCCTCCATTTCAGACGCTCAGTCGACCACAGATTGCACGAGCGTACTCATAAGCCTTTCGCCATGCTTGAATTACATCTCGGGAAATTCATCGAGCCCTTCGACAACTTGCTGCACCCAATTGGGCTCGGTGGTTAGCTCTCAGCCCCAATGCCTGTGCCAAGTGATCAATGGGGGCGGTTCGAACTTGGGCGTGAACATTAACCAGACTCGGGCCATGGCTTTGCCTAAAGCTTGCAATGTCCAAACTCCGCCCGCCAGCAAATGCAATGGTAATAACTAATAACATATCAGCTTAGCATATATATAACGTGGTAATAAGTTATAACAATGATTATTTTTCTTGCCTTTTATGCAGTGGCTTCCCCAACTGGGTCGCCTACGCCGAATAATAACGCAGGTAAGGCGTTTTGCATTATTTATTTCTTTCTTTCATTGTTTAGTGTATTTAGTATATGATATCTGATGTGATCGATATATATAGGCGGCGGGTCGAAAGCTGTGCCTTCTCCCGAGAATAGTCCCTCGTCGGGCGCAACTAACGATTTGCGGGCAGTATCTGTTTTTCTATTTTCAGCTCTTATAGCATCGGTTCTCAGCGTCGCCTGAGCCTTTTCGTTAAGTGAAATAAGTACTATGTTGTTTATTATTACTATCATTCATTTGTATTGTAAACTAGCTGGATTTGTCTGTATCATTTCTTTGCCGTATTTTCGGGTCTTCGCCGAGTTTTCTGTACTGTAATAACAGATATTTTGGATTTGCTTCTCGAAGTGAGCCCACAAATCGTAACTTTTGAACCAAAATGAGCACTGCATTACACAAAAGCCTAAAGCTCATAGCAGCAAAACACACAATTTTCTTCACATTTGAAATAAATGAAGCTCACCGCCTCCCTTTAATTTACCGAACGAAAACAAAACAGAGCAGATTTCTAACATTCTTCCGTATAAATACGAATGCAATGCAGCGACAAAAGCGAAGTTCAGGTAATTCTTCTTCTAAACACAGCACAACTGTTTGTCAGACAGCAGCAGAATATATCTGCATGTACTCTCTTAAACTGACGATGGAGACCTTCTTCTTGATCTCAATCATCAGCTTGTCCAAATCACAAGCGGTCGCTAAATGACCGTAATATACCCTCCTCTTCTCTCCAGTTCTTGGGTCCAATTCCATGAGTTTAGGGTTGTTTTCGTCATCCTTACCGTAAGAAGGAGAGGATTGCACGCGGGCCCACTCTTTTCGCCCGGCCTTTCCTCTATTGAAATGCTCGGACAACCTCAGAGCGTCCCTAAGGCCAGACCTGTCGCCTGAGAACCTCACTATGTGAATGCCTAAGTGGCCTTCTTTCGAATATAAGGATGTGCATTTCCCAGTTCTGAACCCAAGATCTATATATATTTACAAAGAAAAAAGAAAGGTGGGAGAAGAATTTACACCAACGAATTGCTTATACAGTCCGTGAGCAGAACGAAGTAAAAGTGTGTGGAACATTATCAGAAGAGACACAGCAGATATAACATATTACCAGTGATATGACCTATTTTCTGCAGTTTAAAGTTATATCAGATCAAAGAAAGGTCAGAGGCTGGGGCAACCAAGGATTCATTACCATAAGAAATTAAGAACATTAAATAACTTCCATAGGAAAGCAGATTCGATATTTCTGAAACAGTTCACACATGTCGGAAGTCCCGTTGAAAATACAAGAGGTGTGTTCTATTTCTTCTATTATTTGGAATAACACCTTGATAACCTACTTTAAGAAAGAAAAAGATACTGTACTGACAGTAGCTGGTTGACAATTAGGGAACTTAACATGATCAAATTGGTTAAAACCCTATCAGTTACTCATTATATGAGTTGTAGAAAAGAGGGCTTGCCCCCAATCTCAGTTTGGGACAGCTCTGTTCTGCAATGACAATTATCAAATAGAACGACTTAAACTAGCAGAGCTTGATATTAATCATTAGAACTCTGTTTATAGTAGTATAGTCAAAGAAATGAAACGAACGTTTCATATTGCTTAGGATGATAACAATAGCAGGAAGTCAAAGCACTTCAGGCTATAAGTAGCAATCAACACTAACTTCGAAATACACGGAGCATGAGATCCGATAAATTGATTCTAAGATTTATCTCAAACTAAATCGTGTCTCAACACCAGTGATGCAAATTAGTCTCCTATGACTCTTTTTTGGCAGCAGGAAAACAGAACATTCAGATATGTCTAACTAATGCCTTCAAACACAGAAGTCAATATATTGGGTTTTATTGGGCTATTCTTCAGAAAATTGAAATTTAACGGCAAATTGCAGATCTCTATCTCAAAACAGACTGGCACAAGACATGTAAGACTGATAAAGCACAAACAACTTACGACTGATGCAATAATGAAAAGCAGCATTCATGTTTCAAGAGTGAATGAGCAGAGGTTTCTAATACCTCTAAGAACACTATCCATGACTCTGTTCCCTAAACCTTCCGTACGTCCTTCTTTACCTTTTCCTTTGCCAGTATTATGAACTAACACAGCAGGTGGCCACATGATCAGATCATTTTGGTTCGCTTCTACTTCATCAGCAGAAAGCTTTTGGTAAGCTTTTGAATTGTCGGGTACCAATGAATAATTCCAGCCCATGAGAATGCACAAAGCCTTATGAAAAGCAAGGTGGTCCACCAATGATTCTGCACCTTCTAAGTGGTATGAGTGCATAATGGCAGTGTGGGTGTCAGGAAAAGTTTTTAACGACCTGTATGTTTATATCAAACCGCGTAGTACTTTGAGAAAACTGGGACAGCGCTAGACAATAAGAAGATAATATGCTGCGATTTTCAGCATTCTTAGAAGTTGGATACAACACTCAAACAGTAAAAAATAAGGTATGATTTAGAGTTTATGAATCCGAGATGAACTCAAATCAATCAAGATCCAAGAAGACTCACTAGGGCAGGTAAGAGATTAAGTAAAGGTTTTGGATATTTCCATTCAACGATTCATCCACACATACACATAGCAAAAATTCTTCCACAATACCTTTAGCGTTTATACTTCCACAGATTACCAAATTCAAGAATTTAGTCTTCTTGGAAAACTATATATTTTGTTTTCGTAATTTGGTTCACTGTGTCATATTATAGTTCCGCTCAGATAAGGAATGAAAAGCCACACACAGTGGTCTGAATAATCAATAGAAGAGAATGTAGCGAAGTGTCTAGCTGCCAAGAAATCTGTATGAGGCAGATATGTGAAATACTATAGCATCAAAGGCAGATCTCTAGTGTTAAAATGCAGACTAGCTAAATTGAAAAAAAAAAGCAGCTTAGATCATAGCACCTGACGTTTTCGAAGAACGTCATACCTACAGAGCATAGGCAGGAGCTATATTATAACAAACATAAATAACGAATGTGGTCAAGAAAAGCTAGTGAGAAACCGATCTCGGGCTCCGCAGCCAAACATACTTGTAATAACTAATAGATCTTCCTTTAACATCAGCAATCAAGCAGATTAAGAACCACCGAAACAAATTGTCTGCATAACTTGATGTCCAGCACAGAAAGATAAATGGTAAGGTATCAAGAAGCTTCAAGAAATATAGTCAACCCTGCAAATTTGGATCTGCTGTCTTCTGATCATCATGAAGTAAAACGAACAGCAACTAACAACCTAAGTAGGGCCAAAAACAACATGATACAAGCTAATGACCAAAAGGAAATTGTAGAAGACACCAACCACAAGAATATAAAGAATCAGTTAGACTTAAAAACAGAGCACTGGTGTCCGTGTTACAATCTTCAGGGAGGAACGAATATAGCATTAACAGGAAGGTTTCTAAAATTACAAAAAAAATCTCATTGGCAACCAATGGAAAGAAGGTTTCCTGTTGGTATCTTCTATACCAATAAACATTCAAGAAAACGGAGCTCGCCTTCTCAACCAAAAGCCACAACAATTCTTATAAAGGCAAGCCTTGACTTATACTCGAACAAGGCTATATGAACCTGCTGTCAAACCAATTCCCTTAAAACCATAGTAACAAACTCTACATTTTATTGATAACCTAGTTATTATGCCAACTCTCCGGAAAAGAATGCTAATATGACATTTCTGTCCTACATTATACCTGGCCCAAAATTCGAGCTGCAGGTTAACACCTGGCCCAAGATTCGAGGCACAGGTCAAAAAATACTAAAATATTCTAATCCTGGGACAATAACTTGCTACACATAAACATTCAATGTCCACCACCACTTGTAAGGGTAGTAATCTAATCTGAAGAAGGCAAAGCTGCCTGATATAACAAATATCAATCATTGATGCAGACCTCAGAAAGGATACTAAAGAGAGAGTACGTTAAAACAAATAAGAAAACAGTAATAATACAACGGTGTGTAAGCAAAATGCCTTACTACAAACTCTCGATAATTTTGAGGGCATAAGAGTTGTGCATCACCAAAAGTTACGGATCTACACTTCTCCACGTTACGAGAAAACATCAAACAAACCAGCGGTCATGATGCCACATAAGGAGTATGGAAATAAGCAAGTTACGAACAAACACCACATCTAAGTTCAGAATTAATTCCTGAATAAGAAAAATTATATTAACATCCGGAAACAAATGCGACTTCCCATACCGGCATAATCTAAAAGTCCGCATCTAATTAGTTAAGAGTCAAATCTAAACCAGCGTAAGAATTCATGTAGGCACAGGCACAGCACAAAGTCTTTGCCATAAACAATAAGGCAATATCACTCCTACACCCAATCAAGAATAATATCGGAGTAGAAAAAAATCACACAAATGGTAAGCAGCATAAACACACTTAACCAACTCACTGCATTAACCACCGACGCCACATAAAATGAAGCAAATAACCAATAAATACCATATCCAATAAAATTGACAAACGCATTATCCAACCTGTCACTACATGCTAGGCATGAGACGGGACCTTGCCTCCCATCCGCCAAATACTTCTTCTTCCTACTCCCACTCTCAAATATCAAATTCACAAAATGCAAGAACGCCTTCTTTAATTTCTCCCCATCCACCTCGCCTTGCCTCGCACGGTCGCTCACCCTCAAATTCTTGGAAGCCCTCGATTCAATATCACGCCTCTCACTCGTCCCAGGAACACTAGCACCTCCATACTGCAAAAGCTGTTGTCTCTGCCTTCCATAACCATCACCGTCCCTATCGAATTCCCCAAACTTCCTTTTCAAGGATTCCGCGTTCTGGGCAACAAATTCTTGGCCAACGACGAAATCAGGCCTCATGGGTTGGAAATGGGGGAACTGTGGCCGCTGTAAAGATGCAAACTTCTCGTAATCAGGCGGCAATGCAAAGTAGGATCGCACCGATCCATCGATGAGGGTGATTGTTCGGCGCTCAAGCATGTGGAAACCATACGACGGTGGAGGAGGAAGATCATTCGATGGGTAAAACGGTCGTGGATGCGATTGAGATGCGAAATTAGGGTTGGGGTTAGAAGAAGCACCGCCGGCCGATGGTTTAGCCGTGGATTTCTCTGGTCTAGGCTTCGGGTGCGAAGAGCTGGACGGAGGCGGCGGTTTGGGCGGCATAGTTAGTGGATCGCCGAAAAACGATGCTGAACAGCTCCAAGCCAAAGAAGATCAGCTGTCCCGGCACTAAATTCTTCTGCCGGCGTTAATATGACGAAATCAACGTCGAATCCGCCGGCGAGCTCAGTCGTTACGAAAAATCAGAAATTTCCGCTTTTCCTCCTATATTTATTATGTAATTTTATCCAATTCATCGCGTATTGACGATTTTACCCCCATCGTTACCTCGTGAAAAAATCATCAATCAGATAAGAACACCAATGGTGTCCTGAAGATCGTTAAATCCCCACAACAATCCCAAGTTCAACGGCTGAAGCTGAACTCAATGTATGCTCTCTCTCTCTCTCTCTCTCTCTCTCTCTCTCTCTCTCTCTCTCTCTCTCTCTCTCTGTACTTATATGTCTGGGTGAATTCGATTGCGTCTATGGTAGTGTTGTATATTATACTTCTGTGCTTCGACTAGTTTAATGAATATTGCTTTCAGGGCACGAACTGTAATGATTCAAGAAGAAGAGCCCTCGTCAAACCGTTACTGATCGTTTTTCTAAACGTAAAGAAAACAAGAAAATGGCCGCCATAGCTTCAGCAAATATGTGCTGCTGGCCACTCGCATTTTCTGATTCAAATCCAAGAACCAATGCCATTAGTAAGTTGCATTTCGCAGAAACCTTCATACTACTGCGATGTTTCTGCTCCCTTACCTAAGCACCATTTTGTCTACTTTCACAGAGAGACTACAATCAAATTGCCATGCCTTGCCCCTTTCGAATGAAGCTTCGATTGCTCGTCGATCCTTGTTAATGGGCGGTGGTACAGTTGCCATTCTTGCATTAGTAAGCTTGGACAGCAATCTATGGCTGTCACCTGCAATAGCCGCCGAAGAAGAATCGGAAGAGGGCGGAATGGTTGGCGCAATAAAGTCGCTCTTCGACCCCAACGAGAAAACAAAGTCGGGAAAAGTCCTGCCGAAGGCTTACCTCAAATCCGCCAGAGAAGTCGTTAAAACCCTCCGCGAATCGCTGAAGGAAGACACGAAGGACATGGCTAAGTTCAGACGAACCGCTGATTCAGCCAAGGAGTCGATCAGAGAGTACATCAATGGTTGGAGGGGCCAAAAGTCGGTTGTTAATGAGGTTTTCTTTCTGTCTCTTTTTCTTTCCCTAACTTCAATGGTTCAATGTGGTTTCTATCTTAACAAGAAATATTTGCAGGAATCGTACGTGGTGCTCGAAAAAGCCATAAGAACTCTCGCCAGTTTCTACGCAAAGGCGGGCCCGTCTGCGAAACTGCCCGAGGAAATCAAGAACGAGATCTTAAAGGACTTGACAGCCGCAGAAGATTTTCTGTGACCGACGAAGACGAAATTGTTTTCTCTGTTTTCGTCGAATTTCCATTACAAGTCAACTCTACCTATCATATATATATATATGTCATTACACTTGCTGTTAAAAACATTCTCAGAAATCTGTATGATCATCAACGACTGACAGCGAAGCAGTTCTATGAGGCAAAGAGCCCGTAAAAAAGCTCTTCGCCGTCGCCATATGGACCGGGCTGCACGACCCGGCCCGCCTTCCCTCGGGCCTTACTATCGACGTAAAAGGCTTAAAGCGCTTTTCGTCTTTCGACGAGCCCTCGAGTTCGTCGTCCTCGGATTGGCTCGAGCCATTAGGTACTTCGAACTGATCGTAGGTGACCTCCTCGAACCGCCCATGGAACCCGTGGTTAGAACACTGGCGAACGTGCCTTGCCTTGATTATATGACTATCTGGCGAAGGAGAAGGTGGATGATCGTCCAAGGCTTCGCATTTTTGGCTGCTGTTGTTGTGAATTGATATTTCCTCGACGTAGAACCCTAATTTCCACTCGGGAAATAACGAGGCGATTTCGTTGTCGATCATTTCGGCTATTTTGGTGACGTCTTGGTCCTTGATGTCGTCCAATTCCCCGACCATTTCCGTCGCGACGCTGAGGGCCGTGTCCATCTCTGTATCGAATTGGAAGTGGATGTTCTTCACGCGGCCTGTGTTTGAAGAAGAACCAATCAGTTATATAGAGAAAAAAAAAAGGCAATAAAAAAAATAAAATAGTGACTTTGAGGATACAAAGGGACAATTAGGGAGGATTCCATTTTTTGGTAGTCAGGGGTTTTTTGTCCCCATGTTTAGACATGCCACTTTTACTAACAAGCACTTTCGTTTTGTGCGGTTTTGGTCCTTCGATTAACGTAACCGTTAGTTTGGACGGATTTTACGCATATGGTCAGGCAAGCCCAAAGAAGGTGGGACCAAAACGACTCGTAAATTCCGTCAAAACTACCGTGTTAAACTAATCGAAGATCCAAACGGCTCAACAAATCGATGTTTGGCACTTAGAGTGGCACCTTAAAACATGGGAGACCAAAGACGTCCATACTCACGAAAACCTTGGGAACCAAAAATGGCATTCGCCCGAAAAAACTTACCACTGCCATATAAGATTCTGAGGCACAGAAAGATTTCGTCATCATCTCCGAGTCTCCCGTCAATCGAAACGCCAACGTCTTCTTCTCCTTCGAGATCGTTTTCGTGGGACCCAAATAAATCGGGATCATCTCCTTCGTACTCACCCGAGCGGCAATCGAAGTCGTGCTCCTGCGGCTCGTAATGTACGTAATTAGGGTAACCGTTGACCAAGGAGCTGTGCGTACTAGCATGACCACTCATAAGAGGTTGTCTTAAAACGGGCCCAATCTCGTCGTAATCTCTTTGATAATCCAATGATGGCCTCAACTCATAGCAGTTGAAGTCATCGACTTGGAGGAAAGGGTCGCTCAGAAGTTGCCTAGCTGACAATCGATTGGAGACAGGCGCTAAGCACTTTTCGATAAATCCACGAACCTCGGCGTCCTTCACCTTGTAAAGGGCGTCTGGCTTCTTCCCCTGAGATACGAATTCATCGACCAGTATAAGATAAGATGCTAGAGTAAAGTCCCCAGCTCAATAAAGAAAATCTTCACTACGGTTCGTGAGAATGCAATTTTTTTAGTAACCCAATGTTCGGGATTCGCCGTTTTTAGTCCCCACATGTTCTGAAATGTCACTTTTAGTCGTCAATGTTATCGATTTTGTGTTGCTTTTGTTCCCATGGTTAATTTTCCAAACTACTGGTTTAGTTGAGGGACCAAAACGACGCAAAACTGATAACTTGAAGGACTAAAAGTGACATCTCAGAACATGGGGAACCAAAAACACCCATACCCAAAAATTAGGGAGTAAAAAATGGCGTTCGCCCGCAGAGTTCTTACCGATATGACTTTATTGTAGATCTGGGCATGGTGGGTGCATTCGCTGTAAGGGTACTCGAAGGTCACCATTTCAAGAATGCACATACCGAAGGAATAAATATCGACGAGCTCGTTGTACTCCTCTTTGTACACTTCGGGTGCCATGAACTCGGGCGTTCCTGACCATAACAAGAAACCTCAGTAACTAGCCCAAAAACAAGGGCTTGCCTTGTGCAAGAAAAGTTATTCGTGAGACTCACCTACGCAGTGATCGGCGTACGATTTTCGAAGAATAGCAGCTAGCCCAAGGTCGCCTATCTTGACTTCGCCTTGGTTCCCGTTAATAAAAATGTTGTCGCACTTTAGGTCTCTGTGAATCACGGGCGGGTCGAGGCTGTGGAGGTAGAGTAAGCCCTGCAAAATTTGCCTGCACCAATGCTTGATTGCTCGAATGTTGACCCTTTTGTGCTTCAACCTGAACCTTTTTTCGGACCAAATCGAAATTTTTAAATCAGAATCAAGAAGTGATTTCTCAGACAATCTTTTCGACGGGCGAGCAAACTTACTGTCTGAGAGTGCCCGAAGTGAACATTTCCGTAACGAAATTGATGTTCCTATTGGCCGTGTCGACCCATGAAGAGTAAAATTTCATTATATTGCTGTGTTTTAACGTCTTCAATAGATGGATTTCGCAGTATAATCTCTCGAGATCTTCGGGGCTCTGAAGGAAATCGTTGAGCTTTACTTGGTTCCATGCTACTTCTATTCCTTGGTACTCATCGAAAGCTCTGTAACTGAAATCAAATCACAGACGAAAAAAAAAAATGAAATTACATGAAGATCAAGATCCCAAATTTCACCAGCATCATTTCCCAATTTTGGAAAAAAAGATCAAATCATTGCAGAAATCAGATGATAAATAGGGGATGATTCATACACTGTCTTCGAGGACCCTTTGCCAAGAAGTTCGCTATACTGCACATGGAAAAAAAAGCCCAAAACAAATTGAAGCTCAACTCTAGTTTTAGTACCGACAAACGTCTTAAAAATCAAATCTTTGCAATGAAATCAAACTATGATGGGAAAAAGAAAAAGACAAAGCAATACCCTTCCATATCGGCCAGTTGGATCGACTTCTACGAACTCAGAATCGTCTGAAGATTGTTCAACCACGCCGCCATTCATTCTTTGGTGATTATAAGATAGTAAAAAGCCTACCTTTTATTTCTCCTCAATTTCTTGCCCAAATCGAATATTTTTTTCTAAAAAAAAAACCCAGCTAGAAAGAAACAGACAAGAAGATTTCTAGAGATTCTAATAGCAAGATTTATGTGGAAGAAGAGGTCTAGGAGACTCCATCAAGTCTAAGCTTTTCTCCTCCATAATTTACACCCTTTTTTATTAAATTTTTTATCTCTTTCCAAGCTGTAAAAACAAGAAAACGCACAAACACGCACTGATTGGAGGAGAGGAATCACACGGTTTTGGACAAGATAGAGTAGAGGGACATGTGCATGTACTAACAGGACCATATGTGTGTGTCTTTCTGTGTGTAATAAATTATTATTATTTTTTATTTTTTCTTTGGTCAGACAGGCTGGGGACCAACCTTGAATATTAGATTTTTTTTTCTAACCTTGAATATTAGAAATTAATTTTATTTTTTTTTTTAATTTTACGGTATCCTTTGTTTTTTTTTCCCCTTCTGTGACGCGTCAGTTATGCTGTTTTATAGGGAATTTTGTGAGATTATTTAAAGATGATTATTTTATTTGTTTTTAGAAAAATAAAATGGCTTTGTTTGATTGGATGATTATCGATCTGACGACTCCTGAAGTATGGCCACTCTGATCCAATAAATCTGTTTTAGGATATGTTTCCACATTTTTTGCAGCCTTTGGATATATTTTCTGAATATTAATGAGGCATTATTAAATGTATGTATATGATTTATCTCTATTTAGGCATTTTCTTTGAATATTTAAAACCGTAACGTGTGTTTAATTAATGAACAACAATTGTTTGGCTAAAACTTACAAACGATTGATTGGCTTTCATTTTGTTGCATGTAATTTAGGTTAGATTTGTAAGGTTATGTGTGAACCATATATAACATATAATAGAGCCGTAATGTAGACGCAAGTGACCTACTATATTACAATGAGCTTAGATATTTTCTGGTTTTATTGGAAAAAAATGTCCTCACATCAAATTAATGACTTTATAGTCTTCTAAATAATAAAGTTCAATGAAGCTAACTACGTGAGCATAACTCTATATCAAGTGGTAATTAATGATATTTTAGTTTAAATAGATCAGATGTTTAGTTTTCATATCTAATTAAGAGTCATTGAAGTATATCTTTAATATTAGCCCGATTAAGTGATCATTAAATATTTGGGACTTCAATAACTATGAGACGTAATTGTAGAAATTTGATTATTTAATTTTTACGACGGACTAAATTGAAAAAATGGTAACGTTAGTTTTCTGTGAATGTTGTGGTTCTTAAGTCCAAATGTAACACGTAACATTCCTCATATCCTCACTCGAAAGTGCCGATGAAAAGTTTGTGTAATAAATGAAAAGATAAGTACAAAAGAAAGGCCGAGTCCGTATTATTGATTGATTGGTATAAGCACTTCACTTTTATTTTTTTTTTTAAAAAAAAGATCGGAGATGCTTAAAAGATTTGAATCTACTTGCTATAGTGCCTCTCCTTTTCTTGCTTTTTGTTTGGTCCACTTAGAATAATATCATGAACGTTCATTTTTTTTATTTAATTTTTATATGTGGAAAAATATAAGGTTATAAAGAAAATGGTCCATACGTGATACGAAATCGCAGAACCTATAGTTCTTATGAAATAAATTAGAGAGAGTCGATTTTTGGGCACTTCACTTTGTTTGTTGACGCATGCCTATAGAGAGTCGATTATAATTTTCTGCGATACGATGATGTTCTCTAGAACCGTCAGAGTGAACGGATATATCTTTCTATTTTATTAAGGGAGAGGAGCTTGTAGTAACTGTTCCCAATTTGATTTGGTGTGACAGCATCATTATATCCTTAAAATCATTTTCTAATTCTTCAAAATAATATAAAATTAAATACAACATTATAAGTTCATCTATTAAAATTTAAAATATAAATTAATATAACAGACTTATATAGTCAAGTACACACATCGGGTGTGCCAAAATACTAGTTTTATTTACAAGCCGTGCCTACTTAATAATACGGTTAACCAAAGAAATAAAACGAAATAAGTATGTCACGGTCAATGATTAATAATTTTGATCTTGGGATTTCGTCGCAAGTAGCGTCAGCATTGGCTCTTTTTTTTAGTCATAATAGAATGTTGCCCAAAAATCCTCGTAGCCGGCGGAAAAGGACCAATTTGATTTGTAATAAGTTATCAACGTTGTGAAATCGTGATAATAATGTATTTTGTATTACTGCTTATTCACAAACTCGGCAATTGTATAGTAACGACTTTCTAAGTATCTATACTATTATATAATTGGGGAGATGAGGATACCAACTGCCAAATCAAAATTGATTTGGTCTTCTATACTATTATATAATTGGGGAGAGGGGGATACAAACTGACAAATCAAAATTGATTTGGTATGTAGTTTTTTTATTAATAGATAATAATACACTCTATTTAAAGTAAACAATAAAAAATAAAATTATTATACATAAATAACCACCCAACACTCTCATTTAATTACTATGTTACCCTTCTATTTTTAGTTAAAATTAACATGATTTATTTTTATATTATTGCACACGCATTTGGGTGTGCAGAACATACTAGTTTTATTTAATGACGGAAGTTACATAGCTAGCAAAGAAATATAAATTCAATTTTATTGTTAGGGTTTGTGCTTTGCTCTATGCTTGCGAACAGAGGTGTCAAAACGGGCAGGCGGGCGGGGACGACCCACTAAAGCCGAGCGCGAGCAAGCCCGGCAACTGACGGGCCTGAGAAATGAAGGTCCGCCCCGCCTACAGGCGGGCTTAGCACGCCCATTTTTTTAAAGAAATAAGAAAAAATAATAAAAAAGGAACAAAAATTGAAGAATTAAAGTTGGAAAATATATCTAATTTAATTAACTTCCTTAATATTAATTTATGTTATTAAAGTACATCATAGCTCAAATCCCGCGGCCCGCACGGGCTTACCCACCCAGGACCGCTCCCTGACGGGCCTAAAAATTTACAGCCCGCCCTGCCAAAGTGGCGGGGCGTAGACGTGTTCATCCGTTTACGGTTACGGTTCACGGTTATAAACCGCCGGTTTACGGTTAGTAAAAATCTGTAACCGTAATCGAACCGTGGTAATCACGCTTACGGTTACGTTTTTGAACCGCCCGAGACGGTTATGGTTACGATTTGGAACCGCCGGTTTACGGTTCAAAATTTTAGTTTATATATAATTTTTTTCGTGTAAAATTTTGAAATAAATTAGATTTTTTGTAATACTAAAAATTATTGAAACTTAAAATTTATAAAAAAAATATAACTTCACTTTTTGAAAAAATTGAGTAATAAAAAAATATGATCATCGTCTAACAATTCTTCACTTCTATAATATTCGAAAAACGTTCATCGTAAAAAATTACACCTTGAATAATAAAAGAAAATATGATCATCTTCTAGTGATTCTTCACTTCTATAATATTCGAAGAACATTCGTCGGAACTCCTAATTTTATCGTTCGATTAAGTCCTATAATATAAGTGTCAATGTTGTCACATTGAATAAAACAAAAAGAAACTAAGAAAAAATCGATGGTTAGTAAATTTATGTTGGTTACCTTAATAAGCAAAATAAATTTAAAAACATTGATCCAAATTCAACCGCCGGTTATAACCGCCGATTTACGGTTATAGAAATGGATAGCCGTAACCGAACCCTTGTAAATGACGGTTCGACCACGGTTTGAACCGTAACCGTTGACCACGGTTAACCGAACCGTTGATCGACAGTTCGGTTACGGTTTTTCAAACCGTTTGAACACCTTTAGCGGGACGGGCCGGGCGGGCCCGTTTGACAGTATTACTTGCAAAACTTCATTTATGGCGGATAAAAACTTTTTTTTTTCAGAAACGATAGCTTGCATTAAAACAAAGATACAAGGGGCTAAATAGCCCAATTGATCTCTCCGGTGACATCAGTATCCGGTAGAGAACAAAGGATCACAACAAGTAACAAAAGCCGGCAGAAAACGAAATAAACCCGAACTTGGACTAAAGATCTATAGCACATACCATAAAAAAAATTATTAATTCAAATCTACAGTACTCAACATTATCTTTGTCCAATGACTCGTGATCATCGTCTTCACCGGAAAAGGCTCCACAAGGGAGAAGTGGCTCTACATCGGGAAAAAAAAAAACCTCCTGACCTAATGGCTTGGAGAACCGGCTCCACACGGGAGAGTCGCGGACTGTGGTGGTGGGCGATGCCAGCGAAGGACGGCCGATGAAGCTGGCGACGGGAGGTGGAGGATGGAGGCGGGTGGCCGAAGGCGGCGGGCGGCGGACGGAATTGCCGAGCAAAAAACTTTTTTTAAGAAAAAAGAAAGACAGGAAAGAAAAAGAAAAGAACAAGCTCCCCCACCTCCTGGGGGATTCAAGGCAGGGGATTAAAGGGGCGGCGGTTTGTTGAAGAAGGTATGGTTTGAGGGAGAGTTCTAGAGAGAGAGTTTTCTAAAAACGACAATATTACGGATAAAACCTGCTTATTGTACCATTAACATTTGCTCCTTGAGACTCGAGCTATGTTTTAGGGTCATTGATGTCAAGTATACGAAAATGTGCTTACGCATGATCAACTCTGCAGCTCGGAAGTAGGGCTCAGATTCTCAGCCATCAACTTCTAACACGATCAACCTTGAATTCGCCAAAGGCAATAATTCCGAGGCAATATATGATAGTGATGATGGGTATGTTGAGTCCCCCTTAATACTTTGGCAGATTTCCCCAGCAATGCAGAAGAAGAAAGGGTGAGAGAGCTCTCTCAATTTTTGTTTTCAACCGATTCATATAATCATTTTTTTCTTGACTTTTTTAATGTTCTCAATCTTGCAGATGGAAGCTGTATTCGAGTAGCTGAAGGCAATGGAGGTAAGGCCTCAATCTGCTGAAGGTAGCTTTGCGAAAATAGCGTGATTTTCCACTTTAGGCTTTTGAAGAAAGAAACATGATTGATTTGGCTACTAAAGATTTATATTCTTTCGTTTCTTGGTTGTATAAAGGTGGTGTATGCTTATTCATTGTCTTTTCTAGTTAACTGCTGGCCATTCTTTCTTGATAGATCTCAGTACATTGTGTTTCTACTTCTGTTCTTCATAATACAACATCAATTTATTTCCGTTGTACAAGACCTTGAATGCCATTGCAGCACCATGTAAGAAGGTGCAGATATTGCTTAGTACGGTTCATTCGCTTTGGTTCATCAATGCCATGGCCGCTTCAACTAGCTCTTGCATCGACACGTCGTGCCTACAGAGCCCAACCGTCCCGAAAAAGTCGTTGAATCCCTCTATTTCAGAGCTCGTCTCGACGACGTTTTCGAGCTGCTTTCCAAGCCCCAGGCTCCCAAAGGTCCGTGCGTTCAGCTCGTCGTTCTTAATCATCCAAATGATTAGCTCTATAGCGTATCGCCTCATATTCGGCGCTCTAATCGATGGCTCGCGATATTTATCCAGGATCAAGATAAGCCTATGAGCCAGGTTGAATTCTTCCAACCCTAATTTCCCAAACATGCATTTCGAATCCTCGGAAGTCATATACTTGAAACTCGACGCTGCTGCTCCAATCATCACTTCTTGCAATTTGCCCTCCTCCGTCATTACAGCTTCGAGAATCTGTTAAAGAGGTTAGAAAAACAGCATTTTTAGGACTTGTGTTGTTGCATTACGATTCATACGTAACCGTGACAATATACTTACGACAGGTCCTGCATTAATCAGCCCCTTCAACTGCTCGAAGCTATCGTCGCCACTGTAAATGCACAAATTTCTGACAATTCTTGCCGCGTGTGGACAGAGCAACGGAGCTTCAAGGGCTTTTCTCAGCTTTTCGATGACTCTAAGCTTCAGAATTGTGCGACAAGCGTTCCTACTTTGAAGGGAAAGCATAGACAGCGCCTCGCCGGCAGCTGTCCTTACACAGCTCTGATGATCTTTGAACATCTCATCGTCGAAAAATATGTTGAACAGTTCTTTAACAACGCCGCCCGTACTTACAATCCTCTCAGTTCCACCTTCTTCTATCGCCAAGCTCTTGAGAATCTCCATGGAAAGAATTCGCAGCTGAGGTTGTTTTTCTCCGTGCCTCAGTATATCTCTGATGTAACTAATTGTGAAGACCATGTCAGAGATATCTCTCCTCAGCTGCTCGCCCGAAGCGCCGGACGTGCTCGCGAGCATCTTAAGAACTTGTAAGGATCTCTTCACTGTCTCGATCTGAGATTCTGCGGGCGTAGGGTTCTTCAATAGCCTCTCCTCCGCGTGCAAAAAGTCTATGATCTTCGGTAAGAGCCCGCGAGTGTGTCCGATCTTGCCACAGATGTCATGGTCGCGGGCCAACTTCTTCAAGATTTTTAGCCCAAGATGGTTGAGTGCCCAAGAACCGTCGAAGATGATTCTCTGCTCAGATATGTGATCTTGGGCAGATGTGTGACCGCGAGCCACGTGTAATAAGCCCGATATCGATTCGATAGAGGCGGGAATGCCGGCGATGCGAAGGGAGTTCTGCCTTTTGCTGGCCAGGCTAAGCAATATCTCAGCAGCAGAGTATCTCACCTCTTCTTCTACGGTATCTTTCCAATTCAGCATCTCCACGAGCCTCTCCATTACGGTTAAACTGATGCCAATCTTCTGCAAAGTGTCCTCAGAAAATCGCGGGCTTGTGCAGAACTTCCTCAGTATCCTCAAGCCAATCAGCTGCTCGTCGAGCGAGTCAGAGCCCAAAAGCTCCATGGAAAACGACACCATGTCCATCTTCAGCCCGTCGAAAATGCTTCCATTGACGCACTTCGAATACGCATCGTAGAAGAATCTCCTCACGGACGCCAGGCCCGACCCACGGCCCAATTCGCACTCTTGGCTCACTTGCTCTAACAGACTTCGAAAGCTCACCTTCCATTCCCAGTAAGCCTTTTCAAGGAGGAAAAGTAGCGCCTCAGCCAAGGCCAGGGAATAGAACATGAGCAGAGCAGCTTTTCTGTTCCTTTTGTCTGTATCTCCCTTTTGCACCTCCCCGAAATCTCGGCGAATCAGCTTTACCGTCGAAAGAACCATGCAAGCCGTGGCTGAAGCCAGCTGAAGCCAATACAAGAACTTGCTAACGTTCTTCGAAACGAAGGCCCACCTTACGTATGGCAGGAGTGGGACCTCAGAGCTCGTCCATGTCCTCGTTGGCAGCCTCGCCACATCGTCTCTGTTCGTCGCTGATGTCGTCATCATCTCGCGGGTATTTTTCGCCCTCTTAAACATGGCCTTGAATTTTTTTATTGCAGTATTCGAGCTCGATTTTATTGCACGAAAGCTGCTGATCCCAGCTTCGGTGAGAGTCCACGTGGACTGATTGTGCTGCCATTCGAGCTCGTGGCTTCTGCTGAAGATCCTCGTGCCTTCGATGAGGAGTATGGTCGTCACGAACCAAAAGTCTGAGGTTTCGAGGGTTATGGCGAAACCTCCTAGGAGGACGACGGTGGCCCATATGAAGCCTAGGGTTCCTATTCCCGACGCTGTTTTTTCGAGGACGGCGAGTCGAAGGGCGAAGAGGGTTAGCTTTTTCTCGGGGGCTGCTATGGGAGGATGAGTTATTACGGGCGTGGGGTCCGCGGTGCTGACGTGGACTGACTCGTTGTCGAGCCTTGTGTTTAGGTCTGAGATTTGGAGATGGATGCTGCTGCTGCTGCTTTGCTGGCTCTGTGGAGATGATGTTGAGTTGTGATCCATTGTTGTTAGTTTAAAGGGACTAATGCACAGAAAAAGAAGAAAAAATGTTGTGTTGGAAGCTTGGAAGAAGGTGAAACTGAGTTCGTTGGAAGAAAATCTTTTGAGTTTTAGTGAAATGATTTGAAGGAGAGAGTTGAGTTTGAAGAAGAGGTTGGAAAGGAGGGTTTATATTTTTTTTTTTTATATATCTGTGAAGGACTTTGATGGGATTGAGTGATAAGCAATTGAAGAATATAAGCTGGAAAAAAGACAGAGTGAAGCTTAGGGGGCACGTTGGGGAAATGAGGAAGAAAAATTGTCGGTTTTTTGCGTGTCTTTCCGCCATTTTTTTCCTTGAAAGTTTGTTTTTTCTTTGCCTTTATTTCTTCTCTTTATAAACCTCGTTTTAGAGGTTGTTTGCAACAGAATCTACCGTCAGAAAAGACATGCAACGGCAGTTATATATATAGATATATATATACACATATATATTGAACATAGATGACATTACGTAATAAATGCAAGTAAAAGATATAGTTCGTTCTGATCTTCTCACAGCACAGGCATATTTGATACTTTCGTACATTCAAGATTTAGGTGCGGACTGTAAATTTAGTCCCATTTATGCTAAAAATATATTACATGATAAAAAAAAGACGGGGTTATATATAAAAAAAAAAAGTTGAAGGCAGAAAGATCTATTTTTACATTCTTGCCGTGCAAGAAAATGACGTACCATTACTACATCTTAATTTATAAAATACAAATTTTTGCTAAGAAAAGGCTACGAATGTAGTGAAATGTTCTTTTTCTTTTCTTGAAAAGATGCTAGGTACAAGCACTGTTCAGCTTCAGACGCGTTTTGTACTGTTTTCAAGCCAAAGCAAAATGGTACAATATGCTTATCTATCCAATCCTACAGATTGTGTTTAATTTAAATATGTTATGGATAACAGGTAACAAATTCAATGACACAAGCAAGAGCAAGACAATACAGCTTTATTACATCTCCCAAATTGCAATCCTTCACCATCCACCCCTTTGTTAGACTTCGAAGTTACAATCTCATAAACTTGCACTCAATAATTCACACACACACACATATTCAAGCAACATCAACCAGCAAAGACAACCATCCACATATAGTTCATGAAAACCTCAGTATTATCAGAATGACCAAGAAAAATCACACACACAAACACACAGAAAAGTGATTTTCTTATTATTCAAACTCTTTTATTGCTAGAACTCACATGCTAGAAAAGATACACTTTTTATTACATGGTATCGCTGCTTATTTGAGATGCTTCACTAGACCAATCCAGCATGTCCTTGTGAGCCTCTTCAGCAGATTTCACTTCAGCTTCGTTGTCATCCTTATACCTCACCGACCATCCGTGCGAAACCCCAGGAAATATCTTCACAAATCCATCAACCTAGCACCAAAAAAAAAGAATTTTTTCGATGATGGATGGCAATTTTTTGATGTAATATCGATGAATTGGTATTCATATATATGTTTGAAATTATTACATCGGGCTTCTCGTTTAAAGCAGCTTCGAATTGCTTCACTAGCTCAGGAGGAGAAATCTTGTCGATCTCAGCTCCAAGAACTGATATTGGAACCGTAACTCCTGAAAAAGTTACAGGCCATTCGATTAGTATCGTAATTCAGACGAGAAAACTCAACATAATTCGAAGTTTAGCAGAAAAAACTGATAAGATATTTTGTACCCTTGATATCCTCTAAAGAGACAAAGGAAGGGTGGAGCAGCACCCCAGCTTGGATGTAACTATACTTTGCAAGTTCCACCACAACTTTGGCTATATATGTAATAGATTGTTATACAGATCATAAAACTATGAACAAACTGGAAACTAATATACCAGACAAACAAATAAACCTCCCCATCAGAAGCAAACAGCTCCGATTTTGACAACGCCTTTGGCTTTCAGGGATTCGATTATCGGTTTTGCATCTTCGAAGGCCTTATCCTGTTTTGAAAATATGTTCGAATCTTACAACATGGCCCTTAAATTCTTGTACATGGGATGTACGAACTAAGCCAAACTAACTCGCAGGTCCATGATCTTTGATCCAATCAGATATAGGTTTCTCATCGGGCTTATACGGATCTCCGCGGAGAAAATCTGGAACCACAGAGTAAAATCCATCCTTTGCTACTTTGTCTGCTAGCTTCCTATGAAGAAAGTTGCCACGCTTTGTATTAATATTTAATGCACATTCAGAAAAAAAGATTAATCTTTTAATCGATCAAAACTCTTATCATAAACATGGGGTAAGACCAAATCCTAGAGTAGAAAATTACCTCAAGTTGGGTGCATATAACCTGCGTAACAAAAACCAATTAAAAACAAAAAAATCCCCAAAAAAGTATGACGAACTATGCTAATTGACGGAATCAAGCGTACCGAAAACATCTGAGACGAAGATGACAGCAAACTTTGCATCATCGGTTCCAGAAACATAGGACTTGAGCCCACCAATCTCTTGCACTTTCCCAGAATTCCCACCAAGAGATGAACTCTGAGATGGCGGATTTTCACAGCACTGACTCCCCGACATATGGAATATTTAAAAAAATGGCCTTTGACATCGTCAACGTTAAAAAAATAGCCTCCTAATTGATAAAAGACCAATGTACCCTTACTTACTCTGCGTAAAAGACTATTATACCCTTTTTTAATGGCAATCAACGACAGTTAACGAAAATTACAGCTTTTGACAGAGGTTTACTGTAGAATCTGAAAAAGCAAAAGTAAATAAGAAAGAACCCTTTCACTTCACGGGCCCTTTGCAAAATCGATCAAGCTTTCTCCATTTTCTTCTTCTTCACAGTCGAATTTGAAGCTCAGAATCCATGGCAGTTCAGGCGAGACCCCAAACAGTGAAGGTAATTTTTTCCAGTCCTATACAATCGCACGGGACCCTAAATTTAGGCCGCAGGGTACCCGTGCTTGCACAGGCAGGGGCCCCGTGTCTTGAATCTCGGGGATCCGTGTGAACGCGCTGGGGTCCTCCCCAATTAACCCGCGCTTTGTCTCGCTGGGACCCGTGCTTGCTAGCGCTGGAGACCTTGCAATGCCGCGCTGGGGACCCGTGCGTGGCAGCGCGGGGACCCTGCGACATAGCACGGGGCCCGTGCTTGCTAGCGCGGGGACCCGTGCTCATGTGCGCTGGAGGTCCTAGCTATGCCGCGCTGGGGACCCGTGCGTGCCAGCGCGGGGACCCTGCGCCATAGCACGGGGCCCTTGCTTGCTAGCGCGGGGACCCGTGCTCATGTGCGCTGGAGACCCTTGCTGGGGAACCGCGCACATGAGCACGGGTCCCCGCGCTAGCAAGCACGGGCCCCGTGCTATGTCGCAGGGTCCTCGCGCTGGCACGCACGGGTCCCCAGCGCGGCATAGCTAGGACCTCCAGCACACATGAGCACGGGTCCCCGCGCTAGCAAGCACGGGCCCCGTGCTATGTCGCAGGGTCCCCGCGCTGCCACGCACGGGTCCCCAGCGCGGCATAGCGAGGTCTCCGCGCAGCATGGCAGGGGACCGTGCGCGGCGGCCTATCTCACCATAAGCAATTTTCCCGCAGCATTTGTAATTAATTTTTTATTGATTTGTAGGTTCAATTGAAGAAGCAAATTGCCGGAGGCGACGATGAGAAAGATTACCGGTTACATATCACGTCACGGTACTGCGAAGTGAGCCAGGAGATCGTTGGTTGGCTAAACGAGGATGAGCTGGCAGTTTTTACGGAAGGGAGTCCGTTCGGCAGGCTCGTCAACGCTGCCGGCAATTTCAATTTGTCGGCGCAGCTGTTGTGGTATCTCATCAAGTGCCAGACGCAGCTTCACAATCGTGACGAGCTTTGGATGATCATCGGGAAGAAACCGCTCCGTTTTTCAAAAACGGAGTATTGCCTAATCACGGGGCTGAAGTTCGCAGCCGAACCGGCGGTGAACCAAACGGATGAATTCGTCCGTCGTCATTTCCCGAGGAAAACAGCATTGACGCTTAAATTGTCGCACGTTAAGCAGCGGTTGGAGGAGTTGGCTGCCAACCCCACGGTGCGCGTCAATGACGAGAAGTTGAAGTTGGCCAACCTGTATTTTGCGGGTTACGTCTTGCTGCCCCGACCTTCCAAGAAGGATACCACCCTTCCTTCTTGGATCGTTTATTTAGTCGAAGACTCAGAGGCCTTCGAGCGTTACCCTTGGGGGACCGTGGCTTTCAGAGCGGCACTACGGTCGCTGAAACAAGATTTTGACGATAGCAAGGAAAGTAAGCTGATCAGTGGATTCGTACATCCACTTCAGGTTAGGGTTTTATATTTGAGTGACTTTGTGAGTTTAGGGTTTCGTCTGTTTACGAAGATTAATTTACTTCTTTCTTTGTCTTCAGATATTAGCATATGAATGCATACCGGCCATCGCTGCGAAATATGTTGAACGTAGAGAGGGGGAGCATGCGAGGCCGCGTATATGCCGGTGGGTCACGAGGAATTGGCCCCGGAAGGGATGTCCGAAGTTGGTGGATGTTGCGAAGACGGTGGGCGGGTCCGATGTACTAGGTCTACTGGTGCCGATTGGAGAAGAGACGCAAGCCGATTATGTTCGGTACAGCGAGCTCGAGGTTGCCGCGCAACACGACGACGTGTACGATAGGGTGGCGAGCCTACTGATGGACGGGGTGGAAGTTAGGTGCAGTCGTCGTGCGGTACGAGGACGTATTGGCCGGCCGGCGGCAGACGAACGCCATTTCGAAGCAGAGTCCGTCCCTCAGCTCTCTATTAGATCACGCCAAGACGAAGAGAGGGGCATGGGCTCTCACTACGAGCCGCCGTCCATGCATGGAGGCGACTTCATGCACGAGCCGCCGTCCATGCATGGAGGCGACTTCCATACGCCGCCGAGGTCGCCGCCAATGCCAGGGCCATCGTATGACGAATTTGCGCGCCACGTGGACCGGCGATTCGATGAATTTGGCAATCGGCTCGACACGTTTCGCAGCGGCTTCGACGCACTTAGCGGTCGGTTCGAGCATCTGGAGAACGAGTTTACGCAATTCCGAGACGGCTTTGCGCAATTCCAAGACAATTACGATCGACGCTCCGACTTCTATGAGGAGCGGTTCAACTCGATGCAAGGTCTGGGTGAAAGCATCGGCGGCGTTGCGGCTCAGTTGCAGGAGCTTCGCGACGATTGGAGGAATTTGTTCGGTTCACGTACAGATACCGACGCGCCTCGTTACGGTAACTATCTTTAAATTTAATTCAAATTTAATAATCGCCGTAACTTATAATTTAATATGTATCGTAGACGCCGAGGCGAGTTCGACTGGGTGGACGCAATTTGCGACACGGGACCCACCCAGTTCGAGCGGATGGGGATGGCCGGCAAACGAGTATCCATGGAATTACTACGAGCCGTCGCAGCAATTGGACGATGGATACGGCTTTGCGCAGACCGAGACATATTATGAGGTCGACCCATCGACTTGGAGGGGCCTCGACTGGGATCAGTCGATTATGCAAAGTTCGGCGGTTGCGGATCAGTCGACGGTGGCTGATAGGGGTAAAGGTGTGGTCGAGGACGTGACCCCGGAAGTCCGGCAGAGGAATCCGTCCCAGTGGCTGCAGTCGCCGTTCACTGAGCCTCCGTCCACCGGTCAACCGAAAGCGAGTCCATCGGCCGTTGATATCCATATTTCGAAGAAGATCTTGGTGTGGGGGGCCATAGAGAAGGAAATACGGGGCATGGCTGACGACGAGTACAAGGAGTGCTTGGTCGATAGGCATAGACGTCAATGGTTTGAGGATCTATACACACCAACAAGGTGGCTCGATGACATGGTATGCTCCGCTTGAACTATTAATTTTGCAATGAACTATAATCGTAAAGCCTAAGTTGTTTTGGTTTTTCAGCATATGAATGAAGCAATGAGAGGGTTCCTGGACATGCAGAAGACCCATTCATTTGCGTCGAAGAATGTTGCGTACATGTCTTACGCGTTCAAGACATGCGTCGAACTCGATGGCTTCGATAATGGAAAAGTCGTAACTGGGATGCTTTCGTTATGGTCCCATTACGCACGAGGTCTTCAGGATGGATGGCCGTCGATCTCATGGATGGACGCAGATTGCATCGTCTTCCCCGCGCAAACGATAGCACATTGGGTGCTATGCGTCGCTGATTGGAGGCAGAAGACGATGACGATATACGACTCCGACGAGTCGTGCGACAAGGACATGCGCAACCTCAACAAAGCATTGGTGCCACTTCAAGTAATCATCCCGGCGATATTGGTCTTCATGGGATGTATCAAGACACGCTTTAAGAAATGGAAAGTTCAGCGTCATCCGAGATTCGCCAAACAGCAAGGAAAGTAAGTTTCATTCGTTATTATTTCATTATATTTTTTTACGACGATTTCTGTATAAGTGTGTAACGTTTCAGCGGAGAATGCGGCGTACATGTGTTGCGAGCGGCAATGAGCCTGATGTTTCGAGGTGACGACGTCTCCAATCTGACGCAACAGGAAATTACGGATTTTAGGAAATTTCTTACGATTTGTATTTTGCGTAAGGACTGGGGTTCTTGGTTTGGTCCAAGATAGTTGAATGGGAATGTAACTTTTTATTTTATTCAAGTGGCCTTGCATGGTTTAAATAATTTCTTACAATTTTTTTTCTTTAAATAATTTTGATGAAAAACCTCGCACGTTGTTGGTTACGTTTGTGTAAATTAAATACCTGAATTGACATTAGTGATGACATGACAAGCAATTTTATTGCTAATTGCATCAAATCGACTGTTATGACACTGACAATATAACGAAAAAGGTAACAGACCACTAATTCACAAATCATTGTTGACTATTCAACGCACATAAGCATGGGACCAAGCATTTGAGCACGGGTCCCTTGTTGGAAAACTAGGGACCCCTGCAGTAGTCATTGAGCACGGGACCGGTATTACAAATGATTTTAATATTACATCGTTATTTATTAAATATTTCTTTTTCGTTACACTGACAATGCATTGATTACACTGACATTCGCAGAAAATGTGAGTACAGACAATAATAATTTACCAATGATTGTTGACTAGTCAATTAAAATCCGCACGGGTCCGGTATGCTGCGCATGGTTCCAAACTTATGCGCACGGTCCCTCGCGCATAAGCATGGGTCCGCGCACACAAGCACGGGTCCCTTGCGTGAGTTCACGGGTCCCGCGCGTAATCGCTGGGGTCCCGCGCATCCCACGCGCATTAGCTTGCGCGGGCCCATGAGCATGGGCCCCGGACCACAGAACTCATGTGCGGGGTCCCTGCGGTTATTTTCACGATTTTACACCATATTAAATAATTTCGAAGTTCGATTCAGCCTCCATACGACTATAATACGTCATATAATATAATAGCCAACAAAAATATGGTCTTTTTGCATGTATAAGATACGAGTTTTCGATTGTTACACCCTAACCAAGTCACCAACATAAGCAAGTTGTTGCTATGTAAATTTGCTCAATTATTGTGACATCCACCCAGTTCACCAAATTCACATCGAAAACTATAACCAAATAGTTTAATTTTTTTTCCTAAACATTAACAACATAAGAGAAATTTTTTGGTCAAGATTAATTTTTTTTCGACAATTTCGTTATGGTTAATTATTTTTGTTAAGATTTACAAGATATATATATGTATTTATTTACTGAAATTCTTTTATCTTACAGCCTTGCTTTTTCTTGTCACACATCGAAAAGGACACCAGACTTGACAGGGCATTGATTACACCTGCACTCAAAGCTGACATGTTTCAGACAAATAGTTGACTGACCAATAATTCAATAATAACGCCGTTCACGAAAGAAGACCAATAATTGACCCCAATTAGGGTTTACACAATTTCCGCACGGGACCGAACTTATGCGCAGGGACCAAGCAAATAAGCACGGGTCCCCGCACAAGATCATGGGTCCCGTGCATGAAAACAAGGGTCCTTCGCGCATAAGCACGGGTCCCGCACATCCATTAAAACCCTAACTTTAAAATCCAAATTTTACATACCTCAAACAATATCACATCATAACTCTTACTTTATAAAACCATCATTACGCTAATCTAAACAAACTTTCGTTTCATAACAATAATAATTAGGTTCTATTACATTACAAAACCCTAAATTTAGAGGGTTTACCTCCTACTAAATTCGCCAACAGAAGGCAACCTATTTTTCTGTGGTCTTCCACGTTGTTTCTCGCGAGGAGGTGGCAGCATTTCAACACTTCTTTCAATGTGTTCAGACACCGGCCATATAGTACCTTCGTAAGCTAACTTCCAACATCCCAAACTGTAGTAAGGGTCGACTAGTGAACCCACATCGACGTTGGCATAACCACAAGCAGCAATAGCGTGTGGGCAAGGAATTCGGTCGATGTCAAGCATCTTACAGCTGCACGTACGCGACTCTAGATCGACGACCTCGTTAGAGTTGTGCCCGTATACATTATACGTTAGACGCCCAACTTCCGATACGTGAAATCTCTGCGACCCAATGAAATTCTCACGGAGGATCGACTCGACCTTCGGCATAAACGACGTCGAATTCGCAGCGATAGAAGCTTCGCATGCTCTTCGATGCTTACTGAACCAGGATGATGTTAATCGGTGAATTGAGCCCAACAATCCTATAATTGGAAGTTCTCTATCCGCGCGTAGAGCCGCATTTATCGACTCCGATCCATTGGTCGTCATGATGTTATATCTCGCCTTGGGACAATATGCCCTCGTCCACCGTGGCTTGTCAATCGCGTCAAGATATCGACCCGCCGACTTGAATGTTTCACCTAGAGTTTTGTAATGTGCATCGCACTCGGCCTTGGTGTAGGCATTGGCCACCCGCCAGAAAATGGGGCACGCACCCTTGTCCGCCGTTTTCGTCTTCACATTTTGCTGAATGTGCCGCAAAACCATGAAATGAATTGGGAAACACAGCAGGGACGGCATTCTTTATACCGTGGTTTCGGTCAGAAATAATGACGAGTTCCTTGCTGTCCGGTACGAAACGACTCAATCTAGTGAGAAACCACGTCCAAGATTCGGTTCCCTCCGAGTCAGCAAGACCCCATGCGAGTGGGTATTGATGGTAATCACCATCTTGCGTCGTAGCAATGAGCAAAACTCCTTTATATTTTCCCTTCAAAAAAGTTGCATCGATAGATACGACTTTCCTCATGTATGCAAATCCCCTAACGCATGCGCCGTATGCTAAGAACATATATTTGAACCTCATTTGCTCGTCCATCTCCCAATCTGTGATGCTGTCAACGTTTGCTTGCCTCAACGCATCCAAGTAGGCCGGAAGTAAACCGTAACAATCATCCCTGTTACCGACTAATTCGTCCGACGCTAGTTGCTTGCCTTTCCAAGCCTTGTAGTACGAGGCATCTACTCCCCTGTTCTGCATCATCGACATGATTGACTTGGGTGGCGGAATGTCTTTAGGACCGGTGAAATGTTCCAACAGAACTTGTGATACAACTGACGAACTTCCTTGCCGATGTCTACGGCGACGATGAGAAACCCCGCAGGTGTGCTTGCCGCAATACGTTCGGATTGAGAAAAAAGGGGAGTCCTTGTTCTGTGCAGCTCGTACTCGCCATGTGCATCCTTCGGTTGCGCATTTTGCTACGTACATGGTTTTATTTGACCGGACCAATTTGAACTCGAAACACGCATCAAGGGCGACTTTAGTGATCACGTCCTTGACTTCCTTCTTGTCCCGAAATTCCTGACCAACAAACATGCTTGAACCATCCCCAAATCCATACGTGCCGTCGTCAGCATGTGGAGAGTCCGCCATTGTGACATCGTCATCATCACTTTCCGAAGCATAATGTTCCTCGGGTTGTTCGAACGTATCATCTTCATTCTCATTTTGATTCTCGGACGGTCCGGTTTGATCTTCTTGAAAACCCTCGTATTCAGAAAGATGGTAAGAGTGGTCCATGTAACCCTCCACGGGATGGATTTCCTCATTTGCGTCGCACTGCTCTATTAGACCGACGTTGAAATTCGATTCGTCATTAAGATGAGCTTGTGGTGGTGTGGCACTGACAAAGGACGCAACCTCAACATGGAGCACGGGTCTAGACTGTGGACCACCAAAACCAAGGTATGCACGTATACCGTAGTCATTCTCGATGTAGATGGGTCGTGGGAAATCGTAAACTACGCTAGGCATGTAGCTTAACGTGAGTCTAGAATTCTCGCTGCATAGCGACAACACCTTCACAATCTCATTCTTCACGTCATCTAACGTGCATGTTTCCTCGTCGACCAAGATTGATTGCCATCTATGAGTAGGAAGAGGACACCACTTCGAGGTATTGTCCTCGCCAATTATCCAATGACCCTCGACTTGGAACACAATGTTAGTGATCGTCATGATTACCCCCTGCAATAAAAGTAAAATATATTAGAACCATAGCCCTACTTGCGAAACCAATACAACTTGCGAAACCCTAGTTTGCGAAAACAATAGTTTGCAAAAACCCTAGTTGTCGAAATTGTTATTTCGGATGCTGTGTTTGCTAACATGATTTCTAGGCTATCGAAAACCCTAACAGCGATCGAAAACCCTAACAGCTTTCGAAAACCCTAAAAGCTATCAAAAACCCTAAAAGCTATCGAAAACCCTAACAGCTATCGAAAACCCTAACAGCTTTCGAAAACCCTAAAAGCTATCGAAAACCCTAACAGCTATCGAAAACCCTAACATATAAGCACGGGACCCCTGCACCAGCGCATGGGACCCAAGCTCTAGAGCGCGAGACCCATGACTTAGTACGCGGGACCCATGCCCTAAGACGGCCCATGCACTGATGCGCGGGACCCCAGCACCAGCGCCTGGGGTCCTTGAACTGATGCCTGGGTCCCGTGCTCAGTGCGCGCGCGGACCCGTGCTCAGTGCGCGCGCCCCCTGCATTGATGCACAGAACCCCGGCACCAGACTGCGGGGACCCTGAATTGATGCCGGGGTCCCGTGCACTAGCGCGCGCGGACCCGTGCTCCATTGCGCGCGCGCCCTGCTCTGATGTGCGGGACCCCAGCGCCAACGCCTGGGGTCCTTGAACTGAAGCTTGGGTCCCGTGCTCAGTGCGCGCGCGGACCCGTGCTCAGTGCGCGCGCCCCCTGCATTGATGCACAGGACCCCGGCACCAGATTGCGGGGACCCTGAATTGATGCCGGGGTCCCGTGCACTAGCGCGCGCGGACCCGTGCTCCATTGCGCGCGCGCCCTGCACTGATGTGCGGGACCCCAGCGCCAGCGCCTGGGGTCCTTGAACTGAAGCTTGGGTCCCGTGCTCAGTGCGCGCGCGGACCCGTGCTCAGTGCGCGCGCCCCCTGCATTGATGCACAGGACCCCGGCACCAGATTGCGGGGACCCTGAATTGATGCCGGGGTCCCGTGCACTAGCGCGCGCGGACCCGTGCTCCATTGCGCGCGCGCCCTGCACTGATGTGCGGGACCCCAGCGCCAGCGCCTGGGGCCCTTGAACTGATGCTCGGGTCCCGTGATCTAGCGCGCGGACCCGTGCACCAGTGCGCGCGCCCCCTGCACCAGCGTGTGGGTTCCATGGAGCATGACCACGAGTTTCGTCTTTCCGACTGGAAATTCAAAATTCTCGTGGCCAGACATCACGTAATGACAAACTCACGTAATTTGGAGGGTAAAAATTCGTAATTCAAAAAGAAAAAACTTACTGTAAAGAGTTAGAGCTGGGTTTTTCCTTCCAGACTTGTTTCGCAGACTTCGAGCTCGACTTAACTTAGTGACGAAATGAGGCTGTGTTTTTCTTTAGAAACGATGAAGAATAAAGGATGGATCGATCTGGGTTGGTATAGTAATTATTACGTGCTGCTGTGCATTTTAAATGGAGTTTCGTTTCTTTTATATATATACAGATTGTGTATGTATATTTATTTTTCTTTTTCTTTTATTTCTAGTTAGTTAACGAGGGTTTAAAGAAGATGGTTAACGGTTAATTAAAATGAAGGCCATTGACAAAAAAAAAACGTCAACAAGGCTATTTTTTTAATATTGACTGAGTCAAGGGCCATTTTTTTAAAAGACCCCCGACATATTGCTTCTGATCTTCTGACGTTTTTCTTCTTTTAGGGTGCTATTTCACTTCTTTTCGATAAGAAATGGGCTAACTAGTAGTAAAGATTCCACAGTGAAGAAAAGCCCCAGTCCTCCTCTCGTTCAGGTCAGTCGTGGCATTTATGTGACAAAAGTATTTTATTTTTTTATATATATCGAGGAATTTTATGGTTATGAGAACGTGTGAGCACATGTCGCTCTGGCACTGATTCGAGGAATGTCGACATGGCACATCGACATTAGATAATGTGATACTAATTGACACATCATAGGTGCCATTGAACGACATCTCGGACGCTGACGCGGCATGTTTACACACACAAATCACATGCGACATCTATATATTTTTTTTTTCTCTTGCCACTTTTATCAATAGTTTCTAGATTCTACTACCAGAAATCGTTTGTTGTGTGACACAAATTTGATTTTATCTATACTCTTGTATAAGAAGCCCACGGTGAATAAAAACTATCAAATTGGGATGTATGTAGGTTACAAAATTATCCTTTACTAATTAATTACAACTTCACCCTTAATATTTTAATTTATTACAAATTTATCATTAAATTAAAAGTTTATTTATAATATGAAATGTTTAAAATATAAAATATATTGATATATGTGCACTGCACACATGGTGGATGTGCTAAACATACTTTTAAAAAACCTAGTTGGAATGTGTCCCACCCTCCAACCATTTTTCGGAGCTACTAAAATAAAATTGAAGTATTTGGACGATATTCTAATCCAAAAATTGGAAAATAGATACTCCCTCCGTCCCGCTAATTTTATCACACTTTTCCATTTCGGACGTCCCAATAATTTTACCACCTTTCCTTATTTAGCAAAAAACTATCACAAACAATCAATATAATGCAACCTTTTCATTGTACTATATTATTATAATAATGTCACCTTAATTGCTTGCCCAGCAACTTATGTAATAAAGTTGCTGGGACGGAGGGAGTACAATTAAATAAATCGAGCGATTCCCTACGGTTTATTTTGCAAAACGAATGATTCCGCTCCGAACATGACAAGTTTTTTTTCTAGTCCACACACTGACAGTTTACTCGAAGTGAATAATTTTCAATTAAGTATGAAACTTATTCTAAAGACTTGTTGGAAAAACAGCTCCCTTTCTACGTGACAGACAAATGGTTAGCTTGGACTTTCTGGACATGCAACTAATATATATATATATATATATATATGTGTGTGTGAACTAGATGCTGAAATACATGGACTTTCTCTCACCTGTTTTTTGCAGACGACTCACTGCTGCTCTGTGAAGCTGAGGTTGAACAGGCTAATGTAATCCAGGAAATCCCCACCTCTTTCTGTCAAGTTTCGGGCCAGAAGGTTAACATGGAGAAATCGGCTATCTATTTCAGTAAAAATGTGGTGGATGAGACCAAGAGTCGAATTCTTGATGTGTTGCTTGGAATCAAAGAGGAATCTAAAGTCAGACACCTCGGCTTGCCACTGGTGGTTGGTAGAGCAAAGAAAGAGACCTCAATTATGCTGTGGAGGCTGTCAATACAGGATATGCAATTGGAGTTCTCTCCTCCTCAGCTGTGTTGGGAAAGACACGTTGATAAGGTCGGTCCTTAATTCTCTGCACGTCTACATCATGAGTACTTTCAAGGTACCTACAAGGAGGATCACAAATTTTTGGTGGGGAGTTAAGGAAAATGGCAGCTCGAAAATCCATTGGAAATCTTGGCAGTCTCTCGCTGAATATAAGGATTCGGGGGGCTTGGGTTTTAAACACATTCAATCCTTCAATGAAGCACTGCTGGCCAAACAACTTTGGCGAGTCATTTCTAAGCCCAACTCACTCATGGCCAAAGTATTGAAGGCCAAGTATTTCCCCGAAAGGAATCTGTTCACGGCAAGAATACCTTCTACTGCGTCGTGGCTGTGGAAGTCTTGGACTCATGCTAGACCTCTACTCTTGCAGGGTTGTAAGGAGTTGCAGGGAGGATCAACACCTGGTAGACTTGTTTGCAATGGGATAAAAAGGGCATTTTCACTGTGAGGTCGGCCTATCTGAAGTTGTTGGAAACTATCCATTCTGAAAGCGGGAGACCAGAAGGTAGTGATAGGGGCCAGAAGATGAAAAGTATGTGGAGATCCATCTGGAAGCTAAAAATAAAACACAAGCTCAAGCACTTCCTTTGGCGCTGCATCCACAACATCTGGCCTACGAACACTAATCTGAGGAAACGAGGTGTGGTGATCGACCCTATTTGCCATATTTGCAGAGAAGAGGAAGAAACCTTGGAACATCTTTTCTTCAACTGCTCCAAAGCTGCCAGAACTTGGAAATTAGCCCCTTTATTGTGGAACCATCCACCAACACCCTCAGGCTCGTTTCAGGATTGGTGGGGATACATTTGTTCCGGCCCCAACTCTGAAGCTTACACCTTCCGAGTCCAGCTCTCAGTCTACATTTTGTGGATGCTTTGGAAAACGAGAAATCTCACGGTCTTTAAGAAAGAATGGCGAGAGGAAAAGGTTGTTGTCGATTTAGCTTGCGATGAACGGAGAGAATACATGATGATTCTTTGAGGTGTTTGGCGAAGCTTTGTGAATCTTCAACCTTGATTAAGTAGGGTAATTCTTATCGGTGCAAGATCAAGGAGCTAAGAGGGATTTCTTTTGTCTTTGCTGCTCCAAGCATGGAACAGGGCTCTACCCTGGTGAACATTTTTAATTTTGGAGGTGCCTTCCTTTTGTCAATCCCTTTTGGTCCAAATTGGTGAAGTTTTTTTTTCTTGAGCCTTTTGTAGAGTCTGTGATGATTGTTATTCAGTGTCCTACTGCCCCATTGTGAGTTCTGTTAACAGTGGGGCCCCATCCGGCTATTTAGTCGCTTGTACATACCTTTTGGACGAAATATACAACGCGATCGTTTCGAAAAAAAAAAGAGCAATGTTAGTTGTTTCAGACCATACAAGCTTCAGTATACAATATACTAAATGAGGAAGAAAAAATATATTATCATCTTTCATCCATCCATTTATTGACTTAATTGCCTGTGATTTTTCTTAAATTTCACTTGAGGTATTTTTGGAGCCAGTTTAACATGTCCGAGTGAGCTTCTCTAGCACTCCTAGCTTCAAATTCGTCGTCGTCTCTATATCGAACTGTCCATCCATGGACAACACCTGGGAATATCTTCACAAAGCTCTCAACCTTAAATAAGTGCGCAATAAGCTTAGTTATTACAAAGAATGATAATAAATATAGCAGCGCTAGCAAGAAAAATGAAAAGACATGATACGTGAATGAATGAATCTCATCGTTAATTAATTTACCTCTTCTCTTGCAGATAAAACGTCTCCGAGCTTCTTCAAGTGCTCGGGCGGCGAAATCTCGTCGGTCTCCGCTCCCAATATTGCAATCGGGGCCTTCACGTCTGCAACGCAAACCCAAAATACACCCTCGAAACCGTTTTTTCTCTTAAAAGACCGATCGTCGATCGATTATCATCACTAGTAAATAGACCAAAATAAAATTGAAAAAAAAAGGAAAAGTTCTTACCTTTTACTTCGTCTTCTGGGATTGGGCCGGGATGCAATACCACTGCCGCCTGTATGTAATCCGTGCGTGCAAGTTTCGTTGCCACAGTCCCTCAAGATAAAAAAAAAAATACAAATGGATGAAATAAGTGTTGGTAGCAAACCCAAGTCTGAAGTCCCACGTCGGATAATTAGCTAAGTTGTGACAAATTTATAAGCTTGTGGATTATACTCTATTGCCAATTGGTTTAGAGTCAAACTGCATGGGCTTATGCATTCCGTCTTGGCTTCAAGGGGAATTTTTTCCCAGAAGTGGTATTAGAGCTAGGGTTCTAGCCCAAATACGATGTGGATGATGTGTCACAGCACTTGCAACGATTTGTGCTCGGCAGAGCGTGTGGATCGTGTTGATAGCTCGGTTGAGAGCAGGTCGATCCCATTTCGTGTCTTGTGTCGAAAGCCTTCTTGACATTGCTTGTGGTCAGGCGGCGTGTCCTGGTAGAAACGGCGATACGATGATTATCTTTCAAGGGAATGTTCGTTTGGTGGTTTTGTGTTTGGGGGATGGAGGATTGTTGGGTAGCAAACCCAAGTCCCACATTGAATAATTAGATAAGTTTTGATCAGTTTATAAGCTTGTGGGCTAATCCCTCTATTGCCAATTGATTTTAAAGTGAAATCTCGTGGAATTATGAATTTGGGCTTCTGAAATTGGGTTTGAGTGGGTTTTTATTCCCAACAAGAGGAGAGATTGAGAAGAGAGAATTGCAAAAAGATATAAGTTTTAAACTTGAATTTCAAAACTAAGTTAGATTTTTAAAACTTGTGCAAAACTAATCTAACTTTTCAAATTTTAATTATTTTTATTTTCTTTATTCACCGTCAACTCGTTTCTAATATTTTAAACCGAAAATAAGTCCACGCATATGCAGTAATTAGTCTAACGTAAAATAAAATTGAATTTGACATGTGAATATGGACGAAGAAGCTTGAAATTCTCAACTTCCTACATATAATAGAATATTGTGATTCTCAGAATAATAAATAATATTAGATATGCTATAGGGATAAAAACTTACTAAATATGAATTTGGTTAAAAATAAAGTTATTAGTAGTTTATAGGCTAATGCGAGATAGTAATATAGAAATTGTAATTTTCTAGATAGTATTGTGGTGAAAAGAGAAAATCTATACTATTATATAAACAGCCTAGCGTGGGTATAAACTGCCCAATTTGGTCTGTCAATTTAATAATGACTATTCACAATTTTACACTTATTTGTTAAATTACAATTTTATCCTTGATAATTTCATTTATTACAAAATTATCCCTAAGTTAAAATTTTATTCTTTTAAATTACTTTATTAATGATATGAAATGTTCGAAGTATACAAAATTTTAACATGTTTGCACGCACATTGGGTGTGCTACACATACCAGTAACAATAATTACAATTAAAAAGTTGATTAGTTTTTCACTAGTTTTAAAATGTTAACTATTTGCATTTCTAGTTTTAAAACTTAAAACTATTTTTGCAATTCTCAGATTGACAAAGTTGTTTAATGCTGTAATAATAATAATTGTCTTCTAATATACCTCCCCAGCAAAATCCACAAGCTCCAATCTTGCTTATGCCTTTGTCCCCTTTCAACGCATCGATGACTGCCTTAGCATCTTCGCAGCCTCTTTCCTAATTAAGACACGAACACAACGAACGATCTTCATTAGATTATGTCTGAGATCTGAACACAGAAAGACAAAGGAAAAGCTAGCAAAAGCTCACACGGTCGTGATTTTTCAACCAATCAGAAAGGGGTTTCTTCTCCCCAGGCTTGTACGGATCTCCGTAGAAAAAATCGGGGACAACCGTGTAATATCCCGCCGAGGCTACTTTATCTGCTAAGTTCCTACAAGATTTTGTGGATGGAATAATTCAGGTTTAAATGAAGAATACTGTAAAAAAAAAAAAAAAAACTTTGGCTTTTATGTTCAGTGTTAAGAGGGTCGATCGATCACCTTAGCTTAGGAGCCTCGTATCCTATACATGTAAGAACAGAACCATTTGATTGATCAGATTTTGTCACGAACCACTTGGGAAAATGGGAAAGAAGCATCGTTGCAAGTAAATTTGTACCATAAACATCTGAAATTAAGACGACGGCGAGCTTGGAATCTTGGTGGGCTGAAGAAACATAGCAGCTGAGGCCACCGATTTCTTGGTCTTCACCGTTTCCTGAATTTGAGCTTAGGTTTGGTGGGTTTTCACAGCACTGATTTCCCGACATGGTTTTCCTTCTGTGTGTTTCCCCCTTTGATTGTTGAGAAAAAAGATTTTAAGTTCTAAATCTAATCCACTTCTTATCCATTCGTAGTTTTGATCGACTTGGCTTACTTACCGCGGGGTGTGACTCCAACAGTTATCTAACTCAAACTCATTCTAAGACTCAAAATGAACTCAAACTCATTCTCAAACTCAAAAAGCAGTAATTCTTCTCCAACAATTAAGCTCGTTCTCAGACTCAAAATATTATTTTTCACACCTATTTTGCTTAATTTGTCAATACTACCACATATTTTTCTAATATCACAAATGTTACCACTAGACAAATAAAATCACTATTCAAGCATCTATAAATGATTTACTTATTTAGTTTAATATGTAAAGATTATCATCAGCAACACAAATTAAAGAATTCTTCGTATATTCTGAAAGGAATGGAGTTAATCGATCGTTTACAGAGTCTCACTCATATGTTTCTAATCCTATAGCATTCTAATCCTCGTAATTCTGATTCAATACCAATCTGCCTCTATACATTTTATATTTACAAATAAGCCCTCACATCAACACTTATCAATACTTTTACACTCCCCCTCAAGTTTGGTTGTTAAACAAGTTTAACACACCAAACTTGGAAAGCAAATACTCGAACTGATCTTTTCCCAAAGCCTTCGTTAACAGATCGGCCGGTTGTTCTTGCGACGACACATACTCGGTTTTAATCACACCTTCTTGTATCTTGTCTCGTATAAAGTGGATATCCACTTCAATATGTTTGGTCCTCTCATGGAATACGGGATTCGCCGCAATTTGTATCGCAGACTTGCTATCCGAATAAATTGTGATTGGTTCTGACTTCTTCAAACCAAGTTCTCTCATAATGCTATCCAACCATAATACTTCGGTCGTGACCATGGCCATTGCTCGATATTCAGATTCTGCCGAACTCCTCGAGATTGTATTCTGTTTTTTTGTTTTCCATGATATCAACGAATCTCCAAGGAACACCAAATAACCTGTCAAGGATTTTCTAGTTTTTGGACACGAAGCCCAATCTGCATCACAAAAAGCTTTTAGTGACATTTCACTGTTAGCACTAAGTAATATTCCAAGTCCCGGCTTTCCTTTCAAATAACGCAAAACTCTATACATTGCACTAAAATGATCTTTATTAGGGTTGTGCATGTTTTGTGATAATATTTGAACAGCATATGATATGTCCGGCCGAGTCAAACACAAGTATATTAACTTACCAACCACCCTTTTGAAGAGATTGACGTCAAGTTGAGCAGAGTTTCTCAAGGCTGCTTTGACTTTCTTAGCAGACTTATGAGAAAACTCCTGATGGCCATCAAGATCTGTAATCTGCTCAAATATGACAGGTTTAACAGCAGTTGAATCACAATCACTGAACTTAACATTCTGCTCAACAGGAATACTAAGCGGCTTAGAGGCTAACATGCCGGTCTCACATAATAATTCTAATGTATATTTTCGTTGGCTAAGTACCACTCCTTTACTTGACCTTGCTACTTCAATTCCTAGAAAAAACTTCAACTCGCCTAAATCTTTCATGTGGAATGTTTTATTTAGGTAACACTTGGTTTCCTTTATCATATCACTATTACTACCCGTTATCACTATATCATCCACATAAACCAATAATATCACTAAATCACTCCCCCTTGCTTTTATAAATAAGGAATAATCATTCTTGGATTGCACAAAACCGAAAGCACTCATGGCCTTGGTAAATTTAGTGTTCCATTGGCGTGATGCTTGTTTTAAGCCATATAACGACTTTTCAAGCTTGCATACCTTTATATTATTAGTTGACTTACCTGGGTTATATCCCGGGGGTATACTCATGTAAACCTCTTCATTTAGATCTCCCTGTAAGAACGCATTAGTAACATCCATTTGCCAAAGTGGCCAACTAAATATAGACGCAAGTGAAATAATCAACCGAATAGTAACATGCTTAGCAACCGGGGCAAACGTATCCGTATAGTCTATTCCCTTAACCTGTTTATATCCTTTCGCAACTAAGCGAGCCTTGTATCTCTCTATAGATCCATCAGCTCTATGCTTAATTGAATAAACCCATCTACATCCTATTGGGAACTTACCTTTAGGAAGATCAACTATCTTCCAAGTTTTATTCAATTCAAGGGCTGAAATTTCAGTTTCCATAGCCTTTCTCCATGGTTCAGAATTCACAGCCTCTTGGAAGGTTTTGGGTATTTTCTCATTAGTCAATGCAGCCAAGTATGTCATATGTTTTGGCTTAATCGCATCATACTGTAAAGCTGCAGATAAAGGATATTTCACTGAACAAACTTGGTTAGTATCAATATTATAAGGAGAAATAAAATCTTTCAACCAATTTGGTGGCCTTGTTGTTCTATCTGATCTTCTCAATGGAACTGCTTGAGCTGGTGATTGACCTGTTTCATTTTGTACAAGCTCCCCTGCAACATTTCTTGTATGATACTCATTATTATGATCATTAGAGTTATTGCCACTCATACCAGGTATATCATTATCCAAGAATATATCGCAGCTCTCATTATTATTATTATCACAGCCAAGAGAAAAATCATATGATATTTGATCATTATTTCTACTAACTTTCATAGGTTGAGCCTTCTTATTACGATCATATTCATCAAATGGAAATTTATCCTCATAAAAGATTACATCTCTAGAGATCAGAATATTATTTGTGTCTAGATCAAGAAGCCTATATGCCTTTTGAGTAGCCGCATACCCCATTAACACACAAGGTTTGGATCTTTGCTTGAATTTATCAAGTTGGGGTAATATCTTGACAAAGCATAAGCATCCAAAGACCCTAAGATGCTGAAAACTTGGTTCTTTTCCATATAAAACAGAAAAGGGGGTTTTCCCTTCAAGTAAAGGGGTAGGCGTTCTATTTATCAAGTATATGGATGTTTTAACACATTCACCCCAATACTTGATAGGAACGTTCGACTGAAATCTTAGGGCTCTTGCTACGTCTAATATATGTCTATGCTTCCTTTCCACCACCCCGTTTTGTTGTGGTGTGTATGCACATGAACTTTGATGTATGATCCCTAGAGAATCCAATAAGTGTCTACATTCAATACTAAAGAATTCCATAGCATTATCGGTTCTAATTATTTTCACCCTAGGAGTAAACTGATTTTGCACATATGCAAGGAATTTCTTGATAATTCCATAAACTTCAGATTTATTAATCATAAGAAATCCCCACGTTGCCCTAGAATGATCATCGACTATGGTCAAAAAATATCTCATTCCATCATAAGTCGGTTCCCTATATGGTCCCCAAACATCAACATGTAATAATTCCATTATCGAAGTACTCACAGACATCCTTTTCGGAAACATAGTACGACTATGCTTTGCTAAGGGGCATATAGGACAATATTTATGATGATCTAATATTTTCAGATTCAAATTAGGTAAAAATTCGAGTCTCTTGAAAGAAATATGCCCAAATCTCTTGTGCCACAAAGAAATTTTATTGCTCTCTACTTTTTCAGCTACAATTTTGCATTCTTGTTTATCACTATTACATGCATTTGCATCAACCTTGAAATCTGAACTAACAGCACACCCATTTCCAACCATTTGCAAGTAATATAGTCCATTCAAATTTCTACCAATCCCCTTTATCTTGCCAGTCCCAATATCCTGGAAAAGGCAAAAATGGGGGTAAAAGACCACATATACATTAGCATCACTAGTCAGTTTAGATACCGATAAGAGGTTATGCTTAAAATTAGGCACATATAGCACATTTGTCAAAGTCAAGTCCTCACCTAGACTAACAGTTCCTAATTTCGTTGCCTTATCAAAATTACCATTTGGCAGCCTCACTAATTTATCAGAACTATGACTAACTGATCCCACATCATATAAGCATTCATCAGATATCATATGATGATTAGCCCCTGTATCAATTATCCAACAATTAGAAATGTTGGAAATAGGGTTGATTATACCTGTCCCATTACCTACTGGATTTTCAGATGACATGGCAGCAGTAGATTCTTGTCCATGTGTTCTCCAAGGTTTTCGCTGCACCATGTTACTCTGCAGGGCAATGGCGGATTTATTCAGTTCTTGATCGCCATCAATTTGGGTATTTTCCTTGTCCGTCATCTTGATTGTGACCTAGGATTTCCAGTATTCTTCCGCCTATAATCGTAGATTCGATTCTGAGCAATCTGGCTCTGATACCATGTAAAGATTATCATCAGCAACACAAATTAAAGAATTCTTCGTATATTCTGAAAGGAATGGAGTTAATCGATCGTTTACAGAGTCTCACTCATATGTTTCTAATCCTATAGCATTCTAATCCTCGTAATTCTGATTCAATACCAATCTGCCTCTATACATTTTATATTTACAAATAAGCCCTCACATCAACACTTATCAATACTTTTACATAATATAGCTAAACACTATTTACTTATTATATATTATATAAATATAGAAGAACTAAATAAATGTAATAGAATAGACAAATTGCAATATCATATGAGTAGAAAAGAAAGTTACACGTCAATGAATATTATAAAGACAAACATGCATTTTTTGGTGAGAGAAATCAGCATGATCCCATTTTCGGTTTGCGCTATGATGTGAGTTGGTCTATTTCTTTGATTTCGATCCCTTTTGCGCATCACTTGGAGATGCCCTAACCTAACTCCCGTTAAAAATATAGTATGTATAATGTTCATTTAGTAAAACACATATGTGTGTTAATATGGTTGCGTAGGGTGTAAATTGCCGCATATTATTTCTAATGGAATTGGGTTATACCAATTGGGTAGGAGAGACAAAAACCTTGATTTTGTTGCCTGCATTTAACGCGCAACGTATGAGAACAAAAATACTTGTTCTTGAACATAACAAAATAACATTTCCTTGGTTCAAGAAAATTACTTTTCCATGTTTTGTGAAAGAGTGCATAAATAGATAGACCAAAAACACTCATGGCTCAAATATGGGGGATAAAAAGTATGGTTCGCCCTAAATTCATTCATTTTGAACTGATTTCGTGGATTGGACTCGTTTTCTTTGTCTTTTCAAATACACGAGTTATTATCTTTTGCTTTTTTCGTTTGTTAACAATCAAGATCCAACCTTGATTCCGGGGTCTTCTTCAACCACATCAACCACTCTTTCATGATTATGTTTTAGTTTTTATTGGAAACCTTTTATTAATTTTTTTCGCGGATTAGCAACAATCCTTTTATAGCAAACTGCGGTCGTCTTTCGTCGTTTTTTGACCTTATAAGGTAACTGCGTCTCTTTCTTTTTTTGTTTTCCGATCAGAGCGCATAATTTAACTCGAGAGCGATAAATACGATGCTCGATTATTTTGCACCAGTTGAAACAGTGGAGCAAGAAGAGCCACAGCTGCAGCAGAGGCTCGAATCATACTACGGACTGCCGATTTTCAAGACCAAACTGCCCTTGTCGAGGACAAGGAAGGTCGTGAAATTCGACCGAAACGCACATTGATATGACCTCGAAGTCGCGCTATTTAGATATTCCTCTAAAATAGCGCCTGCTATCTGCACGAGAGAAAACTCAAAATGTTCTCCAATGTTTACCATATGGACCAATTTTGTCGCGAATGTTTCGCGTGGACCAATTTAGTCCTCGACGTTGTCGCTTTTGTACCAATTGTTCCTACCGTTAGATGTTCGTAAATTTGGACGAAAATTTGACACTTGTCAACATGCAATTAGCCAGACTTATAAATCATAAAGTAAATTACAAAGGAAAAAAAAAGCAAAAAAAATAAGAAAATTCAAATAAAAGAGGAAAATTAAAAAACAAATATAAATTAAATAAAATAAATATAAAGAGAGAATAAAAAGATATATTAAAATAATATGTTAAATTAAAGTAAAATAAAAGAGAAAATCAAAACACATTAAAAAATTAAATAAAATAGATAAAGAGAGGAGTTAAAAATAAAAATAAAAATTAAAAATGAAAAGAAATAGAACAAAAAAGAAAAAATAAATATATATTTATTATACCCCTGTCGAGGATAAGGAAGGTCATGAAGTACGACGATCGAAATGCCCGACGAATATCGACAGAAGCGCCCGTCATCGTCTCGAAGGCATGCGAGATATTCTTCCGAGAACTGACCCTAGGGCATGGGAAGACATTGAGATGATTAGTATGCTTCGAAGGAGCGATATCGCCTCTGCTATATCCAAGACCGACATTTCGATTTCCTGATCGACGTCGTGCCTCGAGAGGAGGGCAGCGTCGAGCCTTTTACGCCTCCGCCGCCGCCGTCCTATTATTACGGGGCAGGCCCTCTGATGTGGATGCTTGTGGGCCCTACAAACTGTTGGCGGTTGCCGTTCGTGGGCCCACCAGCATGGCCACAACCACCACCTCCGCCACCACATTCTTGGTGGTTGCCCTCTTATTATGTTGTTGACTTGGCCCATGAGCGTTAGAGCGTTTTGATAAACTATGTAATTGTAATGATGTTATGTCTATAAATTAAGCAATTGGATTTGTAATCAATAAAATGTCTAAATTCATGATAATATTCGACCATGCATTATATATAAGTTAAAATTGATTAAATTGTTGAATATTTGATTCACATGTGATTATGTGATTATTTGGTGAAACTAGGTGATCTCATGTTATAGACAACCCATTTGATAGGATATATCGTTCTGTGCTATATATGGAAATAACGCATGAGATATCCTACTGAGTTATAAAAGGAAAATATGCTGTTTATATATGGAAAGTGATATATCCGTTGATACTTGTTTAAATGTGCGAAATTAATTTGATTTCTTTCTTACACTGATTGGAATATTATATGTAGGAAAGATTTGATTTGATTGACTTTGTGGATGACGTGCTAGTATATGAATATTGGTAAATATCTTTGAAATATGTAAAGTTGTGCCATGATATGATAATTCGAATAAGATATGTTCTGATCTGATTTATGTGATAAACATGGTAAATATATTGATTTGAATAGTATGAGTTGTATATGGAAAATGTGCTGATCTGATGCTATCTTATGTGCTATATAATCATGATTTAATGTGCTATATAACTGTTGTGATGACTTTCTAGAAGCATGATTTGGATGGCATGTTGACTCTCAAAAATTGCATGGAAACTATGCTTGATTTGGTGATTATTATATGATATAATTTTCCATGTGATGTGCTGATTGAAAAGGTTTATATATAAGCTAGACTTCATAATTTCGGGGCACTAAGAACTTGTGAACATTCGCCTACGAGAGATTTTTTAGCAGAAACATTTTGAGAGATCCTTGAGCCACCATTTGCGATAGTTTTCTGCCATACCGAGCTTTAACTTGCGATTCCATCACTGCACGAGTGATTCATCCCGTTATTCCTACCTCCCACCATATATTCTGTCTTCGGACGTGAGCAATACCAAGGAGGCAAGGTCGACGTTTACGCACACGTGAAGAGAATGACGAGTTCCGGGGGCCCTTCGATAGCGAGCTGTGTTGTCGGGATCAGGAGATTCCGAGGAACGAAACTCGGCGTGTGGTAACCTAGTGTGTCAAGTGTTCGATTTGTTTTGTTTGTGTATTGGGCTAACTAATCAGTTCTGTATCCAGCTACGGTGCATTATAGTGATTGGTTAAACCCTTGGGGAGCAAACCCCAATGAGAGGAGTAAACTCCAGTTGGGGATATAACGTCTATAAAAATCCTGTCTCGCATTTATTTTTCAGTTATTTCCTTATCACTGTGAGACAGACCCGACACACATCCGACGTAACTAGGATATATCAGGCATACTCATCACAAGCATCAGTAGGCATCTCTAAGTCACTACATACTAGAATTGTGAAATGAAGAAGCACAAAAATTTTTAAGTCTAATTCACCCTACCCCTCTTAGGCGCGTTTTCATCTTCATATGTGACGGGCCCACGGCAGTTGTTTATGGGCCTAGAACTGAACCTTTTCGAACTGATGGGCGAAATCCCCAAAGGCTTAGTCCACGGTTAATGGCATGTCGGGCAAAGGAGACAAGAAACAGTCGTGCTTGCGAAAACTGCGCGTCGTTTTCAAAGGTGGAGCGTGATTTTGCAGTCATATTACAAGGTATATATTTCGAATTTAGAGATATCTGTTTTATTGTTCGTCAAGCTAGTAGCTTAGACTCTCATTCGATTCTGCTATGCATCTTTTCAAAGCATGGTCAGAAAATAACTTCGATACTGCACCATCTATATGATACATAAGTATGTATGCATGCATATGGGATGTTGTAATATTGTGCTGTTCGGCAAACAAGAATTGTGGGATGTGGACCACGTAATTTATGTCTTAAAGCGATTTTTATATATACTTTTTTATTTATTTGTGTAAATCTAGTTACTGTTTTAGTCAAGAAGAATGTGACAGCCACGTTATGATTTATGAACAATAGTTACTGCAATGAATGCAATTTAGGACAAAAGGGCATGGATGTTAATACACATATGGTTCTGCTTTGAACAACAGTCACTGTTAATAAACCAATTATTATATACTATCCCCTCAAATCTTACCTGAGTTAACCATATGATTCATAACTTCGCCTTATACGACGTCGAAATGAATGCGAGACTTTGGGTTTTCTTTATCCAAATCCATTGGGGTCTCTGCATTTATCCAAATAATAAAAATAAAGAATAAAAAATCATAATCCAAACTACTCAAAATCGGAGAAAATTCCCATGGTTCTTACATGCAACTACCTAACAACGATGAAAATCAGTTGTGAGGAGAATAAAAATACTACCAGCAAAAGAAAGAAAAAAAAAAAAACTATCTTCCCACTGTATCGAATTATCATGAAGAATCAAGAATCTAAAGACAATAATTGAGCAGTCATATATACGTCGCTGTCCTCACAAGCTGCAAATCTAGCTAGGAGGACATAAGTAGGCACAGCATTATTTGTCTGAATTTTAGTTGCATCAACGGTCAAGTGGATGAGACAAGAGTGCTTATACATTCACAACCAAGCATGCTATTGTCCTCAAGATAGAAGTAACTCTTATCTTCGTTATGAGATAAAGCTATATGCTCCATAGTGTTCTTTCGTGGGCCTTCGCTAATCTCCTTTCGCTTCATCATAGCCGTTCATCTCTAACATAATCACACTTCATGTCATTTGTGGGGTCTCATCCAATGGGCAAGTGAACTTTGATGAGCCCCACCAATCCCACATGCTCAGCAATCCATATAAAGTTCATATCTATCTGGATTTTATTTTTATTTAATTTTATTCTTGTTTCTTAAGCTCGTACTCATCTAGTTGGTCTGCCAAGACAGCGATGTATGATGCAATAAAGAGATCAACCATGAACCAATCAAGAAGAAACACGTGTTATCTCTTGTACTGTTTTGAGATCGACCACAGTTGTTTTTTTTTTTCTATTTATACGGCGTCCCATAATCGCTTGCCTGTTTAAGAACACAAAAGGGCGCATCTTATTAGTAGAAAGAAACTAAAAAAGGTGATTGCAGATTTAAAGCTAAAAGGAGGTAAGAGAAAAATAATTATCAGACGACTGTAGCACTTGGAAAGAGAAGATATTTGGCTGAGCTCTTACATTAAATTATGGAAGCAGCTTTGGAGTTGGACGATGATGTCTTCTTTGCAGATATAAGCAGGCAAATATCCCTTTTAATCATGGATGATGAAGACGATGCATCCTCGCTTGATTCTCAGTATTATCCATCTGCTGCAAATTTACAGGTGCTTCGAAGACTTCTATCTCTCTTTCAAGAACTGTAAACATGGCTATTTTATTTTACTTTTTTTCTGACATCTCCTGCGAATATCTTTCAGAGATTTGGGAGCACTTTCCCGCCGCCATTACAATCATCGTATCTGAGCTATGACCACAACCATCAGCAGCAAACTTGCAAAGGCACTGGAGTTTTCATACCTCGTTCGTCGAATCAAAGGAGGCAAGGAAAGCCTAATAAAGCTTCTGCAAACAAGTTTTTAAGGCCTTACTATGATCAAAGCGTTAGAGGGCTAATCGTTCCTCGGGCGAATTACGACGTCAATGGTAGCCCATCGCTTGATCAGTCTTTGAACGACGTCAGAAGAAGAAGACTCTGATATTCAAGACTGGCTTTTATTAAGTATAGCTAGTGATTTAATCTGTAAGAAAGAATAATAATAATAATATATTTCAGAGTGGGGCTCGTAAGGGCATATTATTACCTTCTCTGCTGTGTCTGTGTGATATAGGAATTGTATTATGATTGATTTGAATTTGCTGTTAAGAGTAAGGCTGCTCTATAATGTATTGTGGTGCTGCAATGTAAAATTACTATGCAGCGGTATCAAATCATTTTCTCTCTCAATCGTCGATTAGTTATCATTAACATATTCTTACCAGTATGCCCATGTCTTTTGACAACCTGGAAAGAAGAAAGAACCAAACATCTTTATTTTTTTATACTGTCATCAAGAAAAACTAGAGATGCATCTTATTAAATCAAGTGTTTCGACCCAGGTTGGATACATACAATGAATGTCTAATATTAGAACACAGAATGTGTTTCCCTTTATTACAATGCGCTTACCTTGAGGTTTCTTTTAAGGGCTCTTAATCTTGGGCTTGGTGCTCAAAATGAACCTCCTAAGTGCTATCAACAAAACCCATGTTGTCTTTGTGATCTTCTCCTTTATCATCAAAAGGAGAGCAGAGCTTAGAACAGTTTTTAACATCTGGGCTTGCAAGCCTTTGAAGAAACCAGGTATCCCTTCTCTTTCCCAGATAGAGTAAAGGGTTGCAGACGCTGTTTTGCGAGATTTCTTTGGCGCTTTTTTATCTTTATCTTCTTCATCTGACTTAGCAGACTGAATCATCACTTTACACCTGTCCATATACTACCATGTCTTAGCAGAGAACACCAAATTTGTGTAGGAAAGAACTTAAAAAAGTTCGTATGGCGCTCCCTAAACGTATAAGACATAACACGAGAGAATGAAGAGCTTGACTATGCTTTGTTAGAAGAAATGGGTAGACATATCACCTTATTGCAGGATAAGTCAAACATGTTGCGATACACTTAGAGGCTGCACCCAACATGAAGGCGGTAAATGCAGAAAGTGCTTCTTGAGATGATATATCATCTCCGTTTCTTCTCATCTTTTCTTTTAACATTCTGTTCTTCAACTGATCAAAAACAGTGTACTGCATCACATTGTTAGATTACAAGTTAGAATTTATCCGATCAGAATTTTCTATTATTAGACTGAGGCAAAAAGGCAGACTCAACGATTCACAAAATCAAACACCAGTTACAGATGGAGAGAGTAAGGGAGAGATTTCATATAACAAAATGGTACCTGTATCGAAGGATTTGTTGTTAGAAGCAGAGAGATGCCTAAACCATCAAACGCATCACTCCAAGTACCTTCAGATAGGGACTCTAACAGCCCCTTAGATTTACCAAAGTCACTTGTTTGCATTCTTGAAGATGCTGTATCAAGCGGCTGCGATAACTAACTAACATCAGAATATGGATAACAAAATGTATTTGCAGTGTAACCAGCAGAAAGATTGTGTATATCATGTAAAGATAGTATATGATATTTAGTTTTTACATTAGGATCCAATAAACCACACAAAAAATATCCCCCAAGCACTTTTACATAACAAAACTAATACGCGGCATGGGTTCTTGGTAAAAAACTGGCATTAATAAGTGGTAATTGCTACTTGCCTGTGTCACTATAGCTGTGCATGCACCTGCAGCAGCAGCAATGACTAAGTTTGCAGTTGTTCCTATTGACTTAGACTTGCTTTCTCTCAAGTAAAGTCTCTTAAAAAAACTGTATCCGTAGAAATATACAAATTGTGAAATGAAAGACTGCAAATTCTTCGTCCCCAAGCCCTGGTACAGCGATATTATTTGACCTTTTGATATTGCTTCCCACAGAACATCTGAAATATTCCTGTTCACGAAATATTCACGCATTTGAGTAACCGACCAACCACTGATTTTATACAATTACGCAACTGAGAATTTTATGTCTACTAGTCATTTAACTATATGCATCCACATGGGATTTTCTTTTTAGTGAAAACTAGTCAAATACCGAACCAAATGTTCCCTTCAGCATGAAATTATATGAGAATTTTGTACCTAGTTATCCATTGCATAACACAACACCAAAGAACCCACTGAAAATCAAGTGATTTAAGAAAAGAAATCCAAAGTTACTGCCAAAAACAATCTATCATTAGCCCCAACGTTTCCTCTTTTGTACTTCAAGGCCGTTACTTACTCCAGTGATTCATTCTAAAGATGAAATCACTGCAACGTGCACAAAACATAGACGACCTCGCAAAACAAAACAGCTTCTACAAGCAATCCCAATTCATAAACCAAAACGAACAAACAATCGATAGTTTCTAAACCAAAAAAGAAAACAAACCAAAGAAAGAGAGAGAGAGAAAAAGAATTAGTAATAAAACTCACAAACCTGTATCTTTGGTGACCATGAGCTCGATTTTCAGCTTGGTACTTGGTTTTACAAGTGTCGAGAGGGTACAGCACGGTCGTACTGACCAGCGCACCAATCGCACCCGACGTCGCCTCAACTACCGACTCCATATCGAACGCCATCTATGAAGGAAAAAAAAAAGCATCTATCACATACAAAAAAGTCGAAAACTAAAAGAACTAAGTAATCAGAAAATGATCGCCGCTGATAGTTGAACCTGGTTAACGGAGACAGCGAGGGAGGACGGTGGAGATCAAATTCAATTCAATTCAACGGAGGTCGTCGTTTAGGTGATCGCTTCTGAAATCGTGTCATGAATTTGGGAATTTCGATGCATTTTTAAGTATGGGCGTCGTTCGCAGACCCTGGGCCCCACTTTCTCCTACCGAGCATGACGAAATTGATTTCATAGTTCATATATTTATATTTATTTCTTACGATGACTTTTCCAAATGCAATAAGGATACGTAAACCTAATACTACATACTTTTATGGAATGAATATAAATCGGAAAAAAATGAGTAAAAGGTTGGTGATTCATATATGTAAAGCACGTGTGATATTTCGTAGCATTATGACGTCAAATACTATTTTAATAAAAAAAAATCATGAATCGTGATCAATGTGGGCTGGGCTGGGTCACAAATTTTTATATGTGCTTTAGTATGGGTTACGAAGCCCAGCTTAAATTTACTACATTCATTTGTCCCATTTAATTCTTCTCAAAGATTAGTGGGCACGGAGATTAAGAAATTACATTATTTTAATATTAGTATACTTTTAAGGTATCGAGAGAGAAAACTTATTAGTGGGCACGTAAATTAAGAAGTCTTTCTTTAATATAAATGGTGTAATTAATTTAATTATTGAAATAATTTTTTACCAAAAATAGAAATGGAAAGAATTATGTGGGACGCCCGAAATAGAAAGATGGGAAAGAAATAAATGAGACGGAGGTAGTATTAATGTAAATTAATAGGCTTGTAAATTAAATTAATTCGTAACAAACACCATGATTTCTTTCTACCTTGAGAAGCATTGGGTTGAAAACCATTGATATCAATTATCAACCACCCAAAGAACTCGAAATGCACCTATAAATTATCAAGAGGCTTATAAAATTAATAATTTCAAACAAAAAACACCACCATATCGTAAAGTATACCTAAAAAAGTTAAAATTCACAACAGATAAAACTCAATAGTAGATAATGAAAAAAACTCAATTACCTGATGCAGTTGATACCTCCCTTGACACAAGTAATTAGCATCACAACACTAATATTCACCAAATCACTTAATCTGCTCGGAAAATTGCAGAAATAAACATTGATGGGGCAATTAACGAAATCCATTAGCTTAATTATGAACGAAAGAGGTTTATATATTATATATATTATATATGTATATGTATGTTTGTGAGAAGTTCTGTTGTTGAGCTTCTTTGCAGAAATCGAAGGGGTTTTACAACTATAGAGGAACGGCCCACATTATCAAGATTTAATCTCCGTATGTCCACCTATTTTTTATGCGGTGTTTATTATTTTCAGTAAATGCCAAAATTTTCATATAAGATAATGGATAAATAAAAGCTTGCTCAACTACAATAAAAAAAATACAGGAACAGGTAACATAAATAAGTATATTAATCTTTTTTCTCACAATGGCACGTTAACAGCATGTGTATTATGTATTCGTTATTCCAAATTTGACGACCAAAAGTCAATGAGCAGATTATCTAAAACTCTAGTTTACTGCTTAAAATTAGAATATATTAGAAATAATAGTAAAGAAAATCACCGAATGCCTATTAATGATAAAATAAGCCGCCTTTGACATTAATCGTGTTCTCTTAGTACACCGATTCTCATGTTTCGCTCTTAGCTTGCAATAATTAATGTCCGTGATCTCGGTGATGGATTATGCCTTTCTTTTTACGTAACCATTCAAAAGATTTGTTCTCACCATTTTATTTATGACATCTAATCATATATAGTTATAATAAATAATATGAAATTATGAAGTAGTAGTACTCAAGGAAGTCGACTGTATTTTAAAACAAAGAAAGTCCAACTACTTCGTTGACTTAGGTTCCGTGTGCATATTCTAACGCGATGCTGCCATTACCACGAGTTGACCATTGACTTTTGTCTTGTGATGCCTTCTTATTACAAGTTACAAGTCCAAGTAAATTGAGTGCATGGGATTCGTCGTCTACATCTATTCGATACTACATTGAATTGTATCACACAAGCAATTTCAAATAACTAAGTTTATTAACTATGTATTGACAATGTCGAGCTAACATTCCAGCCAACATTATTGTCTGTGAATTGGTCAACATTCGATTTTATATTTCATGTCCAAAAATCGTTTAACCTTTTTTAGAAACTTTATTAACTGATATTCAGGACGTGATTAAGTGCTGGAACGAGTAAAAAACGAGTGACTAGCGTGTGGATTCAACTGGAGCGAAAATAGGAGTGCACTTACTAAAAATAGAAGATTTGAAGATCAAAAGAGAATTAGTTTCAAGGAGATATTTTGGGAGATTATCAAGGGAACTCTTACTGATTGAAACGAGAGCCGACCTATAAAAAAGAGTTATTTTCGAGCTGCAATTTACCACTTTTCGAGAGTTTTACGAAGTAATTATGGAGCGAAAAGTGCGAAATCACGAGTCATGGAGCGAAAATATTTCGAGTTTGAGCGAGTACTTTAGATCACGAGAGTTTGCTTTTAGTCTAGCTTTTCAAAGGTCGAAAGACTTTGTAGGTTTACATAATCATTTGATTCGTAGTTTCGTTAGGCTTGTTTTTTACTATCTTTTTATAGTATTTTGTAATCCATGTTTATAGTGGATTTTTGCGCCTTGAGGCACGCAACAAGTTTGTGACTTGCTGCACAATTTTACATCTCGTGTCAATCAGTTTTCATCACTAAGTTATCATATATTCCGCTGTGCGCCTTAAGTGTTAGATCGAGCGTTGACCCAAGATTTCATCCAACATCAGTTTACAACTTAGTGTTTTTACATCCATATCGAACGGGACCACTTCAAACTATAGAGTTAAGATGGCTCGGGAGTTCTTATTATAGCAACGTAGCAACGTGAGCATGAGAAATCATTTCGTATTTCCTTAAAAAATCTAAATCACTTTCTGCAATAATTATGTGAAACGACAATGCCATTAATTTTCTATACATCGACGACTTTCCTTCACCAAATATTGAGCATGAATTTTCGTGTAGAAGTTAGTTAAACTATGCTAATCATTGCCATCTCTCGCCATTTTTATAATAGGGTTAGGTTTTTGATTTGTTGTTAATACTTCAAACCGTATCCTAAAGCTAATATATATTTCAACCAATCCCAGTATATATACTATCGATCTTAGCATGTTACTCAACTCCACAAAAGGAAGAAGCATACATTATAATATATGGTGATGAGGTACACTGCAATATGTATATTCTTGTGTTTTCTAGCATTAGGAGATGTCTGTAATGGACAGCTTAGAAAGAATTTCTATCAGAAAAGTTGCGGAAAAGCCGAGCTCATCGTTCAAAATGTAACGTGGAGAAACGTCGCTAAGAACTCGGCATTGCCCGCTAAGTTCCTCAGAATGCATTTCCATGACTGTTTTGTCAGGGTAATAATTCATATAAATTAAACGCAACATAATGCATACATGTCGAAATAAATCGGTATTATTAAAACCATTTTTTTCTCGCAATTTTCAGGGATGTGATGGTTCTGTACTGATAGACTCGACGGCGAACAACACAGCAGAAAAGGACTCGATACCTAACAGATCGTTGTCGGGCTTCGAAGTTATCGACGAAATAAAAACCCAAGTAGAGAAGGTTTGTCCCGGGATAGTTTCTTGCGCTGATATTCTCGCATTAGCTGCAAGAGACGCCGTCTCCTTTCAGGTTATTAAGATATATAAAGATCGTATTCGTATTTTAGGACAACTTACTAGTTATTACATATGTAGTGAATAATGAGGTAGGGTTTTCTCATTACTTATCGTGTGTTTACAGTTCAATAGATCGATGTGGGAAGTATTGACGGGCCGAAGGGACGGTAGAATTTCGCGCTCGTCCGAAGTTTTGTCGAATATTCCTGCGCCGACTTTTAACTTCACGACGCTCAGGCAATCTTTCGCCAGCAAAAGCCTCAGCGTTAAGGATCTCGTCGTCTTATCTGGTAATTAAAGAAAATTTCAATTTGTTCTTAACTTGGCGACCATTACGTGAGATATTGCTATGAAAAAACCATGTAGGAAATAACAAAATGATTTTACGTGAAAATTTGAACTTTGGGAAAATAATCACGAGCATACGAGCGGTAAAATTTTCACTATTTTTCGGAGGATGATTAGAGTGAAAAAAAATTGCATGCAAATTGATAGCTAATAATACTACATAGATATGTATTACAACCCTAATCACCAATAAGTTTCTATCAAAAATTTTATGGCAACACATGAACTTGTTGTTCCAGGAGCCGTCGAGCTGGTTCACGAATTCGAGTCACCACAACTAACGAAAACACGCTATATAACGCTAAAAACACGTTATATAACGCTATAAAAAAATCAGAATGTCAATATTAATTTCTATATTTTTCTTCAATGATACATATAGAATGACCACTCACCTAGTGACAGCATATCATATTTTAGATTTAATATATTTATTTCCAACGTGCCCGCTAACTTCTCCTTATCTAACCTTAAAGTTGAAATATTTTGAAATAAATAGTAGTGCGGCCCGTGATCTGAACCCTTATACCACCTTAAGTTCTTGTTTTATATATGAATAAAATGTCTATATAAAACTAGCGTTTATAAATAAAATGTCTGTTTGATCAGTAATTTTATAATAACCCACCCGAGTAGAGGTGTGTTTATCAAAACCTAAACCTTTATATATATGTTTAAACATGTGATATATATATAAAACAAATTGTGCCAAACCAATGAAACCATCACTAAACGATACTTCATATCATATTTTAAATTTGTGTATTTCATTTCCAAACAGGTGGACACACTATAGGGGTGGGACACTGCAATTTATTCAGCAACAGGCTCTACAACTTCACGGGCCGAAACGACGCCGACCCGTCCCTAAACTCGACGTACGCCGCCGCCCTGAGGCAGAAGTGCCGTAGCCTTTCGGACAACACGACGGCGGTCGAGATGGACCCCGCGAGCTCGACGAGGTTCGACAACCGTTACTACGCGACTCTGACTTCCCGCGAGGGTTTGTTTCAGTCCGACGCCGCGCTCCTGACGAACGGCGTCTCGAGCAGGATCGCGAGCGAGCTTCTGAGTCCCGGGAAGTTCTTCACCGAATTCGGACAGTCGATGAAGAAGATGGGAGGTATCGGTGTTCTCACGGGGAATGCGGGGGAGATAAGGAGGAAGTGCGGAGTTATTAATTGATGTTGATTTGATTATATTGAATCTTTGTTTGATTGATAATTGTATTTTATATGGATGTTGTATTATGTTTGTGTGTGTGTGTGTGTGATTTTTTGTTAATGTGATGTGTTGGTGGATATGATTTTATGTAAGTCGTACTCATTTTGTAACTTCTCGTTACAAGTTTAATTTAAGGATTTCATGTCGGTAGGATGTTTGCTAAGAAATATTATTTTTTAAAAAAAAATATTTTGACCCAATAATATTTTTGTCAGAGAAATGACGATAATAAATAAACGTGACGAAAAATAAGAACACGGGAATGTACGTGCTTCGGTCAGAATCACCTACGTCCAAAATGATAACTTGTTTTCTTCGTAGCATTATTTTTCATGTGGCTTTCATCCTTCATTTGTAGAATGATCAATCATTACTTTATTCGTACAAAGATCACTTCAACAACTTATAAACTTTGGGGCTGACGTAATAGCCTGCAAACTCTGCCGAGCAAGTAATAACTCCAAAACAAGTGCATCAGGATAGAAGGTACATGAGGACCAACGACCCCATTGCAAATAATTATCTATTCTATTATATAAAGGTTGTGAGCTGACTATAAACTGTCACATTTGGTCTGTCACTTATTTGCAATATAGTCTTCTCTTTGTTAATTAATTACTTTAATAACTTTTATATTACTTTCAATTTTTTTTATTTATTATACTTATATTCCTACACATTATTTTTTGTTTATTAGTTAAAAGTTAGATTTTATATATTAAACAGTACAAATAATGAATCTCAAAATTAGAATTAAAATAAATGTAATATATTTGAGTTTTTTAATGATCAGACTAAAATCAAACAAAATTATAGCCGGCGAGAATTATTAAAAATACCGAAATATGTGATAAAATTAAATTGGACCACACACGTGTTTTTTTAGACTACAATTGGTGACGGACTCGCTCGCTATCAAAGTATTTGATAGTTAGAGAGGTTGAACATGCTATATTGCTATATGCCCCTACCAAAGACACTGGGATTTTTATGAAAATTAAATTTATGTGATATTGATTGAGATTTTTTCTTATTTTACATGTTAAAATAAATATATAAACAGTACCCTGTCGTCCTTCGACCCACAATTTAAATCGATTCATTATATACAAACAACCATCACACATTATTACAAACTGGTTTTCTATTTCTTCATGATGTCCGTCCTTCCAACTTCAAGGAAGCAGCAAATTCACAGTATTATTATTACAAGTCCCATAGGAACCAACGCATATCAGCAGAGAGGTCGATGTAACAAGTCAATAATGTTCACTTAAACGTTTCAATCTAAGACGGCGACATGATCTGAAAAGCTTCCCTAGCTTTCCCCAACATGTTAAAAACCGTAGCTGCAATATGAGAAGGCGTTAGCCCAGCTTCCATTATTTGATCGGCTGGCGATCCATGGTCTATATACCTATCAGGTAAAACCATTGGCCTCCACTGCAAATAATAAAATAGTCAAATTTCCATTATTTCCTAATGCAGCAAAGAAAATAAATTCATATATAACCATTCAATATATTTTGCTCACCTTCACTTTCCCATCATCAAGCAATCCATCTAGAGCCATGAACTGAACCACGTGCGAGCCAAAGCCTCCTATGGACCCTTCCTCGACCGTAATAACCACCTCGTGGGACCTAGCCAAGCCCCTTATGAGCCCGCGGTCCAACGGTTTGCAGAACCGAGCGTCGGCCACAGTCACCCTCAGACCGTGCGGCTCGAGCAGGGCAGCTGCGGCTAAGCAGCTCTGAACCGCCGCACCGTAGCCGAGAAGGGCCACTCGCTCACCTTCCCTGAGTATTCGGCCCTTACCGATCTGAGATGGAAAACATCCATTTAATTATTTTTTTACCATATAAGTTAAGAGGGTGACACTTTCGGGACAATCATCGATTGCAATCTTAGCACTTTCAGGACACCCAAAAATTAAGGAATTGCAATCGATAACTTCCACAGGCAAAACAATTCACGGGAAAAAAAAGGGGGGCCAATCGGACGCCACATCACCCAAATTCCCGATGACGTGGCGGTCCACATTGAAGCCAACTAGGTTTGTTGGGTGTCAAACCCAAGTCCCGCATTGGATAAATCGAGAAGTTGGTCAGGTACATAAGCTCGTGAACTAACTCCCTCTATTGTCAGTTGGTTTTAGAGAGGAATCTCACCCACAAGCTTATATGGGTTGGGTTTGGCCTGTAATTGGGTCTGAAAAAATTCCCACACAGTTGAACCCCCCTAGTCATCAGATATCCCGATTGTTCTTAAATTGCTTCAATTTTGAAAGTTACGGCACTAGAAAACTGCAAGCCCCTTAAATTGGACGTCCTGAAAGTGTCGCACCCTAAACAGAAAATTAAGCCCATCATTAATCTACTTACCTCGAGAGGCTTCCCCTTATTGCCCGGGGGAAGCTCGACCCCGACGCCATTTCCCCTCGGGTACCTAAAGCAGCTCGGCCGATCGTCGATGGCCGCCGCCGTTGCCACCACATGGAAGAGCTCCGCCTCGTCGGAAGGAGCCATGACCACCATGTTCGGAAGGCAAGCCATGAAGGTCACGTCGAAGGCCCCGCAGTGGGTGGGCCCGTCAGCCCCGACGAGCCCGGCCCGGTCCATGGCGAACCTCACGGGGAGCCTCTGAAGGTCCACGTCGTGGACCACCTGGTCGTAGGCTCGCTGGAGGAAGGAAGAGTATATGGCGCAGAAGGGCTTCACGCCCTCGCACGTCAGGCCGGCAGCGAACGTCACCGCGTGCTGCTCGGCGATCCCCACGTCGAAGCACCGAGCGGGGAATCGGCGCTGGAAGAGGTTGAGTCCCGTCCCGCCTCCCATGGCCGCGTGGATCGCCACGACGTCCTTGTCGGCTTCGGCCTCCGCGATCAGAGCCTCGGCGAAGTAGTTGGTGTAGGACTGAGTCGGCGCGCTCGACTTGAACTGCTTCCCCGTCGCCGGATCGAACTTGACCACACCTACCGAATCGGAGAAAGATTTTTCCCTTTTATTTTGCCAAGATTTTTCACCTTGCATTTATATATATCTAGCAGGATTGATATTTTTTTCAGCCATATAATTTAGGGGATGGCATTATACGGATAGAGAATTTAGGGGGTCGCATTACACAGACAACAACTTTCACAAAATTAAGCATTTTGGGGACATGATCATATGCTGAAAAACCTCGAATTTGTCTAAAAATTGCTACTTTTGATGGTCATTGTCCGTATATTGTCACCCCCTAAATACGCCTGAACCATAGATTATATGTTGAAATCCTAGAATTTGGATAAGAACAACTAAAATAGGGTGTGACGTTACACATTAACTTTTAGAATCAAACAATTTAGAGACATAATATGCCAGAACCCTAGAATTTGGGACAAATTCCAAGATTACGGAGTATAATGTCCTTAGATTGCTTCATTTAAAAGTTATTATTCGTATAATGTAACGCCCTGAATTTTATATCCCTATAATGTAACCCCTCTTAAATTACAAGAAGGGAAAATAATAATGAAGCCATACATACCATGATACTTGTCGTCTGCTTTCTCAGCATAAGGGTATCCCCGTCCCTTCTCGGTGACGACGTGGATCAAGACGGGCCCCGTCGTCTGCGTGCTCTTCACCTCTTTAAGAATGGCCGTGAGGTCGTCGATGTTGTGCCCGTCGACCGGGCCGATGTAGTAAAGCCCGAGCTCTTCGAACAGGCTCGACCCGGACCCGCTGATGAGCCCGCGGGCGTACTCGTCGACCTTCGCCGCCAGCTCGTGCATGGGCCCGCCTATTTGCTTCGTCACTCCCTAACCAAACAAAATCAAATTTAGCTTACGAACATTTACGAATGACAATAATAGCGTCGAAAAAAAGCCAACCTTGGCGACTTCTCTGAGCTCTCTGAGCGGTCGGTTAGACTGCAGCCTACTCAGAGCGCTGCTCAGTGCGCCGACGGGCGGAATTGGCCCGTCTAAATTAGCCGTAGGCAACGAAACTTGCTTGTTATCGTTGAGTATAACGATCATGTCTGAATCTAAGTAGCCAGCGTTGTTCATGGCTTCGTAGGCTTGGCCAGCTGTCATCGCCCCGTCCCCTATTACAGCTACGACGTTGTTCTTTCGACCCTTCAAGTCCCTCCCCACGGCCATTCCTGCCCAACCATATTCGGTTAGATTCTAACGAAAACGGTTGAAGCTTCGATTCCTAGTTTTTCGTTTCGTAAGAAGAACGGTTGGAAAAAGAAAAAAAACGTACCTAATCCAGCCGAGATAGTAGTGGAGCTGTGTCCAGTCCCAAAGCAGTCGTATTCGCTCTCAGACCGCTTTGTAAATCCAGCGAGGCCATCGGTCTGTCTTAAAGTGGACATCTTGTCCCTTCTGCCCGTCAAGATCTTGTGCGGATAAGACTGGCGATAAAAGTGCGAAATTTTCTTATCGAATTAAGGGATCGAAAACATTTAGCTACTAAACTAACGAATCTTTTTATAGAAGGATCGAAGAATGAGTTGACCGACCTGATGGCCGACGTCCCACAGTATTCTGTCTTGAGGGGCGTTGAAGACGTAGTGAAGGGCTACGGTGAGCTCGACGACTCCGAGGTTCGAGCCAAGGTGACCGCCGGTTTTGGACACGTTGAAGATTACGTCAGAGCGAAGCTCGTCGGCGAGTTGTTTCAGTTCCTAGAGTTTGTTCAACAACGATTTCAAGAATTGGTAAGAAAATAGGAACTAATGCATAGATTTTACCACCACATCTTTCCGTTTGTCCAATCACCGTAGGTACTTGCCTTAACGGAGAGGTTTTTCATGTGAATGGGATAGTTGATGGTGTCCAAGAGAGGGGTCGGAGGCTTTTGCGAGAAGTACTCTCCTCTTTCGGAGAGCGACGCGCAAATTCCCGAGGGCTTCTTCTTTCCCTTCAACTGCCATACATAACAGAAACAGAAACAAAACCCCAAATCAATTTCCCTTCTCTTTTCTTTCCTTCCAAATTCAGAATATGATAAGTGCAGTTCTTTCTCCTTGCAGCAAACATCTCCCAAGGAAGGAAAGAAACACCGAATAATTCCACACACAACATGCGTAGTTCTAAGACAAGATAAAAATAAAGCACACAAATAGCTCTTGGCAAGGATAATCAGACAAAAAGGTGAGCATCTTGGGACTATTACTAGCTAACGAATCACTTAAAAGAATCAATGACTAAAGGTGATAGAGTCAGACCTGTTTGCTCCCACACAGAGAGTGAAACTCGAGATCCACAGAATTCGGACACTGAAGCAGTAATTTTGAGCACATTTGAGCATTTGCGCCGCCACCAAGTCCATTTCTCAAGTTCACCGCAGAAGCTAACGAGGACATAGCCATTTTTTTCCCTCTTTAAATATCGCCTTCCACAATAAGAAGTTTTCAGAAAACCCCAGCCAAAGATTAAGATTTTGCTCCCACTTTCCCTCAAAGATTCGACCTTTACTCTTTCAGATGAAAGGAGATGAGCTCTCAGCTCTGAGTTTATTAATGGGCTGCTGAAGATTGGAACTAAAAAAAGCTGTAATGACTCCGAGTTGGAGAAAAGAAGGCCGACAGAGAGTTTGGCTTAATAATGACAGAGAATCCAAAGAATTCTTGACGAATAAAAGAGAATGGAGCTTTCCCCTTAATTGACCAAAAAAAAGAACTTGTGTTAGCAAATTTATAGTGCTAAGGAACTGAAATCAGTAATGGAATAACGGTGGAGCGTAAGGTAAAGAAAAGAAAGACAAGTGGAGTGATAACGTCCTCATTGGGCCACGTCAGCAGAAAATCGCAGGAGATAGAAAGATGATAAGGAGAAGGAAAGGAAAAGGATTGGGGAAGGGAAAGAAAACAAAATCTTGTAATCGGTAAAATCTACGTTGACTTTCTTTTATATTATTACATTATCACATGATCCCATTTTCATTCTGTGAATAAAAGGATCTTTTAATGAAAGATTATAAAGTTTCTGAGCTTATCTGTAGACATTTTTTCTTTCGGAAGTAAATCAGAAAATAAAATTAGCTTAATGCCTCGTTAAATAAACTAGTATGTATAGCACACACAACGTGTGTGTAAATATAATAATTTATTATATATCTTGAACATGTCATATTAATAATAGGTTAGTTAATAAAAATTTAATTTAAGAATAAACTTATAATATATTAGAATATTAAGGGTAAAACTATAATTAAGCAATTAAAGTTAGTTAGAAATAATTGTGACTGACAAAAGTGACAGTTTTTATCCACCATACGCTCTTTATATAAGAATATAAATAATATAGGTGAAATCGATTACCATTAATTAATAGTCCATTTTAAAAACAAGCCGTTTAAGGTGTTTTATGCATATTAAGATATAAAAAGTGAAATCTCCATTATACTCTTAATTAATTTATCTTATTTAATTAGCAACTTCTATTTAAACATAAGGGGTAAAACAGAAAATAATCAAGATATGTTATCTTCAAAAATATGAAACGGCTTGTATTTTAAAACAAAGTAGATTCTAAGGTTGTAAATCTAAAGTGACTTGTTTGTACGATCGGAGGCAGTATTAGTAATTTAAGGATAAGCTTGTGTTCTAATAGACAAATATGTACATTTTTATTTTACATAGTAAGAGTCGGTATTTTTAATTAAATAAACAAAAAAAAAACAAACATTAACAAAATAAACGGAGAAGCAGAAGCATTAATAAAATAGGTATTTTCGTACTCCCAGAGTACGAGTTACTTTAACTCGTAATCTGGGAGTACGATTTACGGGCCCAGCTGGCGCGTTCGACTAGCTGGACTAACTCGTACTCCCAGAGTACGAATTAGTAACTCGTACTCTGGGAGTACGAGTTAGATCTGGTTTATAAACCTCGCGGCGAACTGAAACGACGAAGACGACGACGAAACCGACGAAGCCGACGAAGCCGACGAAGACGACGCCGAACTGCTGCCCGCCGCGACCGCCGCGATCCCCGACGCAACGCCACGCCGCGCCCGACTGAGACGCGACGCCCCGACGCCACGCTATCAGCACCCGTAATTTCGAACAACAACGAAATAAACTCGGAAAAACTGGTGGTGCGACGAATTCGCCTATACCCAACAGGGCGGATACTATATTTGATGGTAGAATCAGATGATTGAATTATATCGCCGCCGAAATATACTATAACTTGTACGCGACTCGACACCATTGTTTGAGTTATTAATATAAATGTTGAGAAGGGCTAATGATATACGAATCATTCTAGGCGAGGGGGAATTTATAGATACTTAAATCGTATCGTGGGGATACGAGTTACGTAACTCGTATTCCCGTAATACGAGTTACTGGAATTATTGCCGACACCCTTGCATGGCCATGCAGGTTGGTCGGCCACATAACGTAACTCGTATCCCTAGGATACGAGTTAGTGCCTCGTATACTGAGAATACGATTTAGTGCGCCATGTCATTGCCATGTCAGGGTCAGCGCGGTCAGCAAGTAATTCGTACTCCTAGAGTACGAATTACTAACTCGTATTTCCCTAATACGAGTTATGCAGACGTGTCGGGTCAGCGGGTTCAACGCCCAAACGTAATTCGTATTCCGGGAGTACGAATTACTAATTCGTACTCCTAGAGTACGAATATCTCTATTTTATTAATACTTTTTCTTTTCCGTTTATTTTGTTAATGATTGATTTTTTTTTGTTTATTTAATTAAAAAAACCCTTAATTTAGAAGTACATGAAATCGTAGTATAATTTATCGTTTTAATAGTATATACAATAAAAGATGATTTATGAGGATATGATAAGAACAAATCAAAACGTAAAACATCAAACGTAACTATAAACGATAAAATTGACAGATGATAAATAATTTTATGTTTGACGGTGATCTTATTATCTTTAGATATGGCGGTGTTGTGGAGATAGGTCGAAAAATAAAATAAATTAATGGAGATATAAAAATAAATACGTTGACTATACGGTTGACCAAACAAAACCCACCAAACCACATAGTGACGCAACAATCCTAACCACAAGTAGTTGTCGGGCGATTGATTGATTGAGCACTTTGGTTTTAATTTTGGGCTAATTTCGGTTCAGTCCCCAGTTAGCATTTTCAAATATAGTTCAGGCCCCATAAGTTTCTAAATTAGGCTGAAGGACCTCACTACTAAAAACATAAGTTTTAAGGACCAACGCGACAGGAAATGACAAATATGTCCTTCATAGTTTGCAAAAATTACAGCCAATTGCCCCCGTCTCCATCGTTTCGATTTAGGGTTGGTGTGAGGAACTGTTACAGACTGAATTGTCGTTGTTAAGGTGCAAATAAGACGAGATCGACTTCGGATTCTCATGGGTAGTTAAAGTAGACGAATAATTTAGAGTGCAACAAGAAATAATCTCGAAATCCCACTTCGAGAGAAGGAGAATATAAATGGACCAACTATCGAATTTAATCGCCAATTAAGATGAAACTGAGTGAATTTGATCATGGGTCTTGTTGATGTTGAGCGTTCAACAGAAACAATGTTGGGTAACATTCTAAGTCAACATCTGTTGGCCGAGAATGTTCCCTTTCCTAGTTTTATCTTTCATGCCCAAAACCTATTGTAATTATGACGTGGCATTTTTCTAGTATTATGCAGGTTATGGATAAGGGCTAGAACGAATCAAACCGCGTTGAAGAAGCGTATAGGAGTTAGAGCAAAAATCGGAAAACAGCATACTAAAAATAGGCGACTTGGAGCTCAAGTGAAGATCGAGCAAGTCGAGCTGATCAAGTCAAGTTCCAACGGACACTAACTGTCCAAATACTCTTAGTGGACGTTAGTAGACGTTGTGGGGAGTTACCAAGTCCTTTGGACAAGTCTCTTGCGAGTGAAGACCTATATAAGTCGAAGACTTAATCATTTCGAACCACGAAGAACACGAGCGAAAAACAGAGCGTCTTTGAGCGAGTTTATTTTCTTGAAAGAGTTTTCTTTTCAGTCTAGTTGTTGCTGAATTCTTTATTGATTCGTAGGTTTTGGCTAGACTAGTTTTTGACTATCTTTTTCGATAGTTTTTGTAATCCATCTTTCTAGTGGATCTTTACCCTTTGGGTCTCGCAGCAAGTTATTTGACTTGCTGCACAAAACATCGTGTGTGTTCGTTTCGTTTTTGTCACTAAGTTTCTATCATTTCCGCTGTGCTTTAAAAGTGAGTTCGAGTGTTGACCCAACATCACGTCCAACATCAGTCTGTTACTTAGTGTTTTTAATCCATTGTGTAAGGGACCGCCTTCAAAGTGGTATCAGAGCCATCGCTTGACGTCACTAAGCGCTTAACATCCTCTACAATGGATATTACCAGTTCCAACAACATCGGCAAAGTCCCTGTACTTGACGGCACCAACTATGCGTATTGGAAGGTCCGAGTTCGTCAGTGTATCAAGTCTATCGACGTGCGATCATGGGAAGCAGTACTTCATGGGTATACCCCACCAAGGACAGAACCAGATGCTGATGGCGAGGTTGTCGACAAGCCGGTCGAACAATGGTCAGCAGCCGAGCGAAGCCTAGCAGAATTCAATGACAAGGCTCTCAACGCCATTTTCTCCACGGTGGATATCTTTATGTTTAAGATCATCCAGAATTGTACAACGGCCAAAAATGCATGGGATCTGCTCGAGAGGTACTGTGAAGGTGATACAACGGTGCGAGAAACCAAACTACGCCTCCTCTTAAGCCAATTCGAGAATATCAGGATGAAGGAAGATGAGGATATTACGACGTACTTTGGGAAGCTTTTGACCATCTCCAGCGAGTGTGCCAGCCTAGGAGATCCTCTGTCAAACAAGGTATTAAATTCAAAAGCAATTCGTACACTAACAGAAAAGTTTAATATGAAGGTGTCAGCGATCGAGGAGTCTCACAATCTAGCTACCATGGACTTCAACGTGTTGATGAACATTTTGAAAAATTACGAAACCAATCTTGAAGTCCAAAAGAGGGCCTCTCGTGGAAAGAGCCTCGCACTGGTCACTCAGCCAACCGATGATCTGATCGAGGTCGACCCCAGAAACGCAGAAGACATGGCCATGGTGGTAAAGAAATTCGCGAAGTTTTTCAAGAAGAAGAATGTTGTGCAAAATGTTGGCCCAACATTCAGAAAAGGCCAGAATGCCAAGGCCGAATCTTCGTCAGCCCCTCCGTTCCCTAAACGGAAACCTTTTGGGAGGCTAGACGGAAAGCCAAAGAAGAACGTCAATTATGAGGCAGTCAGATGTTTTGAATGCCAAGGTTGGGGCCATTTTGCCAACGAATGTGCCAACACCATTCGCAAGCGTGGTGGTAAGGTCATGTGGATCGATCTGTCAGACGAGGAAGATGAAGATGAAGAGGAAGAGCCTAAGCAATCATCCGTGACCATCCAGTCATTTTCTGATGACGAAGAAGATGAAGATAATCAAATCGGTCTTACTGCGGTAACCGATGTTGAGCCAACATCTGACTCAACATCTGTAAAACATATCATTTTTGATTATGATGATTCAAACTGTCTTGATGGTCTTTTGAGCTGTGATGATACAGAAACTGAGACAGAGTGTGGTGAAGAAGTTGTTAAGCAATTGACCTCGCAATATGAAGTAGAAAAGACGATCAACTCACAACTTCGTGCCGCGGTGAAATTACTGTCCGAGGAAAATGAGAAAAACGAGAAGGTCATTGAAGGACTAATGGATGGCATGAACAAGTTGGAAGCCGCTTTGACACGAAAGGACAGGGAAATCGACTCACTTCAAAAGCGACTACATGATGCCGACAGAACTTTTGCGAAATGGAATAGGAGCAAAACTAGCCATGAAGAGGTACTATCTATTGGTGTTACTGATAAACAAGGTCTAGGTTATAACTGCCAATCTGCTCATGATAGTACAAAAACCTTGACTCTTGAGAAGTCTAAGATTGTCTTCGTTAAAGCTCAATCCATGAATGATGAAGTTTCGAATCTTAAGGATAGACCCGAGCATGTGACCCCAAAAACTCATGATAAATCCTTTTTGTGTGAACACTGTAAGAAATCAGGTCACTTAAAATCTTACTGCTGGAAATTGAAGAGAGAGATTTCTGCTAAGAAATCGATGTCAGCTGAGATGTTACCCAACATATCGGTCAACATTGAGAAATCAGTGTTGAAGGATGTGTCTGGAGAAAAATCAGCCGGCTCGTCTTCGAATTCTAGTAAACAGAATGTGGTTAAATCTTCTAAGAAAGCTTGGATTAGGAAATCAGGGGATAAGAGTCTTGTTGTGTACACCTCTTTGCGAGCTAACGTTACAGGTTCATGGTACTTCGATAGCGGGTGTTCCCGACATATGACGGGTACCAAAGAATATCTCAGTGACTACACGCCTTTAAGGAGTGGATCTGTGACTTTCGGAGGTGGTTCCAAAGGTCGAATTCTCGGCAGAGGCAGACTGAATGTGCCCGATTTTCCCAAGCTTAGCAATGTACTCCATGTAGACGGGCTGGTTGCGAATCTGATAAGCATTAGCCAGTTGTGCGACGATGACCTTGAGGTAAGGTTTAATAAGGAGTGTTGTGAAGTTTTTAACCGAAATTCTGTTCTAGTGATGGCAGGTAAGAGATCTAGCGACAATTGTTACCTAGTTGGTGACAAATCAAGTGTGAAGGACGTGTGCCAACTTTCAAAGGCCGAGGACGATGTTGTTCTTTGGCATTACAAATTGGGCCACGTTAACTACAGAACATTGGAGCAACTTATCAAACATGATGCAATCAGAGGCATTCCTAAGCTTAAGGAGTTTGGTAAGGTTGTTTGTGAGTCGTGTTTGAAGGGTAAGCAAACACATGTTAGTCACAATGTTGACCAACAAGCTGCCCAACATTTTAAAACTGCTCACTGTTTTCAATTAGTTCACATGGATTTGATGGGTCCGATGGAAGTTGATAGCATAGGGGGTAAAAAATATGCTTATGTGCTCGTGGATGATTTTTCCAGATATGCATGGATCTTCTTTCTTAGGGAAAAATCAGAATCGGTCGAGTCTTTCAAAAAATTCTGTGCTATGATTCGAAACAATTTCAGTGCTACTGTTTTTCGCATTAGGTCTGACCATGGTAGAGAGTTTGAGAATCAGTTCTTTGATGAATTCTGTGATAAGAAAGGCATTGTGCATGAGTATTCGTCTCCTAAGACACCCCAACAAAATGGGGTGGCCGAAAGGAAGAATAGGACGTTACAAGAAATGGCTCGTGTCATGTTACTTTCTAAGAATGTTTCGAAGCGATTTTGGGCTGAAGCTTTACATACCGCATGTCACATTTCGAATCGTGTGTTCTTTAGGCATGGTACAAAGAAAACTTCGTATGAATTGTTGAATGGTAAGAAGCCTACAGTTAAATACTTTCATGTCTTTGGATGTTTTTGTTACATGCTGAATGATCGTGAGTATTTAACCAAGTTTGATTCGAAAAGTGATAAGTGCATCTTCCTAGGATATTCTTCCAATAGTCGTGCATATCGTGTTTATAACTTACGTCTGAAATCTGTTCAAGAGTCAGTGAACATTGTGTTTGATGATGCTACTGATCTTAGCAATATGCCTCCTCAAGTTGACGTTTCAGATGTTATTCAAGCGGGTAAGGAACCTGAGGAGACGGGGGATGACAATGTTGAGCCAACATTGGACTCAACATCTGAGCCCGAACAGAACGAAGAAGCTGGTCCCAGCGAAGTTCGACGTGATCCGCCAGCTAAGATCCAGAAAGATCATCCCACAGATCTGATTATTGGAGATGTCAACGAAGGAAGAAAGACCAGAGTCAAACCACGAAAGGATTACAAGACTATGGTAAGGAATGTATGCTTGAACACAGTATACTCTGAGGTACGTTTTAACTGTTTTGTTTCTGAATTAGAACCTAGAAATATCCATGAAGCTCTTAAGGATAATTTCTGGATAAATGCGATGCAAGAGGAACTCTTGCAATTCGAGAAAAACCAAGTATGGACACTTGTCCCACGACCGAAAGACATTAATGTCATAGGCACGAAGTGGATTTTTAAGAACAAATCTGATGAACTTGGTAGGGTTGTTAGAAATAAAGCACGTTTAGTAGCTCAGGGTTACACGCAAGTAGAAGGTATAGACTTTGATGAGACGTTTGCTCCCGTTGCTAGGTTAGAATCAATTAGGCTTTTGTTAGCTATTGCATGTTGGCTTAACATTACATTACATCAAATGGATGTTAAGGGTGCTTTCTTGAATGGGTATATTGATAAGGAAATCTATGTCGAACAGCCTAAAGGGTTCGAAGATCCCCATTATCCTAACCATGTTTTTAAGCTGCAGAAAGCTTTGTACGGGTTGAAGCAAGCGCCTCGAGCTTGGTATGCGAGGTTAGCAACGTTTTTACTTGAGTTTGGTTTCACTCGTGGTGAGGCGGACCGCACTCTTTTTGTTAAGAGGGTCGGATCCGATATTTTGATTGCTCAAGTATATGTTGATGACATCGTTTTTGGCTCGAGCTCACAAGTTCTTTTAGACCAGTTTGTGCAGGCAATGAACACTACTTTTGAGATGTCAATGATTGGCGAACTAACCTATTTTCTAGGTTTACAGATTAAGCAAAGCAGTGACGGGATCTTTATGTCCCAAGAAAAATACGCCAAGAACACTGTCAAGAAGTTCGGATTGGACACTGCAAAGGTAATGAAAACGCCCATGGGTTCCTCGCAGAAGGTAAGTAAAGACAATGTTGGACCAAATGTTGACCCAACATTGTACCGTTCCATGATAGGCAGTTTATTGTACTTATCTGCGAGTAGACCTGATATCATGTATAGTGTTTGCGTATGTGCTAGATATCAATCTGAACCTAAGATGTCGCATCTTAATGCTGTTAAGAGAATACTTCGGTATGTGAGTGGATCGTGTAGCCTCGGATTATGGTTTTCCAAAGATACTAATTTGAGTCTTGTAGGCTATAGCGATGCTGACTGGGCGGGTGACGAAGATGACCGCAAGAGTACAAGTGGTGGCTGTTTCTTCCTAGGTAATAACTTAGTTGCATGGTATAGCAAGAAACAGAATTGTGTGTCTTTATCTACTGCTGAGTCCGAATATGTTGCGGCGGGTAGTTGTTGCACGCAATTATTGTGGTTAAATAGTATGTTATGTGACTATGGGTTAGAGTGCGAATCTGTGCTTATGTATTGTGATAACCTTAGTGCTATTAACATCTCTAGGAATCCCATCCAACATTCTCGTACAAAGCATATAGATATTAGGCATCACTTTCTGAGAGATATGGTCGAAAAAGAGTTAGTCCGCATCGAGCATATAGACACTAAGAATCAGTTAGCAGACATTTTTACGAAAGCATTGGATTTTGAAAGGTTCTCGGACCTGAAGAAATCCATAGGATTGCACATGTTAGTATAGGTGTTGGTCCAACATTTGGATCAACATAGCATATGTCGATTTTGATAGTTGCTGCTTTAATGTTTGATTTAATATTCTGTTCTGTTTTTCTGTGAAATGTCTTGATTTTTCTTGATTGGTCCCTAAATGAACCCAATCCCTCTTTTATAGGCTCTTGGTAATACGTCCCTAGGTACACGGCATTCGCTGTGACGATGTACTCTTTGCGACTAAAAACCAATCCTTTTTTTTTTGTGTTAAGCATGCTTATAAACTCTCTGCTAGATATAGGCTCTCGGTAATAAAATTCCTTAGGTACACGGCATTCGCGGTGACGATGTATACTATGCGACAAAAAGCCGATCCTTGAGGCAAGGGAGTATAAGGGCAGTGCATAATTTCGGTTGGATATGTGAGGTGAAAGGGTAGAAATAAGGGGAACTGATTTTGAGAAGAATTAAGCAGAAAAGTCTAGGATTACGGAATTAGAATGTTGAGTCAAATGTTAGGGCAACATGTGACTAACAGTTCGATATTGCTATTTTTTTGTGTGCTTTCGCTTTATTCGTGTCTGTCTTTAGTACTGCTTTTTGTTAGTCTTTTGTGTCTAGTTTAGTTATCTCTCAGAAATGCATTAGAAACTCTCGAAGAACAGCTCTTTACACTTGTCTCGATGTGTTCGTCTAAGTCGCTCAAACGGTTAGTATTTCTTGATTCTACCTTGACTTTTGATTTAGTTCTTTTTGGTTGAATCATGATACGAAGTGCTCCGTGGTTAATTTGCATGGCTTAGTCTTCAAACTGTTTTCCAGTTTTATTCGCATGACTTAGTCTTAAAGCTAGCTCCTATGTGCTCGATTAATTGGATTTGGTATATACTATTTTTAGCTTCATGTTTTGAAAAATCATGACTTAGTTTGAACTTATCCAATTTATGCAGTTTTCTCCTAGTGTTCAACGGTTATTTTTCTGCCCATTAACTCCATGTTTAGCTAAAGTAACTGCTACAGTGACCGTTGTGCCTTGCACGATTTATAAGTGGTAGATTATATGATTTTATTTAACTTGTCATATCATCCCACTTGCTTCACATCGTTCTTTACTTCTCTGAAACTGCTCTTCGTGATCTATAGTTCTTAGGGTTTTTCAGATTTTCGATTTTGATTCACTGTTTCTTGACGAAATCATGTCGAATTCATCATCTCAACCGAATGTTGACCCAACATTCGACCCTAACCCTGTTTATCCAGTTCCTCTACAAGTAATCCCAGGTCCCTTAGAGATTGTGGTCTACACCGGGCCTTTTCAGCCTCTTCGACCAGCCAGATCACCACCGCAGGCCGCCGAAGAACAAGCTCCACCACCGGAGACCACAGAAGTGCCACAGCCAACGTCGACAGTCCCTCCTACAGCGACGATGCCAAGCCAAGAAAGTGACGATGATGTACCTCTGGGAAATCGTCTCAAATCGCTCCAAACCCGGCGAAGAAAACGCAAGGATGACTCACCGCCGAGCTCATCTGGTGCAATTCCAGAATCTGGTGCCCCAATTGGGGGTGACGAGCAGCCAGCGCCGAACCCTGAGACGGAGGAAACCCCTGTTTTCTCAGACCCTCTTTTGCCGGCTCCGATAGCTCCCAGACAGACGATTCCTCCGCCGGTCTTCACTTTCGCCAACGTGCCGCTAGGTGCAACTCCATTCCAGCCACGGCCGGTCCAGACAAGCTTGGTGGGAGGCGCAATGTTTGTCCCAGCGCCGTCGTCTGTTCCTCCTCCACAGCCTCAAGAAGTCACGACGCCTTTACCTGGCGCCTCGAGCTCAATTCCGGGGACTGCAACGGCCCCAAAGACGAAGAAGTCTCGGCCAGGAACCTCCAAGAAGAAGAAGGGCAAATCCCAGACCAAGACTTCTGCTCCAGTGACGAAGCGACGAAGCGGGCGTATCAGACGAGCGCTGAACCCAACTTCCAACGCCGATGATCCCATCGATCTTTCCAGCGACTCGGTTGATACGATCGTCGACTCTACAACATACAACAACCTCGACTCGGAAAGCTCAGATGAGGACTTCAAACTTTCAGGGGGAGAATCGCCATCCTCTGCCACAGAGTCTTTTACAGCCTCAGATCGCTCACAGAGCATCGATGTTGTTGGGGCGGATCTTGCTGAGACTCTAGCATCTTTGAGGAAAAAGGTAGAAAAGCGCGCTGGTAAACGCCCCATGGAGAGTGATGACCAGCCATCGAAGAAAGCAAGGACTGAAAGTGCACCTCAACTAGCCGAAAGCCATCGAGATGTCTCCCCTGTGCCAGCCACTGAAGACAATGTTGGGTCTGATGTTGACTCAACATTAGAAGATTCTGATTGGGAGAGTCCCTTGCCCGACCGCATGTTCTACCGCCCAGCCAACGAGGAGCTGTGGGAATCCCTGAGTCAGAGACTCTTTAGGGTGGAGCGGGTCGTGGACGAAGTGAGCTTCAGGAAGTACGGCGTGATGCAATTCCTGGAATCACGGCATCTCGGGCACATGGTGACGAGCTTGGGGACGTACTGTGACAGTATCGTCCGAGAGGTATATGCTAATTTGTTCTTTAACGTGGCTGAGGTTAAGTCTAAGAAGTATGGGAAGGTGTTTCTGAGGGGGAGACTTTATGATATGTCGGCTAGTGCGATTAACAGGTTTCTTCATACTCCTGATGTAGAAATGGGGTATGATTATGACAATGATACTGTGGTTAAGTTCATTACCGGGGGTAGAGTGTCCAAGTGGGTAGGAAACTGTGCGGGTAGTGCTCTTACATCCCTGTTTTCCGTCTTGTTTAAGATTGGGGTATGTAGTTGGCTGCCTACGTCTAATGAGGTCAGGGTGACTGAGACCATGGCGCATTTGTTGTTTGCCCTTGGTCAAAATCTGCCTATTAATTGGGGGAAGTACATTCTGGACAATATGTCGAACCAAGCTGAGAAGAAAGGGAAAGGGGTTCTCCCTTATCCTTCGATCATCTACGGAGTACTTCTACAAGGTGGTTTCCAACCTACACGACGAGACTCGGTAATCACTCAGACGAGCCCATATCCTGTCCAGCCAAGTCATTTGGCAGCCTCTGGCAGAGTAGTAGATCTGCCCTGGCGCAGCCCTGAGCATAATGTTGACCACGATGTTGGTGCAACATCTGTGGCAGAACAGGCCCTGAGAGCGCTTGATGAGTCCATCGCAGCTTTGGTGGCTCAAAGGAATGCTTTGAGAAGGATCATTTCTTCCCAAAAAGGGGGAGATAGAGCAGAAGCACCGAGGACTGAGCAGAGAGCGGACGATCGAGCAGGACCGAGTGAAGTACAGGCTGAAGAAGGGCAGGGTGCTAACGCAGACCAAGCAGGGGGAGATCAGGGATGAGAGAGAGCAAGGTCAAGGAGAGGGAGCCGAAGTGGAAGAAACGATCGAGAGTCTAAACCCTTAGACTTCGACTTTTGTGCATGCGCATTTTGCTTGTGTTTGCATGCTCGTTTCTTATTTTTCTGTGTGCTGTTTATTTTGGACCAAGTTACTTTTATTTTGCAGATTTTCCAGGACCTCTAAGGCATGTACTAATTTTCTAGTACTTCGAATAGTTTTTCTTACTATTCTGTGTTTCATCTAAGTCTAACCATTTTGTTTTTTGTGGTTGAGTTGATGATTGTCTTTAGGGGGAGTTTTCACAATGACTGACTTCTGCTTTGGTTTTGGGAAGAAAGATAAAAAGGGGGAGATTGTTGATGTTGAGCGTTCAACAGAAACAATGTTGGGTAACATTCTAAGTCAACATCTGTTGGCCGAGAATGTTCCCTTTCCTAGTTTTATCTTTCATGCCCAAAACCTATTGTAATTATGACGTGGCATTTTTCTAGTATTATGCAGGTTATGGATAAGGGCTAGAACGAATCAAACCGCGTTGAAGAAGCGTATAGGAGTTAGAGCAAAAATCGGAAAACAGCATACTAAAAATAGGCGACTTGGAGCTCAAGTGAAGATCGAGCAAGTCGAGCTGATCAAGTCAAGTTCCAACGGACACTAACTGTCCAAATACTCTTAGTGGACGTTAGTAGACGTTGTGGGGAGTTACCAAGTCCTTTGGACAAGTCTCTTGCGAGTGAAGACCTATATAAGTCGAAGACTTAATCATTTCGAACCACGAAGAACACGAGCGAAAAACAGAGCGTCTTTGAGCGAGTTTATTTTCTTGAAAGAGTTTTCTTTTCAGTCTAGTTGTTGCTGAATTCTTTATTGATTCGTAGGTTTTGGCTAGACTAGTTTTTGACTATCTTTTTCGATAGTTTTTGTAATCCATCTTTCTAGTGGATCTTTACCCTTTGGGTCTCGCAGCAAGTTATTTGACTTGCTGCACAAAACATCGTGTGTGTTCGTTTCGTTTTTGTCACTAAGTTTCTATCATTTCCGCTGTGCTTTAAAAGTAAGTTCGAGTGTTGACCCAACATCACGTCCAACATCAGTCTGTTACTTAGTGTTTTTAATCCATTGTGTAAGGGACCGCCTTCAGGTCTTATGAATGAAGGAGAATTATTGAGTTTACGAAAGAAGTGGTGAAGAATTTTGCATCAAATTTTTTTATGCGCGACGTATATTGATGATTTCGTGAAGACGATATCTGGGTACCAAATAATGCAATTTAAGTAACAAATATAACATACATAGTAACATATATGACAAATAAAGTAACAGATATAACAATTGTAGTAACAGTTTCGAATAAAAATTTTTATGCGAGGTATATAGAAGATTTGTTGAAGACGATATCTGGGTAAGAAATAATGCAATTTCAGTAACCAATATAGCACAATTAGTAACATAAGTGACTAACACAGTTAAAGATATAACAACTGTAGTAACATTATTTCTTCCCAAATTTTTTATGCGACGTATATTAAAGGTTTCGTGAAGACAATACCTGAGTAACACATAATGCAATACTAGTAACAATATAGCACAAAAAGTAACAAGTATGACCGATTCAGTAACAGATATAGCAAATGTAGTAACACGTATCATCGATTCAAGTAACAATTATTGATTAACGAATTCTATTACGAAAATCACAATTGACTCTAAAAAGTGGTGAATTAGGTTAATTAGGTTTAGGTTTATACCGAATATCCCAATTCGTAAATTAGTGTTGTAGTCTGAGCTTTAATTGTCGAAATTGAGAAATTTTCGACCCTAATCTCATGTTACTGAGCAGTCCCTGAGTAACAAAATATTAGAATTATGTAACAATCCTATATTGCTCTAATACCTAATCGCAAAATTTAGTAACTAAATCGTCAAGTCAAATAACATAATATGCAGTAACAATAACATTATCTGAAACGCTATTTTAACAGTAAAGTCGCAACAAATCCTTCAAAGTAACAAATAGGGTTGTATTAGTGACAACAATTCCCAATTCGCTAACCCTAATTGAAAAACAGGAAGGAGAAGCGACGACGAGCCGGCGACGTCCACGAGCAGCGACGGCGAGAGTTACCACCTTGAGCAGCGACGACGAGCAGCTAAAGGAGCACTGACGACGACAATGGCGAAGAAAAGGGCTAAGAAAGAGGCGCGTCGTCCCACGAGCAGCGACGACGTACCGCGGCGACCACGAGCAGCGAGCGACCCCGCGACGACGAGTTCGAACAAATCGAAGAAAACAGCGGCGAAGAAGGACAAAACAGAGAAGCAACGAGCCATCCCTCGACCCTGATGTCAACCTAGATATTTTGTGGAAACTGTGAAGCCGATTGTTGATAAAGCATCCCAGGAGCATAAGGAGGCGGTTCAAAGGACGCCATTTGCTGCTTTCCTCCGTCTCGTCCCGTGCGAGATAGGCTCTGCTAGGCTCGTGGGTATGATGAGACGATTTACCCCCGACGGTAAATTGTTTAGGTTCGGACAGAATACTCTAATTCCGTTTTCCGTATTAGAGTTTTCTGTGTTTATGGGGTTAAGGGCGAATGGGATGTTCGTAGATTTGAATTATAAAACTGTGAAGGAGATTGATTTTATGAAGAGGTGCTTTCCGGGTCAAGCACGACTGTTTCGAGATGATGTTCTTGACAAATTTAAACAGCTTTCGTGTTTGAGAGATAGAACTAGCGTAGAAGACTTTAGCCGAATGTATATTTTGCTAGTCTTTATTTGTATTTTATTCCCAACGTCGAACTATTGTTTCCCGTCATTTGTGTTCGAGTACGTTGACCGTCTAGACGAGGTGAAGGATTACGCATGGGGTAAGGCAGTCCATTCCTTCCTCATGAGGTCAGTGCTGCAAAATCCACAGTACGTGGAAGGGTGCACCATCGGATTGTTGGTAAGTCATTGGTTTCTAGTGTCATGCGTGTTTTCGATTTGTGAGTTCCTCACTTTTGCATTTTGAAACTGTATATTCAGGTTTGGGTTCACGAGCACGCTCCTCGGTTGGGTAAAGCTCTTTCGATTAAAGGCATGCCTCGTTTCACGAGGTGGCGTCCAGCCGAACAAGATTTGGAGCAGTCGATTGAGTTATTGAATGAAGATGAGGTGGTAAACCCGATCTACGTGTGGCGGAACGAGTATGAGGCGTTCTGCCGATTAACCGACAACTTGAGGGTGCCTACTTTTGAGAGCATGGACAGGAAGACGGCCGAGGAGGAATCTTACAGATCTGAGGAGAAAGCCCAGGAGAAAGCTGTTGGTGACGAGGGTTCTCCTATGGACGAAGCTAAGGAGAAAGCTGCTAGTGACGAGGGTGAAGCAACGGAGACTGAGCGACATCCGGTCGCTGTGGAGCAAGCAGTGGTGGTGGAGGATGATAAGGAAAAGGAAGTACCTGCTGAGGAGCCTGATCGTACAGATGTTGACCTGCATGATGTTCATGTGGAGGAGGTACCTGCTGTCGAGGATAAATCTGCTGTCGAGGATGATGTTCATAGGGAGGTTGCTGGTGCGGAAACTGAGCAGCCGGACGTTCATGAGGAGCGTGCTGCTGTCGAGGACATGACTGTTACTGTGGTGGCTGAGGAGATGCAGCCGGAGCAGCCTGTTGTCGACGCGGATGCAAATTTAGGAGAATTGGTCAAGGGAATTTTGAGGACGTACACGATTGCGACGGTCGATCAAGAATACAAGCAATATGTTGCTGCGAAGGAAGCCAATGACGCTGGATCAATTGCGGTCACCGTGATGGGGAGGGATAACCGCAAAAAGAAGAAGTTGGCCGACTTCGTAACGCCTCCAGGGAGCACGACTCCTGTGAAGAAGAAGCGCAAGGGTGCAAAAGGCGCAACAAAGGAGGGGCCGATCGAGGTGTTCGATATCGCGTCCGGTCAGAAGTTGGATCCTCCCGCAGACAAGTACACCGGCACGCTCGATAGAGATTTTGAGGGAAAGACATCCCTCTCCCCAAAAGAGAAAGAGGTTGTCGACTGCTTCGTTGCGAACGCCGACTTCAAGTAAGTGGTTAAATTATGATTTAGATGTTGTATTATTATATTTATTTTTGAACTGCTGTCAACATGTAGTTCCGTTGTGTGGGAGGACAACATCCATCGTCTGCATGGCTTTCATTTGGTAGAAATGGTGAAGGGGAATGCTATTGTGTCCGACGTGATAGATGCATGGTTTAAATACCTGATGACGATGGTTCCCGACTCCGGCACGCACTTTCTTCCTTCCTATGTGTCGGTTAGTACGCGATTTCATCGAATATCATGTTTCCATTTCATCGAATATCATGTTTAATATTCATGGGACTTAACTATAAGTTTGATTAATTCTCAGCAAAATATTGAGGGTGTATTGTCAAGACCCGGGAAGCGTATCCAGGTAGGAACCAAAAAGGGCATGGAGACATTGTTGGAAAAGTTGGCCCCTATTACGAAGTCCGAGTTAGAGCATTTTCAGGCGATCGTACGGACCGAAGCCAAGTTTGTTGCGGTGCCTCTCAACAGTCATAATCATTGGCATCTGCTTGTCCTCGATGTCCAAAATAGATCTTGGCATCATTATAATTCAATGAGAGGGCCGACTGGAACTGCTGTTGCAACTCGCTGTGTAAGTTCGATTTTTTATTAAAAATTTTTCAAACGTTTCTTGCACTTTACAGTGATTCGCTGATTTTAATGTTATAGGCGCTTGCGCTTGGACATTATTTGAAGCATGTGGGGTTGGATGTGAAGTTTGCTTCCACACTTCTGCCGAAGGTTTGTCGCCAGCAAGACATGGATAGCCTGGATTGTGGCCCGTGGGTGTGCATGTTTGGGTACGCTTTGCTGAAAGATGATGTCGGCACATGGGATGAAATCAATAAGACCGGCGACATCCGGTCGTATCGGGCACAGATCTTAGCCGGTTTGTTACAATTTGCTGCTACGTGTAGTTGAGTCTTGTGTGTAGAATGTATCTTTTGAAAAAATCAAGCTTATGTTGCTATGTGTCGTTGATTCCCTGACTGTAGACTGTTTCTTTTGAACAAATCAATTTTATGTGGCTAATATTGCTGTGCATGATCCTGGCTTACATGTAGTAACAATTCAACGTATAAATAGTAACATAAGCACAAAGGGTGCAAAAATCAAGAATAAGCACAAAGGGTGCTTATTTACTGCTGTGTCAAAAGATGGAAATGACGGATTGTTTACTGTTGCTTTCGCAGGTATTGTTAATTCTTGTAATAATTTGTTAGTTTCATAGATTGTGTCCGTTATTATCTATTCATAATTTGTTATTTTCTTACAATAATTTGTTATTGGACAGTGGTTGATGCAGAATCATCTCCTAACTGGGAGTGGTTTCTTTTAAAACTGAGGCACCTCTTATGCTATTATGGAAGAGACAACTTCGGAGATCATACATTTTTCTCCGACCGCCATGAAGGATTGGTTCAAGGCGTTCCCTCTGTATTTCCAGGGTCTCACCATGCATATTGTCTAAGACATGTCATTGACAATTTCAAGACTGAGGTACATTACCATGTATTGTTATTTCTAGACTCATTTTAGTTAATATGAGTGTGACAAGGTGTTATTGCAGACGATGTTTTTGTTAATTCCAACCATTTGTACAGGTATTGCGAAAGTACCCGTATAAGAACAAGAAATGTTGGACAACAAAGTTCAAGAAGGCCGCTTACTCTCCTTACTTGGAGGATTTCAGACAATTTCTTACGGAAGTTCAAACGGCATTTCCCGCACACTCAGACTACATAGGAAAGACGAATCCTAATTGTTGGGCCAACTCCTTATTTCGTGGCAAAAGGTGGGGCATAATTGACAACAACATGGCGGAAAGTTGGAACAGTTGGGTTCGTGAGGCTCGGGCTCTACCTATTGTTAGTTTGGTCGATGAGATAAGACGGAAGAGCATGATCATGATGCACGACAAACGCACGGAAGCACACAAACAGATCGGCCGTCTGTGTACGAAGCCTGAGAAGAAGCTGAAATTAAGCATTGATGAATCTCGAACATCGGAGGTCGATAGGTCTGCTGGGTGGCAGTTCGAGGTTTCAGAAAAGGGGATCAGATATGCCGTAGATTTAAACAACAAAAGATGTTCTTGCCGACACTTCGATTTACAGGGGCTTCCGTGTAAGCATGCATGCGCATGCATTCTTTCAATGGGTCTTTCTCCATATGACTTCTGCGACACCTACTACAGTTTGGCGAAATACCGGGAGTCATACCATGGTTCTATAAATCCAATTCCTTCTAATTTTGCAATTGAAGATCCTATACCCGAAGATGTCGTGGAGCCGGACGTTCAAAGACCCCCAGGCCGTCCACGATCTAAAAGAATTGCTTCACAAGTTCAAGACACTCGTCCACTCAAGTGTGGAAGATGTAAAAGGGTCGGGCACAACCGCCGATCATGCAAAGAAGCAATTTAACGTTTGCAGTATTATTTTTGTCTTTTTTGACCAATTTGATATCAATCTATCCTTTTTGTCTAATTGATATCAATTGGTAAGTTTTTGGCTTCTCCTTGTGTACGTATTGGATGTTTCTCCCTGCAATAACAAATTACGTATAAACAGTAACATTTCATACATAAATGCTAACAATTAGTTAACGCTTAATAACGGTTTTGATACTACTAGTGACACTATTTATACATAGAGTAACAGATTTTGTACACACAGTAAAAGTTTGGACAGAGCATAAATATACACAAATTATATGTAATCGTTGCCAAAAACGGCTTTCATTTCATCTTGTTTTCGCAAATTAGAACCCTACACATGGTAACAATTAATTACGTATAAATAACGTGTTTGGCTGACCTAGTAACGAATTTCGTAGACCGAGTAACAACCTTGATGACAGAAAATATACACAAATTATTGGGGTTGATCGTATTTTCGCGAAATTGAAAGATGGTCGGACGAACGAGCAGACAATGTGCCGCACTGAGCTCTCCATACTATGGGTAATTCGAATTAATACATATTAGATGTAATCGTTGGCAAAAACGGCTTTCATTCAATCTTGTTTTCGCAAATTATAACACTACGCATGGTACCAATTTAGTTCCGCCAAATAACGGTTTGTAAAGATATAGTAACGACTTCGGCAAACTTGGAAACAAATTTGACACAGCGAGTAACAGTTCCACACAGTAAAAATATACCCAAATTAATGGGGTCGATCTATATTTCGCGAAATTGAAAGATGACGGTCGGACGAACGAGCCGAAAATGTGCCACACTGAGCTTCCCATACTATGGGTACTTCGAATTGATACATATAGATGTAATCGTTGGCAAAAACGGCTTTCATTCAATCTTGTTTTCGCAAATTATAACAGTACGCATGGTAACAATTTTGCCCCGATAAATAACGAATTTAGCAGATATAGTAACGGGTCCGTCAAAATAGGTAACGAATTTGATAGAACGAGTAACAGTTGGACACAGTAAAAATATACCCAAATTATTGGGGTCGACCGTGTTTTTGCGAAATTGAAAGATGAAGGTCGGACGAACGAGCAGACAATGAGCCGCACCGAGCTTCACATAGTATGGGTACTTCGAATTTGTACGTAATAGATGTAATCGGTGCCAAAAATGGCTTTGATTTTATCTTATTTTCGCATATTAGAACCCTAAATAGAAACATAAAAAACTCATACAAATCTTACATCTTGCTTCGTCAATACCACAATACATCCTACATTACACGCCGATTTTGGTTGGTTAATGGGCATTCGAAATTTCGGACCTCGATTCACCGTAAAAACGAGATTCGTAAATTAAATACTATGCCGATAACAATTTTCTGCATCGTCGTAACAGATAAGGTCGGAAAAATAACAGTTCGCTGTACATTTACAACAATATAACCTAAAAGAATAACAGAAAGTCGCCGGAAAATAACTATTTGTTTAATATGTTGGGATGAGTATTTTCGTCAATACATATTTTAAATCCTTATCTCTGCAAATTTCGAAACTTTGGTCCTTAAAACTAACACTAGCTCTGACAGGGACTGAACTCTTACCAAACATGCAAAGTAGGGACTGATTGCAAATTTCCCCTTTAATTTTAATTAATGACATAACGTCGTACGTGGAATTAGGTACGCCAATAAGCCCTCTATGCCTACTTCTAAAATTAAATTCGAATTTACACATAAATATGATACATTAAAACCTCTTTTAATTAATAATCTTGGGACCACTCAATTTCATTAATTTAAAGAGATATTAATATATCGATAATAGTAATTTATTAATTAAAAGAAAAACTTTTTAAATTCAGATGATTTGATATTTAAATATGTTTAATTAATTAATATTCATGAATCAACCAATTCTTTGTATGTAATTAAATAAATTCATGTATATTCATTGTATACAATGAACAGTTATATTCATGTACACATACATACATCATTCGTTGAATATGCATGTTTACCTTCACTTAAATGACTATGATAGCCAATCAAATACATTCATGCATGAGTAACGAAACATACACTATATAAATCTCAATATGGAAATAAAATAATTCATAACACCCTACAACAACTCTTCACAATTTTTTGTTGCAGCCCGAGAACTGACACCGGAACTCTTGGCTGCAATTAAACAAGTTAGGGATGAAATTCAATTAGATTTACGTTTTAAGAAAAAACAAGTGACATTAAATTCAATTAGATTTACGTTTAATGGGACCTAATATTTACACAGGAATTTTCAGAATAGTCATTATCTTATTATCTCATCGAATTTAACAATTTTTTTACAAAGGCCCAAGTCGGGACCGGTGGATTTTATTATTTTATAGAGGTTATTAATTTATCGAGTATTAATTTATAGAGCTTTTACTGTATCTCGAATAATATGAAAGTAGCAACTGCCAACAACTAATATTTATTTGCTATTGGCTAAATAGGCTCATGATTAACGAAGCTACTTAGGAATAAATCATAATCTATTAACTAATTGGATGGAGAGATAGGAGATCATTCAATTCCACAAATTATTGCGAAGGATGATGTGATATTACTTCACATTATTATGCAAATGGCAACAAGGTCTCTAGCACTATCAAAAATGGAGATTTATTTTTTCAACTTGATAATTGTATTTTATTCAAGTTCCTAGCACTAACAAAATGGATTTTCCACTAAATCACGATAAGATATTATCAAGGAAAGACGAAATAATTTCCACTGAAGTGAGACGTGGCAATTCAAGATTTATGGGAGGGCTTTTCCCTTTCGGTAACATGAACAACAAGTTCTCCTATAGTGGGTTCGTCGTTAAGCTAACGGTATTTTATCTATTTATTTATTATTTTCATTTGATAGGACAAATGCCAAGTGATTTACCACTTACCTTTAAGCATGGACATAGTATAGTAGCATAGCTTTGCACTTGAAAAAAAAAAATTAAATGGTCAATCATACTCTAATTAAAAACGAAATGCAAACAAGTGGTAATCGGGTCAAATATCTTTATCTTAGTACTAAGAGAGACTCACATAGTAACCGTTCCAAAATCAATTGGTGTGTTAATTTTTATATCTGCTGCCGCGCGCTTACCACTCACCCACGCTCTTGCAGCATGCCCTTCGGGCAATACAATACGGCTTTCGTGCGAAGCAGCTGAGCGTCTTCGATCACTATATTCTCGTGATAGCAAAGCTTTCTCAATAAAAAGTAAATAACTACGACAGATAATCTTCGTTCGGACTACACGCTTACTTCTGCTCTGTAAGTGGATTCAGGCCTGGAGTTCGTGATCCTTCTTCTATTAGTAGAGAGAAGGGTGAGACTCCTTGGAAAGGATAGGTGGCACCGGAGCACAGAGCCGAGACTAGCTATATCATATATAGAAGCGATTCTTGATTGAGATTCCAGAAGGAAGGTCACTTCTATTCTCGTTAAATAAGTTTTTGACCCTTTCTGTTTCTAGAATCAGTGTTCTAATAGAAAGTCGTCTTTGCCATATCATTGATCAATCCGACAATTTAAAAATATTGAAGTCCTAGCTACATAAAAACTGACCATTTATATATTTAGTATGTTTACTTTGTATTAAATTATTAATAATAAAATCTTTCACTGTTAATTCATTTTTATTTTATGCACACGAGTAAGGTGTGCCACCAATACTACGGACTACGGTGTCCCAACAATACTAGTTAGGCGGTAATAACTCGAAATGCATAAAATAAGTAAACATCTTTGCTGAACAGCCCGGATTGTTTTTTCGAAGTTGGGCCGTCATATATAATGGGCCTTTTCTGAGGCATTGCAAGTTATTTTTCTCTTGGGTGGTTAGTGGATAAGGAAATGATTTTACAACTTGAATAAAATTTTATGTACGAGCATTGAGCATAATATAGTAAAGAATATTCTTTTATATGAATGATATGTAAGAGAGACTTTGATACGAGTCATTCTACCCTTAAACACTCTAGGGGCCGTTTGGTTGGAGGGGGAGTTTAATCGGTATTAGTTTTAGTTGGGTTTAAATGATGGAGGATATGAGTTATTTGAGTGTTTGGTCAATGGGTAATAATGTCGGATGTGTTTGGTGAAATTGGTTCAGATGGTATTCAATTTAATCAACTGCAATTACAATTTTACCCTTATTCTGATTTATGAATATATAATGTGGTTTAGGGTTTGCCGTTCATTACGTGCGCCATCTACAACACCGATATGCAACCACTCTTTCTTTTATTTATTCAAGTATCGATATTTTTGTTCTTTTCGTTATCGTGCTCTGATAATCGAAGGCTACGTTTTGATGTTGATATCGTTACGGTGCTTTGATAATCGAAACAATACTTTGCTTCTCAAGGTAATGCAAGCATTTCTCACCCTCTGAGCCCCTATACTGGCTTGCAAGAAAATGATTGGAAACCAGCATCTAAATATTAAATTGTTGCTTAAATATGTAGTACTTCAATATTTGACAGTTGGAGGGATCATTTTTTTATTGAAAAAAAAAGATTAATATTATATTTATTAATTTATTGACATTCGGGAGAAGCGTCCAACGGCCGTGGTGTTTCGAGAAGGCCTAGATTTCTACTTTCAGTTTCATATATTGAAAAATCCGAGTTTGATACAGTTTTGAGAACACTAAAATAGGTCCTTGATTTCTCTCATGTTGGCAAAAATGGGATCTTCAATCGTAATTCTTGACAAATAAGTATGGAGTAATGTTAACTGATTGTTCTCGCTTGAAGAAGATGGTTTTAATTTTCTCTTAGAAAGGGACGATGTTGCGAAATGGACAGCTTAACGAAATTGGAAATGACTGTGAGGATAAATGGAACACGGGAATTTACGTGGAAAACCCCTTTTTAACTTGGGGTAAAAAACCACGGGCGAGGTAGAAATTTATTACTGGGGTAAAAACAGGGGTTACAACCTCTCAATCTATAAAGAAGAAAACGCTCACTATCTCTCTTTATAGTCGGAGCAAATACCGAACAAACCCTCTATTTTTCTCTATTTCTCTCTATCTCTATTCCTTTGATTTTGGTGTGTTTTGGTGTGTTTTCTATAACGAGGGATCAAGCCTATTTATAGGCAAAACCCCCCCTCTAATAGATATATAATAATAATATAATTAAATATTATTTTAATAGTAGAGTGGGTGGGTGGATTGGTTGTTGCACCAACCCACTCCCATCAATCTCCCACTTGAAGATTTGATTGATGCCCAATCAGATCTTCACACCATTTTTCTAGCTCACCTTTGCATGTTACTTAGATTCTGTCAATCCACATGAGGAACGACACCATATAAACTTGTCCACAGGAATTGCTTTGGTCATGTAGTCTGCCAGATTATCCGCAGTGTGAACTTTTTTCATGTCCACAGTTCCCCCTTCCGCTTGTTCACGAACAAAGTGGTATTGGACCCGGATGTGTTTGGTTCTTGAATGATATGCTGGATTCCTTGCAAGATGCAACGCACTCTGACTATCACAATAGAGAACAATATTCTCATGTTTGTGGCCGAGTTCTTCCAGCAACATCTTCAACCATATTGCCTCTTTACTGGCTTGCGTAGCTGCGACATATTCTGCTTCCGTTGTTGACGTTACAACAATGGACTGCAGTTTTGAAACCCAGCTTACAGCATCGCCAGCAAGATTGAACACGTATCCGGTTGTGGATCTACTTTTATCAAGTTCACCTGCATAATCTGCATCAACAAAACCATGGACAGTAAAATCTGTACCTCCATAACATAAGGCAAGATCCGAGGTTCCTTTGATATATCTGAGAATCCTCTTAACAGCACTCCAGTGCTCTCGGCCAGGGTTGGACATGTATCGGCTAACAACTCCCACTGCATGGGCAATGTCTGGTCTGGTACAGATCATTGCGAACATTAGACTTCCTACCGCCGATGCATATGGCAGTCGAGACATCTCTATCCTCTCGTCTTCATCAGTAGGACACATCTCAGAGGATAACTTGAAATTAGTAGCAAGAGGAGTAGATATTGGCTTACTATCTTGCATGTTGAACCTCCGCAAGATTTTCTTCAAGTAATTCTTTTGGGAAAGCCAAATCTTCCGCTTGCTTCTGTCTCGAGATATTTGCACGCCAAGGATTTTGTTTGCCGGCCCCAAGTCCTTCATTTCGAATTCACTAGCCAGTTGAGTCTTTAAGTCGGCGATACGACCTTTGTTGAGTCCTGCCACCAGCATATCGTCGACGTACAACAGCAACATGATGAAATCGTCATCGCCAAATCTCTTGAAATATGCACAAGAATCTGAATATAGCCTGTTGTAGCCAAGACTCATTATGAAGGAGTCAAATCTCTTATACCAGCATCGAGGTGCTTGTTTGAGCCCGTAGAGAGATTTGATCAATCTGCAAACCAGATCTTCTTTTCCTTGTTCCTCGAATCCTTCTGGTTGAAGCATATATATTTCTTCATCCAGGTCACCATGGAGAAAGGCCGTCTTCACGTCCAGCTGCTCAAGATGCAAGTCGAATGTAGCACACATTGACAAGACCACCCTGACTGTTGTAAGTCGTACCACAGGTGAGAAAATTTCGTTGAAGTCAATCCCTTCTTTCTGAGCATATCCCTTTACAACCAGTCTAGCGCGGTATCGCTCTACCTGGTCATCACTATTCCGCTTGATTTTGTACACCCATTTGTTGCCAATGGGTTTCCTTCCTTGCGGCAATGTCACCAACTCCCATGTCTTATTTTTATAGAGAGCTTCCATTTCCTCTTGCATTGCTGAAATCCACTGACCCGCATCTGAATTATTCAGTGCTTCTTGGAAAGTGGTTGGCTCTCCATCCTCAGTTAGAAAACAGTATGCAAGATTGCTCTCTATCTCATAATCTGAGTGCCAACTTGGCGGCCTACGCTCGCGTGATGACCGCCAGAGTTCCGGTACTTCAGATTCGACTGGGTCGAGCTCTTCGTGCGCCGGTTCAGCTTCAGAAGAATTATATTGCTCCAATTTTCTTTTCACCGGCGTAGTCTTTTTCACACCTTTTGAACTGCTATCATTATCGACTTGCTCTTGATCGCTATCCTCCAAGAAGATAACATCTCTGCTGATAATCACTTTGTGGTCAGTGAGATCCCACAAGCGATACCCCTTTACTCCTTCAGCGTAGCCCAAGAACAAACATTTCCTGGACTTTGGATCCAACTTTGTCATTTCTTGGTTGTGGTACATCGCGTACGTTGAACTTCCAAATATATGGAGGTTTGAATAATCTGCAGGTGCACCAGTCCACATTTCCATCGGTGTCCGCATCTCTATAGCAGTAGATGGGGCCCGATTCACCACATAACAGGCAGTACAGACCGCTTCCGCCCAGAATTTCTTTTCCAGGCCCGCAGTTCTCAACATAGCCCTTGTTCTTTCCAACAGGGTCCTATTCAACCGCTCTGCCACTCCATTCTGTTGTGGAGTGTACGCCGTGGTGAACTGTCTTCTGATGCCCGCACCTTTGCAGAATTCAGTGAATTCTTTGGCAATATATTCCCCTCCATTATCTGACCGGAGACACTTGATTTTTCTGCCGGTTTCAAGTTCAACTCGCGCCTTGTATGTTTTGAAGATAGGAAACATTTCGTCCTTCTTCTTGATTGGATACACCCAGCATCTCCTGGAGTAGTCGTCTATGAATGATACGAAGTAGTTGGCTCCTCCCAGGGATGAAACCGGTGCTTGCCATACGTCAGAGTGGATCAATTCTAGAATTTCTTTGCTTCTAGAATTTGAAGTGGAGAACTTCAGGCGATGCTGCTTGCTCACAATACAATGCTCACAGAATGGTAGCGTCACCGTCGTGAGACCAGGAAGTAGATTCTTTTGAGCAAGAATTTTCATGCCTTGTTCAGACATATGACCAAGTTTCTTGTGCCAAGTCATTGTAGACTTTTCATTTGAACTTGTCGTAGCAACAGATGCTTGCCCTTCTTGCAGAGTATCTCCCTTCAGCTTGTATAGATTTGCAGCTATCTTTTCTCCCTTCATCACCACCAGTGCTCCTTTGGAGACCTTCATGATTTTATTCTCCAATTCAATTTTGAAACCAAGATCATCCAGTTGCCCCACGGACAACAGATTTTTCTTCAAGCCCTCCACATGTCGCACAGCATGGATGGTACGTTCAGTGCCGTCGTACATCTTTATTTGAATCGTACCCACCCCGACAATCTTCAGCGCTTGGTCATTGCAGCTGTAGACATACCCTCCAAAGGTTGGCTCGTATTGATGAAACCATTCCCTTCGAGAAGTCATATGGAAAGTAGCTGTTGAGTCCATGAGCCACACGTCGTTGAATCTTCCATTTTCAGCGATAGTGGTTGCGGCTTCACACACCAAGGCAATTCCATCGTCGGTAGTGTTGGCGGCGTTTCCTTGGGCATTGGGATTTTTGTTTAGAGCCCAACAATCTTTCTTCAGATGACCTTTCTTGCCACAGTGGTAACACTTTATTGCCTTCTTATTTTTCATAACAAGGCTTTGCCGTTTTGACTCCCACTTGGACCAGACTCTCCGGGTCTTGTTCGTTTTCGGCTTACATTTGGACCACGTGCTCCTGATCTTGCCCTTGTCACTGTCAAAGCTTCTGCCTGTTGGGACATCATCAACTTGTCTTCTTTGTTATTGCGTCGACTTTCTTCGAGAACCGCAGCTGCAATATTATCGAAGATCAGTTTTCCCGCAGCTTGGTTGTTGCTCAGATTGATGACTAGTTGATCGTAGGAGTCTGGCAGGCTTTGCAGTAGAAGCTCAGCACGCTCACTTGGCTCTATTTTGTAGTCCAAGTCTTTAAGTTGAGAGAACAGAGTATTCAACTTATTGATCTGCTCGGTCATTGAAGAAGATTCTTCCATTCGTAGATGGTATAATTTTCTTTTTAGGAAAATTCGGCTGTGGAGTGACTTGACTTGATACAGCTTCTCAAGATGGTCCCAAATTTCTTTCGCACTAGTTTTCTCTTCGACGCTTGATAATATATCATCTGCTAATGTCAGATGGATATTGGCGATGGCTCTCCCGTCTATCTTCTTCCATTTGACATCACTTGTCATTGTTGTTGGTTTGCCAGTGATCGCCTCCAGACAATTTTCTTTTAGTAAAATTGCCTTAATCCTTATTTTCCACAGTGAGTAGTTTCTCCCGTTGAATTTCTCAATTTCATTTTTAGCTGCCATTTTTTTCCCACGTCGCTATCGTCGGAGAAATTCAACAGTCCAGCCAAATAGTACTGATCAGATAATTTGCAGAAAGGGTAGCGACCAGCTTTCAAGACAAAATTACCCTTCTAAGTAAATTCCCAGATGAGATCTGGTGGGGTCACTATGTGTCCCGCTTGGCACCAGCCACCTAGACAGAACTTACTTACACAGTCTATTACCACGACTTGCCAAAAAACTCTTCCGTAACGATAAACCTTTTCGATATCCTTTCTGATGTGGAAGATCAGACAAAGCTGCAACCACAGAGCATAATCGGAATATCAATCAGGGCTGGCTCTGATACCACTTGTTGCGAAATGGACAGCTTAACGAAATTGGAAATGACTGTGAGGATAAATGGAACACGGGAATTTACGTGGAAAACCCATTTTTAACTTGGGGTAAAAAACCACGGGCGAGGTAGAAATTTATTACTGGGATAAAAACAGGGGTTACAACCTCTCAATCTATAAAGGAGAGCTCACTATCTCTCTTTATAGTCGGAGCAAATACCGAACAAACCCTCTATTCTCTCTATCTCTATTCCTTTGATTTTGGTGTGTTTTGGTGTGTTTTCTATAACGAGGGATCAAGCCTATTTATAGGCAAAACCCCCCTCTAATAGATATATAATAATAATATAATTAAATATTATTATAATAGTAGAGTGGGTGGGTGGATTGGTTGTTGCACCAACCCACTCCCATCAGACGAGAGGCCTAATTTTTCATACAACATATGATAATGATGTAAGGATCCAAATGGATTAAAGTTTTATTACGATAGTGCTTTTACAGAGAAGTTTGTGAATTTCATCTCAAATGGCATGATTCGTCGCCTAGAAATAAAAGAACAGTTTGCCGTTAGTTTCACAGACGCCGTTATGCAATGACACCGTGACCATCACTACCTACGTACATCATAGATGATGAGTGCGACAATTACAGTTCAAATGACACAAAAAATATAAGGAAAACGAAAACGTGGCTGCAAGTCACGTAATAATTAATATCATTTCATCGTAAGCAATCTGATTTCATTGTACCTAAATAACCTTACACTTCACGGTATGACTTTTTAAAAACGAATGATATACAAAACCCAACTTGCATAAAAGGTAACGGTGATATGTAGACGCCGTTAACAAGACAATAATTGTCCCCCTCCGTTTAACGTTTATTACATACATTTCGTTCTTTCTATATCTCTAAACAAACGAAACGTCTCTATATAAAACCTTAACCGTACATCATTTCCTCGACGAGACTCATCAATCAAAATCAACAACAAAGAACAAAAGAGAAGTCAGATAAAAAAAAAGGGCATATAAGATAGCTTCCCTCCTATTTAGAGGAAGAGGAGTTTCATTCTCTTTGGAGAAGAACTATATTAATCTATATATATGTTTCACATTTCCATCGCTGAGAATGGCAACGGAGGTTTTGAGGTCTCACGATCGGCTGGCCGCCGACGGTTTCCTTCACCGGCGGAGGAATATCCACCACATGCCCAGCCTCATCGTCGGCAAGAGACCGGCGTACGTCTTCAACAACAACGGTCACACCAGGAAAACATCGGATAGCAGAAGAATCGACGGAGGACCGAGGCCGTCTACATCGCCGCCGTACGTGGCGGGAACCGTGACTATTTTGAGAAGAGGCGAGTCGTCAGATTCGCTGACCAAATCGGATCTCAATCAGGAAAATAGCAAATTGCCGTCGAAATCCCCCAACCTAAAGCCGCGCGACGGCGACGCGTCCGTCGGCGGAGGAGGATACAAAAAATTGAAGGATCGTAGGAAGAAATCGAGGTCGCGCGGGTACAGATCGTGCGACGACGTGTCCGTCTGCGGCGGCAAGAAGGAATCGCCGGCGAGGCAGATCGAAATACTGTCGGCGCGCGACGTCTACGCGGGATCTGGCTTCTGTTTGTCTCCTTCGCCTAGATCTCTGCCCCTGCCTTCGTTTTTCAGCAACATGAAGGCCGCCGCCGCCGCCGGTACCGGAGATTTGGGCTCGTCGGAAGCGAAGGTATTCGCCGATGAGGACTCTGCTGCTACGAGTGGATTGAGGCGTCTTCTTCGCATCGATTGAATAAAGCTAGTTAATTTATTAGGGTTCATGTGAAGACTTGGATCTCCGTACGGTATATTTTTTTCGTGTACGGACGAGGGATTTTCTTTCTGGGATCAGTCGAAGAAAGATGCAATGATGATATCTTTTTAGTTTGTAACCAGTTAATTGCCAGTGATGATTTTCTTTAGGTTTTAGGTTATGACTTGTAACATGTTTTGTATGTACATATCTGCAAATTGTCTATTTGTGGTTTTGTGGGTGTGTGTAGTTTGTTGTAACTTCATGCAATGTGATGGAGACGAGATATGGTAATAATAAAAGTCTATGATGATTTTCTTTTTTTCTTTTTTCTAGGAGGAATTCAATTTTGAGGCCTTGTATTTTATGTCTTCTCTTAATGGTGTCAAGTTTTTCCAATTCCGCGTGGTACCAACTGAAATATGATGAAATATGGCTATATGACCTTTAAGGTGCGTTTGGTATGTGTAATTCAATGCAGTTGCCCAAACAACAAAATGTTTGTCGATCGCACTGATAGCCTCTCTTCGCGCGTTTTTGTTACGTTCACAGACAGTTACTCGGACGACGAAGGAAACATGCATTATGGGATTGTAACGACGAAGCGTCTTTGGCCTTGTAATAATAATAGTTCTAATGGCCCTCTTCTTACAAGCTTCAAGGGGTGCCTTTCTGCAAGCCGGTCTGTCGTTCGTTTCCAGGATAGCTCCCGTTTGGACGTAGTAACGTCGTCAAGTGCTTTTATCCCGAGTTTGAATCCGTGCATAGGAATTTGATTGAGGTTTGCCGCTCCTCATCGGCGTTATTTCGACTGGCGTGTTTGGTTTGTTTCCTTGTACGAGGAATGAGATTAAGTATCATTCTGCTGAGAAGTGGACGTCTCCTCCCGCCTGCAAGTTCAATTTGACTTTTCTTATTTATTAGTGTTTTTTTTTTCTTGCAAAATTTCGGAAAACTGCTCTTTTTATTGTGTTATACATGGAACATTTAGTTCGGAGAAATCGGGAATAGGAAGACTGTATATTGATGCCACTAAACAATAAGGTTAAAGAGAATTATTTCGTGATTGCACATTTAGGGACCACACTCATACATATAGATGTTATAATGAACTTGTTCGTAAATAAGCTTATTAAACATTTGTATTTTGAGACGTGTTTACTTAACCCCTTGAAATATAGTTCAATCCTTGGGATGTGCTGTGTAAGCACGTAGCTGGTTAATCGGGATAATTTAGGATCTCGATGAATTCTACACAAGTGTCAATTAGTCCACACGCATTATTTATTTGCGACAAATCCCTCTCATCTAAATATAACTGATCATCGAATGTGTTCTTTTAACTTAATTAATTATGACATTTTGTATACGACTAATATAAAAAAAAACAGTTATGTCTGTGTCCTAGCATTCAGCGCTTTTTTCTTAGTACCGACGGGTTGTCGTAGTTTGCAAGCTAGTGCATTATTTCTCGATTTTACTTGAATTATGGAGTCATTAAAAAAAAGAACCTTTCGTACATCCAATGAGGAAATTCTATCTAGAAAGATTAAATGCAAATAAAGAGAAACTATGATCGCTGGAAAGCTAAGACTCAAATGAATAAAAGGAACTAGGATAGAGCCCAGAAATTCTAGAGAAAATGATATATTATGGGGATTTTATATAAAAATACCCATTAATATTAAAAATTAACAAGTCAGTACCCTGTCAGTATTTTTTATATGCAGGTACCTGTGAGAATAAATTTTTTGCACATTGGTACCTGCCCGCCACAAGTTACATCATATCACATATTTAGGTACCATATGAGAAACGTATTGTGGTATGTAATACAGCTAGAAAATGATACCACCTCATAGCTTGCCGCAAGGTACCGTATGAACGTATATAGGTACCATATAGATGCGTAACGTGGTACGCAATACACATATTAAAATATACGTCTAGACCGGAAAAATGGTACGCACAACCGTACGGGTACTTATCTAAAAAAATTTCTGACATGGGTGCTGACTTGCAAGTCTTTTATACGATTGAGTATTTTTCTATAGATTCACCTATTATTAACTTATTCTAAGTATTATTATTTATTTACCATTCCATCAAATTCAATAGGAGTCGGCCTCATTGAAGTTTAGTTCATTTTTCAATTATAACTGATGAAAGGGAGCGATCTCATCTTTCATCAGCTTCGTCTAGCTCAATAATCTCCCTCGCCCCTGTATAATTATTGGTGGCAAAAATCCCCAAAAAAACCCTAATCCCAGAAGTTTTCGTCTTCAATTGCTGATGCAGGCATTGTCGTTGTTTTCATAGCCAGTAGAAGCGCAGCAACGTATTCGCCGAGGGGTTAATGTAGTATTTGTTTCTTTCATTGAAATGGAGCCTTTCGGATTTGGGAAGAACTCAGGTCCAAGTGCTGGGGCTCGAGCTCAGGTTCCGGCCGTTCGTTTCCCGTCGTCCAAGTACGTTATTGAATGCTATGTTTCAAGAAGTCAAATCGGTTTAGTTGATATGTGTGCATTTCGTGATTTACCGGTGATTTTTGGTTCTATTGCTTAAAATTGTTTGGCACGCAGCTTCACAGTTCTTGTTTCAGCATATGGTTAGTCTTTAGGAATAAAAAGCATCATCTGTAAGATCCAGGGGAATTGGTGTATTGCAAGTTGCTTTCTTGCATGACTTACAGACTATTTCTGCCTTTGCTTTCACAAAATTGTTAGTATTGGTCGTTACTGTTTTAGCTTCTGGTGTTTTGCCTGATGTAGCAATGGGTGAATCTTTGGTTGAAGTTCTGGTATAGTAGTTGAATTCTTAAACCTGTCAGTTCGTGATAATTGATCTTTAACTGACATGAGTCTAATATGTTTGGGTTATACCTTTAATATGTTTTGTGTTTGGACAGTGATTCGGCTGTTACATCTGGTAGTGGGAGCTTCATGATTCCTTCCCAAACACAATCGCCCCCTCAGATATTTCAGAACAAAAGATATGATAACGGCCAGAATCCTCGTGGTGGAATGCAGCAGTACGTTGGTCAGAGTCCTCGTGGTGGAATGCAGCAATATGTTGGGCAGAATCCTCGTGGTGGAATGCAGCAGTATGTTGGTCAGATTCCTCGTGCTGTAATGCCGCAGTACGTTTGGCCTCAACTGAAGCATAATATTGTTTATATGTGATTTTCTTGTTTAACATTTTTGTGAATTGGTTGAATTTGTGTGGATTGTTACTGCACTATTATTGTCTCCTTGTGCTAGCCTTCACCATTGTCATTTATACGTTGGTACTTCTTGAGTATGGCAAATTTGGCGCCTTAAGTCCTCCTGCAGCCCTCGAATTGCAGTTTAACTGTGAATCAAATTTGTGTTATTTCAAAACCTTTCAGTTTGTTGTAGATTAACATTGTCTTTAATCATGTTATTGGTTGAACATGCAGGAACAGTGCTTCTTCCCCTGTTTGGGGTAATCAATCCAACTTCTCTCGTTCAAGTACCTCTCCTCCAGCTCAATTGGGTAGCCGTGCAGCTGCAGGATTAGATGGCAGATATCGATCTAGACCAATCGTGACGACAGATCAGCAAGATTTTCCCCTTCAGAAACGGACAAGATCTCCAACATTTTCTCCTAGCGTAGGCGCTCCTCTCGGAAATAGTTCTTCAACACCATATGGCCATAATAGGTATTGACGATCTTGCCCTATGTCATGCATATTGATTTGTCGGTTTTTCTACTTCTATCTTTTTTCTGTTAAGTAATAAACTATATTGTTTTGCAAACTGTTAATTGGCTGGAATTACAATGTTTGTGCATGATGTTCTATAATTGTAGTAGTGCCTCGTGAGTCTTTCATTGTCCTGTAGCCGCATTTGCCGTATACAAACTTGTCAAATTCTAATTAAGATCATGGTCAACAGACAAATTCAATTTGTATTTACTACCGTGTCTGCTGGGTCTCATATCATTAGGATGCAACAACTTTCACACATTTATGTCAATATTTCCGCGATCTTGTAGATTAGCTGTTGACTATAGTGACCTTGACGCTCCCGAGGAAATGCCTTCACCCCCTTTGGCTTTTGAAAGCAGTTTCCCGAGTAGGCAATCTCCTTGCCAGTTTGCGGGAACTGAAGGGTAAGAGTAAGAATATCATCTATAACTTTAGCCGTACTTCCATATTTTGTTAATGTCAGATCTGCAGGTATCTCGGATGTTCCTCATGATACTAAAGCTAATCATTTTCTTGTTATTGTACTGGAAATTTTCTTTTGTTCCTTTGGCGACCTATCTCCTCTAAAATCATTGAGTGGGACAAACTAACACTATTGGAAGTGTCCGAATTGATATATGGATAATGCATTTTATATCATATTTCAGTTTGGGAGAATTGTAGGCTTTATTTTTGACTTCTTATGTTGCATTACACGAGCATATAAAATGTTCTTTGAGAGTGGCACCATTAATGATTAAGTGCATGCAATACGCCAATACTTAAATTTTTTTTACCTGGAAAAAAAGTTACCTTATCTGAGTAATTACTCTTTTATTAGGCAGTCGTCTTCTCCTGTTATGTGGGGGAATCAGTTAAACCCATCTAGGTTTATTGATGCTCTTCCCACGCGAGAAAGCATGTTTCCACCCATGACAATCAGAGGTCCTTCCCAATCTAGGAATGATCTTCAAAGAAAGCAACCAGATGAGGCTCCCCAGAAACGGTCGAGATCTCCGTCCACTCCATCTCCTTCGTTTTCTACTTCAAATGGCTTAAGGAGGTACTAGCAATTCTAGGTTTTGATGCCTTGATTTTTTATCTTTACGGTTTCCAGAATCTGTTAGAGATCTTTGCTATATCATCCTTCCGTTTCATCTTTTCGATTGGTCCCTTTGTTGTCTGTTTGTTTGTTTGTTATCTTCATTTGAACTGAGGATAAATCTTTGCAGGGATACTGATCCCCAAAAGTCGTGTACAGGCATTGAACCCTGGGGAAACAAAAGCTATTGAAGTCTCTGATGGAACGCTGGTACCCTTCCCTGCCGTCAAAAGAACCAAGGTGCCTCGTCTGCCTTCGCCGGAGCCAAATCTTAAGGCTGATTTGGATATTGCAGATGATTCTGAACGGTAGAATTCAATCTTAAGTTGATCTTTGGGTTTGGATATTATTATGATGGGATCAGTTGGACTGAATGGCTTTACTCTTCAGAGAGTTAAATGCGAAAGCTAAACGTCTAGCCCGGTTCAAGAATGAGCTTAGTCAACCTGTGCAAAGTCATCCTATTGCGAAAATCCAAAAGGTTTCATCCAAAGAGAAACCAAAGGTATCAGAGGATTCTGCGATGGACGTTGCTGGGGATTCCACTGCCGATTTTGAAGGGGCGGTATCGCATGGCACTATAATTGGATTATGTCAAGATATGTGTCCAGGTACTTCAATCAATGCTTCGAGCTATAAATCTTGTAACATAATGAAAAGATGTAGGCCGGTGCAGTTCTCAGCTTACAGTTCTCATGCCTTCCTATGTCTAGTTAATGGAATGTACACCCTCACATGAACTAGTTAGCTTAATAAGTTCTGATCCTGTTACTTGCTATATACAGAGTCTGAGAGAGGTGAACGCGAGAGAAAAGGGGATCTCGATCAATATGAGCGTTTGGATGGGGATAGAAATTTAACAAATGAATTTCTTGCCGTTAAAAAGGTTGTTTGTTCACAGCTAGTATTGAAATTCATTTAAGAAAAACTGTCTGTTGCTCAAACATGTGGATAATCGTTTCACTGATTCTTCAGTACACTAGAACGGCGGAGAGGGATGCAGAGCTAATACGTCCAATGCCAATCCTCAAAAAGACGATGGATTATCTTTTAAATTTACTGGATCGGCCTTACGATGATAGGTTTCTTAGCCTGTATAACTTCTTGTGGGATAGGATGCGGGCTATTCGAATGGATCTGAGAATGCAGCATATTTTTGATATGGAAGCCATCTCTATGTTGGAGCAAATGGTATGTATTCTTATTACTTCAGGCCTCATAGTTAATAGTTATGCGGAACCTCTACTTTCTTTGCTCTAACTATGACCGCAAAGCACATCTTTCTAATAACTTGGGGATACTACAAGGAGCAGAATGTGATGGACATTCATGATGATGCTTCTATATTGGCACAACCTAAGAGACAGCCTGATAATAAGTTTTGAATTTAACACTTTGGATTGAAGAGATTGTTCTACAGTTTAATTATCATTTTCTAAGATCAGAGTTTTTACGAGCCAAAACATGTTGAGAATTACTTCTATTCTAATCAACGATATCTATATGATTAGTCTTTTCTCATGTGTACGCATGAAAAACATGCTCGGAATGATATCGCTATCCTGCAGGCTGCACCTTCCCTTCGTATCTTCAGCGCGCCACTTTACTTACTATAACTTGTGCATCTCATCTTAACCTTGGCAGATAAGACTTCATGTAATCGCCATGCACGAGTTATGTGAATATAATAAAGGAGAAGGATTTTCCGAGGGCTTTGATGCACATCTTAATATTGAGCAGATGAACAAAACATCTGTTGAATTATTTCAACTATATGATGATCATAGAAAAAAGGGCATACATGTTCCATCAGAAAGGGAATTTCGAGGATACTATGCACTCCTCAAGCTGGACAAGCACCCAGGGTATAGAGTAAGTCATTTTTATAGAAAATTGTTCAATTACCTGTATTTTTATGCCATAGGTGAAATAAGAAAAACATTCCAGGTCGAGCCTGCGGAGTTGTCACTTGATCTGGCTAAGATGACGCCAGAAATGAGGCAAACACCAGAGATATTATTTGCACGTGATGTTGCCAGGTTCAGCATAGTCGTTGTTTTATCTTGATTAATTTTTTCTGTAATATGGTAATACCAGCTCAAACTTACTACTACCACTACTAACTGCAGAGCATGTAGAACTGGAAATTTTATTTCCTTCTTTAGGCTTGCCCGTAAAGCCAGCTACCTTCAAGCATGCCTAATGCATGCTCATTTCTCCAAGGTATTGGCAAATACCCTACAATTAGTGTTGGTTATGCAAGTAGCGAATCCCCAGTTATGTGAGTGATCTAGTTTAGCCATTTGAGTTATCTTCAGTATTCTACCTTTTGGCTTAATTTGTTGATATGTGCTAATTCAACAATGAAACAACTGGCCCCACGCCATGATAAAACATTGTAGCTGATGTCTTTTCTCTATTGCTGTCTTTGCCAGTTACGTATCCAGGCTCTCGCTTCCTTGCATAGTGGTCTGCAGATCAACCAAGGAATTCCAGTTACACATGTTGCTAGATGGCTTGGGATGGAGGTATTATATTTCAAAATCTAATTTTTTTTTGTTCTAGATACCTTGAAATTTTTTTATTTTTCTTCATATTCTGGTTTTTTCATCATAATCAGGAAGAGAACATGGGTGATCTATCAGAATATTATGGGTTCTCGGTTAAAGACTATCAAGAACCCTACATGGTGAAGGAAAACGTATATGTTAATGTTGATAACGACTTTCCTGTTAAGCGTTCTAAACTTGTTGAAGGTAAAAGGTCAGAGGCGATAGCGATGGATGTATCGCTTCCTTCATTGACTGAATTGCATGTTCCCAAGATAGTAAAAGAAATTCATCGAAAGAAGGCTGTCGAGTCGATCTCTTCACCAAGGTTATCCGTGCCTGCTAGTAAAAATGCTGCTGATGATGAAATGCATGACTTTGTCGCCATATCATCCCCAAGAGTGGAGACTCCAAAACCAACAGGGAAACCATCCATTGATAGTGTGATGACAAAGGAAAAAATCAGTAGGCCTGAGATTGATATTACTCCACCTACTCCTTTTGGATGGGAGTTCAGTATTAGTTCTGCTGAACTCCATCAAAATAGGGTTAGATCTCCACAGTCACCAAAATATAACCCTGATTTTGGGAACATTTCTTTTGGTGGAGTGGTAAAAAATGACTTTGAAGACAGAGCACCAACCACCCCAGAACCTATTGAGGAAATTAGTTCTGGTGATTCGCCTTATGAATCTGCTGTCTATTCCACAAGTTCGATGATACAACCAACATATTCTGAGGACTTAGAAGACCAAGAGCTGGCTGATGAAACAGAGGAAGATATATCTGATGCAGCAGCTAGTAAATATGATGAAGAAGTTGCTGAGGCAAAACTTAAGCTGATATTAAGGTTTTAGAATTTTTTTTATACCAACAAGAGGGTTATTGTCTTTTGGTTCGTTCCATATCTGATTATTATAATTTCCAGGATATGGAAGCGTCGTACTACGCGAAAAAAGGAGCTGCGTGAGCAGAAACTTTTGGCAGCAAATGCCGCAATGAGTTTACTTTCGCTTGGCCCTCCAATTTGGCATTATGAGGACGTGAGTTTTTTATGGTCCTATATATCTCTTTGCATATCAATAAGCAATGTTTCCCAAGCCATGGCAAAGAACGCGGATGTTTCTGACCTTCCTGTATTGTTTCTTTATTTAGAGTGTCAACTATCTATATCTAAGCCCTCGTGTGTACGAAAAATAATTAGCTGTCCATCATCACTCCCGCTATATCCAATGCTTTTATATATTTGCAGTATGTATCTTCCTATTACATTTATGCATGTTGTGCTAACAGACAGTCTACCTTCATGTAAAGCAATCAGGAAATTACAGCATGTTGGACATTGATCATGTCATGAATGAGAGACATGAAGTTGAAAAGAGTTCGTGGTCAGTGCTCAACCCTTCAGACGTCGTAGCTTCTAAACTTGTCGTCGGGAAAAATCCAAGTGCCAAATGCATTTGCTGGAAGATGGTCTTATGTTCTTCAGATGATACAGTGATGGACGATCGAGTTTACGTCTCCAATCCTAATGTATGGTTGCATTCTAAGCTTATGCCGTTCAATAAATATGGTGTTAATGATCTGCTTGTATCATCGCCGGGTCTTGCAATATGGAGAAGTTGGGTCCTTGACCAGTCAAATGAAGACTTGGTTTGTTTATCGGTTATTAGGAGCAATGCGTTCGAAAATCTTAACGAGGCAGTAACTGGGGCTAGTGCTATCCTCTTCCTCGTGTCGCAATCAATTCCCATAGATGTACAGAAGAATAAGCTCCATAACCTTGTATTATCAGTACCACGTGGTTCTAGCCTACCTCTTCTTATCTGTAGTTCTTCGAGCCAAGATGAGTGTGATTCTTCTACAGTAGCCAGAGATTTGTGCCTCCACGACATCGACGATTCAAGAATAGCTACGTTCTCCATCATGTTTCTTAAAGACGAGGAAATGGAAAACTCAGACGGGTTTTTCAGCAGTGAACGTCTTCGAGAAGGACTTGAATGGCTGGCCTGTGAGTCCCCGCCCGAGATTCCCGTCAGCAGTATAAGAACCCGTGACTTGGTTCAATGCCACTTAGACTCTGTCCTCGATATCCCACATGAGATGGATGCTTCTAAAGTTGGTTACGACTACTGTATCTCAGCTTTCAATGAAGCTTTGGATCGATCCATCAATGAAGTGACCGACGCAGCTCAGGCAAATCCTACATGCTGGCCTTGCCCCGAAATCAATTTTCTCGAAAAATCGAGCGAAGAGTACGTAGCTACAACTTGGTACCTTCCAAGCGTGGGATGGAGTTCGCCTTCTACGACAGAAGCCTTAACTTCAGCGTTGAACGATCTAAAACTGCCTGCGTTCAAGGACGACTTGTCTTGGTTATACAGAGGTTGTTCCACCATCTCCAAGAACAACGTCGAGAATCAGAAAACTCGCCTTGAAAGCTGTTTAGTTACATACTTAGCCGAGACTAGTGGGATAATGGGAGTGGCCTTGGCCCAGAAAGAGGCTAACGTAATGGTTCAAAAATGCACTGGGCTTCAGCTGCACAACACCACCTATTACCTCAGACCACAATGGCTCGCGATTTTCCAAAGGATATTCAACTGGCGATTAACGTATCTAAACAGGGCTGAGGTGTCTTCGGCGTATGTCTTGGTGCAAAGCGACCCTTCTAACAACCTCGTATCTGTAGAGGGGAGTCATTTAAGATCGAAAGATGATGCATTTATGCATCCATGTCTTTTTCAGCCGTCGCTCGATGAATTGATTGAAGTTGGCTGCAACACCTACGAGCAGAGGCCAGACCATATCGAAGGTGAAACTGATAATCGAACGTATTTGCGTATGGAATCTCAAGGTAACGGCGTTCCATCGTCTACGTCTGATGAGATTATCGAATTGATTGACGATAGAGATGAGTTGACGAAGAAGCATGAACTGTCGAGTTGTGACGATTCAATGGCTGAAGTGAAGGGGGCTAACGGAGAAGATGCAAAGGACGCCGTTAAACCGAATAGGGAAACTTCGAAAATAGACGAGTTGTTGAAGAAGTGCGAGTTGATGCAGAACTTAATAGATAAAAAGCTGTCTATCTATTTTTGATACGATTAATGTTGTATGTTGTCTAGTTTTTGCCTGTGAACATTTTCTGGCCGAGCTGATTTATCTCTAAGCTGATGTTCTTAAGCCGAATCGAAGCATGTAAGTAACTTGAATTTAGGAAACAGCATATGAATCCATTTAACTCATTTAGACTTCAGTAAGTAAATTAAGCAGCTTCAATGCTCATTAAGCAAAAAAGAACAGAACAAGAAGCAGTTAGAAGGGAAAGAAAAAGCACAAACATGGGCAAACAAGGGCTAGCAGGGCCTTGAATGGTATTATAACTTGATCTGTTTTCATGTAATAAGATGGAAACAAAAGCAAAACATGGAAATTAGAACATCGTTCAGAACACCACGACGCTAATTAAGTGCGGTTAATCTGTACGACGACGATCGTTATATCATCGGTTCGATTCTCACGCTCCAACCATAACTTGTACGACTCAGCAACCACAGCAGCACAAGCTTCCCTCGGATCAGCATACTTGTTCACCTGCAATTTTTTAAGGATGAAAGAGTTTTCAGACAAAAGGCAAGCAAAGCACACTTCACATCATCATCATCGTCATCATCACATTACCATATCCACGACAGCTTGGCTAGACAAGAACTCGAAAACCCCATCACTTGCAATAACGAAGAACGAATATTCGGGCAATATCTGCACCACATAAATCTCAGGGTCAGCAACCACGCCTATCTTCTCAGCCATGCTATCCCCGACGCTCCTCGTAAAAGCAGTCCCAGGGTACATTCCATCTTTCACCCAAACCCTCGGCGGATCTCCACCCTCCGTTTCCTCGTCGCCCCAATTCTGAACCGTCGGATCTTTAATCCCTTCGACTTGATCGACGCTCAGAACCCTCGCCCCGCAAGCCTTGACTCTCTCGCACTCGTCTTTCCTGAACGGGGTGTGATCGTGCGATAAGTCTTGGGCAGCTACTGCGTTTCCTCCGCCATTTTTCACGGCTAGAACTGCCCTCGAATCGCCGACGTTCGACACGTACAGCTTGTCTCCTATGATTAGGGCTGTAATGGCAGTCGTCCCGCTCATCGAATCGTCGATTTCGTTACTACGGTGAAGCTCTTCGTTCGTCGCCGAGAACGCAGAGCTGTAAGCCTTGATGGGATCGCTCAGCAAAGTGGGGTCTTTCGATAGCACGTCGACGAGCCTTTCCTTGACGAACGCTGAGCACTGTGCGCCGAACAGACCGTGCCCATCGAACACGCCGAAGAAGTGTGCGTTTGGGTTGTCTTGGATGTTAGTTTTGGCGCAGTAGCTGTCTTGATTCTCCTTGTCCGGCGTGTCCGGGTAATAACCTCGCTGGGTAAGGGCGGAGAAGGTGAGGCTGAGATTGTGGGAAGGAATATCGACGGTTTCTAAGGATCTTGACGCAAGAACTTGGGCGTTTTGTTCGTTGTAAATGCCTAACCTTTCCTTTGCATCGCCGTTTGACGAAGATGGATATCTGCTGCAACATTTTCCGTGAACGCAGCCCATGTGAGATTGTATAAAGCGGCAAAAAAAAAAAACACACGCCTATAGTCGATTCATAAGAATCGTCGGACTATGTTGAAAAAGATTGTGGTTTTGGAGAAAACAGAGGAGCCCATGTTTTTTTTCTCCTATAGTTTCAAGAAAAGGCACCCACCAAGAAAATGCCTAGTTGAAGTTGGAAGAAAATCAGTGAGTCAAATTCTTGAACAGAATAGAAGGGAGATTTCACTTTGAAATATTTTGTTATCGTATTTTGACAAGATTGAGAAGTGAGGTTCATCACACGGTGAAAAGAATTGTCGAGTTGACGACACGGAGAAGACTCAGTGCAGTGTCAGCAGAAAGAGAAGACAAAACCCTAATAACCAGAAAAAGTGGAGCTTTACTTTGATTTTTATCATATTCAAGAAAAAAAAGGAGAATGGAAGATAACCCTTTTGTCAATTCTGTTCTACATGGAAGGAGGAGAGATGAGGGGCGAGATTTGGGCCCACGAAAGAGAAAGTTCGTAGCTTTTTTTTCCATGGAAGATTACAAGGACATTTAATGACGAGCACTTAATGATGGGATTTACCTTACATCATCAGCTGCTAATCATAGTACGTTGATCAGTGATCGCACGAAGTATTGCCTTAAACAGGGCAAGAGATAAGGCGAAAGCCATGTTTTCTTCTTTGATTGCGATCAAAAAATATATTGATTTCGATTCTGTTTTGGTTTCAAGTGTTTGTTTTTAACAATGACGTGGAGAGGTTTCGCATGTTTTTGAGTTGTCTTTTTGTGCTTGAAATTGACCTTGTGGAATCTTTCACTTTGAACCTCAAATAACTAATATTATTTTACATATAAAACGAGAGGTCCAAGTGTCTGTAGGAATTTGGAAGTTGGGGTTTGACCATTTAAACAAAAACAGTCAAGTAGAAAATTAAAATTATTTTGGAAATTTTTAAGGTCAGTCTTAAAACGTGTGATTGTAGTTTGTACAATTGATCCTTTTCTTTTTTTTTTTTTTAACTCACAAGTCACAATTGATCCTTTTCTTAAATCGCTTTTGGGGAACAACGGCTTGTATAGTTTCCAGTTCCACGGAAAAAACGTGCATTCATTCTTCGTTTCAGAAGGGCAACACCAAGATATTTGAGAGAATGGCAAAAATAGTTAACTTTTTAACAATGGTGCAAAATTAGACAACTTTTGCAAAAATAGTTTACTTTAACACAAAACTATTTCAAATTATAATTCTACTTTCTCATTACTACGAATAAGCAATGTTTTTATTATTTCACCCCAATTAATTATTTCCAATTAAACATTTTAATTAAATTCTAATCTTCCCTAGGCTAGGTCTTGCAGACGTGTCAAGCAGCTAACGTCTAGAATCTTGGTATGCTATTAACATTATTTTATTATAATTAAAAAGAAAAAAAAGAAGAATAAGAAAACATATTCAAACGTTTCTTTGAATAGAAAGACAATTTGAAGGCAAGAAAACTTTTAGAAAACGACGTCGCGTAGTATTAAAAAAGTATAGTCTTTCATAAAATATTCAGACAACCACTATCTAACAATAATCAATTTCTATAAAGTTGCCACACATCATCATCATTAATTTTCATTGAGCGTTTCTTGCGAGACTTTTGATCCATTTCACATGGATATGGCCGTGTTCGCTTTCATCCGACTTTTCTCTCTGGACGTAGATAAGGATTGTGTACCAGATGAAAAGGAGGCTTCCAATGAGACTCCTCTAATGAACACTCAAATTGATAAGAATATGTTGCCTCCAATATTTCAATTCCAAAATCATCTGGAACATATTCACATGGCTCAACTTTAAAATATTTACACACCTGAAAGAAAATATAGAGACAAGTTTTCCATAATAATAATAATAATAATAACAACAACAATAAAAACAACAATAACAGCAACAACAACAATAATAATACTACTAATAATAATAAACAGTAAAATAAAATAAAACAGTCACATGGAACAATATGAAGAAATTAGCCTGATAAAATATGATGTTTGTTCGAAGCTAGAGATTGGTCACCTTGTCTCCCTCATCCGTCATAAATTCAAAGGAAGGTTGAATATGTGTTCTTATTCCTACGATCTTCTTTTATGTTTTTATAAGTAATAAAATAATGACGCTAAAATAATGATACTCTATATAATGCAAAAGATTCTAACCATTGCTCGGACGTTGCAAGGCCTAGTAAAGTTTGATTTTAATAATAATGTTTTAATTGATTAATTTATTGTGGTGAAATATATAATTATTAATAAAAACATTGCTTAGTAATGAGAGAGTAGAATTATAATTTGAAATAGTTTTGTGGTAATAGTAAAAAAATAATAATTATAAGTTAAAAAGTGGTCTAGTTTTGCACCATTGTTCAAAAGTAACTAAATTTGAATTATAATTTAATGACTATATTTGCCATTCTGTCCAAGAAATTTACACTCACCCAAACCTGAAAAAGGATCAGAAACTTCGATCGCATGCAATTCAATCGATAATCGGGAAAATATTCGCAAGTTCTCTCGTTTGAAGGAGAGATCGATAATTATGTCGTTCTCGTTTTTCAAGCAATCGAAGCCCAGAACACCACAGGATGTTGCTAGGGCGATCAAGGACAGCCTCATTGCCCTTGATTCTAAAACCGTAACTGAAGTCAAAGCCTTAGAAAAGGTCAAAATTTTCAAATTCCTTAAATTCATGCTAATGCAGCGTATGGTGTTGTGCAAATTGAGTTTCGGAAATGCGATGACTTGTTTTATTTTGCACCTAGATTGTTAAGTGATTCAGTTATCTGTTCCGTTAGGCGTGTTTGTTCATTGATCATAAAACGATGCATTGCCTAGTGTGAAAAACTGTAGTTAAAGAATTCGAAATTCGTGGTGGGAGCTGCAGTTTTGCGCATCAAGGAGTTTGCATCAAGGAGTTTGATCACAAACTCTTCGACAAAAACTTATCCTCTAAGTAGATGCATGAAAGTTTTGATCGCTTGATTTATCGGTAATGTGGGTATGTATGATTAGAACTATGAGGCATCTAATGCTGTTCATTTCGTAAGTGTTGAGAAACGATTATGGAAGCTAGATTTTGACGGAACAATCTCAACCACCGAACTCAGGTTTGTCTTGCCTTGCACTTTGGGTTTGTGTTCAAACCCCTCGGACGTGAGACGCTGCGCAAAATTGCAGGTCCCACCATGATGTTGTGATAGCCTTTTGTAGTTTTTTCACCCTGGTCTCCAAAAGGTTCAGTACAACTGAAGGAAAGAATGGCGCATTTAGTTCCTGAACCGTTGACTTTCTACCAAAATTGTGTTTTTTCTCTCACAGGCACCTCAATATGATCCCGAAATATGAGCAACTGTAGAATTTACCTTATATTTCTTCAGACAACGGATGAATGTTGGAAGGACTTCACTTATCGTCCATTTTGGTTTGATTAATTTTAAAGTGATACTACTTCCAATAGTTTGTATTTTCGTCAGGCTTTAGAGGAAGTTGAGAAGAATGTGTTAGCAATGAGAACAATGTTAACTGGAGATGGTGAAGTTGAGCCAAACGCTGATCAAATTGTGCAGCTTGCCATAGAAATATGTAACGAAGACATTATTTCATTGATCTTTCACAAGTTGCTCATTCTGGGATGGGAAGTAAGTCAATAAAGTGATGGTGCCGCCTAATTTGATGTTTATTGATAAGTTTTTTCCGGTTCTGCGCTTGATGAATCATCTTATGTCTCTAACAGACCAGGAAAAATATAGTCCACTGTTGGTCAATTTTGTTAAAGCAAAAGGTTGATTCAGTATTTTGCTGTGTTCAGTACATGGAGAACCACTTAGATCTGCTAGACTTTCTTGTTGTCTGGTAAGAGCTTCTACAGCTATATCCTATAAACCAATTATTCAGCAGAGGAGTCTAATCATAAAATATGAAGTGTACTTAGTGAAAAGTATTTCCTTCCTGAATGCAACATCCTGCTAATGGACACATGTGATTCACGTGTGACATACTCGTGACATCGGAGTATCTTATCCACTGATATTGATTATTCATTATTCACGTGTACCATACCCGTGACATCGGAGTATCTTATCCACTGATATTGATTATTCTTTTCTACCCTGGTTAGTAAAATGTGAATGTTTTGTTGATTAGTAGAAATATTACCTTATAGGTATATGTCATTGTCAAATTTATGATGTGTAACTCTGTCATCATGGTTATGCCTTGCAAAATTTTTACATAGGAGAATTATGTGCTGTAAAATGGATATGTAATTATTGGAATTTTTTCCTTGGTGATAAAAAATAAGAGCGTGTGTTTCAATTTATCAATATAATGCATCTTACAACAGTTTGTTAATCCTTACTAATTCTCCCCATTTAGGCTATTTTTGACAAACTAAGTCTTCTGTTGTGTTTGATAAGCAGTTATGACAACAAGGACATCGCTTTATCTTGTGGACACATGTTGAGGGACTGCATCAAAGTGCCTAGTCTTGCAAAGTAAGAAAATGATGATTCATATTTGTCTTTTTTTCGTTTTAGTGTAAAATAGGAAACCAGCTTTTGTCGATTATATCTTTCCGCAGATTCATGCATCTGTGGTAATCATAAAAGATGTACGTAAGAATTCCCGTCATTTCGATATTTTTTCCATTTTTGTATTCCAGATACATACTGGAGTCCCCCAGCTTTGAGTTATTTTTCAAATTTGTTGAGCTACCCAACTTCGATGTTGCCTCTGATGCATTTTCTACTTTTAAGGTCAGATATCTTCTGTTGATACATAGCATGCACAGGCTTTTATGTGTTTACAGCCTAGGTTGAACTTGCCAGGATCTTCTCACCAAACATGCCGATGCAGTTTCTGAGTTTCTCACTAATCACTATGATCAGGTGCTGCTCAATCTTTGGAGTGTTATACTATTACTTAGTTTGTGACAATCATTTGTGCATTCCAATTAAGAAGCCATTTCTTACTGTCTGAAGTTTTACTTACTCCCTTAGACTTATGACCGACGATATCTGTTTATGTCTTGCTAATTTTTCAGTTTTTTGAGCAATACGTGAAACTTCTAACATCCACCAACTATGTTACAAGGAGGCAGTCCTTGAAGGTTTGTTTTCTCTATGAAATATAGACTTCTCTTTTTATCTCTCTCTTTTCATTTCAGCTGCATGTGTTGTCTTACCAATCCGACCATATTCATTTGTAGCTTCTCTCGGAATTTCTTCTGGAATCTCCAAATTCAAACATAATGAAACAATATATAGCAGAGGTTCGCCACTTGAAAATCATGATGGCATTGCTCAAGGTACTACGCGATATTTTCTCTGCAGATATGTTTGGGTTCTTGGATCAATGGTGAAGGCCCTTAATCGAATAAAAAGAAATTCTTGCCGTCCAACCTCATTTTAAAGGCACTTCTTGCGCTCGGTTATGATCTGATAATGTTCTGAAGTAAACTGAATTTGTATACTGGTTATAACAAAAGGTGATTCCTTATACACCTTAATGCAGTCGGTAAATGTTTTGGGTCCAGACCAGAGTACACTTTATTCAGTAAAGACATGGAGCATGTAATATCAAGTGGTTATTTGAAGGAAATTCGGGCATTAATTGTTTCCACAATTGGAAAGACTGATGTTGTTGTCATGAAAACAGATCATTAATAATGTGACCTATAATGTGCTTGAAGTGTTGTATCATTTGTTCTTTATGTGTATATGTTTACAGGATTCTAGCAAGAACATCCAAATATCTGCCTTCCACATTTTTAAGGTAACAAACTTCACTCTTCAAGTCCAATCAATTAATAGTAACTTCATGACTCTTGCTGTACCATCATTAAAAACAAATTTTTGTTCGACAATATTTTCCCTGAAGCCTCTTTAATTCTGCTCTTCGTCTGGCGTTTCTGGGTTTTCTTTCCTGTCTAAATGTTGTAAAGTTATGTTCTAGCAAAGATCGTGGGTGCATCATACTATTCTCTAACAATGTTATCGACTTGTCGACAGTTTTATTAGAAGAAAGTGTGGCTATCTAATCATTTTTTATTTTTCTTACAGGTATTTGTTGCAAACCCAAATAAGCCTCGAGATGTGAAAATCATTCTGGCTAAGAACAACAAGAAGCTTGTGGACCTGCTTCAAAACCTAAACGGCGGGAAAGGTCGCTAGCTATATACTTCACTTTAAGAATATCAAGGGCTGTCTTTGCTCTTATGAAGATAGTGTTTTATCCACTCATGAATATTTCTGGATTTTAGCGAAGAATGATATTTTTTTTTTTTAACTACAGGATCTGAAGACGACGAATTCGAAGAGGAAAAAGAGTTGGTAATTAAAGAGATCGAGAGAGTATCACAGCTTTCAGACCTCGACTCGTAGGCATTTCATCGTCCACATACTACTACAGAGGCATAACGTTCTCCGAAAAGTAAAGCCTTGTATTTGTTTGCCTTTACCGTATTATTCGATCCTTTCTTTTCTCGGGTGATTACCCTCATCGATTGTATCATAAATCTTCAAGTGAAATTTTAAGTGCTCAGCATTCTTTAGCATATGGAAATGGCCATCTTAGGCCCTTTGTTTGTTTGTACTCATGATTCTGAATGAGATAACATGAGATTTCATCACCATCACTTGCACTGCACAGATCAAGAAATCTAAGACAGAAAAAGTCGAATCAGTTTTTCAGCGTTCATGCATAAAATATGCTTAAAAACCTAGTCTTGCCTCGCCTGTACAAAGCAACAATACATACTACATCTTTCTCAAACTACAACACAAAACAATCACACCACCCAAACTCAATCGCAATAAATACATTAAAAAAGAAAAAGGAGCCCATAAGAAAGAAAATTCACCAATCCCTCCAATTTACAGCTTAGACTCTTCGTCGACGTGCAAGGATCGCTCCATGGGCGACCCGGGAATGTAAGGCACGAAGCCCCGCCCGCCAAAGACAGGGCGCATGATAGCATCGTCGAACTTCCTCCAATAGTAATGCACCGTATGTGTAGGCTTGGTTAGGAACATCTTCAAGCTGCTCGGGCGCTTTATGCCCGGCCCACCACCTTCTCTCGAGGTCTGCCCATTCATGCTGAAAAGTTCGGCCACCGAGTCCTGAAATTCGACCAAGAGCGGCGATGTAATGGAGTTCTGATTCGATGGTTCTGAAGGGAGTGTTGTTGTATGGTTTGGTCTTGGGAGGGGCGGTATACAGAGACTAATGAGAGGCTTGGTCATCAACCCAAACACCTGCAAAAAATTTAAGTTAGTTTTTGTGTCGTTCGTTCTTTCTGGGGTTAATTATTTTTTAGTCGTGTAATTATAGGGGGCGTGGCATTACAGGGACAACGAATTTAAGGGATGACGTTATGCAGACAATAACTTTCAAAATTAAGAAATTTAAGGACATTATACGCTGGTATCCTAAATTTTGCTTCAAATTCAAGGGTTCCGGCAAATTTAAGAGTGACAATATACGGAATATTTTTGATAAAATCTAAGATTCTAACGTATAATGGCATTAATTGCTTAATTTCGAACGTTGTTGCCCATGTAATGTCTCCCTCTAAAGTTTATGTCCATGTAATGCCACTCCCCCTAAATTATATAACTGAAAAAATAGTTAACCTTTCTTTCTGGTATGCCACTGAAATTTATATCTTATATTACTGAAGAAATGTAGATGTCCTCATATGCTGCCACGTGTCCCATAGTAATGAATTAGAATAGAAATATAATAAAAACATGAAAAACTAACCACTATCATACCACCACTCTAATTAGTTATTTTATTAATATAAAATAATTATAGCTAGTATAAGTATATATCAAATCGTGGAGGGTAAAAACTAAACATGGGTCGTACCACGGTGCTGACGAGAACAATCGTGATCGTGCTGGTGATCAGAATCGCGTTTCCACTTTCTTGGGTGTGGCCATTATTAGTGAACTGCAGATGAATAAAATGAGGCCAAGCAAGTCGAATCGATAGCATACGCTAAGTGCGGGAATATGCGATATTTTTTCTCCTGTTTTTCTTACCTGTTTATAGGCAAGGGCCATGGAGACAGCGCCGCGCATAAGACCAGCCCACCATATTATAAACTGTGATTTTATTGGAAACATTGATTCCTTACCAAGCGAAGATTCATGTAACTATGGAAGAAAAAACTAGTGATGGTTCTTGAGATGGTATTGTTACCTGCCGCTTGAAACTGATTTTCTCACGTGAGTTTTTCTTGGATAGATTCGAAATGAGTGACAAAGGGAAGACAAACGCTGCTCTTGCAAGCAAAACCAAGCCAAGTAGGGTTCCACTGACATATATCAATGTTTTTGGCCTGGAGACATACGATCAGATATAATAGGAATCTTAAATAGATTTGCAATATTAAATGCACAAACGCCTTGAGAAGAACGTTACCTGTCCACGAATCTCCATTTCTCGATGTCGAGCGCATCCATGCCGACGTAGAGAAAGATGAACGTCTCGGCGACGAACGACAGTGTTGCGAAGGTATGCCTGCATTATGATTTATTGATATTTGCTTTAATTAGCTGAGGGTGGTGGGGAAACATCATATGTTGTAGAGTTTTTCAAAGTCAGCACGATATACTTGGTGGTAATTCTTGAATTTTCGGTCACATTGTGCCATGTATAGTGCGACATCACGACTCCACAGAAGAACACGGTGAGGATACCGCTTAAATTAAACAACTGCAATCAGATAGCACGTAATGTTAAATATTATATCTATATATATATATATATATATATATATATATATTCCAGTACAAAAAGAAGAGGAAGTTCAAGGCGGAAACTTACTTCAGCTAACATGTAAGAAAGATAAGCCATGAGCATCATGATGGCTACCTCGCGATCAGTCGAATGCCTGAAACGATGTCATAATCATAGATACAAGGTAAGTTTAACGTTTTTCGGCGTTTATCTTTTATATTTGCAAAAATTTCTCTGAATATAGTCACTAACCTTCCAAAGTAGAGCTTTTTTATGACGTATGCACTCAAAAGTCCAGACTGCAGAGAACCAAATACATCTTAATGTGATAAAGAGATTATTAAATTGTGTAGGTCTTCCATGGAAGAGTAGTGATGTAAAATTTGGGGTTATACAATGTGTACATGCCATATGACTCACCACAACACCCAACAAAGTGCTGGTAAGAAACAAATAGAAGAAGGTTCCTATCAACTGCAAGGCTTTTGCGGTATCAATATCGGAGACATCTAGGTCCTGGATTGCGTTGAAGATCACTACCGAGGTTGCGTCGTTCACGACGCCCTCTCCAAATACTAAGCTGTAAAGCAATGGGGTGTCATCTTGGCTTAGCACCTGAGAAGAAAAATATTACGGTCAATAGGAACTATGAAGAGTCATGACGATGAATAGATTGGTAGATTGGTGGTGTCAGAAACCTGCAATGTGCAGACCGAATCTGTTGCTGCAAATATGGCTCCAATAGCTTGAAAAAATATTAACAAATTGTCAGAGAGCCTTGTAGCATATATATATATATATATATATATATATATATAGAGAGAGAGAGAGAGAGAGAGAGAGAGAGAGATGGAGGGAGGGAGGGAGGGGGGAGATATACCAAGATAGTCTGCAATTTCAAGATCGACATTAAGATTCCGGAAGAAGGCCACAGCACCTAATAGAAGATGTAGCAGAATTTCACGAATAGATTAGATACTGATTGTGATGAACTGATGATTACTCAAAGGCATAAAATTAAATGGAATTGAATAACAGTAGGACAAGCATTTCCAGGTAAGCCGAATTATGAGAGAGCCAATGTAAGGGCTGTGTATCTAACAGCGGCTATTATCTATTCATCAGCATATATTAGGATAGAATCAATTAAATGAAAAATATCAAAGGACCGAAATACCGAACATCAAGGGGGCATCGATCTCATTCTTAGCCATACCTGCGGTAATAATGACGAAGGATATTAGAGTACCGACTGCTCCAAACATCATAATAGTCCCAAAATTGTGAAAGAACTGTTTCTTCTTCACCTGAAACCTGAACCAGATATCGAGATGGAAATGACGAGCGTTACCATTTTCCAAACTGAACGATGACTTAGAACAGATCCTATTCATGTAGGAGAAACTCATCTGACTAACCCCGCATTAAATATGATCGGTGGAAGTACATAGATGAAGAAGAGATCCTCGCTGAACACCAAAATACGGGAGCTTTTCCCTCCACTTATCAGTAGAATCACAATACCAGTGACCACACCCTTCGTTGTGCCCAACAAATCAAAAGAGAAAGATAAACCGACCCAACCAGGCGAGATCTTACAAAAATATTAGATTACAAACTTTGAACATCATGCTTACGATTACAAGAGCGGTGATAGATTCGTTCATCCATCGAGTTTCCTCAAGAAGGTGACCAATCACAAGACACGCGCAAAGTAGAGTGACAAACAACGTTATGGATGTCACTGATGATTTTTCTGTGGCCGATAGAACATCAATTGCCATTGAATCAGCTCCCATCTTTCTCGGAAATCAACTCCACTCAATGACGACTGACGAGCACTGATTGTTTGAGATGCTGCAGCAGACTCTAATCCAGTCCTAAATATCATAACAACTTTTATCAATCAGATTCGCCGCAACAGAAGTGCTCCTGAGAAACTTTGTAGGTTAACTAAAACGCTCTTAATTTTGTAGAGGCATATTGCATATTCATAAACTGCAGTAAGCAAGCTACAGCTCTATTAAATCCAATCCAATCATAGACTCGAAGACTGGTTGAAAACGCCATGCACAAGCAAGGATATGCCTACTTTATAGTGACAGGTGACAAAAGTCCCGAATTTTCTTACAGATTCTCCACTTAATCGCATGATTTCCACGACGAATGCTAATAAACCAAAGCGAAAAACTGTAAATAATAATAAGAAAAAAAAATATATCTTAAACTGCCATCAGCAAATAGGAGGACCAACCGCTTTCTCCAAATAGCAAGCTTGAAGTACGCCAGATAAACACCGAGCTAGAAACGACGAGCTTAAATCGATATGAGAAAAATCAACCATTCAAAGCCTTCGAAACTAGTGGAAAATTCAAATCAACAAGATATCACGAGGTGCCGAAGAACATCAAAATCTCCAACGAAAAAGATTCACGAAGATAATGTGCTGGGAAAGAAAGTTCTAGAGTAGATGGATTGGATTATCAGGCAAAGCAAAGCAAAGCAAAGCAAAGCGCTCGGAGGGTCCGTGATCGATCGGACATATGTACTCGGCTGCGTATTTGACTGTGATTGACTCTTTTCAGCCGTAGATTGGCCGATGCTGGCCATTAATCCTGTCCGTTGGATTTTCACAGTGCCGCGCAGCAGATCGAAAAAGTTTAAATAAATAACGAATTATCGCTATATATTGTGTACCATATGATAATGATAAATAGATGTCAATGTGTGGAAAATAAAAATAGTAACTTATCATTCATCAAATGATTATTTATTTATTTTTATTTTTTCTTGGCTTTTCAAGGGCCAGGCGGGCGATATTATTAGGATGAATTCCTTATCAGCCCGTTCGTTTTTTGAACTTCCTTATCAGTACCTATGACAAAAAATCTTCCTCTTCAGTACCCATCTGCAGAAAAAGTTGTGTGTTTAACACCCCAAATAGTGAACAGACAAAAATACCCTTTTCTGAAATCAAATTGGACATGATACCAACTGTTTTGATTATTATACCAACTGTTATTCTAATTATACCAACTGTTATCATTATTATACCAAATGATATAGTGTACAATTTTATTGGTATAATTACGACAACGGTTGGTATAATTTCTACAGTTTCTGGTATAATTTTAAAATCAGTTGGTATAACGTCCAATTTCGCTGTATAACAT